>OZ010573.1:117989439-118029439 GCA_963932145.1 Acanthosepion lycidas
AAGAATTCAAAAGACCAACAATGCATTCACTAGGTTAAAACAGTGACTATAGAGATATTGTTGAATTTAAAAAATGGCTAAGATCAAGATGTAAAATACTCATGTCTGAACATTGTTACTGCAGGCATGTGAAACATTGGCTGTCTATCAGAATTATTTGATGCAGCTTGTGCACTTATATTAATAATGCTTACATTGAATACTTGGAATCAACTGGAGAATCTATGTCAGTCATGTAGAAATGCTTGAGCAAAGACAGTGTTACAGCATTGAAGCAACAATCCTGAAATGTAGGTTGCATTGGAGTGATAATGTTTGCATGTGAAACTCCGCGATTCTATTACAGCTTATGTATGGAGAGCAACCAGCCCATAAGCCAAAGAAGCATTATAAGGATGATCTCAAAGAATTACTGAATTTACAAACACCAGGATTCTATAGCAGATTTTGTATGGAGAGCAACCAGCCCATAAGCCAAAGAAGCATCATAAGGATGATCTCAAAGAATTACTGAATTTACAAACACCAGGACATGACTATAAGTTTCATGTAAATACTTGTACAACCTGATAGAAGAAGGTTAATGATGGAATAGTTGCATTCTTAGATTGCAAAAGGAAAGCAGGAAAAGTTAAGCTATATGTGAAATCATCATACCAGCTACAAAATGGAATTAAGTACTGAGAATTCATGTCACTTTCGCACAATAGTTTACAAGGTAGCTGGTAGGCAGAAAAGACATGCAAATTGTCATGCAAAAAGAGACCTAAAGTCAAGAAAATATATGTGTCATGTCTGCCAACATTTTTCAAAGGTTTTTTAAAATGTGCTCAGTTCAAAAAGCCGCATCAGGTCAAAGCACAACTATGTCCTTACAATAAAATATCTTGTGATAGTTATGCTCAACAATGAGGGAGAAGCCATTATATACAAACATAGACGTATGTGATCATATATATTACAAATAAGTCTCAAATCCCATAACTCATTAGAGTCGTAGAGGCACCACATGTACTGCAGCTGCAGTAGAAGTGGTGTGTCTTGAGCCCACCCTTCTTCAGACGGGCTTGAATTAGGAGTTTTCCTTCTCCTAGACCAGTTGCTCCTCAAGACTATAGATAGAACCCATCTGTCCTGTTATTTACCCATAGCTAGGAGAAGTGATGGATTCGTACCTTTCCCAAGGGTATTATAAGTGAATGTAATGAACTCAATTGGAATGTGAACTCAGCTCTCCAATTCCTCTGAGACACAATCCAATACTCTACCATGCCTCCAATCAGTAACACCTATCAAAATTTGTAAAAATTACTAGAACTGAATTGTCTGACTAACAACATTTTTATAGGAACCTCTGGGACTGACAGGCAGTATTATCTGAGACTATGGAGTTACTCAAAAGGTAAACTGCTTCAACATTTATTGACTATATATATATATATATATATATATATATATATATATATCGTGGCAGTAGAAGTACTCATTCTAAGTTCACTACTAGACAAAAGCCTTTTTAAACTTTCATAAGAATAGTAACCTTGCTGTTCTCTGACATATCTTACCAACAAATTCTTGTGTTTCATTTCTCCATCTGGTCTTTTCCTATTACATATGCTACCCACTCAACCAACCATTAGCTCTGCTATCTTTTCATTTTGCTATGTCCTACTTACTTTACCTCTTCTATATATCTTATCTTGAGCCATTCTGATTTATGTCATTGTTCTTTCCACCTATCTTCATGCATTTATAGTCTTTAGATGTGTACATGAAATAAACTTTGGAGTAACAACTTTTGATACATTTATCAAACTCTGTCAGAAGTCCAATTCTTTAACTCAAGTGAAAGTGCTCACTTTGACATTCACAGCACATATGACCAAAATTAAAACTGATCTTAACTTCATCTGTACACCCACTTGAATACCATCCCAAAATACCACTATCATAAAACATCTTTTCTAACCAATCAGAAAAAAGGACCACATAGTTTTCACAGCAACCGTTTCTGAGCCACTGACTTACTATAAAGCCAATGATTTTTTTGATTTTTTTAAGGTAGATCTTATTCAGCTTGCATTAGCAACAGACCCCATGACAGGCAAACTTACTCAGGCCATCAGCAGCAGCACCAATGCCATTTCATCAACAGTGATACCTTCGGTCAATGATGAAACTTGCAACTGCAGAGACTAACATCGGATTACTACAATGCGATAATTTATGTTGAAATTTCTTCCACAAGTCTCTCTCATTTGACCACATGTTGATTTTTCTCCATGTGTCTTTCTCAACTACTACATTGTGTTTTCCCTGAACAAAGTTCCCCATGACTGATATATCAGAGAACAAGAAAGCAATCAATCTTTGAAAATCATTAGACATCAAAAATGCATTTACTTATATCAACCCTGTCTTACATAAATTTGTTGTTTTGTCACTTCTTTTTTACTTGTTAACATAAGAGCATGGTTACACATTCGAAGCAATTTTCATTTTTTTTTTTTTTGTACAATGTTCACCCTGTATAAGGCCTAAGGGCTGCTGGGCCACTAAAGGCAGAGAGTTACAGAGTAAGAGGCACAGTTTATACAGGGAAGATAATAATTAACCCTTGACTTGAACAGGTTAAGATTGTAGTGATCAGGGTAATATCATCTTGAGAGTTCCACACACAGCATTTGTGTATGTATATATATATATATGGTGTATCAAAAATACTTTTACAAACATTTGGGGTGACTTCATAACATGAAAACAAGGACTAAAGGCTATATAAACATGTCTGCAAATCCACAGTTTAAAGGAAGTTAATGGTAGATGGTGCTGTATTACCACGTAGCATAAGTTACACTTGTCATTCGTGTACAGTTGTGGCTAGTCTGTCTTCAACGTTTAAGATGCATAACAGTGAGTTAACTGAGAAGTGTTCCATTTAACAATGGTGGGATATTCATATCATGAGCAGGCAGATATGATTTTTACATACAGCTGCATATATATAACACACACACCCCATACCATATATATAGGTAGAGGGTTAAATTAAGAGGCCGGAGGGGAAGATAGCAGTTAACCCTAGACTTGAACAGGTTAAGATTGTAGTGATCAGGGTAACATCCTTTTAAGAGTTGCACAAACAGCACTTTATATATATATATATATACATACATATATATATATATATATATATATATATATATATATATATGTATAGGTTGTATCAAACGTCTGTATATATGTGTATGTAAAAGAAAACACTTTTCTTTTACAATATGCAAACACCCATATATATATATGTATGTATGTATGTATGTATGTATGTATGTATGTAAGTATAAAATACCTATAATAGTTAGCTACTTAATTAAAGTACTTCTATTTCTTAAAAGCTTTCTCAAAGTTTTGTCCAAAGAAATGTTTCTTTCAGGTTTGACTTATTCTAAAACATTACAGAATTCAGGTACTGACGACATTAGATGTTCATGTAACAGCTAAAGAATGAGAACATTTTTATTCATCTGAGCTAGCATTGCTTTCTAACAAAAGGAATACTTCTCTTTTAGTCTGGCAGGGAATTAGTCAAAGAAAGAATGTCAAACAAACACTCTGGTAGAAAGTGTCAGAAATAGTGGCATGAAATCAGTACTCAGGCAGATATTTTAAGAGAGATGATAAAGTTGGCCATTTTTGTTGAACCCTAGACATATTGTGTCAAAGACAGCAGCCTTTTGCTGATGGTTAAGAATAAAGCATTTTTTTTCCATAAAATTGGATGGGAGGTAACTACTGCTGAATAGATGCCACCATTAATTATTTAAGTTAGCAACATTAATGTTTACTGATTGGTCAAAATACTCATACTGTAAGTTTAGTGATTAGCTACTTCAATAATTAAATGTGCAAGGTTTCTTATACGAATATTTTATAGTACATGAAATAGTTATGGTGAAAAATAATACATGCACAAAATAATTCACCAATTGATTTGCAATGCAAGAATAACTTTTATTAAAACAAAATTAACAAAAGGAATGTTTAAAACAAGGGTTTCTTTTGTTAGAAGTAAATTGCATACACAACAAAATATAATGGAAATTACTGTACTGATGTGTTTTAGTGTGAAATGTTCACAGCCCATTTAGCTACAGTGTTGAAGATTCATGTCACTAGTTTGAAAGATGAAAACCCAGAAGAGAGAGAGAGAATTGCTTTAGGGTTCACAGGATTTTATATTCGAGAGCTTCTGCTGATACAAGGGCTATTTAGGGCTGCTATTGCTACTATATTTAAGGTCACTACACAATAGAAAGGAAAAGAGTTTATGATACAAGAACTTAAAACCTTTGGCAAAGATTAAGTGAGACAGCCAATAATTGCTTTGAGTAAAATATCTATGACTAAGTTTTTGGACTCAGTTAAAATCTATCAGTTTTAATATTTTATAAAATGACAGATAAAACTAATTTTTGGAACATCTTTTTCATAGAAAAAGCATTAACTGTATAGATCATTTGTCCTGGTGTAAATTTAGGAAGGGATCATATATTGTTTACTAAGATTTTTTTAAATAGACAGCACTGAGTTTTGACAGGTGACAGGTCAATCTGCAAGAGTGTGGTGCATATGTGCTCAATATAAGTATTTATAATGTTTTTTGATTATTAGTGTTGGAGATGGAATATCCCAGGGGGGCATAAGTATTCAAAGACAAAATTATTTTTACATAGGGGAGGATTTATAACGTTCATTGTTGTTGGTAATAATTAAGTTACATATTTTAAATACCAGCTTCCAGCAACACCTCAAGATGGTATACCCTCTGCCAAAATGGAGAAAACAATTACCTTTCTAGAACAAGATAAACTTCTAAGGAAAAGGTCAGAGATCCTTTCCATATAAGACATGAAACCAAATTCCTTTTTAAATTTTTTTAACCATAATAACTCAAAAATGAAGAAATTGTAGACATATGTTTATATGGACTTTTGTCCTTGTTTTGGTTTGAGGAACCCACCTCAAAGTTATATATATGCAATCCACAGTGTTTCAGTGTGGCCAGACATCTGATTGCCTCAAGCTGGGATTGAAATCCAACTGATTTGGTATCTTTTTAGATATCTTTACCCCTAACCCATTGGCGCACACCAGTGATAAAGGTGAATTTAGACATATTTATTTTTAGATAAACAGACCAGTGACTGGTGAACTCAATTCATCTTGCAGCAGCAGTAATCGCCACTGTTTACAAATTCACTTTTCACCCGAGAGGTCAATCGAAATAACTTTTTTCAGAAGACAATCTTATGGACATGGACATAAATAAAACTAGCTTATTTACATAAACACTTCCACCAACCACCAAATCCAGGATCAATATGTACTAGATCATGACTGTAAATAACAGTATTAGCTCATTTTGTTTCTTTTAAAAATCACCCAGTAACCTATATAGACACCTCATTTATATTTATATATATATATATATATATATATATATATATATATATATATATATATATATATATATAGACATTTTAATGTTTATACAAAATATTTAAGTGAATGCTCTGTTTATACTAAACAGTATTAACAACATTTACCAGCCTGAATGTCTGAGAAATTGTCATAGAAAATATGTGTCCTTTGACAGGAATTGAACCTGTATCCTACACGGAACCGTCATTACGTGCTTTACTGATTTAACCACAGAGAAGTGTTTTGGTTAGCAAGGTTGATTTTACTGTTTTTAAACTAAAATTCTCCATAATTTTCTCTCATACATTCATATCTGTTCGATGTGTATCCAAATGTAAACAAATGATGTCACACATATTAAAATGAAAATTGGTTAATAATTGTCGGACTTTGTCTATTTCATAAAATATATATATGTTGATTTCACATATAGGTGCAGTTCAATTTATAATAACATGAATCATTCATACAAAAAAAAAAAAAAATATATAGAGGTTAATACTCGCCATTTAAATCATTAACCTATATTTGTTTTTTGTATGAATGATTCATGTAATTATATATATATAGATATATCCATCCCACTAAAAGTGTTGTAGCACTTGTTCTGAGGATCATAACCATAAAATTGACAATCACCATGCAGTTTTGATTCATATGTCCACATTGTCTATATCTACAAATGGTCTAATTACAATACTGAGCACTCTTCCCTAAATATTTTTAGCCACCAACTGAGATAAGAACCAGTAATCTAACTGCAATTAACTGTAAACTCCATAATCTTTTCGATGACTGTATATTGTGTGCCTTATCATGGTTACATACAAATAGGACTGATTACCAACCACTGGTAGAAAGCCCAGTCTGCCCTTCTATTTAACACATATCTAGTTGTCTAAAATATATAATAAATATATTAGTATTTATAATCCCCAACAACTTACTTTTTTAATGATGAATTTTTCAACAAATTGATGCTTTTTGTAGTGTTTAAATAAGTTATTTTTTTGATAGACTCATAACACAAAACTGTCCTGGGTATGACGAGAAACTATGTCCACTTCCTGCAGCAAGGTCTCTGATCAGGAGGTTTTGAGGAGCGTGGAACCACCTCTTAATTGCTGGTGTTCCCATGTCCAACCTGACCTGGGGTGGTAGCGCTTTTTAAGGTCCCAGTTATGGGCAAATAGTTAACCCCAAACTAGGATCAAAACACTATGAAAGTGTAAAAATAGCTTTTAATACAAGAAATACTTTGTAAAAAATTATTACCAGCAATATATTTTTGGAAAAAAAATTACCAGCTATACTTTTTTGAAAAAAAAAAATATATACATATATATATACATATATTTTATATATATATTAGAAGGCATTAAATAGCCAATTTAGGTTGATATGCTGCAAAACAAAACAAACCAAATGTAAGACAAAAGGTTCGATTTCTTAACATTGAACTTAGAATATGTTCTACTACTCATTTCATGGGCTTCAGAAGGTCCCGGTACTTGGTCAAATTTCATCATCAAAAGAGCTTTCAAAGTCCTTGAACTCCAGCTAGGTGACCTCAACAATTTCTCTAGAATTTGTTCATCTCCATTTTGGCAACTGGATCCTTGAACCCTTTGTTAATGCACAGTTCTATAGCTTAGTCCTTAGACTGGAGCCAATCAGGACTATAAAAAAATCTATCTGAAGTCTTAATTCAGATTTCACTCTCCTCACCTGCATGTAGCAAACAGCTGTTTTAATGAGTCTGATTAGTATTTGGTATGGATGAGAACAATCAAAATAAATTCAGCACATGGAGAATTATATAACAGAACAAAACAATTCAAAAAGAGAGAAAAATATTCCAGTCCGTACAGATAGATAAAATTCATTAAAAAAAAACATGGTTGGTTGGTTGGTTGGTTTAGTTTCGTTTCAATCTCTATGGGTTATTTAATGCCAAAATCTCAATATTTTGAACACAATTGTATGCCTTCAACTACAGATAAAATGTATTGTTGGTAACTTTATATAAAATTGTATCTCTGGTATTTTTACTATAAAAATGTATTTTTAAACTTTCATAGTGTTTTGTTTATTTGTATGAGTTCACTATTTGCCTATCGCTGGGAACGTAACAGAACAAGGTGGACCTGGGAACAAGAGCAAATTAAAAGGTTGTTCCACACTTCTCAAAATTTTCCAATCTCCTGATTAGACTCCTATGCTACAGAATGTAGTTTATCGTCATACCAAACTGCATAAAACCAGAGAAGAGATGAGAATTGTCTATCTGATGCACCAATTGTGAAATTAAAAAGGTGATCTGCCTCTGTGTGGAGGTTACTGGAAAAATTTTCTACCACCTGCTTCCTTTGACTGAGTGAGCAATAAAAAAAGAAAAAAGGGCTAAGTGACGTCCATTGAAATGGAATAATCTCACATGTCCATTTTTAAGCCATAAATCAGATTTTCAACACTTTATACTGATGAGCTTACTCTGACGGTGATGTTAGAAAACCAAAGACTATTTTGCTGTACATTGATGTTGGTTCACAAGATTTTTCTTCCTCAAACTATTTTCATTGATTTTTGTTTGTTTTTTGTTTTTTTTGCAGGTACCGTCATGGGCTTTTTGTGGTCAAAAGAAATTAGTGACTGTTGTCGGACGGAATTTCAGATCGGGCGTTTCTCCCCCACTACACCGGTTTCTTGATATTTATTGTTATTCTCTACCTTGTATCCACTTCATTCGTTCTATCACAACTGCACATATTGTACGATGTACTCCAACAGAACTCACTATCTTCTTCAAGATAGTCTTGTTTGACGGAACTACACACTAGCCTTCTCTCAAATTGAAGTCCTACATGCCATACAAAGACGAACCCTCACTGATCGAGAAAGTCTTCTTCACTGCTTCCGCCCCTCGACTCAGGTTCAATATGTCAGCTACACTCCCCCTTGGTCTCATGATCATACATATAACAATGCAGATACGGTCTTTTATTTCGGGTGCTCCTCCAAAGAGTGGATTGTCTGAACTTCTTCCTGGGAGAAGATCTCAGAAGAGTTGTCAGAGCTGTCAACGTTATTATTTGGGTTCTCAGTTCGTTTACATAAATGTCATCGATGTACGCTGACATCCCTTCTTTTACAGTCTCTTCTTGAGACAACACACCACTGATAATTGCCTTCATTATCTGCGGTGCTACGTTCAATCCAAAGGCCAATCTGGTAAGGCAGTACCTTCTGCCAGCAAACATCACCGTCTGAAACGGCTACAATCACTCACCAACACTGACTTGTAAATAGGCCTTTCTCAAATCCAGCAAGGAGACATTACATCCAAGCTGATGCCATTCCCACAGTTTGCAGGCACAAACATCAGCATCAGCTGCGAATGCATCGACATATTGGTTCGGCACTCAGAAATCCATTACGGGGCTGACTTTTGACTTGTTCAGTTGCACAATCGCCATCAAAGGGATCAGGCCTTTAGGAGGTCCGTTTTCTATGAGGATAGGGGATCAGCCAGCGATCTTTAATCCGTGCGCGGAGCTCCTTATCATATGCAGGTCTTATTTGGTCAGGCACATGGTATTCAGCTACACGGTTTTGAAGTATGGCTGGCTCCTGATCTTTTGTCCATTTCCACGAGGCAGTCCAGATCTTCTGACGCTGGTCAAATACAATACTGAAATCGGGTTGGTCAATCTTGAGTGCCGCACATACGGGGACCTTTCTTTTCGAAACTTTATTGTTCCAGTCTGCGAGATGAGAACGCCACCTGCTTTGATGGCGTCATAACCCAGCAGCAGGTCAAAGTTTGATGTCTTCTCACGCACCACCAGCGCTTTGACGTCGGTGAAATCCCCAATGTTTGCACGGATACTGACTACCCCTATCCCATGACATGCGCACGTTTCACCACTAATGGTGGTCACTCTGACTTTCCTCTTCTTCCAAGCACGGCAAAATCCAGCACTTACTATAGAGCAAGAGCATCCAGAATCAAGGAGTGCTGAGAACGGCATCTCATTGACGTAGATTGGGATAACCGGTAGCGCCTCATTTATATGTTGTCTGAGGAAGAGATCGGCGCCATCTTGTCCCCAGCCTCATTTCCCGAGCAATTTTGAGCAATATGTCCGGCCTCATTGCGTGGATAACATCGCACATGCACTATTCGTTTTCTATCCATGCAACTTCTTACTGCATGGCCCCGACCGTTGCATTTATAGCAGACGATTCCAGTGCGTAATCCCAAACCCGGGAAGCTCTAACACTATTTGGGTTTGCATGTGCTGCCACGACAATGGCTTCCTCTAAAGCAGAGTCATCTTTCAAGATAGTTCTGGCCCGGTCCAATAATTCATCGAGAACTAGCTAGTTTACACAAGAGCTTGCCCGTAAAAGTTGCTTTACTCTAACTGGGAGCCCTGCTAAGAACGCATATGCTAACACTCGTTCAGGTAATCCGCCAAACAAGGTCACCAGCTTCTTCATTGCGGCCAAATAAACGTCCACCGTTTTGCCTTGGCGCAGAGTCTGTGCTGCAAATTGTTCATAGACAATGCAGGGAGTCAATGGCAAACGCCTTATAGAGTACTGCCTTGATTCTAGCTGGATCTTCCTTCTCCTTAAGCATACTGAATACCAGTTACGTGATATAAGAATTATTAACTGTTCTTTTTACATCCATGCCAAAAATAATCTAACAGTTGCTAAAAGGAAAAAAAAAGAAAATTATTTTTAAAAGGTTCACACTCGAAAATGGCATTAAACTTTACATTTTTAATAAAATAAACTCGTGAAGAACTGCAACGAGATTAATTTCGAAATTGCATTGAAAATTAGAAGTAATTTTTTTAATATAAATTTTAGATTTGTTTTCTATCCAATCTGAAAGAAAATAACGAGTTTTATTAAATTATGATTACACACGACATTGCATTTTTTTTAACTGAAATATCCTCAGGTATTTCTCTTTATATGAATGTAAAAAAAAAACAAAAAAAAAACAGTTGGACGAAGCCCCGCCTCCAAATTAAATGTACACGTGAGATAAAATATAAAATAAGGTGTGTGGGTGAAACATACACCGCAAAATATTTCCCCAAAGTTTAAATAAAATAGCCTATTTGGGAAAATATTCATTCAATAATTAATAAGTCCTGAAAATTTAGCTTGAATCGGATAATTCTCTGATTTGGGGGGAAATATTTTTAAAACAGTGGATAGGGATTTTTGCTTTCATTTTGGAAAAAAAGAAAACGCATTCATTTTGATGGTACCTAAATTTTGATAATGTTTTTTAGTTTATCGTTGACAATGTATCTATCAAGGCGTGATTCTAAACTTATTTCATAACATGGATAATATTTTGTATGCATTTTTCTGTGGGTTTCTTTAGCCAGAAAATATATAGTTACTGTCTCCATTGTCACGGCATTTATTAGCCGCTCCTTAGATAAACGATCTTAACTTTTCACAACGCCTGATCTCGCAGATTTAAGTCAAGCAACGTACGAGAAACCGGACGACTAGTCCAATATCGTTGAGTCCAAACCGTACCTCATGAGCATCGGATTAGGCAGCGCTTTTCAAACATCTAACAACATTGGGATTAATTTAATATCTACGGTTTTCTATTCCCTCTAGCCAGGGAGTACTTCAATAAATCGCTTTACATTGTATTAGCCCTTTTTTTCGTCCAAACCTGTGGCTGCTCGGCCTGGGGGCTAAGTTAAAAGTTACCTTTGTGAGCTTCCGGTGCCTTCGTCGGGAGAATACTCTTCGGCGTGATCCCGTTTCCGCGGTCGATCCGCCCTGGAAGACGTATCACCTCTCTGACCAGCTTCGTCAAGTGTTCTACTTCGGCGCGATCCAATCCCCGCGGTCGATCCGCCCTGTGAAGTCGTTTCACTATTCTGACTCGGCCCTGTTTAGGGATTTCACCTACGTCAAGTGCTACCCTTCGGTGCGATCCTGCCTCCGTGGTTGATCCGCCCTGGGTGTCGTATCACTATACTGACTGTTTAAGGACTCGTCCTAACCGATACAACGAATCTTCGTGCGACATCGATCAACCTGCTGCTGTTCCCGACAGTCAACCAGCTACCGCCGCCGACCAACTCTACATTCGTTTCGCCGATACGACTGAAATCAACTACCCCTGAAAAAAAAAAGAAAAAAAAAAAAGAAGTCATATCGGACCCGACACCGATACGAACATATTTCTCCAGAGTACACTCTTGCACATTTTTGATAAATAAAATTGACGTTATTGTTTGTTAAACCTCTGCCTTTATCACCTCATTGTCTTAGCTGTTCACACCTTTCTTCGTAAAGCTTGCGGGGGCGGCATTCGACTCGGCTTCGCCACACCATACTTATGTCTCGGCTAGCTATGGCTGATAACCCCCAAGAGAAATAGCAAAGAGTTTGCGTTTTAAAAATAAGTGGACATGGAAAAAAAAACATGAGCTCAAGGAAAAGCGACCTGACCAAATTTCAACACAAACAATATTATTCTTTTTACTGACATGTATTTTCTTTCACTAAGTGATTACAATTGTAACTTTTGCAGACAACTTAGTAAAAAAAAAACAAAAAAAAAAAACAAATTTAAATTCAGCAATAATTCAATCGCAATATGTGAAACTAAACATGCAGTAACCAACGATTCTTCACTCATGACGAATCTAAATGTCTGGCCATAACGAAAACCAACTGTGATAGAAACTTTTTTTCACTGTTGACTTGTTACGTTCAATTCGGAGAAGAGATTATTTTCCATCAAATCCAGGGATCATGCCCTTACTTACGTGCTAAACTAATCGCGCACCAATACAAACACTCACTTGAGATAATCTGCAGACCAATTCATCTCGTGTCTGACATGTGAAGTTTTCCATAATTACACAATAGGAAAGCAATTTCTTTTTCGTTAGATATAGGCAACTAAACTGGCTCAAATCCTCTTCAAATATGGCGAGGAGAAGGCTTAGCACTGCGGGATGAAAAATAGGACTTCTCAAAAAGGGAACGAACTCAAAAGAGTCAACGACCAGCTAACTAGAGATGGGGACTCAATAAGAAGAACGCAACGGAGAAACCACTGAACTACCCCACACTCCCCACCAGGAAAAATCATGGCAATAAACAGACCAAAAAATTAAAAAATACGTAGGTGGGTCATTTGCCTTGGAACTGACTCCTCATTCGCTAAGCGGAAACATTTTCAACGAATATCATCTAACCGTTATTCAGTCATTGTTTGCAATAAAGACAAAATCATAATCGGAACATAATCCGGATATAATAGCAATGGGAGAAGTTGAAAAATATCAAATTGGAAATGGCAAAGGCTAAATATGAATATTCTGGGAGTATGTGAAGCTAGATGGATAAATAATGGGGACTTCCCAAGCGACACACCCAGAACCATATATATAGATGCGGAAAAATAAATGAAATTACCTGCGCTTATGGGGGCGGCTGTCGGACGTAGAAACCGAGTGGTCCACCGATTCTGGTTTTATCGAAGCGAGGCTGCTCCAAAACACTGATTTTGTAGTCTTTTGTCACCAGAAAGGGATGGATGCGCAGGTCTGCTCCTTGCCTTCTCTTCTTTTTCTGTATCTTTTATTTATTTATTTTTTTTAGAAGGGCATTATGCGAACAGAGTCGTTTTGCGCGCTTTTCTCTCTATTATTTGATTCCTGTTTAAAACTGAGTCGCGAGACTAGGCGTGTTTCGCAACACTTACTGCCGGACCGACTTTGATTATCCTTGTGTCGAAGAAATTTTCAACAAAAAGCAGACTAAATATTCAACAGACAAAACTTAAACAATGTATTCTGGCATACTGACATTTGTCACCGTACAGTTCTAGTAAAATGGAAAGATGAAATTAACGAGTTTTTTTTTTTCTTTTGGTAAAAATAATTCAAAAGTCTTGACTTATGATTGAGAAGTATTGGCGATTTTACGAGGTGTGCAAAAGATAGGATCCATAGCTCCCCACAATACTTTTGTCACATCTCTCGGTTGCCATTCTTGCTATGCCATAGTGTAGGAGATAAAAGATTTATGCTTGGATGATAATAGATTGTGATATGGCGCTTGATAGTTTGTTTTTTTTATTTCTAAATTTTGACTGACAAAATGTCGCAAGACACTCACTGCTCTATTGCTATTTCAACAGAAAGTGTTTAGACGCACATTACAGTGGTCCGAAAGTCTTGTCACTCATATATATATATTTCCGGAGGACTGATAAGAGCTCCTATAGTTTGGAAGAGAGGCTGCATGCAAGTGTATGGACATATGATCGGGGTGCATTCTGTCAAGAGAATGGAGGATGTGCGACATCACTGCAAAATACGGCAAAACCATCTCTTTCGAAGAGGATGATACTGGTAGCGGGGGGGGTGACAAGACTTTCGGCCATCCTGTACATTCCTTAGTTCCACCAGTTCTAAATTTTTCGACGAAGATCTGCCTTGCCACGTAGCAAAGCACCTTCATTCCAATTGTATTCCATTGGTAAATGTAAGTTACACTCGAACAGCGGCTTCTCTCGAAACGCTGCTCTGTGGACCCGACTCCCAAAAAGATGTTTTCTTGATCACCACAAATTTTAACTTATTCAAGTTAACCGTTATCTCCCCCACATATCTGCATAAGCTGTGCCTCTTACTCTGTAACCCTCTACCTCAAGTAAATCCCGGGCCTTGCACAGGATGAAAATCACTATAAAGATAAATAAAAAAAATGTTAACATCCACTTCCAGGTTTACCTCCTGTTTCAAATATGCCCGTTAATCTTGGCACCCAATTCGCCTCCCCACTTTGTGATTGCGAAAAACGCCACCGTTGAGAAGTAACTTTTTATTTTTCTTTACAAAAGTAAAGTAAACATTGTGAAATACTGCAACAAAAATGGCTCCCACGGTTTACTGTAAATTAGAAAATTCACTGAAACGATGAGAAAATAACATACCTTCTGATCCGTCTGACAATAATTCGGGACTTGCTGACGGTTAATGTTTGTTGTTGCGTTTTTTGTTTATTTTACATCGATAAATGATTAGTACGATTCACAGCATTGACGAGTTTTCTGCTTGTTCAAATCTTCCCACCAACTGGTCACGTGACTGGAAGAAAAAAGAGGGACTTTTGCATTATGGGATATCTAGCAAAGATTCAATTTGCATGATTATTTCCCTTACATCACCTTCTCTCTCTCTCTCTCTCTCTCTCTCTCTCTATATATATATATATATATATATATATATATATATATATATATATATATATACACACACACACACACACAAGGATATTTTTTTTGTTTAGCGTTTAATTGTAGATTATCTTCATTGCTAATTCATTTATCTAAATTGTTGGCTTACATTCTTGTGACAGAGAAATAATTTAATATAGCTCAGAATAGTATATGCATCAACATCAGGAAGCACTTAAAAAAAAATGAAAACTTTTTATAATATATTAGTTCATACAAAAAAAAACAAAAAAAAAACATTACAAATCGCAAGAAATTATTACGATAATCGGAGACCTGAAAGGAAAAAGACAGTGGAATAGTTAGCAATTAGGGACCTGAATTATGCAATGAACGCAATTAAAAATTGATCCCTTAATGCACAGAGATCGACCAAATAATAACCAACACCTGGTTTCAAAATCTCCCAAGAAGATACTTGTAAAATCATGCAGATGAAAAAGGGATCCGAAGCAACAGGGGTGTGGTTCTACTGATGATTGCTGAGAGAACCATGTACTGTACTTGTGAGCAAAGCGCATACTTTAAGGAAAATATGAACTACAAGTATACTTATATTTACAATATAAAAGAGAGTTGAAATTTCTGGGACATATAATGAGGAAAGAGGGTTCAGAGAAACTGATACTCAGAGGACATTCAGAAGTCCAAGATAAATAAGTTTGAGTGAAGGGACAGCAGTACAAGAAAGAGGAATAGTAAGGAGTCAAAAATGACTTAGACCAACAAAAATCCCGTCCTGGGTATAACGATAAACTACATCCGACAACAAGCTCTTTGATCAGAAGGTTTTGAGGAGCGTGCAACCACCTATTATTTGCTAGAGTTCCCAGGTCCACCCTGACCCGCGGTGGTAGCACCTGTCAGAGTTACAGCTATAGGCAAATAGTTAACCCACCAAAAGGTGTCAAAACACTATGAAAGTATACAAACAGGTTTTAATACCAGCAATGCCTTTTCTGGAAATTTTTTTTACCTGTAATAAATTTTTGAAAAAAAAATATTACGAGCAATACATTTTTGGAAAAAAAAAATAGCAGCAATAAAAATCTTGTCGGCATTAAATAACCTATTGAGGTTGATACACCGTAAAACAAAACAAACCAAACCAACAAAAATCAGAAATTTGTGGAGAACCATGATTGCTTACGTCCTGAAACGGTATGGTAGATCAAACTATTTTACAATTTTTTCAACTCAAGTTTTGTCAACATCTATTATTGCTGAAACAAGCTAAACAAGAACCAATGAAGCCAATGAAATTGGGTAGCTTTTTCTGAAATTACATCTGAGAAAGATGACGATCCCAATAATCACAATGAAAGAATCATGGTATTAGGTTGATGCAAAAATAATGACGTAATAATGTCGTTTTTTGACGTATTTTTAACGTCAAAAAACGACATTATTACGTCATTATTTTTGCACCAACCTAATACAAAGGAAAGTAAAAGCATGAAGCAACGGTGATTTCAGATAACCTTGTAAACTGTTGATAATGATGTCAGAGTTAACTGTTTAACGCAAGACACTTTTGGTGGAATTTTAGAATAGGCACTACGATAGAAAATAATCGCATGTTACTATTAGATAAAGGCGACAGATCACGAATATAAATTAAATAAAATTTATTAAGTGAAGGCCATTTTGTTTTGTAAATTCATTGTAAATTGCTCCATTTTACTGACCCCACTGAATATATTCATGCTTCCCGCTTACAAGTAGCTCTGAAATAATATTTATTTAATCATTTATTTTTCAAAACGTTTTTCATATATTACTGCTAATTAAGCACTCCAGAATATTTTTTTTTTAATTTTAAGAAATCACGTAGTATAAGCAGATTTTCTTTTGACTTCCGTAGTGAGAATAATTTAGAATGAATTTACACACAGGAACCCTATTAACTTTCACGAAATTTAATAATTATTTATTATTCGTAATCTGGAGTGCTTAATCTATAATTGATCTGAAAGTAATTTTGAAAAGAATGATTATCTCTGGTTGTAGTACCTCTCCTGCTCCCCACCCACGAAATAAAAATATGAGATGAAAGATAAACTTATAGGATACAAATCCTATATCATTCCGACAAATGACTAAAAAACACAGAGTAGATTTGCACACCCGCAAAATCGGATCGAAACGACTAAAAACAGATTTCGCAACAAGGTGTGAAATTAATTTTCTGACCAATGAAAGGAGGCGATTTGCTAAACTAAAAAAAAGATAACGAGCCAGTGTGAAAAAAAGTCAACAATAAATAGAGAATTTCAAGTCAATCACTAGTCAGAAGGGCGCAGAGATCATAGAGGACAGAAGACTGACAGTCAATTCCATCACTGACTCAACCCGGCACTAAGAGCCGAAAGTGGAGTAGGAAAGGAAAACAACAACAACAACAAATTTACAACTGACTCTAAAACAATTCAACCTGATAAGTACATTTTCCTCTTATCTTTTATTTCTCATCCACACTCTCTTTTTCAACTTAAATTGATCGCCCCTTTTTCCTTTACACCTATACAAAAACAAAAGAAGCAGACATTACTCTGCTACTCTGTTGAAAGACAGCGAACACAGACATTTTTGTAAACATCACATCTTTGCTTAAACGAACTAAAGCATTAATCTTTTTTACTCTATTCACAAGATAATAAATATACAATGTTCTATTTTCTACAAACGTTCCTTATCGTGTTGTTTCTTCTTGAAATTTGCGTTGTATTTTGTGGGCAGGGTATCCCGTATTAAATTCTCCTTTTAATCCGGGTAAGCTGAACCCTACAAACTGAATCTAGCATGGTTTACAGTGGGTAAAACAGAAATTTCTCAAATAAATGCCTAAATAAAATAAAAAAATGATTGGTCAAATTATGAGGAGATATTGATAAGTTTACTCAAAGCGCAAAGGCTACATATACTGTTTTGTTTGCAAACATTTTTCTAAATACCTGACGTCCCTTACACCAGGTGAGTTTTCCTACTGGATGAATGGAGTCGAAATTTTGGGGAATCATGAAGGCAGCAGATATTACTCTTGGTTGGGGTCTGTAATAATCGTACCCAAGCTCCAGAATTATTAATTTTTGAAAACATCCCAATCTTGGTAGAAAAAAAAACTTAAATTCTAAAAAAAATGGTCATTTTGAATTGCAAACCAAAACGGATTGCATACTGATTCTGAAACAGCGTTCACTTCTTACCATTCGTTCGAATCATAACAAACCAAATTAATATTTTAGTCACGTAACATGTTGTCTTACCTTATTGTAAAAGTAATCTAAAAGATAAAAGTAAATTGAGGATATAATTTTGACAATCGTTGGACAGAAGTGCTGGAGTGTAACGACAAAACAAGAAACGTTAAATTAAATCCCTGATTTTACTTTGTTTGTTAAAAGTTCTGCGAAAATTCTATCGACAGAATTGTGCGAGTCTATCACGCACGAAAATACATACATACAAAAATACAAATCACATACAACGCCAAGCATTCATTGGTTAATTAATCACTACTACGTTATTATAGACAATTTACAAATCACAGCAATGCGACAATTTTGTAATCGCTCTATTTTCATGTAGTCAGTTTTGTGCACTTTTGGGAGAAACGGATCACAGAAACTTCCCAAAGCTGATTGATCTATGCCAATCAATCAGATCGCCTGCACGTGAAGAATAATTCTTCCCGCATAGCGATCTGGAGCCTATAATCACTTATTTAACTTATTTAAGCAAGAATTTTACTTAGCTAATTAATGAGAATTCAGCTGCCAGACGAATCCACGACAGTTGAAACCATGCGCCAACCTTCTCACTCACACACACCACTCACACGCTGAATATACCTTGTACACACTCACATAATCTTTTCTAACACAGCAAATCTTTTAAGAACAATCATTATAAAAGAGTCTCATGAACATTTTTCCACTGAACCTTGAAACACTAAAATAACAGTTAAAGAGAGAAAACTCTTGTTTATTTCAACCTTTCTTACTTAAATGCATGCTTTCTTTCACATCGTTGTTTAATATTGTACATCTTGTTAAATACATATTTTATGTGTAATAATGTCTTTTGTTTATCCTTTTCTGCGTCAGCCCTGTTTCCTAATCTAAAGTTAAATTAATGTGAAGTCCGCCTTTGAATTACAAACTATGAATCAAAAGCAAAAGGTTTGTTTGAAGAAATCACCTCCTCAAGCCATTCTCATGCTTCCAAACGTATTGTTACAAATAAATATTCAGATGGAACAAGTGATAAGATTTCTTTGAGAGAAGCTGATAAATTTAAGGTGGAAATTCTACATCTCCTCTCTAACTGCTTGACAATCTAATTATACAAGCGGATTGGCCCACATGAGCAGATTGCAAAAAGATCCATGTCTCTCTCAGAATTTGTGAAGAATTTTGAAACTGAATCGCATTGCAAAGATGATACTGAACACAAACTAGTTAAACGAATGTTATAATTTTAAATAATATTTACCATAGCAGATCCCAAGTACATAGAAGAAAACTAAGTTGTCAGGCGCAAATATTTTTCAGCTTTTTTATCAGTAACACTTAATTGAAATGTTCCCAAATATTAACAATAAGCTTAAGCTGTACTTCATAATACTTATGAAGAGCTATGAATCAGAAAATAAATTTTCAAATCGATCCTTTATTAAGAAATATGGTCTACCAGTACAAAAGAGCACATAAATGCTTCCTGCTGATTGTCTTTAGAAAATTCCATTACAAGGAAACTCTCAGATAACACGAATGTATGTGAATATGTTGCTAAAATCTTACATATTTATAAATCTACCATTCGTCTGTACATTGAATACTGGTGCCATATTTAATCTGGTGCTTCTGCTGTATATCTCAAGATTCTTGACCAAAATTAAAGGAAGGGCCTGTAATATAATCGATCCTAACCTGACATCTCAATTTCAGTCACTTTCTCACCGACAATATATGGATGCCCTCTGTCTTTTCTGCAAATATTTTCGTGGCAAGTGTTCTGATGAGCTTTTTCCCTGGTGTCTCGACTACAAGTATTTAATCGTGCTACCAGATTACCAATTAGGTCTCATCGTTTTACTGTTGAGCTAGCTAGATGCAACTGCCATTCTAGTCAAACAGTTTTTTTTCTCGCACTTCTCACCAGTGGAACTTCTGCTCGATTGTTGTTTATCTGCCACCAAAAATCTTTAAACATTTAAATACAACGCCAATCGCAATCTTATATCCTCCTGAACCTTTTCCTCACTCCTCCTCATTAAAGTATTCTCATTCTTTTCCAATCCCTGTAACCCTAATGCCATAATCGCTTTGCTTGGTGTGAAACGATTTTAAAATAACAAAAGATGCATTTTATTAGCCGATAACAGGATATGCATTTTATAAAGAAAGACTGATTTTGTAACATCCACTAGATTACCTTTTTAGGATCGGAGAGAAGTTATGTAGCACATTTCTATACTCTGTCAGTATGTCCCTTTTCTAGAAAATAATAACATTTACAGTATTCTGACTTCTGCCGAGCCGTCTGTAATTTTTTCATAAATGTTTAGGTAGCTACCTGCATCCTACGGCCAGACATTACCAAGATCACCGAACATATATTTGGTATCCTAACCATTATATTAACTGTGCCCTTATCATAATGGTATAATACACCATGTATGTTGAAAACGTTTTCCTAATTTTCAAACCCACCATACTTCAAAAACTGTAAAGCATAACACAGGAAATTTTTATTCACATCAGTGACTTTGACATTTGAGTCAATCTAGAACAGAAACGTTAATCCAATTCTGAGATGTGTTTAATTTCTTTTAAATTATTTCAACGGTTACCTAGACCTCATTTTATGACATGTTTTCAATAATTCTATTGCATTACGCTCTTCTCCACTATTTAGGCCTACAAGTCCTTGCAAGAAAGGATTTGGGGGCCTTGTCACCCTATTGTTATTGGTCGGGAAGACACCCACAACAGTTCAAGTTGTTACGAAAAGTTAATTTTCTTTTTTTTAAATTTATGGTTTTAGCTAAGAGGAAAATATTGTCAACGCATGTTTTATATATATATATGTGTGTGTGTGTGTGTCGTGTCCTTTCAGGACGTAGGCGATCATGGCTCTCCACCTCCCTCTGTCCCTTGCAGCTCTCAACAAGTTCCTTCCCTCTGCCACCTCCCCCAGACCATGTTCTGACATCCACTTGCTTAAGGCCGCCAGAGTTGGATCATTTTCAAGGATTGTTCTATGTATATTATTTGCACAACCTTTTTATTTTATAATTCCAGCGTTCTCACGTCTGATGGAATCAATTTCAACTCACTCAATGTGACGTCATGTAAACGGTCAAACTATATATGTAAACAAAAAGTTTGGGAGCAAATTCTCAACAATACTACAAAAAGTGATACGAGTATATTTGAGAAGTCTAATTTTCTGAAAAAAATTTTCAGTCATGAGAAATTTATTTATTGAAACAAAGGTTTGAATAGTTTTTTCTATCCTCTGCCAGCCGCAATGATGGAGAATGCATTACCTCGAACCATCGCCAGTGAAACACGCTGCAAGCGCCACTTCGTTTCGCGTTTACTCATCCCTTAATCGAGACGCAATCGCGCCAATCCTCCGAAGGAACGCCATCGAACGAGGGCCAATAACCCCAGAAGTCTCCACTGCCACAGGAGTAAAAAAATTCTATCAGCAAGAGAAGAATATTTAACTAATTTTTTTTTTTTTTATCTCAGCGTCCCGAGCGACGGTCAACCGCGAACCTGATCAAATTACCGGCCGAAAATTTATCCGCACGGGTCGCATCCCAAATCAACGACTTCCCCAGTTTAAAAGGGAAAATGGTAATGCTATCCGGCCACTTTCCATCATCACGGTCGAGACCTACGGGTTCGATTTGGGAAGGGACCCAGATGCATCCAAACCTCTTCTGATGGTGTCGTTTATTTCTGCATGCCGTGGAAAGCAGCCGGTACTACGGTGACAAGAGAGAGGATGCAAACCGAACTCATCGATGGAAGCTCCACATCTGCATCTGTGACGCTCACATTTGAGTCCAAGACGGATCGCGACTCCGACCCGAAGCACTCATCATCTAGAAGGGTAACGGTAGATGAAGAGGGCGCTGCGTTAAGCCAGATAGTAGACAGGCGAGGCGATGCTGATCCAGAGAGAGCCTCAAATTAGTAAAATTGGCCTCGCATTTTATTTTATCGCAGCTTTTTTGTTTTGATGTGTCTAGTGGGATAGAAAGTAATTATGGGTCCAGACGCTGCAAGATTGTTCGAAAGAACTACTCGAGAAACAGTGAGATGATCCACCGAGTATCTCATCAATTAATTCGCGACTGGACGGAAGGGAAGAAAGATATGCTGAAAGGACCAAATCTACCGCTGATCGAAGGCCCGTGCCTTCGAAACTCAAAGGAATCTTTGCTTGCCTCCAGCCTGTGTCGTCGAAATTAACGTTGCAAAAATTGAAAAATTGTTTTAAGGAATATTTTCTATAAATTTCAGTAACGCTAACTGTTAGATCAATGAATATGTAGCGGCAACACGACTAAAGGTTTTTTTTCTTCTCCCGATCATTGTATAATGTACATATGTAAATAAATATACAAATGAAATTTGAATGAAACATTTATTACAATGATATGTTAACCCTGGGTATGACGATAAACTATATCCGACAGCAAGGCATCTGATCGGGAGATTAGAGCTTTTGAGGAGCGTGAAACCACCTTTTAATTGGTGTTATTCTTAGATCCACCCTGACCCGGGGTGATAGCACCTGCTAGGGTTCCAGCTATGGGCAAATACTGAACCCCAAACAAAAAGTATATGAAAGTATAAAAATACATTTTTGTGTATAAAAAAATTACCAACGATACCTATTTATACTAAAATTACAAACAATACCTATTTATATT
Organism: Acanthosepion lycidas; assembly: GCA_963932145.1. Taxonomy (NCBI): domain Eukaryota; kingdom Metazoa; phylum Mollusca; class Cephalopoda; order Sepiida; family Sepiidae; genus Acanthosepion; species Acanthosepion lycidas. The sequence continues at coordinate 118,012,182 of OZ010573.1, forward strand.
AAAATAACCAGCAATACATTTTATAGTAGAATTACCAACAATAGATTTTATAGCAAAATGACCAACAAAACATTTTATCTGCTGTTGAAGGCATAAAATTGCGCTCAAAATATATTCAGTTGAAGTCATAAAATTGTGTTCAAAATATTTAAATTTCGACATTAAATAACCCATAGAGATGTTGATATGCCGCTAAATAAAATCAACCAACCAACAATGATATGTAAAATCAGAATGAAACTACGGAAACTGAAGAGGGCCAAGGCAGCACCCAAATTGCAATACGACAGACTCTTGAATGACCCGAATGTAAAGGAGAAATATATGGACAGTGTTAAAAACAAATGCAATAGACAAAATGGGGATGGAAACTCGATCATGGCCCTACACAATTCCCTGTCCTTTGTAGCTCTTAATATTTTTTTTTCTTTTTGTTATCTATTTACCAACCTCCCCACAAGGCAAGATGTAACACAAGGCCAGTTTTTAACGTGGGGTGTTCTGAGCCCATAGGCTCAGGCAAAAATTGCCCGCAGGCACCATATACACGGGATCGGGTTTGTCTACCTCCCCAAACGAGACTCAGCCATTTAGCATAGCCTCATCTGGGTTCCTCTCCGCCTGTAGGCAGAGAGTTCGACAAAAGAGGAAGAGGACGAGAAAAACTCCTTGTCCTTCCCTAAATCTTGTTCCCCCATCCATTTAAACAGTCTCGCTAGGTAAGTCATGCGTTGTTTTCCTCTGTCTCTCTTGCCTTCTATCTGACCTGTCAAATTTTCGACCTGACCTGTCAAATTTTCCAAGTACACTTTCCTCATTATGTACCCTACAAATTTAAATATTTCTTTCCGGTGTTATGTATGTGCCATTTTAGTTTCCATTTTCTCTAAAACTTCGTTACTGCTCATATGGTCCATGGTATTCTCAGTATCCTTTTGCAGAACCATCTTTCTACTACATCTGCGAGGAGATTATCCAGCGTTCATGCCACATAGGAGAACTACATTATTTACATTATTCGGACTATTGTCCTCATCTTTGTCACCATATTTATTACAACGTTTCGGCCGTTGTATTCTCCGGCCTTCTTCAGGTGGTTGGAATGTTGAAATTAACCCTTTATTTCGCTCACTGGAGTAGACTGTTCTAGTTCCTTGAGGACACATGGCATAGTGGATAAAGGCTTTGGTTCGATCCAGTGACAGTACCAAAAGAGTGTTAGTTCAATACCTGGTTAAGGCAGTGGAGAACTTTCAGAGGGAAATTAACAAGAGCTAACTGATAACTGACATCCATCAAACATGGCACGTGGAACTAGAACAGTCTACCCCAGTGAGCAAAATAAAGGGTTCAGTTCGACATTCCAACCACCTGATTGAAGGCCGGAGCATACAACGACCAAAACGTTGTAATAAATATGGCAACAAAGATGAGGACAATAGTCCGAATAATGTAAATAATGTACATAATACCTCATCTCAGAAATATAGACAGATACTGAAAGGCCGAAATGTTGTAATAAATATGGTGACAAAGATGAGGACAATAGTCCGAATAATGTAAATAATGTACATAATACCTCATCTCAGAAATATAGACAGATATTGAAAGGCCAAAACGATGTAATAAATATGGTGACAAAGATGAGGACAATAGTCCGAATAATGTAAATAATCTACATAATACCACATTTCAAATATATAGACAGATACTGAAAGGCCGAAACGTTGTAATAAATATGGCAACAAAGATGAGGACAATAGTCCGAATAATGTAAATAATGTACATCATACCTCATCTCAGAAATATAGACAGATATATAGGAGAACTAATATTACATTAACAGTTTGGTACTCTTTCCTATGTTTCTAATGAATTTTTTCTTTTTCTTAATACTTTGCTTAGCTTTTGGAAGACATTTGTAGGAGCTCCAAAAGCCTTTGACATGAATATTTTTAATCTTGCTTCTCAGTTAAAATGTATTTTTTAAGCGACATTTTCATCTGTGTCTTAAGCCATATGACTTGTAATTTTTTTATAATCTTGAACTGAATTTCACCGTTTTAAATTTTTTAACACTTTACCAGGAATCCATGTTTGGCCCCAAAAAAACTTTAACATAGACTAAACCGATTCTTAACTTCTATAAATACCAAATGTTTCCTGTATGGAACTGGCTAATTTTACCATTACTATTCAATAGTAACATTCTGTTCCGCACTAAATAATTGCAGAATTTTATTTATGAAGTTTAGTCAAATGTGAAATGTGTGCACTCCTTCGAAGCTAAGTGTAATAGTCCATTGCAATTAGATCTCTGATTCATTCTACATGCTAACCAGAAATGAATGAAACGAAGGCAGAGAACGAAAAAAACAAAAGTCGTTTTCTGCACATTAGGTTCCACGCATCACGTCCGGTCTACGAAGTAAGCTCCAGCAGTGGCCAACCGCGATTGTTCACTCGGGAAAAAGAGGTGTCCCTGGGGGGTACCATACTCACTTAAAAGCAGGCTTCTAAGAACAACCAGAGACAGTTGCGTTCCGACGGACAATCGGCCGTCATGCAGGGCGTTGCTGCTGCTGATGCCATCGCCACCACTGTCACCTTCGCTGCCATCACTCAACATGACCGCATCTCTCAATGACTGTTGTCATTCATAGGCTTAACTGGCCAGCTCGGCTGTCCAGCTTCAGCATGACAACATCTTGCCTACCGACTCTTAACACTTGCATCCTATGCATCAGCAAAGTCATATTCATGACTTCTCCCATCTTTTAATGCTCGCATCTTCTGCATCGGCAAAGTCATATTCATGACTTCTGCCGACTCTTAACACTCATACCCTCTGCATCAGCAAAGTCAGATTTGTGACTTCTGCTGACTCTTAATGCTCATACTTTCTGCATCAGCAAAGTCAGATCTTTGACTTCTGCCAACTCCTAACACTCATACCTTCTGCATCAGCAAAGTCAGATTTGTGATTTCTGCCGACACTTAACACTCATACCCCCTGCATCAGCAAAATCTGATTTGTGACTTCTGCCGACTCTTAATGCTCATACTCTCTGCATCAGCAAAGTCAGATTTGTGACTTCTGCCAACACTTAACGCTCATACCCTCTGCATCAGCAAAATCAGATTTGTGACTTCTGCCGACTCTTAATGCTCATACTCTCTGCATCAGCAAAGTCAGATTTGTGACTTCTGCCGACTCTTAACGCTCATACCCTCTGCATCGGCAAAGTCATGATGCTCATAAACACCTCAGCAACCCAACTCTGTCACCTCGGCATAATCAACATGTACAAGGCATTCCTTTGCAGCCATCACCGTAACAGAACAGGCCTACCAACTGCGCCAATCCAATGTCACCCCATTACATAAAACACACCTACCATCCAATGAAAACAGCCTACCACCGTGACTTTGATCAACCAACATGCACCGACCATACCTACACAAGAATTAGATCAACTTCTGGTGATATCCTTATACCTGACCACCATCCTGGCGACTGGACACTGAAACAGACATTCCACCCATCCTTCAACATCTCTGTATGATATTCCAACAGTAAACATTCTTCAAATCTAATCCTTGTTATTCCTTTCTCTTGCTACCAAATGCTTAATATAACATAAGTATGACTTATTAACTGCTGAGTGATAATTGGATTTATTTGTATGAGCTTCGCATGCTAAAACCAAATATGCTCCCAGAAAGCTTACACACGTGATTTATGACCAGTCCTTGCTGTTTCCAAAACAAAACTAACTGTTCTGAAAGAGACTCATCATTTATCTTTTCCATGGCATCATTGTTCTGCCTAAAGAATAGTTGTTGGTTCTATAAATCCGTGTTTGTGTTCATGTTCCTGTAGTTAAAGGTGTTTCTTTGTTCAGATTGATGAAACCAATCATAGATATCACACCCTCTACCCATGTAAACCCAGTGAGTAAAAATCAACAAATTTTATAATGAAAAGGCATTGACATAAAATATTTTTTAATCTCACTTCCAATTATAGTTAAAAAGTGTTTTTGAAGCCATGTTGTGTGTTCTGTATTATGTCTGCCTCTGAAATCATGTGACATTTTGAACATGTCTTTCACCTTTTAGACATTTTGGTGATGGGACATGGAAGACACCTTTATAAGTAAAATAATAAAATTGTTTACTTTTATTTTAAATTAAAACCCCATCTTTATTACATAAGAGAAGAATTTGGAGGCAGTAGTAAGTACCTGCCATTTCGTCTTTATTGCTCATTTTCTATTTCATTCTCTGAATAAGTTTAACATTAATTCCTCCGCTACTCGTCCAAATATTCCAGGTGTTACAGAGTGTTCAATTTTTAGTTAATTTTGTGTGTATGTAGTGGGTTGGCTAAAAAGTTTGTTTATTTATAAAGTAAATTTTCTAGATAATAAGCAAACAGTCTTTTTGGTCAACCCAATATAAGTTTTTCTTTCAAGTTTGTTTTTAATTTTACTGTATTGTTATATATTAATTTCGATTTTTAATTTAATACTAAATAGATTGGGGAAGTAGCCTCTCGGAATTCCACAAATTAACAATTCTGGAGAATAAGTGGTACTTCCTCCTCACAGATGGAATACGAAAGGAATAAGCCAACCCTGTATATGTGGTATGGCTATGTCCTAGCTTTGAAAGTCTGAAATGGCCAAAGTAAAGAATGTGGCTTATTTGGAAATTTGCTATGAAAATAGTGATATAGTAGCATACGTGAAAAAGGGGTTCTAGGGTGGGGAAAAATCATCACCTACAAGGCAGTGTAAACATTTATTTTAAAAACTCTGTCAAAGCTGGAAACCCCTGATATAGCGATATCGCACTTTTGGTGTGATCTGACTCTTGTAAAGATAAAGCATGGTGGGAAGAGTCAGAGCCATTCTAGAGCAGTAAAGAAGTTGACCATGTTTTTTAGCATCTTTAGCGGTGTCATGAATATATGTTCCAATTGAGTACCAATAGACATCTCAGGTAAGAAGCTTCGTTGAGAGTACAATTCTTCATCATGACTGGAAAAAACTCAGTATCTGGCTTGGTTTTGGAGGTCATGAATGTCACAAGTCAGTTCGTTTCCCATTTAGCTTAACTTTCTCCTCTGCCTTGAGTGCCTCTTGGACCTTGTATTTAGTTAACTTTAGTAAAAAAAAAATCATTAAAGTAGGGTATAGTGATATGAGATACGAGATAATTAAGAAAGCAAATAGATGAAGCACTTCCTCTTGCTTGCGGAAGATTCATTTAAATTTCTGTAATATTTCTAATTTGTTCACAACCTCAAAAGAATGTGCAGACAGTATCCCACGTAAGATATTGTGGAATGATATCATATTTTTAAGTTGTTGCTTTTTTAAGACAACAAAATGAATATCCAACCCACACAGTTTTTTTGCTTCTGCTTATTCCAGAAAAGATTTTACAAATACTAACAAAATATCCTTTGAAGTACTTTGAATAAAAATAAGAATGATTTGTTTTTACTTTTATGATGAGAAAAAAATGAGAAAAAAACTAATGTTTTGATTAAAATGTGGGAGATAATGTGCAGAAATAAGCGTTACATTATACAAGCAAAAAAGATGTGATTTTTTGTTGTCATCGAACAAAAGAAGTTACATTTTTTTTCTCCAAGAAATTTTTCTCACTCTTTTTAATTTGGTGTCTTTGAAGGAGTTGATAAAAAAATTAATGAATGATTAGTTGAAAGTTTTCACCCTATAAATATGCATGAATGAAATTATGGTAAAAAAAAATAAGAAAAGCTAATCAATGAGCTTCAATGAAGACAGCCATCAACAATAAATTATGAATGAAATTATGAGCACAATGTGAACTTTCAATTTTGCAATGTCTTCGCAGATAAATCAAGTTTATAACTTTAGTAGTCTCAAGTAGAAAGTCTGTAAGTTCATGACTCATTATGTGCCCCTCTAACTTTATTCCAAATTTGAAATAATCACACACACACACGACTTCCAACTATGAAATGCATATGCTATTCACTGCAGAGTTTTACACATGGTGCATTGATTTTCAAGTTACTTTAACTCTTCCCACTAAAATTATTATATGCAGTCACTGAAATAATGATTTTTGTAAGAGAAAAAAAACAGGGCCAGTGCAAGTGTCTCGTCCACACACCAGTCTATGATATACCCCTTCCCAATCTATAATATAGGCCCCCAACTCTAATACATCTCAATTTTCATAAGGTTGTATTCATATAAAATACAAATTAAATTGTAACCTAATTATGTATCAGATGCAATTTAGGTGAACAATCAACTATAAAAATTAAAAATGAATACAATGTATCTAAATAAAAGTTTTAGAGACCTGTCATAATAGATCATTCCATCTCAAATTAAACAATAAGGTTTTACAGCAGTTTTTAACATCAACTTGAGATTTTTCTTGTTAAAAAGTTGAATAATTTTAACACATTCAACATTATGGATAAAAAATAGTGAATTTTATAGAGTGTTCTTTTTTTTTGAGACTTGCATGAGCAAAATACCTTCAATTATCATAACTGCTTTGCTGTCATTAGATTCAGGCTATCTAATGCTGAAAGTGCACAATGTGGGAGATAATGTGCAGAAGTAAGCGTCACATTACACAAGCGGTGTATGACTACAATTACTCACTCAGGTATAATGTTTGGCTGCCACCAGTTAATCTTGTTTCTTTTGGATAAATAAACAGGTGCCTTTTAGTACCTGCCCAAATTATGGTAGTATCTGTCAGTCTAGTTCACTGCCCAAAGTAGTTCCAACAGAAATGGTGAGTTTTGTCATTTTCTAATAAAAGAGGACACTAATGCCAAAACAAAGTAGTTCCCTTTCTTTTCCTTATAAGCAAAATATTCACTTTATATTTTGGTAAGTTTAACAGCAGATTTCTTTTTTTACACAAGTTTAATATTAAAATTTTGGCAGATAGATTGATTAGGATGACCCTAAATTTATTTTGGGTTTTTGGGCTTCATGTCTCCCTTTATTACTATGCACTCTTATATAGCAGCAATTCAAATCTTAACCCAGCTTTTTTAGTCAGTCTCTGTCCAAACATGGGAAGATACCTCTGTCTGTATTTTGCTTCCTGTTTTTTTTTGTTACCCTATTATTCTTAATTTGCTTTCCACCTATGTGCCAATGAGGTAAATAAGATTTCTTCTTACTTTGAACTCAATAGAGTTATTTTTTTGTACTTAATTGCAAATTTGCTTTTTAACATTTTCCTTTCTGTTAAAGTGAGCATTTTCTTAGTTTTTCAAAATTTTATTTCTTTCCTCCTAATGTATTTAGTAGTAAATCTAAGGAAGAAGTGTTTCATGCCTTAATTGTTAGAAGAAGTTAGCTGTCTGTCATTTGTGCTATACACACGTCTTATATATACTTTATTAACATAGAAAAGTTCCTCTCCCTTGTATTTTGACTACATTTCATATTTTTTGCTATTGCTGTGAGATGTATTATTGTGATATTTGTTGAATGTTTGCATATTTGTAAATGATATTTTGTATCTGCACATTTTCTTTGTTTTAATTATTTGCAGTTTTCACAGCTGCAATAGTATGTTTTGACAGATCAAGGTCTTAAACATACTTCATGCAGTTGTTAATTCTCTCAAACAAGTCAGACAAAAAAGTGAAAGCAAGTACATGATCAAGTTTTCAGAAATTCAAGAAGGTACTACTTCATCCAATCATAACCTGCTGATGGGCATCCTCATACAATTAGCAAGTAGCTATCATATCTCTCTCTCTCTCTCTCTTTATATATATATATATATATATATATATATACAAACAAGTTTGATTTCAAAGAACTGAAACATCTGTCTGTTTAATATTTTGCTGTATTTTCCAATTTTGGGATAAAGTGTTGATTATTGTGCTTGAAGTTTTGGATAAAATGTCCAAAGTTCATATTTTGTTATTTTTGTTCAAGTAATTTTGACTTTCACAGTCATTATTGTTATAACGTGCATTTGGTTGTCAGAGGAAAGGAACAACAAGGATTAGGCTTTTAAACAACATGTATTTGTTTAATATACATATGTTGAGAAATTGGAGAAAATGTTGATTTTGGTTTCTGATCATCAGAAAGGCAATTAGGCATAAGGGTAGTGCCGTTGGGTTGGGTCAACTGATGTCAGAGGATATATTCATTGGTTGAGTAATAAAGGTTACAGTGGTGGGCTGATTCATGGTGGGGTGTGTTGATTGCTGAGGTGATGGCAGTGGGGATGCAGGATTGGTGTATTTGGTAGGCCTGTGGTGGAATGTTCCACTGTCATGGTACGCCTATAGCGAGATTGCCAAGGTGACGGCAATGACAAGGGAGTAGGTGTAGCTGGTTGGCCTGTGGTGGAATGTTCCACTGTCATGGTACGCCTATAGCGAGATTGCCAAGGTGACGGCAATGACAAGGGAGTAGGTGTAGCTGGTTGGCCTGTGGTGGAATGTTCCACTGTCATGGTACGCCTATAGCGAGATTGCCAAGGTGACGGCAATGACAAGGGAGTAGGTGTAGCTGGTTGGCCTGTGGTGGAATGTTCCTCTGTCATGGTACGCCTATAGCGAGATTGCCAAGGTGACGGCAATGACAAGGGAGTAGGTGTAGCTGGTTGGCCTGTGGTGGAATGTTCCTCTGTCATGGTACGCCTATAGAGAGATTGCCAAGGTGACGGCAATGACAAGGGAGTAGGTGTAGCTGGTTGGCCTGTGGTGGAATGTTCCACTGTCATGGTACGCCTATAGCGAGATTGCCAAGGTGACGGCAATGACAAGGGAGTAGGTGTAGCTGGTTGGCCTGTGGTGGAATGTTCCACTGTCATGGTACGCCTATAGCGAGATTGCCAAGGTGACGGCAATGACAAGGGAGTAGGTGTAGCTGGTTGGCCTGTGGTGGAATGTTCCACTGTCATGGTACGCCTATAGCGAGATTGCCAAGGTGACGGCAATGACAAGGGAGTAGGTGTAGCTGGTTGGCCTGTGGTGGAATGTTCCACTATTGTAGATCAATGAAACATGGTTGCATTGATGACTGCAAGTGAATTGGGTTGCTGAGGTGACAGTGGTGACCACAAAGAATGCTTGTAGCTGGATGATGACAATGTCAAAGTGTTATAAATCATGGCAGTTGGTGTCAGGAGCCAGACAGTATCAAAGCTGGTCTCTTTTGGATTCCATGTGTGATATTATAAATCACATTGGTGGGTATCAGGAGCCTGGTGGTGTCAAAGCTGGATTGTCAGCTGCATTCTGTATGTGAAAAGTTGGATGTTATTAGTCAAGCCTGTTAGTGGTAACAGTTGTGTTGAAAGAAGCAGTCATGGCAGTGACAGCGACACTGGCCTGCATATCAACAGGTGATCTTATGGCCAGCGACTGCTGTAGGTCATCATGAGAGGCTTGCTTTTAAGCAGATCTGTCATTCCCTAGGTACATCTCTTTTTTGGTGGGAACACTCATGATTGGCCACTGTATCACTTTCATTACGGGGTCTTCATGGACTGGACATGATGCTTGGAGCCTATATGCAGAAAACAACTTTTTCATTTTTTCTGCCCTGACATTCACATCCAGCTAACATGCAGAATGAATCAGAAATAAATCTAATTACAGTGGAGTATAACATTATCAAAAACCAATAGGGTGACAGATTTCTTTTGCATCTTGGTTTTCTTTGGGAAGCTGGATATTTGAAATGGTCTAGTGTGATGTCATGTTTAATGGCTATTGGGAACAAGGCCACACAAAAAGATTGTGATTTATTTATTAATTTAATTTAAATTTTTAGTTTTATTTTACTTTTTTATTATTATAATAAAATATATGTGCACATTAATTATATTATATGCACATTATCATATGAATTTTGGACAGTTTATCCACAACTCTAAGCGCAATACTCAACACCTTATTTTATATTACAATCGATATATAAACTGACCCCTCACTTTGTGGCCACTATAGTTTCTATACATTTTTATTCTAAAGAATGTAAATAAATCTAAAAGACATCCCTATGCAGCTAATCAGTATTTCATTTATTCATTGATTCTTTTTCTACAGCTTTTCTTTGCAGGTTATTTAAAGTTAGGATTTTTGAGATAATAATGATTTAGTGATACGAGTCTTACTAATTAATCCATAGCTGGAGGGGAGAAGAGGTAGATTCCTAACTTTCCCAAGGATATTTGTGTGTAAGTGAATATAACAAATCCAACTGAAATTGGAACTCGGCTCTCTGATTAATGATTCTGAGCCATTTTCCCTTACAACACCTACCCAACCAACCTTAAAGCACCTGGTATTCCTAATCTAGGTACTGACTAGGTTCAACATTGCTTAACTTTGGTGATCATATGGGAACAGGTGTTTCAATGCTATAGAGACCCTAAGTCATAAGACAATAGGGAAAAATTAAAATATTATTAATGTCTGCCATCCCATTTTTAGGGAAATTGAACACTAATGGATTATAGGTAGAAACCTGTAATTAGCAGGTATCTGTTTATCTTGCAAGATAAAGGTAGCATCCTGTTTGGTCAAAATTCAATCCTTTAGTGGTGACTGATTTCACTGGTTCCTAGACTTTATGAATTTAAGCGTTCTACGAGGCTGGCATCTCGTTCTCATCCTTTCACTGTCAAAACTCTTAAATGTAGTCATCTCTTCTACTCCAATAGCTTCAAGTCTCATATATTCAAATGTAATGTCAATTGACGTCTCCAGACACCTTGATCTATCCCATATCCTTCTCTTCCCCCTTTCCCCTATCACTCCTCCTTGCTCTCACTCCAGCTCTCTGTAGCCCCTTGTATCCTAGTGGCTTCCCACCTTGCTTGGGGTAAAATGTTTAAAAAAAAAAAAACTTGGAGTGACCTCTCTAGGGTGCAAACCTGGGCAATGATATATGGAGACCATGTGCTACTCAGACTATAAGATCCCCTCTCACCCATACCAACAAGATACAAAGGAATACAGATCATTGCATTTGTGGATGGCTTGGTTGCAGGAATTGTCTGACTTCTTTTGGTGTTTCACTCCAGGTTTTCTCTCTGGATTTACTTCCATAACCTTTTCCGTGTATGGATATGACTGCAAGGCATCAAAGGTTTAAAATCAGGATTTTCCTATCCCTAGATGGACTGTCTTCCTGGGCTCGATCTACCTAAAACAGCTGGTTATGAGGCACCAGTTTTCCACCTTTGTCCATTTTCCAGTGTGGTAAAACTTGAAGCAAACATTGTCATATCAGTTGAATTTCTCATTACCTAATAGGAAGACAAAGTTGCCTATCATTAGCTGATGCGAAAATCCATTTTAATAGACAGAAAAATTTAAAAAACGCAAGAAGTTATAGATATAAAAATATGTTGCAAATATTTTTGATTAAATATTATGGTATATCCATAAAGAACTTCAAGGAAGGATAAATTTTGTATTTCAATGATAAAAGACATCTCAAAATTATGTTTAAACCAAAGCTATAATACAAATTTTGATATTAGTCTATGTTAATCCAAATGAAGCCTTATCACTCTAATGGGAAAAAAAAATTATATCACTATTATCTATGACTGAAAAAAATCTGAACCAAATACTGATTTCATTGGTTTTGTCAAAACAAAATAACTTTGATGAATCTGTCTGACATTTGATTTTCACAGGCTAATGAAAAAAATCTCAAATAACAAAGACCACTCTTTTTTCTCTTAAGAAAAGGGCAGCTTTAACCACAAACAAAAAAGGGATTCTGAATATATTCATACCTCAGAATATTCTCTTCAAAACATCTGTCACTTGGAATGAATAATGGTATAAGTTGTAATCCACAGCATCATATTATTTCTTCCACCAATGTGATTAGTTAATGATAAAAGAGTTAGTTTGTCATGGCTAGAGTTACATCCCTTGTGACCTTATTCCTATCTATTTGTCATGGCATACAAGCCAGCCATCTTGAAGATGGTCTTGTCAGTACATCATGGCAACTGTTCAACATTGGTTTGTTTGTGATTTAAATTTATTGCTCTGTCTTTCTCCTATTGCAATGAGCATGCAAGAAGATGCTCATGATAAAAATAAGAAAAGCATTCAGATCAGTGTACAAATTCTGCTGTATTGCTTTCATATATTAAGAAAACTGAGCTGTAGATGGTTTGAGTTCTGAAGGAAGTATTTTTTTATCCTTATGTGGTTGGGGGGGGATAATGTAAAAAAGAAAGGAGTATAAATGAACAACAACATTTGAATTAAAAATGAATAGGGAAGAACAAATGAGAAATGTGGTTTGAGTAAGATTACAATTATAAGAAAGAACAGTATAAAACAAAGAAATGACAAAATAAGAGTAAGAAGACAATATAAAGTTAAGTAGAGGAAGAAGAAAATATAAGATGAAAAAGAAGAAATCTTTATAAGGTGAGGATGGAGAAAATATAAGATGAAAAAGATAACAAGGTGAAGAGGAAGTTTGTAGAGATCAGTTTCAATCCAATGTAATACTTCTTCATCTGCAATTTCAATTTTTTTCTTCTTTTCTTTATTGAACTGTAACCTTGACTTCACATAAACATGTATTTCCTTTTATGTACTCAAGGCCAAAATTATAAGCCATTAATTTTATAGCCCACCTTAGAATTCTGGAAGACGTAACTATTGGTAACTCCTTTCTAGGATTAAAAGTAAAGTCTAGAGGTTTATCATCCAACTTTAATAGTACCTTCTTATCTAATAATTGTCAAACTCTTTGCTCCAGACAATGACCAATGCCTCTTTTACAATATTTGAATAACTTGTTTCTGCTGGCATCAATTTTCTATACTATTTTCTTTTTAACTTTGCATACAGACTGAAAATGATTTTTTCTTCTACATTTATGGCAATTTTTTAAAAGTGCAGCACTTTTTCCTGTCAATTTCAATTGCACAGGATTTGCATTTCTTGCATTCCTTTTTTTTACTGTAGATTTCAACATTGGCATCAGTAGAATTATAATTTTAATCAATTCCAGTTGTTGTACAACTTCCACACATGCAGTTAGAGACAAATTATTCAATTGTAATTATTCCAATATCATGAGATATATCAGCCATACCTTGAATTATAATTGAAATTGTAAATGAATCAATTTGTCATAGAGTTCTCAGTTTCTCAAACTCACAGAATCTGCTAGCATCTCTTAATCTATGAAGATATTGTATAATTGATTCATCTTATTTAATGGCCAGAAACTTGATCCTTTCCACTATGATAAGTTTGTTTTTAGGTCGTAAATTTCTTTTTATAATTTCAAAAATTTCAACAAATTTCAAATTCTCCATTTCTTTGCGGTATGCCATAACAGAAATTTTTACTATAGCTTCACAACCTACCAAAGCTACGAAGTAGTCATTTTTTTTCATTTTCTCCCCTCTGACCTTGCTGGATTTCAATTTTTTAGCTCTTGTCTAGGCTGGAAAATTCCTGATCAAAATCTCAACAAATTCAGGTTTATCCAAGTGACTTAAACATCCTATTTGTAATGCTATATTGTTGTATAGCCTTGTTTTACAACATGTGATAAGTAGTCAACTTCTAGTCATCTGACTCTTTACACTTTATATATCCTATAACCAGCATATGCAAATAGACAAAATCCTATTTGCTAATCCCACTAAAAAGACGCGTCCTGGGTATGACTATAAACTACATCCGCATTCTGGTTAAGACGATAAACTACGTCCGACAGCCCATTCAGTGTATGACGATAAACTACATCCACGTCCTGGGTAAGACGACAAACTCCTCCTGACCAGCAAGGCCTCTGGTCAGGAGGTTTTGAGGAGTGTGGAACCACCACTTAATTGTTGATGTTCCCAGGTCCAACCTGACTCGGGGTGGTAGTACCTGTTAGGGTCGCAGCTATGGGCAAATAGTTAGACACCAAGCAAAACACTATGAAAGTGTAAAAATAGGTTTTAATACCAGAAATACTATGTAAAAAAAAAATTATTACCAGCAATACATTTTTGAAAAACATTAGCAGTGAAGGAAAATTCTTACCAGAAATAGATTTTTAAAGGAAAAAATATTACCCACAATGAAAATTTTGATGGCATTAAATAACCCATGGAGGTTGATATGCCATAAAACAAAACAAACCAAACCAAACCCACTAAAAAGACAAAGAAGAAGAAAACAAACAAAAAAGGAAACAGAAGAAAAGAAAGGATAATGAAAAACTAAGAAATAAGAAAACAGAGGAAAAAATAGAAAACAATTAGAAGACAACCAAAAGGAGAAAATAGAAAAAAACTATGAAAAACAAGAAGAAGAAAAAAGATGAGAAGAAGACTACAGCCAGAATGAGAAAATAGAAGAGAACAGAAAAAGAAGGAAACTGGTAAAGAAAAAAGAAAAGAGAAAACAATAGAATAAGAAGAAGGAATCTGAAGATGACAACAAAATCAGAAGATAATAGAAAAAGAAAACAAAAAAGAAAACAGAAAGAGAAGAGAATGAAAAAAAAGAAGCTATTGAAGAAAAAAATCATGTTAAATTATCTCATAATGAAGTAGAACATTGGAATATCATCTTAGGTTCTTCATGGCAATTCTTCGAGTAAAAATAATTATTTATCAGAAGTTGTCATCCAATGTTAAGAATAGTTAAAAGAAAAAAAGGTGTTACAGTCAATGAGATAAACAAGCAAAAATGGTAGACAAAAAGATAATGGAAAAAAAGAATATATCAAGAAAAATGGAAAGTAAAAAATTAAATTGAAAAAAAAAAAAACTGATATAAAGAATCAGGCAGATGAGAAAAACTGTTTGAAGAACTGATCTAGAATAAAGAATAACTGAAAGGAAAACTTCACTACAGATGGTATAAAATCATTTATCACTGTTGTAATTTATTAAACTTGTATGGAATTTGTAGGTATTAAGAATGGATGGTAGAGATAATTTTACATAAACATTCCAATATAAGTATTACTATATTGTGGTCATTTGCTACTCCAGTGTTCATTTAGATTTCAATGTTATATTTTTCATTCTCTGTTAAAACACTTCCCATGGCAAAAAGTTGCCTTCAAAAACTAAGCAAAATATTAAAAAACTGAAAAAAAAAATCATTATAAACAAAGGAAAGAGTACCAAACTGTTATGCAATATCAGTCCTCTTCTGCCGCAGTGAATGCTGTACAATCTCCTCAGATATGAAAAAGAGACTTGAGTTAACAGAAATGTGGTTCTATAGGATGATAATGATAAAAAAATGAGACAAAAATAAGAATAATAGAGTTTAAAGGAAAATGGAAACAAAAATCATGCTAATACTTAGAATTAGAAATAATTAAAATTTCTAGGATACTTAATGAGGAAAGAGAGCTTGGAGAATGTGATACTCAGAGGATATACTGAAAGCAGGAAGGACAGAGGAAAGCAGTTAGTAACAACTAAAGACGACATTGTTCAATTGATTCATTTTCTACAGTTTATCAACTCTTTGCAGGTTATTTAAAGCCAGAAAATCTTTTCATTGTAAGAATTTTACTGTTGAAGATAATGGTTTAGTGATACAAGTCTTACCAATTAACCCATAGCTGGGGGGAAAAGAGGTAGATTCATACCTCCCCCAAGAGTATTTATATGTAAGTGAATATAACAAACTCAATGGGAATTGGAACTCAGATGTCCAATTAACAATTCCAAGCCATTATCTTTTACACCACCCACACATCCAAGCTTACAGCACCTGGTATTCCCAAGCAGTCACCAATCTAGGTACTGACCTGGCTTGATGTTGCTTAACAATAAGAACAGTCAAAGGAAGAGAAAAAAAAGCTTACAAAGAGCTACAAAGGATAGGAAGTTGTGGAGAGCCATGATTGCACATGTCCTGAAAGGACACAACATATAGAACAATACCTGTGATATAGCATTTATTCAGGTGTGATAACAGAAAGGAATATGTATACTATATTTGAAAAACACTTTATCTACATATTTACTGATCAATAATACTTTGTTCAGGCAGTGAAATAAATACATATATTGAAAGAAATAGGGCCACCTTGAGGTGGTGTAATGGTTAGCAAGCTTGTCTTGATAGAACAATTATGACTGTGTAGTGAGTTCGATCCTCACTGTGTGCCCCATACATTCAGCCTTGGGCCACATCTAAACTACGCTTGGAAAATCACTATATTGAAAGAAATTGAAAAGAGAAATGTATTATGGTCTTACTTGGGAGTTAGCAGATTCATGCCTGGTGCCAGTAAGTTTGTTTTAGCCAAAAAATTGAGAGAATATGGAAGGTTGGTCTAGATACATCTAGGATTTGTGGGTGGTATAATGGATAGTGGCTCAGAATGCAAAATCAGTGAGCCAAGTTTGAATTCTTGTTTACTACATTACATTCACGTACGCACATATACCACTGGAAAAAGTATATATCCATCACTTCTCCACCCAGCTATCAGGCAAATAGTAGGGTGGATTGAACTCTTATTGTTTACCTTTAACCCAGTGCTAGATGACAAAGGCCATCCTCTTCCCAACTTCCCTCATCTCACTGAGCACAACCTCAGTAATATTTTATTACATCCTGGGAAATCTCAAGTCTTATCAAAAGTGTTGACTCTAAGAAAGCGACCAGTTCAAAAAAGTCCCAGTGGTTGTTTTGGAGAATATTAATCCCAAGCTTTAGCAAAATTATTTAACCACTTCTTGAAGAAGAAATCCTTCACAAGTCTGTGGAAGATGTCAAGTGTATGCCTTGTGTTCAAGAATGTGAGTGAGCACTCATTCTCAGCTTAGTATAAACTCATCTGCCTTCTCAGTATCATTAACAAACTTTTTTAAGCTATAATCAACAAGAAGAGACAACCACTTGAGCAACAAGCAGTATGGATTTTGATCAGCTCATTCTACTGCTGGTATCCTAACAGCCATCACTCACAGAATCATTGAGGCACTAGACAATAAATACATATCAAGGATGATTGCATTAGATATTTCAAAGGCCTTTGACAACGTGCGGCATAGAGGGTTTCTGCACAAGCTCTCTTGCTATGAACTCACTGGAAGAGCCTTCTCAAATATTGTCCTTCCTAATGGGTAGGTTCTTGAAGGTAGTTGCTAATGGCTAGTCCTCCAAGGCCTGAGTGATTATTACAGGAATCAATACAGGCATACCCACAAGAGTGACTTCTTTGTTCAACCTT
>OZ010573.1:118034439-118051939 GCA_963932145.1 Acanthosepion lycidas
AATTTTTGAAGATCAATGTTAGCTGGAAAGCATTAAGCCAGAAGAGACATCCACAAGCAAGAAGTATGAGAAAAGAATCTGTTTGAACTTATTGCTACATCTAGCCAAGTCAACTGTAAATTTATGAAATCTTGTTGTCACTAGAGTACTGTGCTTAAATTAAAAAGTCTAGGTACCATAGCAAAGAGCTCATCCAAACAATTACCATGAAAATATTTATAGAAAATGCAGAGGGAAGCAACTTTACAGTTGTGAGAAATTAACTGAAGCCAAGACACCAGGTCAGGAACAATAATATTGCTGATTCTTTTATCAAGAATCTCTAAATATATAGCAAGAGTGCCAGACTATATGTAGCAGCAATAACAGAGTTATTATTCAGTTAGTAATTCTCATATTATGTAGAATTTTAATTTGATGTATTTTCATTCTGTGATGTCAAAATTCGAGTAATGCCATTAAAGTTTATTCTGAAAAGCATTTTATCACACAGTAGTAATAAAAGGTGTTCCAATAATTTGGACCAATTTTAAACATGAATTAAGTTTAAGTGTCTAATGATTTTTTTCTTTTTCTTTCAGATTTGGTGCACATTTGGATGATATTTTTTATACATAATTGCCATGACTTAAATAACATGATCCAATAGAGAAATAACTAAATTTTCACCAATAACACTGATTTATTTACTGCTGACTTTGATCTGTCTTAATGAAACACCCTTATATATAATCCATCTTAATGAAACACCCTTTATCTAATCATTGACTTCTATTTTATAACTCAAAATTACTATCACAATTATCAAAGATAAAATAATAACACTAAGATACCAATGCCAGCAATGACAATAAAACAGTTTATTAGCAGCTAATTTTGAAATTATAGACCTTGGTAAAATAAGATGTTGCAAAACACATTTGCCTTAATTAAAGACAATTCCGCTGCTTCTAGGCGGCACCATTTATGTCTTAATTCTCAGGGAAATCTATTGAAGAGGAAATTTCCCAAATAAATACAAGTGATAAATGTTGAATCTTGAAAAATTTTGGAAAAAATCATAAGTTTTTTATCATTTCTTCAATTAAGCAGAATAGAATTATTTTTATTTCTTTCATTTTCTGGTTAATTCTTTTTTCATAGTCAACATCCAAATGTCACAGAATGTTAGAGGCAAGGCTAATTATATTAGGACGTATAGAACAAACCCATTTCTCTATAATTATCTTCAAAGGCAAACAACAACAAAAAATTACCAGAGAGATAATTTTCTTCACTAGATTATTAAAATAAACATTTAATGTTCAATATATGAAAACATTCCTGCTTCTTAAAATACACAATTTTACAGAAATATAAGAGAAAAGGCAACTCTTTTAATTTCAACACTATAAAAATTACTATCACTGGCATTACTTCTATTTTAATTCTCTGGAGCCCCTTCTGCTTGCCTTCTTGATAAGCTCCAGAGGCAGATATGCAATATAATTGGCCCTGCTCTGTAATCTTGTCTACAGTCGCTCTCTCACAGATGCGCCATCACCTCTCTCTGTCTTTTTTACTCATACTTTCATGGTAATTGCTCCAAGGAGCTGCATTCACTGGTTCCCAGACTTCATGAATTCAAGCACCCTACGAGGCTAGCATCCCGCTCTCTCCCTTTCACTGTTGAAACTATTAAATGTAGCCATCTCTTCTACTCTAGTAGCTTCATATCTCACACCTCTCGCCTGTGGAACTCCCTTCCCTATTCCAGTTTCCCTGAGAGCTATAATCCCCAACTATTCAAATGTAATGTCAATCGACATTTCCAGTTGCCTTGATCTATCCACTATCCCTCTCCTCATCCTTTCCCCTATCACTCGTATCTGATCTTGCTCCAAATCTTCTGTAGCCCCTTGCATCCTAGTGGCTTCCCGCCTTGTTTGGGGTGAAACACTTACAAAAAAATTTTTTTTTTAAATATTAGAACCAAAAGAAATTCCATGGTGCATCTTTGTAATAATACAAATAATACAAAGAAAACAAAATATTTTAATAAGACTAAAGAAAAGTAATTTGTAGTTTTAACAGTGGTTTATTCATTTACAAATTTATAGATTCCAAAAGCTGAGTAATATTATAAGAAACAAAAAAAGAGTACAGAACTCTTATGTAATATCAGTCCACCTATATGACAGTAAATGCTGGACAGTCCCCCGCTCACAGAAGAAGAGACTTGAAGCAACAAAAACAAAGAAAAGAGTGCTGAACTGTTATGTAATATCATCTCTCCTATATGACAGTGAATGCTTGACAATCTCCTCACAGATGAAGAAAAGACTTGAAGCAACAGAAATGTGGTTGTACAGAAGGATGCTGAGAATACCATAGGCTGAACATGTGAGCAATGATAAAGTTTTAGAGAAAATGGAGACAAAAAGGACACTTATACTTAGCATCAGGAAGAGACATTTGAGGTTTCTGAGACACGTAATGAGGAAAGAAAGCTTGGAAAATTTGTTACTCACAAGACAGATTGACAGTAAGAGAGACAGAGAAAAGCAATGCTAGCTGGTGGGCTTGAATGAATTGATGGCGGAGCAGGATACACAAGGGATGTCAAAAAGACAAAAGTTATTAAGAGCTACAAAGGGCAGGAAATTGTGGAGAGCCATGATCGCCAATGTCCTGTAGGGAGACAGCACCTAGTAGAAGAAGTAGATGCAAAAAAATGAATACAAAAAACACCATTAAAAATTAATTATCCAGAAGGATAGATGGAGTTTAGAAATACAAATTTATAACAAAGTATTGTCTTACAAAGTTACTTCCCAAATACAAAACAAAAAACCTAAACAATTTTTTCTCTTAAATTCAAAGCAATCTCTTATTTTTTAGAGCAAAGAAAATGGTGAATTACTTCATCAGAGAAAGTAACAACATGTCATATGTATCATATGACAGAAAATGTAGTGAAAAAGAAAGTTACTTGCCAAAAAAATGCACATATTCTGCATGACATGCTGAAGACAGAATATTGAAATTAGAAACAAGTCAATCACAGGAGTCATTATAAAAGTATTTTGATATGCTAATATTGTGTGTCTTCTCCCAGTTGTTGATACAGTGTAACCCTGATATAAGAGACCCGGATATAAGATAAACCCGGATATAAGAGAGATTTTCTCTGGTCCCAAATTAGAGCCCGTGTTAATGTATATAAAATAGACCAAACCCGGATATAAGAGAAACCCGGATATAAGATACTTCTTCTATGGTTCCGACAACTCTCTTATATCTGGGTTACACTGTAAATGGAAAAAAATGTTCTGTCAATAAAAGCAATTGGTGTTTTCAAATCGGGGATGAAAGACAAATTTTGTAAATGGTATTTTGAGCTCATCCTTTTACTGATGACCATGCATTCTGTCTTCTTGTAGTTTATGCTTAGTCCCTTCTTCTTGCTCTCCTTTGCTACCTTCTGTACGAGGTTTTGTAATTTCTTTTCTGTGTCATCTGCATATCTTACATTTTTAAGATTACGACTGCTAATGAGGAATCCTGGTAGGATTTCCAGAGCAGATGTTAAAACCTTTTACTAGACACTCATGCATTGATAACCCTATTAGCAACAGTAACCCCTTTCCATTTTTGGGGTATATGTAAAAAGGAATTAAGTGGGAGCATGAGGGCTGTAAATCTGAAGAGAGTTCTTCTCTTTCATTTCTGGCTGAGATTGTGACAGGACGCTAAAATTAGATGCACATGGCTTAGACTATACACATCACTGCTGCTAGGAGAGTTAGTTCAATGTGTCATAGTAGACAATTTTTATCACTAGAATCTATCTTACATATTTATAAGTTTACCATACATCCATGCTTTTAGAGATTCTCAATAAAATTCAAAGAATCTGCAATGTTATTGGTCCCAATCTTGCATCTTTGCTTCAGCTACTTTCCCTTTTCTGAAATGTAGCTTCTCTGTGCCTTTTTTTATAAATACTTTCATGACAATTTTTCTGATGAACTTTCATCTATGTTACCTATAGTTTATGATTTAAAATGCAGTACTAGATTGATAACAAGGTCTAATCATTTTACAGTTGGATTTGATAAATGTAACTGTAAGTTCTATGCTAACAGTTTCTTTTTTTGCACTTCTCACCTGTGGAACTCTCTTCAAAAATGTTAATGCAATATCTGTCTTTTTAATTCTTAGTCTTTTATTGTTCTTACTCTTAAATTATGTTTTTCCTCTTCTTATTCTTTCACTCTCAGTAACCCTCTGCATCTTAGTGGCTTTATTGCCTTGCTTGGGGTGAAATGATTAATTAATTAATTAATGATTAAAAAAAAAAAAATCACAAATTCACTGACAGAATATGTTCAACTTTTCATTCATTCTTTACAGAACATTATTTGAATTTTTCTTTGCATGAAAAATGTTCCCTGATAACAAATATTTCTGTTTCATTTTTTTTTCTCTGTTTTCTTTAAAAGAGAACGTCTGTGGTTTTCAACCAAGAAACAACCCAAATGGATCTACGTTCTTTTTCTCAACGGTTGATTTGTCAAGTAACTTCTTAATAATATTGGCCTGCAGAGACACTACCAGGATACAGCAGTGTTGGAAAGTGTCTGAAAATTATATCACATGTTGACCCATGCACTGGCAGGGAAATTGTGTAGACAAGAGTATCTGGAATCCATTGTGGGTTGTGCTAGCAAAAAATCACCACCCCACTCAAAGCAGATGATCACACTTGGAAATGGTCAGTCAGCCATTATATTACATTCAAATGAATAATTACTGTAAGAAAATTTTCAAGAGCCTTCTCTCTTGCGAGAGTATTTTAAAATGATACCACCTGATGCTATATAGTGCATGATCATTTTTTTAATGTCACACTCCATACAGATGTGAGAAAGGGGATGAAAACTTTCTTACCTTTAGCTTGCCACAATCATCAAGGAATAGCTCTGAAACTATTATTTCTACTTTTCATTACTGTAGTGAGGACATGCATCCTGGGAGTACCAGATCTCCTGGAACTAGATATGGTAGAAGGAACCGGAAATCCAATCCTAAAAAGGAAACAAGGGATAGACCTCTACCCCTGTTCAAAAGACTGGGGAGGAGTGTGAACCAGATCACAGGTGACCCTATTTACTCCTTTTAGGAAAAAATAAATAGTAAATACAATTTCAGAGTTTTGGTGGAGATGTTAGAAGTATAGATTTGAAGTAGACTTTAGAAGGAACTAGAAACACAATCCTAAACAGAAAACAAGGGATAAACCTCTGCTTCTGTTCAAAAGACCAGGTAGGAATTTGAACTGAATGATAGGTAAACCTATCTACTCCTATATTTAACAACTTATCTTTTTTTTAATTACTTCCACCAACAAAAAACAATAGGTACCTTAATCTAAAAAGAAAAAAATAAGTCCATGGATACTTTTGAAAACTTAAAACTTGTATATTCAAAACATAATTTGTAATCTTTAATTTTATTAATTATTTTTTTTAGCTAATTTTATAAAGTTTTATTAATTAATTTTTTTTGTATTAATTCTTATTATTAATTCAAATCATCTTCTTACATAGCCTCATCAGATCTAGACTTCCATCTGGATATAATGCATGGCATCAGAATCATTCATGGCTCAGCAAATGGAAGTGAGCTTTGTCTCTAATTCCATGTTAGAGAAAAAGAGTTATACCTACTTGTCTTCCACTCTCTGATGGAGTTCAACTTATATCTTTATGTCAGCTAATAGAAAGAAGCTCAAGCTGGTAACACTCTACTGAAATGGTTCAAATTTAGAGTTCTTTTCTTAGAATTGTTACCAACCATGGCTAGAATGCCATCTGCCTTGCTATTTAAGTCATGTCGAGAGCTTTGACTCTATACTCTACAGAGGAATTGACAGAGTTAACATACAACATACACAACTAATTCTTAATGGTGTGTGTGAATGTATAGATAAAGTATATAGGCTGAAATAGGAAAATATGACAGATTTATTATTTAATTAGAAATATACAACACTCTAATGATCCAATGAAATTTGATTTTGAATGATCAGTAAAAATTTCTCAAGTTATCTCCCTTTGTTGTATGACTTGAATCAATATTTTTGAGGAAATCTTGGAGCATTATTAGCAGTTTCCAAACACTTACAAGGATTAAGTGAATCGTGATTACTTCGACAATATATGAGGCAAAAGAAAATAAGATTGAATGTAGAAAACAAAGAAAGAATTAAAAAAAGAAAGATAGAAATGAATAAGGAGCAACAGAAAAATCGGAATGAATGAAGAACAAAAGAAAGATGAAAATGAATGAAGAAAGAAAGAATGATAGAAATGAATAAAGAAGGAAAGAAAGATAGAAATGAATGAAGAACAAAAGAAAGATGGAAATGAATGAAATAGGAAAGAAAGATAGAAATGAATGAAGAAAGAAAGAATGATAGAAATGAATAAAGAAGGAAAGAAAGATGGAAATGAATGAAGAAAGAAAGAATGATAGAAATGAATAAAGAAGGAAAGAATGATAGAAATGAATAAAGAAGGAAAGAAAGATAGAAATGAATGAAGAACAAAAGAAAGATGGAAATGAATGAAGAAAGAAAGAATGATAGAAATGAATAAAGAAGGAAAGAAAGATAGAAATGAATAAAGAAGGAAGGAATGATAGAAATGAATAAAGAAGGAAAGAAAGATAGAAATGAATGAAGAACAAAAGAAAGATGCAAATGAATGAAGAAGGAAAGAAAGATAGAAATGAATGAAGAAAGAAAGAATGATAGAAATGAATAAAGAAGGAAAGAATGATAGAAATGAATAAAGAAGGAAAGAAAGATAGAAATGAATGAAGAACAAAAGAAAGATGGAAATGAATGAAGAAGGAAAGAAAGATAGAAATGAATGAAGAAAGAAAGAATGATAGAAATGAATAAAGAAGGAAAGAAAGATAGAAATGAATGAAGAACAAAAGAAAGATGGAAATGAATGAAGTAGGAAAGAAAGATAGAAATGAATGAAGAAAGAAAGAATGATAGAAATGAATAAAGAAGGAAAGAATGATAGAAATGAATAAAGAAGGAAAGAAAGATAGAAATGAATGAAGAACAAAAGAAAGATGGAAATGAATGAAGAAAGAAAGAATGATAGAAATGAATAAAGAAGGAAAGAAAGATAGAAATGAATAAAGAAGGAAAGAATGATAGAAATGAATAAAGAAGGAAAGAAAGATAGAAATGAATGAAGAACAAAGAAAGATGGAAATGAATGAAGAAGGAAAGAAAGATAGAAATGAATGAAGAAAGAAAGAATGATAGAAATGAATAAAGAAGGAAAGAATGATAGAAATGAATAAAGAAGGAAAGAAAGATAGAAATGAATGAAGAACAAAAGAAAGATGGAAATGAATGAAGAAAGAAAGAATGATAGAAATGAATAAAGAAGGAAAGAAAGATAGAAATGAATAAAGAAGGAAACAATGATAGAAATGAATAAATAAGGAAAGAAAGATAGAAATGAATGAAGAACAAAGAAAGATGGAAATGAATGAAGTAGGAAAGAAAGATAGAAATGAATGAAGAAAGAAAGAATGATAGAAATGAATGAAGAAGGAAAGAATGATAGAAATGAATAAAGAAGGAAAGAAAGATAGAAATGAATGAAGAACAAAAGAAAGATGGAAATGAATGAAGAAAGAAAGAATGATAGAAATGAATAAAGAAGGAAAGAAAGATAGAAATGAATGAAGAAAGAAAGAATGATAGAAATGAATGAAGAAGGAAAGAATGATAGAAATGAATAAAGAAGGAAAGAAAGATAGAAATGAATGAAGAACAAAAGAAAGATGGAAATGAATGAAGAAAGAAAGAATGATAGGAATGAATAAAGAAGGAAAGAAAGATAGAAATGAATAAAGAAAGAAAGAAAGATGGAAATGAATGAAGAAGGAAAGAAAGATAGAAATGAATGAAGAAAGAAAGAATGATAGAAATGAATAAAGAAGGAAAGAATGATAGAAATGAATAAAGAAGGAAAGAAAGATAGAAATGAATGAAGAACAAAAGAAAGATGGAAATGAATGAAGAAAGAAAGAATGATAGAAATGAATAAAGAAGGAAAGAAAGATAGAAATGAATAAAGAAGGAAAGAAAGATGGAAATGAATGAAGAAGGAAAGAAATATAGAAATGAATGAAGAACAAAAGAAAGATGGAAATGAATGAAGAAAGAAAGAATGATAGAAATGAATAAAGAAGGAAAGAAAGATAGAAATGAATGAAGAACAAAAGAAAGATAGAAATGAATGAAGAACAAAAGAAAGATGGAAATGAATGAAGAAAGAAAGAATGATAGAAATGAATAAAGAAGGAAAGAAAGATAGAAATGAATAAAGAAGGAAAGAATGATAGAAATGAATAAAGAAGGAAAGAAAGATAGAAATGAATGAAGAAAGAAAGAAAGATGGAAATGAATGAAGAAAGAAAGAATGATAGAAATGAATGAAGAAGGAAAGAATGATAGAAATGAATAAAGAAGGAAAGAAAGATAGAAATGAATGAAGAACAAAAGAAAGATGGAAATGAATGAAGAAAGAAAGAATGATAGGAATGAATAAAGAAGGAAAGAAAGATAGAAATGAATAAAGAAAGAAAGAAAGATGGAAATGAATGAAGAAGGAAAGAAAGATAGAAATGAATGAAGAAAGAAAGAATGATAGAAATGAATAAAGAAGGAAAGAAAGATAGAAATGAATAAAAAAGGAAAGAAAGATAGAAATGAATGAAGAACAAAAGAAAGATGGAAATGAATGAAGAAAGAAAGAATGATAGAAATGAATAAAGAAGGAAAGAAAGATAGAAATGAATAAAGAAGGAAAGAAAGATGGAAATGAATGAAGAAGGAAAGAAATATAGAAATGAATGAAGAACAAAAGAAAGATGGAAATGAATGAAGAAAGAAAGAATGATAGAAATGAATAAAGAAGGAAAGAAAGATAGAAATGAATGAAGAACAAAAGAAAGATAGAAATGAATGAAGAACAAAAGAAAGATGGAAATGAATGAAGAAAGAAAGAATGATAGAAATGAATAAAGAAGGAAAGAAAGATAGAAATGAATAAAGAAGGAAAGAATGATAGAAATGAATAAAGAAGGAAAGAAAGATAGAAATGAATGAAGAAAGAAAGAAAGATGGAAATGAATGAAGAAGGAAAGAAAGATAGAAATGAATGAAGAACAAAAGAATGATGGAAATGAATGAAGAACAAAAGAAAGATGAAAATGAATGAAGAAAGAAAGAATGATAGAAATGAATAAAGAAGGAAAGAAAGAAGGATAGGAACGAATAAAGAATGAAATGAAGAAAGAAAGAAAAATGAAAGCAGAGGCAAGACAAAAATAGATTGAAGAAATGTAAAAAGTACAGAAGAACTGGAAGAAAAAGATAGTGAATGAATATAAAGTGAAAAAGAAGAAAGCAAAGAAAGAAATGCAAATGATTAATATCAAGAATAAAGAAAGACAGAAATAAATGATAGAAAATGAAAAAGAGAAAAGGAAGAAAGAAAATGAAAAAGAGTAAGTGAAGAAAAGTGAAAAAGAAAGACAAAGAAAAACAGAAAGGAAATAAAAACAATGAGAAAGAGAAAGGAAAAGAAGATAAAAGAAACAGAAAGAAAAGAAAACAAATAATGGAAGTATAGAGAATATGAAGAGATAACAGAATAAAATATGAAAGGATAATAAAAACAAAAATAAAGAAAATGGTAGAATTACATTGAAGAGAAAAAGAAGAAAAGAATAGAAGAAAAAAAAAAAGAAACACAAAGAACAAAGAGAAAATAGGAGACCCACCAGATGGACAAAGCCGAGCCGATAAAATATTATATGGGGTAGGGAAGCTTGCAGGTTATCATCCTGTTAAAAGGAAATTTGTTGGGTCAGTAAATAGCTATAAATAATATTTTTTTTAAAAATGCCCTTTCAATAATATATGATTGACAGTAAAAGCAGCACATCTTATTTATTTCTTCATCAATGAGATAACTAGACCTTCTATAGAGGCAAGTATATTACGACAGGATCTTCCATCCTCGTTGACTGGCTGGAAGTGGCAAAGTTGGTGACAGAAGGGGCAAAGTAGAAGATAAAATGGGCATTCTTTCCCAGTATCCACCCAGCTTACATCTCCCAAGGCTTGAAAGCTAAAAGATGAATCCCAGAAGACTGAAGGGTCAATCACTCATCACAGAGGTGGCAGCTGTCTGTTAGCTAATCATGCTAGCCACTTAGTTTTGGCTGACCCCTTTAATTGCTGGCCATACAGGTGTAGTGGCGTAAATGTTAAATTGACATGATAATTATAGTATTTAGACATCTACTTAGACCCTGCAGGGAGTTCACCCCTCCCTCTTTTGACTTTAAGCTTTCACACAACTTAGCAATATTACATGACCTCTCTCTTCACAAAACCAGAAGGAGGTCACAGAGGATAGGCTAAGAAAAGATAAAGTAAGATTGGAGGCTGAGAAGAGAATTGTAAGGAAGATAGAAAAAGATGCTGATTTCATTAAAAAAAAAAACAGGAATATGATATTGAATGAGTATTTGAGTCAATAGAGACATACAAAAACACATTTACATTATTTACATTGTTTGGGCTGTTGTCCTCGTCTTGGTCCATCCTGGGTATGATGATAAACTACATCCGCATCCTGGGTAAGACGATAAACTACATCCAATAGCAAAACCTCTGATCAAGAGGTTTTGAGGAGCATGGAACCACCTCTTAATTGCTGGTGTTCCCAGGTTCACCCTGACCCAGGGTGGTAGCACCTGTTAGGGTCCCAACAATGGGCAAATAGTTAACCCTGAAACTGGGCTAAAAACACTATGAAAGTGTAAAAATAAGTTTTAAATACCAGAAAAAACTTTGTAAAAAAATTATAACCCATTGAGGTTGATATGCCATAAAACAAACCAAACCTCATCTTTGTTGCCATATTCACAATAGTTTGGCCATTGTACACTCCAGCATTCTTCAGGTGATTAAAATTTCAAGCCAAACACTTTATTTCATCCACTAGGATAGATTGTTCTAGTTCCATGTGCTATGCCTCTTCCAGATATCTCAGTTTCAATTATTTCCATTTCACTCAACTCTCTTCAAGTCTATTTTTGAACTCACAACTCTTTAGGTCAAATCACTGGATTCTTTCAACCAATGCTTTTATCCACTGGGCCATGTGTCCTTGAGGACAAAAAAGAAGGCCAAAGCATACAATGGCCGAAACATTGTGAATATGACATCAAAGATGAGGACAATAGTCTGAACAATGTAAATAGTTACAATACCTCATCACAGAAATATAGACACACATTTACATGCATACAATTTATTCTCAGTGATATAATTATACAAATGTATTTATGGGATTCTGTCACTCTCATTTTCTCTCTCCCTCTCATTATCCATCTATCAATCTATTTTTTTTTTTGTTTACAATTATGTTCACTCTGTACAAGGCTTGCAGTAATGGGTTACAGTGTAAGAGGGACAGTTTACGCAGAAATGTGGGGAAGATAACAGTTAACCCAGACTTGAATAGGTTACTATTGCAATGACTGGGGAAACAGTTCTTGTCAGTTCGACAAAGTAACAGTTTGTGGGAAGAAGCTGTTCAATGAAATACGAAGGGAGTGAGAGAGGTTTGCTACAATATGTGTGGCTTGGCAGGTCTTAGCTGTTAGGGTAAAAACTAGTGGAAAAATTATGTAGTTTGTCTGAACTCTTTTCATGGAAATAGTGATAGGGTAGTGAGAGGCTTTATGTTTTGTTTTGTGAGAAAGGGATTGTAAGGTGGAAAATAATACATCACCCAGAAGGATGCAGGCATGCTTTTGAATTCTATCAAGAGGTGAATATAAAAACTGGGCAGCTCCTGCTGATATATGGTCGCAGTACTCAATTTTTGGCCAGATCTGTATTTTGTAGTGGGGGTGGGGAGGATAGCAGGAGGAGTCACATACTTCCTGGTGCTGGGTATAGAGAACTGACCATTTTTCTAGCATCTGCAGTAATAGACCATATGTACAAGTTCCACTTAAGGCATGGATTGAGTTTAAGTCCCAATAGGCAGTCAAGGTACTATCTATCTATCTATCTATCTATCTATCTATCTATATTAATGGCTTGTCTCTTCGTTATTATTGACTTAAAAATTTAAAGTAAATACAGAAGTTGCATCGGCATGAAGTGAGTGAAGAAGTAAATATAACATATACTACTGGTTTTGGTTCTAGTTGTCTATTAAAAGGAAATCCAACAGTCATTTGCTTTGTTTTCTTTCTTTCTTTCTTTCTTTCTATCCCAGACTGCTCATATCTATCTATCTATCTATCTCAGACTGCTCATATCTATCTATCTATCTATCTATCTCAGACTGCTCATATCTATCTATCTATCTATCTATCTATCTATCTATCTATCTATCTATCTATCTATCTATCTGCCTGTTTGTCTCTGTCTATTTATCTGTGTTAATATCTGTCTTTCTATCTTTCTTATTCTCATCACTATCTAACTGTATGTATGTAGATATATATGTGTGTGTGAGTATGTGCATGTGTCAATCTTTCTATATATATATATATATATATATATATATATATATATATATATATATATATATGTATCTATCATAGACTTTTTATATGCATCTCTCAATTGATCTTAAAATTCTGATCATTATCTGTTTATATATATATATATATATATATATATATATATATATAGTCAAGCATGTTTCATTAAATAATACAGACATATGTCTATTAATTTTTAATAGTCCATTCTAGTTCTCTAATTATCTTCTTGATGTTAAATTAAAATTCAACAAGGAAGGCACCATGGTTCTTGTTAACTCAAGTACTAATTATACTCAATAATTCTTCTCCGTCAACTAGTGTTTTGCAAAAGACCAACAATGTATACCAATTTAAATGTCCTTTGGGAGACTGTCTCTCTGACAAAAAAGTAAGTACATATGTTGGCTTGACAACAACAACATTATCAAGACATCTTACACTCTGTATGTCAGATACAAGTTCTATCGCACAAAATTTAAAAAGACATTCCTGTCCACCTACACAATACAGGAAAATACTTGCTGATAACACTAATACATACACTGTGGAAATAATAAACAAAACTTTGAATTTTCAAGGACCTCTTTATCAACCAACACTGAACAAAATTTATTACGAGTATTGTAGCAATGTTTTAAAATGCATTTGAGTTGATTAACATTAAAGACCATCTTGCAATTTATCATCTCTGATTACCCATATTGCATTGGGGATGTTCATTTACAAAACATTGTAACCATAAAAATTAATTTTAAAATGATTATAACAGATTGCATTTATAAAAATTCATGTTTACAAAACTCACCATTCCAATGATTACAATTACATTAAGTTTGTCTTTGTAATTCACTCCTGAGGAATATCTCAGAGGAGAGTG
Source organism: Acanthosepion lycidas (assembly GCA_963932145.1). Taxonomy (NCBI): domain Eukaryota; kingdom Metazoa; phylum Mollusca; class Cephalopoda; order Sepiida; family Sepiidae; genus Acanthosepion; species Acanthosepion lycidas. The sequence continues at coordinate 118,047,974 of OZ010573.1, forward strand.
AAATTACTTGGATCAAAAAGAACTAAAAAGGTGACTTCCTTGATGAATTTCAACTTAGCATCAAGAACAGATTACTGTAAAAATAGATATATCTATATTATTTAATGAAACATATTTGAATGAAGATATGCTGCTTATATATATTGTTATGAGGATGCATTTCTATAATAAGGGATTCCACTGAGTTCTACTTATTATTACAAAAAAGTTTTCATTCATGAAGTAGTTGTAAAATAGAGAAATTAGAAATAGAATGTTTGGAAGATTCTAAATCATTCTAGTATATTCGAGAAAAATCTAGATGATTTGAGAAACATCTAGAAATATGCAAATTAGGTGTTAGCCCCTATAAAAATGGGATTTTGGAAAAGGGTTGTCAGTTGATGAGTGGGAATTTCTGCTGTTATCAACTCCGGCTTTTGATTCAAGGACTATTATATCCAGCCGAAAGAATCTCTATAAGAAGTTGCCGACCAACCAAAACCCAAAAGAGAATTTCATGGAACAAATTTGGTAAATAGAATTTTGACTAATTTTCATTGACCAAACTAAAAATTAATATTTATTTACACACCTTTGTGGATTTCCAAATATAGCACTTAGATTACTTCACTAGCCCTAAAGTGATAAAGATATTTGATTCCCTTTCCTTCTCCCTCGTAACACTTCACCAGTAACTATGTGTTTTCTATTTTGTAGGCCACAATTGTTTATCTTGTATATATTTTATGTTCTGTTTTAGTAAATTAAATATTTGTTTGTGATTTAGCTCTGTGTTGTGGTAAATAATTTTTTTTTCCTTTGTTACAATTATCAACACGTAACAATATATATATATATATATATATATATATATATATATATATATATATATATATATATATATGAAGAAAAATATACGGAAAAAACAAACAAAAATATAAAACTTTCCGTTATCTGTTTGGATAAGTCTTGTTCTTATGTCCATCGTCTTTGTCATGTTGAATTGATAATGTTAATTATATTTTATGAATATGTCCTGAAGATGGTTTATTAGACTGAAACATCCGATGTTGACATATTAACATTAAAACAGCATAATTGCATATAAGGATTTTTGTTTGTTTTTTCCGTATATTTTCTTCATACTGTCGGATCTATATCCATATATTTGTTTACATATATATATATATATATATATATATATATATATATATATATATATATATATATAAATCAAACCTTTTCTATCTATATACATATCTCAGTCATTTTTTTGCATATATCTATTAACTGATTTTAATTTTTTCTGTTGATCTCAATCTGTTCATTATTTATGCTCATATCTGTCTTTAACTGTACATATATATGTCATAATGGACTCTCCCATCGGTTTCCACGTATGAGGATCTGACAGCTTAATTGATTCAATTATGAAATTTTTGTGCGATAATGTGGCACTTAAGACCCACTAGTGATTTACAAAGGTGGCCACATATGAAGCAAGAGTGAGGATTGTGGGATGAGATCATTGTTAGATTAGCTGACCTTTTAGATATTTCTCTCACTTGTTGCAGATGATTCAGACAAGCATATTGAAAACTGCTGAGTCCACTAAAACATGTGGATCTCCATTCTACCTACTCCAAGGGTGTTATGTGGTATATTGACAACTGACAAGTTTCTTTTCAGCTTATCTTTCTATCTTAACCATGGGCATTCCTGTAGCCCTGATCTAACTGGCTGTACATTAGGATCTTGGGTATCTGGTCATCAGATATTCTCAAGACATGACCAGTCCACTGTAACTGAGACTGTATGAGAAAAGTCTTGATTCCTCCAATATTACACCTGTTAAACAGGTCTAGGTTGGATGTCCTATCTTGAAGTTTAACTCCACAGATTGCATGCAGACAACTTTTCTGGAAAACATCCAGCTAGCGATGGTAGCTGTATAGAGTCCACGACTCTGAGCCGTACAAAAGGATGGCAAGGACAACAGCTCTGTAAACTGAATTTTCATATCCAGTCATAAGTGATGGCAAAGTTTGCCAAAAGCACTGGTAGCCTTAGCAATCCGATGCATGATTTCATCATCTAAAGTTCCAATGTAATTGACTTTGCTACCAAGATAGGTGAAAGACTTTACATAGTTCAGGGCTTTGTCTTCTACTTTCAATGGTCTCTCAATATATATATATATATATATATATATATATATATATATTATATATATGTTTCAGTCTTTTTAGATCTAACAGACTATATCTATTTCAGTCTTTTTACATGCATCTATCTATAAATTGACCTTATTATTTATATTTGTCTATCTCATTCTGTTGATTATCTATATATCTATTTCAGTATATTCATTTATATCCATCTTTCTATCTATATTTGTTTTATTCTATCTCTGTATTCATATCCATCTATTTATCTGTTAATCTCTGTATTCATATCTATCTATCTATCTATCTATCTATTTCTGTTGGAACTACTTGGTAATCTTGATAATTCAGATTTTCAAGCCCTCTTTCATCATTATGTTCCATAGAAATTTCAAATCTCTTTTTCTGTTCAGTAAGTTTCCTTTTTGTTTCCATTTTCTCTAAAATTTTGTTGTTGCTCATATGTTCAGTCTATAGTATCCTCAGCATCCTTCTGTAGAACAACAACTCCAAATTCATTTACCTATATAAAATGATTTCTTCTTAAATTGACATCTATAACTGAAGTCTTTGTTCACCAGTGAAACAAATGCCAGTAAGTGTTCCAATTATTAATTTTTTGCTTGCAACTTTTTTGAATTTTTGGTTCCATTGCTAAGAAACTTCTTTCACTGTGTCATACTAGACAATTTTTCTCTCCAGCATCTATCTCTATCTATAAAAGTCAGGATGTGTGTGTGTGTGTGTGTGTAACGAATGCACGGCCGCGATTTTTGACAGATTTGCACCAACATTTACATGCACATGTTCCAAGTTAGCGAGAAGGCCAAGACCAACTTTGCATTTCCCAACTCCCATCGATAGTGGAAATAATCGATTTTTTCATGCTTCTACATCACTTTTCATGTAGTTTGCAGCCATTTTGTACTGGCCATAGTGAGAGCCTATAGCTGGCTGCCACCAATAGGCAGGAAGATTCTATTGGTCAGCATGAGAGCCAACAGCTGACTGACACTGAATGTTTGCTAGCATGCAAAAAAAATTGATAGCTGCATTTGTCACAAGTGGCAAAATTTAAATTTGCATGGCACTTTACTCCAATTGGCTCATTCACTTGCTTAAACTCAACATTGATTCTGGGTAGAACTGGGTTGAGTGTGAAAAAATATTTGTTGTTAACATTCTTTTTTTCATTCGGTTTTTCCAGTTACGAGTCCTTTTTTAAAGCTGATAATTTTGTGTTCATTTTGTTTAGTTCTTTTTTTGTAACAGATTTAATGTTTAGTATAGAGCTTAGAAAAAATTTGCAGTGTGAGATAAGCTAGAAGTAAGGCATGTAGCAACATCAGCACGGCAAAGGGCACTCCTTTAAAGGCAAGGAAGGGCAAAAATATTTTAAGTCAAGTGATGGCGATTGCTGTATGTGTCGTATAATTTTTGAATCAAGCACGGGCAATGCCAGGCCATGCTGCTAGTCTTACATATCTATAAATCTACTATTTGCTCATATTTAGAATATTGCTGCTACATATAGTCCAGTGCTCCTGCTATTTATCTAGATCTCCTTGATAGAATCCAGAAAAGTATCAGCAATATTATTGGTCCTGATCTAGCATCACATTTTCAGTCACTTTTCCACTGCCATAAGGTTGCCTTCCTTTGCTTTTTTTATAAATACTTTCATGGTAATTATTTGGATGAGCTTTTCACTATGGTGCCTAGACTCTTTGAATTTAAGTGCAGTACTAGACTGGTGACAAGGTCTCACCAATTTACCATTGAGTTGACTAGATCTAACCATAAATTCTATGCTAACATT
>OZ010573.1:118056939-118154439 GCA_963932145.1 Acanthosepion lycidas
TGAAACCCAACTGACTTGGTGTCAGTCAGAGCTTCTACCACTTAGCTATCTTCTCTCAGCAGTGTTACACAGCTAAATCTAGCATATTGTTTTTATGAATGTAAACAAATGGCAATCAGCTGAAGCGCTTCATTCATTTTACTGAAGAGCTTTGCATTAGCGCAGGTGGCTGCTGTTTATAGATTTAGCTTATCACTCAACAGTGCTCAACTGAAATATATTTTCAAGAGCTAAATTATATCATTCGCAGACAATACTATTTTGCTGTATCACAGCTCCTTAATGTGGCTAGACATCTGAATGCTTCAAGCCAGGATATATATATATATATATATATATATATATATATATATATATATATATATATATATAAATAAAGTTTCATTAAATATGACTGACAACGTCTTGTGTTTTTTTTTTATTTAATTTTTCTTGAGTTCTTAGAATTTTCTTTTCTGGTCATAAATTATGTAGAAATTTTGCAAATGTTTTGTATGTCCGAGTACTTTCAGCTATACTTTTAGCCATTATCAAGGATGATTTTATTTTTACTTTTACCTGAATGTATGGATTGTTTTATGCGTGTATCTAATGCTATAGGAATGTTTTATTTTACAAATATGGTCCGCACATTATGCCTTTGTTCATACTTTTGATGTCAAAGAAGAAAGGCCTACTGGTTAAAGCTGACAGAAAGGTAACAGTAGCTTAAATAACCATATAGGAAGTAATTCATCTACTTCAAGGTTTGATATGTTGTATGTTCAGAGATGCTCTTCTCTAGACCTCAAAAACAAATCCAGTGTCACTGACAAAAATAACCTGGCCGTGCCTCTTGAAAAGGACCTCAAATCGATTGTGAACTGAGGCAGGAATTGGCTGGTCAACTTTAATGCTTCAAAAACAAAACTGCTCTCTATTAATCACCACAGAGATCCTTCCCTGCCCTCCATTAGAATGTCTGACGCTCAACTTCTCGAGAACAACTCTCTGCGGCTGCTCGGTCTCACGTTGACTGCTGACCTGAGATGGAACAAATACATTGAGTCAATTGCTTCTGCTTGTAAGCCAGGATCAAAGAATTGCCAATCAAGATCAGCTTTAAAACAAAAACTGTTATTATCAAAATACAAGCCATTGCTATTTTTTCTTTTTCATCTAACTTGCCTGACTTCTTTCATCAGTGAACTGATGTTATGTCATGTTATTTTAATAATTCTGAAACTCCATCTATCGCCTCTCTCTGTTTGTTTTACAAATACTTTCATGGCAATTGCTCCGAGGAGCTGCATTCGCTGGTTCCCAGAGTTCAAGCGCCCTACGAGGCTGGCATCCCGCTCTCACCCTTTCACTGTCGAAACTCCTAAATGTAGCCGTCTCTTCTACTCCAATAGCTTCATCTCTCACACCTCTCACCTCTCACCTGTAGAACTCCCTTCCCTATTCCAGTTTCCCTGAGAGCTATAATATCCAGCTATTCAAATGTAATGTCAATCGACATCTCCAGTTGCTTTGATCTATCCACTACCCTTCTCCTCATCCTTTCTTCTATCACTCCTATCTGATCTTGCTCCAAATTTTCTGTAACCCCTTGTGTCTTAGTGGCTTCTCACCTTGCTTGGGGTGAAATGCTTAAAAAAAACAAAAAAAAAAAAAAAAAACAGAAGGCCATGCAGTAGTCTGTTCCACAAAGTAATAATTCTTGGGTAAAAGCTCTCTGATTGGAAATTTCTTCTAACATTATAAAAATCAAAATAACAGCAGGTTGGTTTATGGAACACAGCAATGACGTTGGCCTTCACAATCATAGAGCACTATTGAGATGTGGTAGAAAGAGAGATTTGAATCCTGGATGTACAGTTAATTAATTTAGAAGAATTACAAGATAACCATAATTATAACATGGACCCAAATTTTGAAATAGTGCTTCTGTTATGATGTTGATTTGGAGTTAGTAGAGACAAATGCCAAATAACACATAACAATAAAAGGGGTTTTAATAGGTTGGTAAAAAGGTACAGAAATCGTCTGAGTAGTCAATAACTAGCTCAGCTAAGAACTTCTCAGTCTCCCTGTCCTCCTCATGTCAATTGACATGTCACTATTTAAAGTCTTTGTTCACAGACGCAGACAAGTTCATCTTCAAGAGGGGTTGTAGGTTTCCGACACAACAGCTTCCATAAAATTGCTGGATCTATGCCAAGAAGTATTGGGTCAGCTTTAAAGGCAAAATGGGGTTCAACCTGGTCCTATAAGGATATATATGTATAAAGTAACCAGTGAATATATATATTTCATTCTTGTATCAAGTAAGGATGTACAGAGCAACCTCAGTTCTTGAACATCTCACATGTCAAATAAATTGGTTTTTGAACAGAAAATTTGAGATGAAAATGCCTCAGTTATCAAATAAAATTTCAGTTCTCAAAAAACATTGCTGAACCAAGTTAACTTGAATGGAATCATTTCTGTGTTGACCACCATGTTGTATATATTTGTGTGTTGTGCCTTGCTTTTCTTTTTCAATTTTATTGTACTATGACTTTTTTGTCTACATTGATTCCCATGAGAAAAAATAGTTTAAGTTTACAAACATTTCAAGTTACAAACAGCCTTTAGGAATGAATTATTAGGTTGGTGCAAAAATAATGTCGTTTTCTCACATATGTTACTATGTGAGAAAACGACATTATTTTTCCACCAACCTAATAAATTTGTGATCTGAGGTTCCACTGTATTCTCAAACAGAATCTAGGCTGTTAAAAAATAAAAGGCAAGCTGATTTTTCCACTAGGGTGTATGCTATATATTTTATGTATATAAATGACCATTTATAAATAACCATATTTCAAGAAAGTACCTGACTTCTGCTATCCTCTACCTTTACAAGAGCCAGATCAGGTTGAACATGGGGTACTACTTCCATATGTGAGCAGGAGCTACAAAATCTTTACTTTCCAGACTTGATGCATTCCATAAGTGTCTCTGTGTTTTTGTAGATGATGAATTATTTTCCACCCTACAACACCTTTCCCTCAGATGAAACATTGCAATCTCTTGCTGCAAAAGCAGATGCCAGGAAAATATTTATAGAAAAGACAGAGGGAAGCCACATTATGTTGGCGAGAAAGTGACTGGAGTTGAACATGAACAGGGAGGGATAATAAGGGATCAAGTGATGTTTAGGGCTATAAGGAATAAGAATTTGTGGAAAGCCATGATCACCCATGTCCTGAAAGGACATTGCATATAAAAAAGAAAACCTCAGAGATCTTTACATCAAAAACTAAACATAATATTGTGAAAACTTTATGAAGACTCAAAAGTATTGTGATAGTAAAATAATATCTAAAAAAATGTGGAGAATCAAAAGACAAATGAAACAAAGAAAACTACAAGTTTTATTTAAATGCCTGACTGGAGTCAAATATGAAAGTCTAAAGTAGATCCTTCTGACTGAACGCTTCAGACGATTCAACCATAAAAAGACCAGTCAACTAAAATGACTCCCACAATATTTTCATATTTATTGTTGTACATTTGATGAAAATCAGCCCATCAGGAAGTCAATCATATATTTTGACATTAATTTCCATGCACACATATACTCATGTATATGCCATGCTACATATACACACGCACACATATATACATACATATAATGTGTGTGTGTGCATATATCGACAGTGAGAGATATAGATAATGTTTATATTGATTTCTGTTGGACTTATTCACTTATAAAAGAAAGCACATTTGCTCAAAATGGAGTCCATGATGATTACAATGACTATTAAATCACAGCACATGAGGGCAGCAAATTGGTTTTGAGTAATGTCAGTGCTTGGTTTATTCTCAAATATTTGGATTTTTAGTCCAGCAAGTTTCTTAAATTCTTTTGTGTAGATGTGGCAATGTTGGACACCTCCTGCAATATTTGCCGCATTAATATTTTGGTGGAAATTCAATGTTCGCCGTCTGTGATTATTTTTTAGGCTTGCTCTACTTAGACAGATCTGAAGACCCTCATTACATGTTATTTCAAATTACAAGCCAATATTCCCAGGGAAATTAACATCAACACCCTTATGAATATCTCTCTTGAGTTTTTCATGCTCAGCATGTTTCTCTTACCGTTATATATATATATATATATATATATATATATATATAAGTGAACATAGAAGTCAACATTTAGAGGCGACAGTCTGTTTCATGCTACATGCAATCATCAGGCCACGAGTGCTGTTATTTTTCTTGGCTATTTATATATATATATATATATATATATATACAGGTCAGTGGTGCATTGTGGGTAGTCTATTTTGGCGGTTATTTTACCAGAAGTCGTTTATTTGTTTATTTATTTGTGTTAAATTATTTTGCTTGTTTTTATTTATTTTTATTTTTTATTTTTTTTTCTTGTCTTATATTTTTATTTATTTTTTTATTTTAATTGGTGTTTTTATTAATGCCAAAATAGACTACCCACAATGCACCACTGACCCGTATATATATAAATAGCTGAGAAAAATAACAGCACTCGTGGCCTGACGATTGCATATAGCATGAAACAGACTGTCGCCTCTAAGTGTTGACTTCTATGTTCACTTTTATATTTACACATGCTCTGATATTGAGCACTTTATCCCATAAATATAGCACATCTTAAGACTATATTTATTTATATATATATATATATATATATATAGGATTAACTATAACCCCTTCAATGACTTTACTGTTGGTTACCTTGCTGCTTGTGACCTACATTGGTATTCTGGTGCTGTGATTTATAAGTTCCCCTGCTGACCTGCACACTTTGTTGCATAGATTGCATGGCAAGTCAGATTGGATATCATGGTAATAGATTTTGCTGTTGTGACAACATGTGTTACTTATCAAGACAGTCTTTGAAAAACAAATGCACTCATATTCTGTACAGGTGAGTTTTTTAGTACCTTTTTCTAAGAGGAGGCTTACATCTCCACATAGTAAGCAACCTGTTATAGTTCTGCATATTTAATTCTACCTTTCTCAAAGTCATTAATACCAGTTGTCAGCAGTGTCTTCCAAGTAGACCTTTCAGATGTGCAAGATATTCTCAAATGCTGATGTATAAAAATTATTTTTAATAAAAATGATATTAAAATTGGATAGAAAAAATAATTAAAATGCTAGAATTGTGTAAAAATTATTTTTTAATAAAAGTGATAATATTGAATTGTATGAAAAAATAATTACAAAAATTAGAATGTTACAAACATGATTTCTTTGAAAAAGAAAACACTAAAATGAAACCAAGCAGTTTATAAAAAAATGAATAAAAATTAATATACAAACATCTGAAAAACAAAAGATGTTATAAAAAACCACTTAAATGAAGACAGATGGTTTAAACATTCTGTGGCAGATCTACAAAATGAAACAGCTTTGATCCACCTGATCACTATATAAGAGGGAAATTTTGACAGGAAAATCAGAACGGAGTAGACTCCACTTAGGTGTGTAGAAGCTGTGGTCTGGGTAGAAAAGAACAGATCACTCAGGTAGAGAAAGGATTGACCATACCAGGGATGTAAAGTCCATTGTTGCTACTGTTGCTAAAGTATTAACCATGTCTGAGAATTTGGGAGAAAGGATTCAACCACCCAGGTGAGAAAGCAGTGAGCCGGGATGCTAAAAATTTGAAAAAAAAAAGTGAAAGAAAAGACATCAAATTTAGAAGATTTTTCTCTGTAATGAAAATGTTTTTTCTAAACATATGAGTTTTATCTAAGGTATGAATGACTTATAAACTTATGACTTTATCTCATTCAAATGTATTTTCTAAAGCTATGAGAGTTTATCTCATATTTGAGAATGCCCATTCAAAAATTTGAATATTTTTTAAAAAGGAACCAGAAAAGCAGTTTTGCCTGAGGTAGGTCAATATTTTCTCATGTCCTTTTTAACTTCCTCTTTTGACCTTTGATATTCTGAATTGTGAACTTGCCAGCTTTACTTTGTTCAGATCATGCAGCTATATAATAGAGATAACAGAACACATGATTAGTTGCTAGTGACCTTAATAGTTACACTGACCATAACCAAATTTGCCATATTCATCACAAGCCTTTAAAAGACCTGTAGGTGATTTCTTAATCAAAGGTTTTAAATCTGGATAGCCTGCAGCTTAGGTAAATGAAAGTATTCATGACTTCTACTTTTTTACCCTTGATATGTATTGATGGTGGTGTATAAGTTTTGTCGGGTGCTGCTTGATGTATATGTAATGTGAATTTGAGAGTGATCATAAGCCCAAATTCATTACAAGGGACAGAGAAACGGGAGTTGAAGATCTATCTCTGTATAAGAAAGTGTTGTATTATATTGTTCTATGACATGTGATCAGTAGTCAACTTCTACTCTTACTTTACTATACCCTTTATTTCTCTTCTAGTTAACATATGCAAATAGATACAATCCTATTTACCAATCCACTAAAGAAAAAAAAACAGTCTTCAGCATAGCGTAGGTTCTGAATCAGAGACATTAACTTTTTAGAAGCATTGAGAAATTGATGAATATTGAAAAGGTTTTCAGATGTTCTGTATAAATATATATATATATATATATATATATATATATGTACTGTGTGTTCTGTATATATAAACACCAACATAGCTTCAGTGAAAGCTCTTCTAAAAAGAAAAGTGAACCCTAGGTAGGGTAAAGTTTTGTGAATAAAAAATATTATTCAAAGTGACAAGTGAATAGTAAGTTACTTCACATTCAATAATATTGATTTCTTTATAAACAAATATTCAGCCAATTTATCGGTCTTTCTTTCAATGATGTACTAACTTACTTCTTTTTAGAATTATTAGTATCCTGTTCATTTCCATATATATTACTCTAAGACACTAATTTTCTTATGTAGAATTACAGTAAAAAATTTTAAGAACTTTAGGTGTTAAGATTTTTCCTTGATTCACTCCAGACTGGATCTAAAAACTCTATTTACACATACCTATGCCTTTATATTGTCATATAAATAACCCTCATATAGATGAGCCTTGTGAATTTCAGCCTAGCTTCCAAAGTTTTCTCCACAGAGATTGCTGATCGAGTGTCAAAAGCTTTAACAAGATCTATTAAACATTAGTAAAGATCAACTTGTTATTCTTGGCACTTCTGAATCTGTCCAGCAGTAAAGATCATAACTTCTGTACCATGAGATCCACCATGAGACTCTTAGGAGGCTTCATGTATCATCCATTCTACTTGGATAATGAAAGAAAGCATTTCTAAATCATTTTTTTCTATCTCACTGTACTAGTTTACCAACAACATCATCTCTCCCAAAAACTTTCCCAGTCTTCCTCAAGCTGACTACAAACTCAACTTAAGCAGGAGTGGATGAAAGAGTGTGTTCATGAATGACTCTAGCTTGTTCTAGTACCACAATCACCTTAGGATTTAGAATCGATTTATGGTTGAGAACTTCAGAAAAGATGTCCTCACCTTCTTGCCTTGATTTCACCCAGCTTACACATTGTTCTTAGCTCACAGTTGGACAAAAACAGTTGTACGTAAATGGTAGTAGAGGGATTTCATGTCTTGTTTTTTTTCACAACATGATTGGATTTGTTTTTTTCACACCACCACATATCCTATTCTGCACATAACTCTCACTGGACCTTCACTATAAAATCATGAAAAGCCTTCTCTAGCTTCTTGTGTTCATTTCTGGTCATTGAACAAGAAAGAACCTTATCTAGTGCAACTTTCTCTTCCTTCAGAAACTTTGAAAGCAGATGTCCATTCACTTTGAACTATTCTTAATGCTTTCTCCCTATATAATCCAACTTAAAAACAGTAGCCATGAAGAGCTAGCTTAAAAGCCACCTATTTAGCTGCATTTAAGCTAGCTCCAACAGTGTCCTTGATTAGGCCTTCATCACAATAAGTAGGTAGGAGTTGCAATAGGCAACAATAACCTATAGAAGAACTAAAAATTGATTGTTGCATTTAAGTATTCCATTAATATTTAAGCTTACCTTTTAATAGTTCAGCAAAAAAGATGAGCTATTGACAGTTGTGTCCCTTTAACTGAAAATGTGTGACACACTGACATTGGCATTTATTATATAGAAGGACATGAGCTATTAAGAGTTGTGTCCATTTAATTGAAAAAGTGTGAAACACTGACACACTGACATTAGTATTTATTATATAGAAGAAGATCAGCTATTGAGAGTTGCATCCCTTTAACTGAAAAATGTGACACACTGACATTGGCATATATATATATATATATATATATATATATATATATATATATATATATATATATATATACACACACACACACTCACTAAAGTTTTAAACAACCCTATGTATTTAATAACGCTAGTTTACAAAAAAGATTTTTCTCTGAGGCAAGCATGTGGAAAGGTGTTGTTTTTTTTACTAATTTTCATGCAGTGAATTCAAGTTTCTGAACAGTTTTTCCCTATCACCTCTATTTTTTTGCTTTCACATATCGCATTTTATTATAATGCCATATAAATTCAAAATATGTTTTTATTTTATCTATTACAAAAGTATATTACAGAAAAAACAACATAGATACAGAGAATTGATGGGACTAAATTATTTGGATAATACCATGCATGCATATCATAGTTGTAACCTAGACTGAATAGAATAATCACCAGAAGGTTAGTAATGAATGATAATACTTAGAACAAAAACAACACATATAAGATTTGCCAGCAGCATGTAGAAGTAGTCAACTGCTAGAAATGAGTCAAGTGAATTTCAAAATGAATCTTCAACTGCAGACCAATATACAGTACAAACAGAAGTGAGTTTTCTGGGGGGAGGGTTTTTTATCAATCTCATATATTTTGCATTCTCCACACATGTAACAGAATGAATTTGTCTTGTTGATGCATCTTAAATCAGCACCCCAAAATTATACTTGGCTAAATTTCTTTGTAAACCAGGTTAATTAGTAAGTTTCATACCTTTTTTGGTTTAATTAATTTCTACTGAGTCAGGTTGCTGAAATTATTTAACCGATTAGTGTATGGCATCCAATGTGTTAGAGAGGCGATTATTTAAAATTTGAAATACATCAGCATTAAGGTTGCATTAATCAGAAATTTTAAGGCAACTTTACAGTAATGGATTAATTTCATTATTATTATTGAATAGATGCTAAAACACTTCAGGAAGAGAAAGTCCCCGTGGCTGGAAGTAAGCAAGTAAATTAGTTTTGAAAAAGGTAAGCAATTTTCAATGTTTAGGTAATTTTCTGAAATCCTAAAGGTGATGCAAAACTTTAGGCTTATTGTAAACAAGGTAAACACTTTCAACAATTTGAAGATATAAAAAAATGCATAAGGATTCATAGTTAAGAAAAGTTGTCAGAAGGATAAACTAAGACAGGTAAAACACTTTGAAGGATGAATAATGATGCTATGAATTTTATATAAATAAAGATTTTGTCAAAATATGCTAGAAATTTTTTCAGTAACCTAATATATAAAGCACTAAAGAAAACAAGTGTTAATAATCTATTAAAAAGTTAGGAAATAATTTCCAAAAATTAATAAAGATATTTTGAAAATAAATAACTTAGAATAGTGTTTCTCAAGAATTTTTAATTCAGGGCACACTTGTAGAATAACTAAAACTCTGGAGGCCACTTTAAATTTTAATGAAGAAAAATTAAGTTATGAAATTTGAAAATAATAAAGAAGTCTCCTGTTTTTAAGACATCATATCATATATTTAAGTAGTACAGTTTTCACTTAGTTTTATGAAGTATCTGCTGTTTTTATTTTTGGAGACTGATGATGACTGATTTAAATCTGTTAAGGAAGGCAAAAGGGAAAGGATTATCCACTCCTTAAAGATTAAGGAATTTAGCATTCAGTTTAAAATATCAAATGACAAAGACTTGACTTAGACATTGGAAGCCATGTGCTTGTGTCTCAAGATTTTTTAGATATAAAAATAATAAATAAATTACTCTTCTGTTAACTTGGGGTGCACCTGGCTACCTTTCAGGGTGCATTAGAGCACCCAGGTGCACTGGTTGAGAAACACTGACTTAGAATATCTTTGCAATCCACAATTAATGATTTTTTTAATCCTAGAACACTAACCATCAATTAAAGTTACACCACTACTAACCATGGGTATATCATACCCGATTTTGAAAATATCAAAAAAAATATTAAATATAAATCTTTATTTGAAATATTTTACATGCAGGCACTTCAAACGTTGTACTTTGAGTTAGCATTAATAGGAACTGAAAAACATTATTTAGGTAAGAAAATCAGGTACTGAAAATTGTAATTAAAAATAGGAAAATTTGTGCTGGTTACTATATATCCATGGTTAGTGTTCTAGGGTTAATATTTAAGATTATATATGAGTATGCAGAAAATACAGAATCTCTTATATTGCATTTTTTTGCTAGGAATGGGTTGGTTTGATCAGCATATTAATCACTTGGCAGCTCAAGTTGAATATGCCATAAATTAACTATGAAAATTCAAGATGCATCTTAACATATATCAATAAATCAATATGTTTTGATTGTATTCTGTCTTAATTTTCATGAATTCAATAAAAAGTATTAAAGAAGTATAATTTTGCTATAGGCCATTTAGAAAAAAAAATTTTTCTTGTGCTTAACGCCACCTATTAAAAAGTTACAACAAATGAAAAAGTGAAACATTGTCACCAAACTAGAATTAAGGAGATCATTATATCTGCCTCCATAAAAATATGATTTTTTTTTATTCTCTAAAGTTTCAGAAAAAAAGAAATTAAATCTTCTTGAAAATAAAAGAATTATGTTAAAAAGACAAGAAAAAAATTGAGAAAATAATTATCTTCTAATTTTTATTACAATCATACGGAACTTCTATCATCTTCTTTCTTTTAATGTGTTGTGTCGTTTCAGAATGTAGGCGATCATGGCTCTCCACTTTCCCCTATATCTTGTAGCTCTCAATAAGTTTAATCTCACTGCTGCCTCCCCCAGACAACATTCTATCATCCACTTGCTTAACTCCACCAGGTATGTCATGCATTGCTTTCCCTTGTCTCTCTTTCACTCTATTCGACCTGTCAGTATCAGATTCTCCAGGCCCTTCTTTCTCATTATGTGTTCCAGAAACCCTCAGTTGCCTCTTCCTGATGTTAAGTATAAACCTCTTCCTTGTTTCCATCCTCTCCTCTCATCATTGTTCACATGCTCAGTTCATGATATCCTCAGTATCCTTCTGTAGAACCACATCTCCATCACCTAGAGTCTCTTCTTCATATTTGAGGAGATTGTCCATCATTCGCTGCCGTAAAGAAGGGCAGATGTCATGTAATAGCTCCGTCGACTTTTCCTTATGACCCGCTTCTGAAAATCAATCTGAATCCATTGACTAAATATCTTAATATTCGTACTGTCTCTCTTCAGGACATTGAGGACCATGTATCTCCACAAATTCTTGTCCTTTGTAGCTCTTAGTAAATTTTGTCTTTTTGTTATCTTTCCTAATCCCTGTTCTGCCATGTGTTTACAAAAGCTCTTTAGGTAAGTAATACACTGTTTTCCTTTATTTCTCTTGTCCTAGTGAGTATCAAATTTTCCATGGCTTCTTTCCTCATGTGTCCCAGAAATTTCAACTTTCTCTTTCTGATGTTATGTATAATTTTCTTTTTTGTTTCAGTTTTCTCTAAAACTCCATCAATGCTTGCATGTTCAGTCCATGGTATTCTCAGAATCCTTCAGTTAAACTATATTTCTGTTGCTTCAAGTCTCTTCATCTTTGAAGAGATTGTCCAGCATTCACTACCATATAGAAGAACTGATATTACATAAGAGTTCAGTACAAATTTCATTGTTTCTAATGAAATTTTCCAATTTCTTCATACTTTACTTAGCTTTTGCAAAACATATTGGAGATGTCAAAATGACAAGTCTCCACCCTGAATATGCTTAAATTAGTTTTGGACAATCAGATCAGAGATTTTATTTATTTCCTGGATTGTGCTATCAGCTCTGAGATTCAGCTTAAAATAATGCCTGAAAAAAAAAAATATAATGTTAATATGAACACCATCAGCTGTGGTGAAGGAAATTCATCTAGGAGAAGCTGATCTCTGATAATAAACTAAGTGGATAGATAGAGCTCATTAGCCATCTTAATGGCCATCTATCTAAGACAGTGGTTCCCAAATATTGTGACATGCCTCATAGGTGCAATGAAAGAGGATAGCAGGTGAGGCAGAATGATTGAAAGACAATCAAAGATTTAGAAACAGTTTCAAAAGATTCATATGCCAAAAATAAATAGGATTTCAAAATTTCAAATAATATTATAGATTACTTGTAATTGCATGAATGAGTCCGAGTATAAATACTTATGAATAATTATTGACTGATTTTATCATTGTGATATTTTTGCATTATAACAAGTATTAAGAATATAATAACTATCGTCTGCAAATTGGAGGAGAGAGTTATCAATGATAATGTTCTGACTTTGAATCCGTGGTTATCCCCCTTTAACTCTCTCATTGTTTTTTTTTTTATTTTTAAATGTACTTTTTATCACATAAAATTTGGTGAGGTGCAAGCAAATTTTCATTCCAAAAATGCAGCCCAGATAAAAAAAAGTTTGGGAATGACTGATCTAAGAGAAGAAAATAATATAAAATCAACCACTCTGACCTCATGAAAATGTCAAAGAATCAACTTGAATACCACATTGACTGTTATATGGATTACTAAGAGATGTAACCCTTGATGACACACCAGGATGTGGTAAAAAAATTAAACTACTGTCAAGGAAAGGTTTAGTCAGCAAACATATTGACAAAAACATTAACTTACCAAAATTTTCAAGTGAAAAATAGGACAAGTCAGTATCTTGTCAGTATCAAATGATTTCAGGGTGCATTTTGTTTTGGAACAGTGCAAAAGAACAAACAATGATGTTGTCTGTATGCAAGAGATATGTCAATTTGTTAGTGATGCTACTACACATTTGGGATACAACTTATACTGGACTAGCCTAAAAGAGAAAAGGCAATATGAAGTTGTCATCACTGTATGCAAATCATCAGATATTGTAGTAGACAATATCTTAACACCAGTCAGAAAGACTAATGGCTACCAACATAGTTGTTCATGGCTGCAAAATCATTAATATCAGCCTATACGACAATTGAAAAAGTATTGTCTCTGAAAAATCAAACTATTCTAGAGGGCTAATAAAGCTAAAACTGTGTATTAATGGGATCTTTAATGCTACCTCTGCAGTTGTTGAATATGGGAAGAAGATATCACCTTTTGAAATGGAAGCCTCAAGCAATAACATAGAGCTTTTGTTATCCTTTGTTACTCAAAATGTTTTTCCACCACCCATAAAAAATTGAATCACATGCCATATCTTGAATGGAGTAACCCTCAAAATTATCAATTCATCTCAGTCTCTTGATTTAGACAATTGGTCAAAGATGTCAAAGTATATAACTCTTACTTTGAATCTAATCACAAAATATCTTGCTTCCACTCAAATAAACCATGAATGTCACTTAGGTATAATATCCAAGAGGTAAGAATGAACATATAAGATTAGAATTCTGTAATAAACTAGAATCCAAATTGATGTCTCTGA
This sequence comes from Acanthosepion lycidas, assembly GCA_963932145.1. Lineage (NCBI taxonomy): Eukaryota > Metazoa > Mollusca > Cephalopoda > Sepiida > Sepiidae > Acanthosepion > Acanthosepion lycidas. Next base: position 118,070,622 of record OZ010573.1, read on the forward strand.
ATCACAAGTATAACAACACAGAGGAACCAAATAATATTATTTTATCCTCTTTAAACAACACACATACTTCCTAAAATATCTAGGTTAGAATAGATCCTTCTGTTGGATGACAATGTTGATTTGAAAAGATTGATACAAAAAAGAGATAAGCAGAAGAGAAAAAATAGATAGGAAAATACTAAACAATCAACTCAGAAAATGAAAAAAACTAATTAACGTTCTAAGAAAACAATATTTCCAAAAAAATGGAAACTAAATTAACAAAGCCAAAAAGCATAGACATTTTGTTGAAATGTGGATACAAGCAAAACATTTTGATAACATCCTACAATTGAAACCAAAACAGAAGAGATTGCCTGGTCTGGAAAATCACTTCATGTCACATTCAAACCCTAACTAGACAAAGCTAAAGATGCCTGCAGAATTAGAAGTTAGAACATACACAAATATACATCTAAACATTATAAAGTCTAAGCATAATGATAATAATGAACATAATGAAATAAGAAAGCTCTAAAAAAAATAAAACCAATAAAGTATCACTTGACATTGAGGCTAAGCTTTTGAAATGTACTCTCACTCCAAATTTAGAAAGTTGTTTCTAAATGTCATGAAGGAATTCTGGAATCAGAAGCGCATCTCCAAAAAGTGGGGTTTAACGTAAATTAATGCACACTATTTACATTATTCAGACTATTGTTCTCATCTTTGCCGCCATATTTATTACAACGTTTCACTCGTTGTATGCTCCGGCCTTCTTCAGGTGGGTGGAATGTCGAACTGAACCTTTTATTTTGCTCACTAGACAGATACTAAATTAATGCACTATGAAAACAGAAGGTAGTCCCTCAGAATCCTCAAACATACAGAAGTATTTTAATTGGATCTATTATGGTGAAAGTATTAATAAACATTGTATTAATTAGATTGTCACTATTCTATGAAAATCAACTCCTCATGACACAATTTGGCTTACATTCTGGTCAGGACTGTAATGATAGTATATATGTTATCAAACAACTCCAAGAAATTTCTTACCTCACCAATAGAAACTGTATACCTGCTCTGTCTACCCGACAGCAATATATGGTCACATCAATAGAGACTTCCTCTTTTTTGTCAGTTAGAAACTGCCTTCTAAGCTCTGAATCCACTGATTGTCTTAGTCTGATATAAGAACTATATCTATCCATAATGTTGTATATGTGAGAATTCCAATACGGAAATACTTCACATCTCATCTGGAGTATTTCAAGGAGGAAATGAGAGCCCCAGTCTATTTAATATTTTCCCTATGCATATACAAACACATGTGACAAAATTGGCACTAATCATTTAAGCATTTCGTATCACATACCAAATGAATCTACTAATAGAAAATAGCATTCTTACTTCCCTTTCCAAGACCAACGTACTGATGAGGAGGAGTGGCTAAGCTGAAGACATAGGTATTCATAGTTGGGAATTAGAATGATCTTGAACAAAAAAATCAACACCCTCTACCAAGTTTTCCAAAGAAATAGGATGCAAGATAAACCTTTCCAAAGCAGAAACTATGATCTGGAATTGAAATGAAAGCAGTGATGAGACCTACCCTCAATTCATCATTAAAATTGAGGATGTGAAATTAGTAAATAGTAAGCACTTCAAATACTTTGGTATATTGCTCAGTGTAATGCCAGCGCAAACTCATAATACACCTGAATCTCTCAACTGGTAGGAGCATGACTGGGGGCCCCAGGCAGTGTTTTGTGATTCTCTCTATTTTATTAGCACTTGCTTTTTTTCTACTTACATTTATATATGTTATAAATAAAACTAAACACAACTGACTATTAAAGGATGAACATTTTCAGATTTTAATGTCATTCTAGAATCTTTTTATGTCTAAATCCATGAATGTTTTGCTCATGCTAAATTTAAAAAAAACACGATATAAAAATTCCCTAATTTTTGTCCATAATGCTGAATATGTTAAAATTATTCAAATTTTTAACAAGTAAAACCTCAAATTGATTTGAAAAACTGTTGCAAAACATCGTTGATTTATTTAAGATGGAATGATCTATTATGATATATCTCTAGTTTGTATTTAAATACATTGTATTTATTTTTAATTTTTCTAGTTGAAATGGTCACCTATATTACATGTGATCCATTATTGTACATAATTAGTTTACAATAAAATTTCTTTTTCATATGAATATGACCTTGAAAATTGAGGTGTAGTAGATTCAGGGTTGGGGCACAATACCATTGCACTGGTGCTGGTTCAGGTTTAACAAATTTAGTATAGGAAGTAAGAAAGTTGACCGCTGGCATAACAATCAATACATTAAACTAAAAACAAATCATATCCTCAGATAGCTTTGTTTGATTGAGACTTTAATATATATATGATGAGAACTGTACCAAACAACAGAAAGTACATCATTACTAAAATGAATAGCACATGTAACTTCAAGCAAAAATAATGACATAATCCAAATGTTGAAACTCCACAATGCAATATACATACATATATATATATATATATATAGCATATTATGGAAAATAAAGCATAATATATATTTTTAAAAAAGTCCACATGACAACCAAAAACGTTTGTGGTTTCTCTCTTCTTTTTAATATATACACTTTTCTCTCGTTGTTGGAACAACTATAACCTCTTCCCCTATATATATATATATATATATATATATATGTGTGTGTGTGTGTGTGTTTCAAGTTTCATTAAAGAGGATCGGCAAGGTATGACATATATATATGGTTATAAATGATTGAATTATTTATGAATATATTTATTTATATATGGTTATAAATGATTGAATTTATTTATAAATGATTGAATTCATTTTGGAGTCATCAAGGAACTAGTGCTTCAAACAAGAGTATTGAGGGATTTATAATTTACCTAAAGTGGTTAGAACATTCTCATCCAAATAATGAGACTTAGGTTCAAATCCAACCATAGGCAATTTGTCAAAGAGGTGACTTCTTGATAATATCAGCCTGGGAAGGTGATCCCAGTGAGTGGTACGATTGGGCAGTGCCTGAAAATTATACCACAGCTTGCACCAAATATTGGAAGTGAAATTGGAAAGATAAAACTGTTCAGAAGTCATTTGTTGTCTTAGTCATCATGACTGAGGGTTTGAGTAACTGACCTTCTTCAACAGATAGGTTTGCCTATAATCTCATTCACACACCTCCCTGGTCTTTTGAACAGGAGTAGAGGTTTATCCCTTATTTCCTGTTTAGGATTAAGTTTCCAATTTCTTCTAAATACTACTTAAACTCTATACTTCTAAAATCTCCTAAACTCTGAATTTTGTATTATTTATTTATTTTTTTCTGCAGTAGGTGTAGATTGGTTCACCTATCATCCATTTCATACTCATCCCCCTCTCTTTTGAACAGGAGTAGAGTTTTATCACTTGCTTCCTGTTTAGGATTGATTTTCTGGTTCCTTCTAAGATCTTTTCCTTCTCTTTCACTTCTAGTAGCTCCTTGCATCTTAGTGGTATCATTGCCTTGATTAGGGTGAATTGATTTAAAAAAACAAAACAGATCATGTGAGATTATATGCTCTCTCTCTCTCTTCCTCTCTGAAATGCTAATATCTGCTCAGCATATTTTCAGTATAAAATACAGGTTGTCTCTGAATAAACACAAAAGTGTCTGAGCAGGTATCTGCAACAGGGATTAACTATTGACATTAGCACACAGGCATACATATATGTGCAACTTATTTATCAGGAAATACAATACGTATATCTATAAACATCCTTGCAGTCTCTACATTAGTAATATCCCAATGACCAAAAGTACAAAATTCATTCTATTTAAAAAACAATTTTTCATTTCATTATTATCATCAAAGAGCTAACATCGTTAATATATCATTATTACTCACAATATGTAAACTTTATTTTTTTACTTATTTTTGTTTTGTGTGTGGAACATGAGTTTGGATAATCTGACCTCATCATTGATCAATTATTGATTGAAATATCTTGATCATAGGGTTCATAAAATACGTTGTTCATTAGAGTTACATTGAGTTGGGAAAACCTACAGTTCACCATAAACAAAACATGCACATATCCTCAGGGTAAGGACACCAACATTTCAGTATTTTATGCCTGGGAAGCCATTTTTGTCACTTGATCATGGTCTTTAAATTATTCGATGGTGGACTGAATTGATATCGCTTCTTGCTGATGGTACAATTTTCTGCAAGGGTTGTTTTGTAATTGATTGCAACAAATTGACACTAGCCAATAAAAATGCAATAAAATATTATTGGTTTAACCTTTAGAAATTTCAGCCAGTCAACAGTTCTTGAGTCAGTAACTCATCTGTAGTTACTTCAGTATGATGTCTTTTAGAAAACTTTGAAAAGTTTATATGTTTTAAACAAAATCTTGAAAACTCATTTTTTTTTATGATGACAAAAATTTCCATTTTCTATAAAAATTTAGATAAAATTAAATTTGGATGAAAATTTTTCAAAATGTTTGTTCTAAAAATAAAAATGATCATTACAAAGGAATTAAACAAATATTTGGGGAATTTAATTCTTTATTTATCTAATTTTCAACATCTCCTTCAAATTATTCTGTTATTCCTTGTGTAAGTCACTTTTCAAGGTCATAGAAGTTACTTATTTGGTTTGCATATGGTGGTCAAATTTCTTGAATTTTGAGGGAACCTCTCTCTCTCTCTCTCTCCCTCACACACACACACACACATAAATACATATATATCTCATTACTATAAATGTCACATTTAGTGGATACACATATTTGTGCAGTCATATCTGATAGGACTTCATGCAAAGTAAAGCTCAAAATCATTCATATCTGAGTGGTTTAAAAATCATACCAGCCTAAATGGTGATCTCCCTGATATAAGGAATAACACAGGCTCAAACCTTTCAGAAAGGCATGTTTTCTTTAATAAAGCCTCTCAAACATCCAGGCCAGTAGATATCAATTATTCTGTTTTAATATAATATCCACTAAATATGTTTTTATCAATAAGAAATATTGTTGGATCAAAAATCCATTAATTTTCAAGAAAAAAAAACAAACAAAAACATATATATATATATATATATATATATATATATATATATATATATATATATATAAGCAAATATATGGATATAGATCCGACAGTATGAAGAAAAATATACGGAAAAACAAACAAAAATCCTAATATGCAATTATGCTGTTTTAATGTTAATATAATGTCAACTTCGGACATTTCGGTCTAACAGACCATCTTCAGGACATATTCATAAAACATAATTAACATTAGACTATATTCAATTCAAAATGAAAAAGAAGATGGACACAAGAGTAAGACTAATCCAAACAGATAACTGAAATTTTTTTACAAGATCAGCGTTCCATTTTAATATGTTAATTATGTTTTATGAATATGTCCTGAAGATGGTCTATTAGACCAAAAACATCCGACGTTGACATTATATTAACATTAAAACAGCATAATTGCATATTAGGATTTTTGTTTGTTTTTCCGTATATTTTTCTTCATATATATATATATATATATATATATATATATATATATATATATATATATATAGCTGTCTATTTGGGCAGAAACCTCTCTTTTATACACGTTTCATTAAAAATGACTGACAATATACTGTGGTTAACTTTTTTGTGTTCTTATAATTTTCTCCTTTTCTGGACATAAATTATCTAGAAATTTTGCAAATGTTTTGTATGTCTGAGAGCTTTCAGTAATACTTTTAGCCATTATCAAGGATGATTTTATTTTTACTTTTAACTGAATGTATGGGTTGTTTTATGTATGTATCTAGAGTTATAGAAATGTTTTATTTTTCAAACATGGTCAGCACATTGTGACCATCATCATAGTTGATATTACTGAGTGTTGACTTTTTCTTTTTTATTAATAATGCTTCCATTATTTTTAGCCTTTTTTATTTGTGGATAAGGCTATTATATTTTTATTATCAATGAGTATGTTGCAGATACTGTTTGGTAGGTCTCCATGTGTATTTATTTATATATATATATTTTATTATTTAAACATTGTTTCTAGTGGATATTCATATTTAGTAGCCACTCCATTTATTTATAAAACAGTATATTTATTTATTTTCATCTATTCTAAATAACTAAGACATCTTATTAAACAAAAATATGAACTCTACAGAAGGATTTGAATGTGCATCCCTCTTGGCAGGAGAAACCATCATTAGATCCAACATGCTTTTTGACCATCTCAAGCATGAAGTGTGTCAATTATCAAGCAAAGTTGAATAGTTCCTTATAAATGCACATCTCTCTCAAAACATCCATATCTACTCAGTTTCATATCCTAACTTTTTCAGTCTGTCAAAACATCCATATCTACTCAGTTTCATATCCTAACATAAATAAAGCAATTTCTAAAGAAGTGATGCATCTTTATTTATTAATCTAGCATATTTTATTACTTGAATATTGTTTTTAACAGATACCCATCCAAAGGGACACAGATTGGAAACCTGCCAGAGAATGCATATTTTCCTTTAATAAGATTTCTCAAATATTCAGGCCATGCAATGAAAATTATGAATATACTGTTTAATAAATAAATGGTACATCTACTCAAATGCTATTATCCACTAAAAATAATGTTTAAGTAATAAAATCTGTCAGATTAATGAATAAAAATTCATCATTTCTTTATATATATATATATATATATATATATATATATATATACATATATACATATATATATATATATAGTGAAAGAGAGAGAAACAATGTGAACATATAAATCAATACTGTATGGTGTTTGGTAGTTACATGCCTTAGGTGATCATTAGACCATGGTCTGATGATTGCTTATTGTCCACACTATTTGTATCTACAAAAATATTGTCATCAATATTTAGTACTCTTCATCTATAAATATAACAAATTTTAAACACAGACACACACACACACACACATATATATACATATATGTGTGTGTGTGTGCATGCAAAGAGAGTTAGAGTGAGAGAGATAAAAATGTGTGGACATAGAAAACAACATTGTATGGTCATTGTCAGTATCAGATTGAACTCTCTGGCCTAGGTTGGCCATCAATGTAGGAAAAGGAAAACTCTGAATTTATACTAAGTGAAACAACATAATTTTGATCATTTTTTTGATAGCTCAGTATCTAATTTCATGCTCAGGCACATCTGATAAAAAAGCAGAAAATTTTACTTGAGAAGTTTAAAATTCCAGCATTCCAACATCTACAGCATTTCATCTCAGAGCATAACTACAACCAATGTTTGCTTGTGCTTTTATATCCCTCCTATCCTTCCTTCACATATAATAATTCCATCAACATAAACATTACTTAGTTCGATGAAGTCCAAGAAATTTATATATCATATTTTCCGGGACGATGCAAAGGTCTTTTGGTCCGCCACTGAATCTATGATACTTTGCCCCATGGATCTATGATATGAGAACACCCCACTCTATTACATCTCAATTTTCATAAGGTAGTATTTATGTGAAATACAAATTTTATTGTAACGTAATTATGTACAATAAAAGATCATATGCAGTATAGGTGAACAATTCAACAAGAAAAATTGAAAATAAATACAGTGTATGTAAATACAAATTAGAGATGTGTCATAATAGATCATTCCATTGTAAATAAAGCAACAATGATTTCTGACAATCATCTTGAGATTTTTCTTGTTAAAGAGTTGAATAAATTTAACATATCCAACATTATGTATAAAAAATAGTGAATTTTATATAGTGTTTTGGTTTTTTTTTTTAGATTTAGCATAAGCAAAACGAATTGATGGATTTGGACAAAGAAAGACCCCAGAATGAAATCAAAATCTGCAAAAAATATTCATCTTTCAATAGTTAGTTGTGCTTAGTTTAATTTGCAACACATATAGATGTAGGTAGAAAAAAACAAATGCACTGCCTGGGGCACCCAATCAGGCTTTCCTCCAGTCAGGGTAGTTAGTATGCACCAATGCCGCACATTCTCCCACACTAGTCACCAGTTCAATAGTCTAACCACTATTTATGGTAGTTTGTTTTTTTGCATTGGTAAGAAAGCAGCTGCCAATATTCAAAATAACAGTTTCAATTGCTTGAGTGCTGAAAGTCTAATTTTAAAATCTAAGAAAAAAATGGCAAAAAGTTTCTCAAAATACTAAAATGCAAACTTACATAACAATTTGTGCCACTGTATATCAAATGACAATACAAAATTGTTGACCGTTCATTCAACCAAACAAAATATAATTGTTTAAATGACACAACAGAGGCTTCACAATTATGAAACGTTACCAGATTATTACAGAATGTGCGGAAGAGATAAAATATCAAGAGGAAGATATGTAAAAAAATGTCCAAGTTTGTATTTAATAAGGAGAGACATGAGGTAAGCATTATTTTGGCCCAAAACACAAGACAATTCTAACAGAGAGGTAGTTGAAAAATAGAAGCCATATTGGTTTGTCTGAGAAGAAAATAAACAAAAGAATGAAAAATTAATAGCATTCAAATATGCAGAAAATGAAAAAAAAAAAACGAATGAGAAAAGATAGAACAAAAAGTAGGGTAAGGATTGTGGTAGGGGCTAGCCTTCACTCCATCAGACCGAAATTTACAAAGTGTCCTAAATTGAATGTGCCAAAAATCAAGAACACTTGACTATCTTTTTGGTAGATTAATTTTGGGACACAGGGTATATCCTAACGTGACAAATGAAACATGTTTATGATGCCATTAGCAGAATCTGAGAAACAATGACTGGGGTGGGTCAAGGGGTCAGAGGTTGCTGGCTGTTGATGAGAGAAGAAAATGTGCTAAATGTTGAACCAGCCTGGCTTCCTTCATCTCATTTATTTATACGATGGTTGAGATCAGAGCACCAACACCCTCACCACCACTTGAACCGCCATTAGATTTCTATCTCCCTATCTGCACACATTCACCTCAGGACAATAATATTAAGTTTTGATACAGCTAAAAGCAGACTCTAACTCAGGTCCACTGAAATGGCTTCATCTTATTATTCTTATGATGATGGTGACGATGATGATATTATTAATAAAAAGCAAGGGTAAGGTAGTTAAGAACAGACTTCTTTTCTTATAAATGAATAAAGACCCCTAAGTTTGGTGTTTGACAGAATTTTGGCAGGGTGGAATGGTGGAAGAAGGTGGTCAGTTGAATTTGTGAGTAGAAGACCTTGTAAATGTCCAGTGGAAGTACAGGATATAACAAAGTCAAAACAACAATTTTAAAAATGTTTGAAATAAGCTGAAATGATTTAAAATTATTAGCGATGTGATATTTTAAAGATAATCTATTGTGTAAGTTTGATATTTACAAATTTTTACATTATCAGTATTTTTCAGTGAGAAAAGGATTTATATGACTTAAATGCTGGAAAAATTGTTTATGGGATGAATAATGCAAAATAACTATCAAATTTCTAAAACCTTGACATTAAAAATTCACATATATTGCAAGGTGATCATTCTCACATTTTAATTAAAATCAAGAATATTCTTCAAAAGGCTTTTGCCCGTTTTTCTTTTTATATAACTGTATTATGTATCTATCTATGCATTTCTATCTATTTATCTCAAACTGAGCATATCTATTAAGTTGGTGCAAAAATAATGACGTAATAATGTCATTTTTTGACGTTACGTCAAAAAACGACATTATTATGTCATTATTTTTGCACCAACCTAATATCTATCTATCTATCTATCTATCTATATATATATATATATATATATATATATATATATATGTGTGTGTGTGTGTGTGTGTATGTGTATCTATCTATCTCAGACTGCATATCTAACCATGTATCTCTATCTCACTGTGTATCTCTCTATTTCAGACCTGGTCTATCTATCTATCTCACACTAGGAATATCTATCTAATAAATAGATAGATAGAGAGAGCAAGATACACAATATCCTTCGCTCTATCTATCTATTTCAGACTTGGTATGTTTATCTATCTCAAATTGGGCATATCTATCTATCTATCTATCTCAGACTAGGAATATCTTTCTAATAAATAGATAGAGAGAGAGAGCAAGATACACAATCTCTCTCCCTCCCTCCCTCCCTCCCTCCCTCCCTCTATCTATCTATCTATCTATCTATCTATCTATCTATTTCAGACTTGGTATGTTTATCTGTCTATCTCAAATTGGGCATATCTATCTATCTATCTATCTATCTATCTATCTATCTATCTATCTATCTATCGATCTCAGACTTATCATATCTAACTAACTATCTATACATTGGGATATGTATTAGGTTGGTGCAAAAATAATGTCGTTTTATCACATAGTAACATATGTGAGAAAATGACATTATTTTTGCACCAACCTAATATTTGTTTAGGTATATGCAAACACTTGCAGGTAAATCAGTAAGTTCATAGCCTAATGATGAAACACTGATTTATTTTATACAATAAATATTAATGATCTCTTTTCTTAATTTGGTGTTTATGGTCAAATCATGTTGCAAATACTGGTTCCCATTTGATTAACAAGTTAAGCAGTCTCAAGCCTGGCAAGTATTAGGTTGGTGCCAAAATAATGACGTTTTTTGACGTATTTTTAACGCCAAAAAACGTCATTATTTTTGCACCAACCTAATACTTAGACGGGGTCTGCTTTGGAACATCAGGTACTGTAAACGACCTCCTAAAATCTGAAATATGATTTAGCTTTAAGAAACTCTCAAAGGGTTGATAAACCATTAATAAAAACAAATCAATCAATTCTTTATTTAATGGTGAATATAAATCATATTGTTCAAACATTATACTGTGGAAATTCCAGATTAAACGTCAGCTAATAAGTACATTCGATTCAACAGATTGATTGATATTCACTTGTACATGAAAACACAATCATATATTGAATCTTCTTGATGATCTGACAAAAAACAGTGTTACAAAACTGATCATAGCATTTCAATTGATTAACCTTTAAAAAGCATTCACTATAAGGAAAAAGGCAAAATTCTAGAAGCTCTTTTATTATACCAAAGAAAAACTCACATTAAGTAAAATATCTTTTACCACAGGAGACAGTATCTTGAAGTGTGTACAAAATATTTAATATGCATATTAAATCATAATACACAAAAATATTCTTTTCTGGTATGATCTAGCTCTGAGTAATCATTTTACACTTATCACTTATACAATATACATATATTTGGATTAATTTGAATTCCAGCATTCCTAATAAATGTCAGGATCTAGCCAAAAAAATCTTGTCTAAACCAGTAACATCATACACAACTTGATAATTATAGAACAAAGTAAGAACTTTGGAGAGTTTATCTCAAATTTTGATTACAATGTACAGTGTCTTATGTGAAAATTGTAAATGTGAAAAATAAATATAGCTTGGATGAATTCTTATTGGCTAAATATACGTCATATATATATATATATATATATATATATATATGTGTGTGTGTGGTGGGGGAAAATATATGACAAAGTGGAAAAAGTTTTCTTGTCACATGTTTTGTCCTTAAGAAATTGATCTGACTAAATTTGTAATTAGTTTAGTTTGATGAAGTCATAAAAGACAAAATGCCTTCACAAGAAACAGAAGAAACTTGAAAACAAAAATTAACATAAAAAAAATTCTTAATTCCCAGCATCCTTCATCTCTTCACAGGTAGCAGCACCAACATAACAAATTTAGTCCAATGAAGTCTTAAAGGACAAAATACGTCACAAGAAATCTTCTCCACTTTGTCATACATTTTTCCCCAATATTGTCCTCGATATATAAAAATAATATATTGTTATCTCATATATATATATATATATATATATATATATATATATATATATATATTGATTAAAATCGCCTGTAGATACCAAAAGGTTGAAAGCAAGGTTGTGGAATCAGATAATTTCTTAATTTTCTGTGCTTAAAGCACTACATGTTAAATTTTTATCTGTGTATTGAGCACTTTTTTTAATCCTACTGTTTCCTCGTGTAATTTGACTCTGACCATGAACTTTTGCATTATTAATATTATATATATATATATATATATATATATATATATATATATATATTGACATGTTACAGTTCAAATATAATATATTTCTTTTTTGCAAAAAAAGAAATTATATCATATCTTTGAAAAATTACAGAATTCTGTCTTTGATTTAATAGCTATAAGGACTCTATCAAAGACAACAACATCAGTTTCACTGTAGCTGCACATGACAACCAACTGGACCACATTATTCATATTCTGAATAAAATTATGAATCACAATGTTAGTTGGATACTTTTAATGTCTTCAATTAATAAATGAAAGTCTGAGTTGAAATACATTTTTAAAATAAATTCACACATTGTACTTTTAGATCGGAAGTCTGGCATATTCAATGAATACAATTTCCATAAAAAAAACTTTTACAATCTTAATTGTGACAAACAAGTAGCATTAGATCTGTTTAATGATATAACACATGTGGAAAAAAGCAAATTCCCCACCCCCACCTCAAAAAGTGGGTCACTTCATTTTTTATGCCTCATCTCGCTAAGAAAGTACACAGGTGTATCTGAAAATTCTGATCTTTAGCATCTTTTCTGATCATACTTCCATTTGGTCAACAGATCTACGAATATATGTAGAATAAATATTATTAGTCTTATTATCAATATTATCATTTTTGTTGTTTTTATCTCTCTGATTTCTTTCATCAGCTTATTATATCTACACACACTCACACACACATATATATATATATATATATATATATATATATATAATGCATTTTACAAAGTGCTATACACATGCACATATAATGTAAGATTGCTGAAAAGACTAAATAAAAAATTAATTAAATTTTTAAATTGTCTATAATATTTAACAAAAGATTTTTAAAAAGAAAGGTTGCTGTCCAAATATCCAAGCAATACCAATTTAATAATTTAATTTACCAATTTAATTTACTAATTTAATAATTTAATTTACCCAATTTATAATCTGGATCATAATACACATTCCAAGGAAAATTTTATTAATGATACTGGCTAGTGTAATTGTTGGAATTCTGACCAATGCCCATTGTCAAACAAATGTTTAACTAAATCTCTTGTTTATCTTTGTACTATCTGTACAATAAAGAATCCGCCAATTGAAAAATTCTATTTTAGTAGTAATAAGAATTTTTGAAGATCAGGTGGTACAACATACCTTGTCCTTCACCAGATGTACTTACAGAAATAATGCATCACTTTCTAAATATTTTTGGAGTTTAAAAGATGATAATAAGTCTCCTAAGGTGAAATGGAAAATTTAAAAAATGGCAAGGACATCTAGATCTTTATATAAACCCTGCTTCCTGTGCTTACATGAAAAACTAGAAATTATCAGATTCAAAAAAAATTCTTATTAAATCAAAGGACTGAATTAACAGTAAATTGTAAGCATAGTTTAACTTCTACCTTAAAATATAGTTAAACTTTAGAATTTGCTTTTTCTTATATTGATATTTTAGTTATACTGCATTGCAACATATATGGCTTATCTTCATGAATTATATTCATAATAAAAATCTTAGACGGATTTATGAGGCAGGCATAATATCTATCTCCCGCACGGTGAATACTAGACCTGGCTTCTTTAATATTTCCCCTTTTGTAGCAAGATTAATGCTCAACAAACATACATATAAGTTTTAAATTAAAATAAAATTCTTTTCATTTTTTATTCAAAATACTATATTTTAGGAATACGTTTTCACAACATCACCCACATGATGTCGACGTAATCATATTGAAACGGACTGCTGATCTTGAAAAATTTCAGTTGTCTGTTTTGATTAGTCTTACTCTTATGTCCATCGTCTTTTCATGTTGAATTAAATATAGTCTAATGTTAATTATGTTTTATGAATATGTCGTGAAGATGGTCTACTAGACTGAAACGTCCGAAGTTGACATTATACTAACATTAAAACAGTATAATTGCATATTAGGATTTTTGTTTGTTTTTTCCGTATATTTTCTTCATACTGTCAGATCTATATCCATATATTTGCTTACATAAAGTACTGTATAAAAGTCTTTAGTCACTTTAAACTATTGTAAATTTGCCATCTTATAAATGGATATTTTGCATCCCATTTCCTTACTAATTATCATGTTTTGTAGTAGAGGTTCTGAATGAGAAGAGAAGATTCATGACAAGCTGAAAACTAGTCATGCAAAAGTATACAGTCACTTGACCTCTTTAGTTTTGTCTTTGCAATTTCTTTTTCTAGATAAAGCCAAAGTTCTTATAACATATGCATTTGAGAGACATAAAAAGTAATAGCTCGAGAAAATGCTAAAATTGATGGTAGCTTAAGCAGCACCAACAACATCCAGTTACTAAAGGGCCATTTGATAGCACACAAGGATGAATTTGAGATTTTTCAAAACAATGTTGCTCTACACCACAGATCATATACAACTTAATAGTTTTGAAGATGAAGATGCTTTGATAATGAAAAATTGAACAGCTCATAGTCCTAACTTAAATATTGTCAATCAAATGTGGATAGAACTAAAGAGTTTATCAGAAGGATCCATACAATCTTGAAGAGTTGTGGTTGTTTAGTGACAAATAATGGTATCTAACACATGTAAAAGGAGGAAGGATTTGTTTACAGCCTTTCACTGACACAGAAAAGCAATTACTCAAGTTAAGTGAAGTTAGACAAGATCTGGCTTCGTTTATAAGTGGTGGCAAAAAAACTTTGTGTAGCCATTTTTAATGGTTGACTTGCATTTTGAAAATGAAAATTACTCCAGTCAGACCAGTGTTTTTTCTTTAAAAAAAATTCAGTACAAAATCCCAATTTATGAGCTGACAATTATTAGAAATTCACAATATTTTAAACTGCTTGAAAACTTTCATCCTGTACTGTATATATATATATATATATATATATATATATATATATATATATATATATATATGTATGTATGTATGTATGTATGTGTGTGTCTGTGTGTGTAGTGGAACTTCAATTTAATGGACTAATAGGGGGAACTATCTGTTAAAGCCATTTGTCTGTTAATTTGGAGCACTTTTTTCATGGCCAAAAAACATACAATACAGTACAAAATTATTGGAAATTGCTGCTGTATACACATCCACAGATATTTTAACCCATTGAAGAAATTACTTGGGAAAATAAAAATTATTTGAAAGAAAATTTTGATATTTTTCTTGATCAATTTTCTACAGCAACCAAGAAATTAATTTGTGGATGTGAAAGTATTAAAACTAAAATAAACAGACATAAATCATTTAACCAATCTGCTTAAACATATATATATATATATATATATATATATATATATATATATATATATATATATATATATATATTTGTTTAATGATAATGTTATTAAGCTTATCAGACATTATGAAAAGAATTTACATAAAATAAACAGACAACACTTGTCTATATTATTTAATGAAACATGTATGAATATATATATATATATGTATTCATACATATTTATGTTATAATTTTTTTTTTAAATAAATAATTATATATATATATATATATATATATATATATATATATATATATAGGATAAAAAATATAATTTAAAAGAATGCTATATTTGTTTATATTTATGTAATCCTGAGTGAAAGTGCTTAATATCATGGAGAGAGCATATGTAAATATAAAAGTGAATATTGAGTTCAACACCCAGCAGTAACAGTCTGTTTCATGCTTAAACACAATCTTTAGGTCATGTGTGTTATGTTTTGGCTCAAATATATATGCTGGTCAGTGGTAGGTCTAATGTATTATTCTAAGGGTTATTGTGTGGGTGGTAATATTTACATTGAGGCTATTGAGTAGAAATAATTGTGGGTCCAAATGCAGTTTTGTGTCTATTTTATGGTGTTCTTTGTTAACTTTTTATTTACCTTTTATTACTTATAATTTATTAATTGTTGCTGATCATTATTACATTCATGCATGTTTATGTATGTATTCATAGTTTGTTAATTTGTTTATTATTTATTTAATTTGCTTACTTATTTATTGATTTCAATTATATATATATATATATATATATATATATATATATATATATATATATATATATATATATATATATGGAGGTACAGTGGAGTAGTGGATAGCAGCTCAGATTGAGGAATTGGAGAGCTGAGTTTGAATTCCAGTTGAATCCATTACATTCACTTACATGCTAATAGCCTTGGGAAAAGTATTAATCCTCTTCTTCCTCCAGCTATGGATGAATAGCAGGAAAGGCTGGGTTCTATAGCCTTGGGTGGTGACTAGTCTAGGAGATGGACAACTCTGAATTCAAAACCTGTGGAGGGTTGTTTGGATATCTTGTGGCATGTAGTAAACCAGGTCTCTGTATTCAGCCCTTCAAAAAGTGTGGTTGGTTCTACACAGAACCTTCACCACTATAACCAAATCATATGTGCTGGTGTCTAGCTGTTGGTTCCTAGGAACTGAGCTGCAGGAGATTTCACCATATATATATATATTTCTAAAGAATTAATGGCTTTTGCTTTTTGATCTGACATATTTCTATTACTTCAAATATTACTTTTTAATGGATACCTGTATTTGATGCTCTATTTATTTTAAACAGTATTTATTTTGTTGACTGGGCTACAGACTTCTGACTGAGTGAAAGTGCTTTATAGGCAAAATAGAATCTTGCTTCATTGTGAAGTTCTTCATAGTAAAGTGGACAAGACACACAGGACCACACAGTGGATTCTCCTGCAAAAAGGCACACAATCGAATCTTACCGAAGGACGCATTTTCTTTAACAAGTTTTCTTGTGTGTAGGCCAGTAGATGAAATAAAGAAAATAAGTAGGGGGAGAGAAAAAAAATAAAAATAAAATAAAAATAATAAAAAATTTAAAGAAAAAAAATATAGAGAATTGAAAAATTTGAAAAATGTAAATGCGTTTTCGGTAGAGCGAAATTATACTCACACAGGGCAGCAAGTGGTTGTCTGCTTTCTTCCTCATGATGGCAAGTGAATGTTCGGCTTACCTTAAGTCCAAGCATCGACCTGGTGGAGGTGGGGGGAATCAACGGTCAACCCTCCGCCCTCACCAAATAGTGGGCTTGTGAGGCATGTTTTCAATACAGTTGAGAACAACAGGAGAAAGAAACGGCGAAAACAATTCCAAGTTCAGACAATATATCAAGCAAGAAGAAGCGGCCACTTCATTCGCCCTCCTCGTCAGTGTGTTCAACCATAGTAACACATTTTGTCCCAATCATTCTAACTTATTTGATGGTTTAGTTAGAAATACCGGTTCGAAAGAAAAATCAGAAAAAATGGAATATTGAATGTCTTTGGCTTGATACAATAAATCCGAATAACCTTATTTTCTTCAATCTCTTTTTAGAATTGACAATAGGACTTATACTAAGTTAAAACTTAATATTGTGAAAGGGTAAAATCAAAGTGTCAGCCAGGACTCTTTGCCAATTACCACCCCCCTTATCCTTCCCTCTGTTTTTGTCGTCCTTGTATGTTTTATATGTAATAGAAGTAGGGAGTCTTTCCTACCACCCGGTCAACACTCCTCCCCCTTCTCTTGGACATGAGTAGAGACTTACGCCTTGTTTCTTGTTTAGGAAAAGATTCCCGGTACTCTTTCTCTCTCTGGCCTCTGTATTAGTGCAGCTCTGTTTCTCCCATGATGTGTGCAGTCTGTGGCATCACCTCTTCATTCTGAGGGTACACGGCTGACAGTTCTCTGGTTGCTGTTTCCAACTGGTAGTTAGGAGCCCTAACTCTTGCGTAGCGTCTTGAGCGGCCGCTCTGATCAACAGTTGTATAATACCGGGGTGTTTGTTGTGCCATGTTGCGCATAGAAAGGTGTCCCTGCAGTCACCTCCAGTGGGCAACCCTGAGGCCACATTATGATGCAGGTTGTGCCAACTGCTCTCTGCCCACGTCACGGTTGAAGCTGTCTGCTTCTTTTACTTTGGGCCTTCTCAACTTCCAACCAAAATTCAACATGACCTACAAAAACCGAAAAATTAATGCTAAACCAGCCACTCAAAAATCACCTAAACCCCTCAACATTTTGTTCTCCAACATCCGTGGCATTAGAAAAAACTTCTGCAGTATGGAATCTTTCCTCACTGCAAACTGCCTGGATATACTGGCTCTCTGTGAGACTAACCTTGTCTCGTCTATCCTCTCCTCTGATCTCTCAATCCCAGGCTACCTTCTTCCCCTCAGAAAAGACTCTCTAACCCATATGCATGGCCTTGGTGCCTATGTCAAGGAACATCTCCCTCTGTCCAGAGAATTCTCTCTCGAATTGCCAGACCAGTCATACATGTGTCTCCAACTCTCTCTCCTCAATGTGGTAAGCTATCTCTTCTTCCTTTACCGCTCTCCATCCTCTCAAGACTGTGCGATACTCGATAGCATTTCAGACAGCATAGACAAGGCTCTCTCCCTCCACTCGTTTGCTCACATATTTGTGTTTGGTGACTTTAACGCCCATCATACCTTGTGGGTTAAGAATGCTACTACTTACCACGCAGGCATTCAAAAGCACAATTTTTCAGTCTCTCAATCCCTCATGCAGATAGTTAACCTCCCCACTCATTTTGCCTTCAACCGGGAAGGTAAAGCCTCTCTTCTCGATCTGTGTTTTACCTCCATCCCCGAGTCTTGTAGCACCTCGCAACTCTGCCCTCTTGGTAACTCTGATCATGTGGTAGTATCTGTTAACATCTCCTTCAACTCCACCGCCTATAAAGAACCTCCTACCACTAGAACTTCGTTCTACTATCAACAAGCTGACTGGGACGCGTTCCGTGATTTCCTCCGCGATGTCCCCTGGGATGGAGTCTTTACACTCCCCATCTAAGAATGTGCTTCTGAGGTCTCATCCTGGATTAAAGCTGGAATCAACGCTTTCATCTCATCAAGGAAATATAGGGTCAAGTCGCAATCCTCCCCCTGGTTCTCTGCTGCTTGCTCAGCTGCCATCGCCCATAGGAACCACTACTTTAACCTATTCCGTAGCGACATATCTGACTGCAATAGACATCTCTTTGCCTCCGCCCGTAACGAGTGTAAGCGTGTCCTCAACAATACTAAGTCACTATTTGCAGCTCAGATGAAGGAGCGTATTGCATCTCACAAATTTGGCTCCAAAGATTATTGGCGTCTCTGCAAGAGCGTATTGAACAATTGCCAACCCTCTATACCTCCTTTATTCAACCAGTTCAAAGTCCTGACCTCCTCTGCTGACAAGGCTGAATGCTTTGCTCAGAAATTTTCATTCAACTCGACGCTCAACTCTTCCGGTATACCCATACCCGACTTCCCTCTTAGAACTGAAGCTCTATTGAGTGGGCTACATATAACACCGTCTCTGGTATTGGGCGTTATCTCCAATTTAGACCCCAACAAGACTAGTGGTGGAGATGAGATACCAGCCATTGTCTTGAAGAAATGTGCGCCTGAACTAGCGCCTGCCCTTTCTAAACTATACAACTACTGCCTCAAGGAATCTTGTTTTCTGGACTGCTGGAAGTCCTCTTCGATTGTTCCTATCTTAAAGAACTCTGGCAACCCCTCTGACCCCTCTAACTACCGTCCTATTAGTCTCCTACCCCTCTTCGGCAGAGTCTTCGAAGCCCTAATCAATACCGAGGTGGTTAACCACCTCACATCCCATGATCTGCTCTCAGACAAGCAATATAGCTTCCGCTTTGCCTGATCTACAACTGATGTGCTTACGGCCATCACTGAAACTGTCTACCGACCTCATCAAAATAACGGGGAAGCTCGAGCTGTGGCACTAGACATCTACAAAGCATTTGATAGGGTTTGGCATGCTGGCCTTCTTCATAAGCTCCAGGGTTATGGCATTACGGGTCGATTGTTTGATCCAATACAATCATTCCTGTCAAACCGTGAATTGAAGGTCGTTCTCAACGGATTCTCCTCCAGTTCCTATCCCACGAACGCAGGTGTTCCTCAAGGCTCCATCCTAGGCCCCACTCTGTTCCTTATCTACATTATCTCCCTGATGCCATAAATTCCAAATCTATGCGGATGACACCACAATTTATTCCTGCCTCAAAAACAAATCTAGTGTCACTGACAAAACTAACCTGGCCATGCATCTTGAAAAGGACCTCCAATCGGTTGTGAACTGGGGCAGGAATTGGCTGGTCAACTTTAACGCTTCAAAAACAAAACTGCTCTCTATTAATCACCACAGAGATCCTTCCTTTCCCTCCATTAGAATGTCTGACGCTCAACTTCTCAAGAACAACTCTCTGTGGCTGCTTGGTCTCATGTTGACTGCTGACCTGAGATGAAATAAATACATTGAGTCAATTGCCCATCCACCGCAAGGAAAGTTGGCTCCCTGTGTCGCACCAGGAAACTTTTCTCCCTGGAATCGATCCTCCAGATCTATAAATCAACAATTCGCCCTTGCATGGAATATTGCTGCCATATATGGTCTGGTGCCCCTTCTGTTTGCCTCGAGGTTCTTGATAGGCTCCAGAAGAGGATATGCAAATATAATTGGCCCTGCTCTGGCATCTTGTCTACAGTCACTTTCTCACAGATGTGCCGTCACCTCTCTCTGTCTATTCTACAAATACTTTCATGGTAATTGCTACGAGGAGCTGCATTCTCTGGTTCCCAGACTTCATGAGTTCAAGTGCCTTACGTGGTTGGCATCCCGCTCTCACCCCTTCACTGTCGAAACTACTAAATGTAGCCATCTCTTCTACTCTAATAGCTTCATGTCTCACAACTCTTGCCTGTGGAACTCCCTTCCCTATTCCAGTTTCCCTGAGAGCTATAATCTCTAGCTATTCAAGTGTAATGTCAATCGACATCTCCAGTTGCCTTGATCTATCCACTACCCTTATTCTATCACTCATATCTGATCTTGCTCTATATTTTCTGTAACCCCTTGCGTCCTAGTGGCTTCCCGCCTTGCTTGGGGTGAAATGCTTAAAAAAAAAAAAAAAAATATATATATATATATATATATATATATATATATAGATATAGATATAATATCTGTTGACATGTTAAATGAGTATGAATATCACTGACAAATTTGATCAGTGTTTTTGGTTCTCATGAGAGTGACAATGGCTCATAAAGCCTACAAGTGACTTGCAATGCTTAAGGCAGATGTGGCAAACTAAATTGTTTTGTACAGGACCTGACTTATTTTGTAATGTCTGTTCACCTTTCTTGTGTGTTTATATATATATATATATATATATATATATATATATATATATATATATATATATATCATAAAGATGTTACATACTTACATATTACATACTTACATGTTACATCTTTATAACTATTGCTCTACTCTTGGTATTGAGCCCTCTTTTAAATTAATACTATGAACATTTGAATTTATATTATTTTCATTCTCATTACATTTGAATATATATTTTTTCTTTATTTATATTGTCCTTTTACAGATATATTTTTAGTTATATTTTACACACACATGTACACACCAACACATATAAATATATATGGTTACAAACATATAAGTGGAATTTATTTATATAATTATGTAATTATAATGTGCATTTTCTTTTCCTTTTCTCCAAATTATACAATTAGAATATTGTTAAAAATTCACTAAGAACTTTATCCCAGCTAATTTTCAACAATACAATTCATGGCTTCTCCATTCTTGCCTACAAATATTTATTCTCATTTACTTTAAATAAAATTCTACGAATACATGTATTCAGTTTTACTTATTATTATTGACATTTGTATCTTCTGAGTCATTTTTTAGTTTAAAAAGTGGGTTGCTGTTTATGGATGTTCTTATTGATATTTTCAAAATTGAATAGAATTGTGAATTAATTCTCATAAAAAACATGAAGACAAGGTTAACTAGCTTCCAGTGCAATTTAATCTATGACACAAACACAATATTATATCTTAGAACTCTTCAATGTCTCTTGGCAGCAGGATATTACTGATGCAACTCAGTATAAATTATAGAGCTATATTATATTATGCCATCTCTTAGTTCTCAAAAAAGATTGCTCTTGGCCTCTTTTGTTTAAATAGTTTTAATTCAGTTTTTTTTGCTCAAACTCAGAGAGAAATGCTATTTCAGCGAGAGAGACAGCCTAAGGTATATGCTTTGAATTGGAGACATCAGGAGCAAACAAAGACAGAAATTGAACCATATAATAACAGACAATCATAACATTTTTGCAATAGTTATTTTGAAAAAAAAGTTTACCTAAAATAACGGGATTTCTATTTTCTTTTTATCACTCTGGACCTTATTTATTATGCATGTTTAAGTAGATGCACTGATTTATTTTTGAACAGTGTGAGAAGAAACTTGAGGTAAGAAGCACTCAAAGTAAATGGTTACTGAATGAGGTGTGTGATATGAATGAAAGAGTAGGTGGTAGGAAGTGAAGATTATGAGGATAAGGAAGATAGATAAAGAATGATCCTTGATTTGAACTGTAAGACTGGAGCATTCAGGGAAACATTGACACAGGTGTCTGTTTCACAAAGTATCAGTTCTTGGGAAGAAGCTGCCTGAGTGGAACTTCTTACAAATGGAATACAGAAGAAATGTGGGTAATTTAACCCTTTTGAAATGTGTTTCAACTGCAGCAAAGTACTCCCAAATCATAATGCTGCCACCACCATGGTTAACTGTTGGCACCAAATTCTTCTATTCAAAAGCAATATTAAGAGCTCGTGAGACGTACAGCCTATAGAGAGAATTTTTCTAGCTTATTAATATGTGCTATATCATAGTTGAAACAAGCTTGTTTGTACTTTTTTGTAAGCAGTGGCATGTTACTAGGCATTCAGCTATGAATACCAGCATTGTTCAGATATTGTCACACTGTAGATGTATGCACATTGATTCCAACATTGGCCAGAGAGCCACTTTTGATTGCAATGTCATCAAACCAGAGAGACTTGGAGAACTGTAGAGGACTGGGCTTGCCAAACTAGACATCTTGCTCTTGCAGTGGTTTTTTGCGGACAGCCACTTTTGATTGCAATGTTGTCATACCAGAGGCCTTCCATTTATAAATAATTTGCTGCACGTTGGAGACATGCACTCTAAATCATTTTTATGTTTTCTTCTAGCCTCGTCCATCATCATATGCTTCAATTATGCAATTTTTTAAAGCTTCGGTAAGTTCTTTTGATCTTGACATATTTTTTTCAATTTAGTTTCTAATTGAACCCCTTTGCATGCAGTGATTTATATTGGTTGACTGCAGTATACACAGTTTAACAAAAAAAATGAACACATGTCATTTTGATTTTTACATGTGCACAAAAAATTATTTGTACTCGCAACCATGTAAAAGAAATGTACAGAATGTAAACGTAAGGGTTCACTTAGTTTTGTATATCATAATTTTTCATTTTTAATTAATATCTTTATTCCAGCTTGATAAAAATTTTGAAAGTTGTTGTAGTTCATTTAATAAAAGTTCTTCTTAATGAATATATAGAATAATAAAGATTTGCTGATTATCCGGAAAAAAAAATTCAATTTTTTTAATATTATCTAAGGGGTTTTGTGCAGCAGTCAATGACAAAATTATTCGTTCACCCATCAATTTTCAATATTTTGATCCATTTCTCAGAATCAGAATATGATGCCAGATCTTTTATATATTAATAAGCAGGGAAAAAAAAGAATATAAAACTTAATTTTTAGAACAATAGTTTAAATACAACAAATGACAGGCAAAT
This sequence comes from Acanthosepion lycidas, assembly GCA_963932145.1. Lineage (NCBI taxonomy): Eukaryota > Metazoa > Mollusca > Cephalopoda > Sepiida > Sepiidae > Acanthosepion > Acanthosepion lycidas. The sequence continues at coordinate 118,094,522 of OZ010573.1, forward strand.
TATGCAAAATAAGAAAAGACAAAATTATTTGTACTGTATGGAAAATAGAAAAAAATTGAACAATTTTTACAATATTAATAGTCAATAGCAGGACCTCTCATCTTTATAACATGCTACAATCATTTTCTAAAGTTTTTGATGAGATTTGAAGAAGTGTCTTTCAGGATTTTCTTCCATTCTTCAATGGTTACACATGAAGTTTTTTAGTGACCAACAATTTATGCAAACCTTCAATTCTTGCCATAGATTTTCAATAGGGTTCAAGTCAGGACTCATTGAAGACCATGGCAGAACTATGATCTTTTTTTGTAGCCATGCAGTCACTGATTTAGACATATGTTTGAGATCATTATCTTGCAGGAAAGTAAATCATTGACCAAGATTTTGCACTGATAATTGTAGATTTTCATTCAGAATTTTGATATAGCCTGCAGATTTCATTTTTCTTTATATTGCAATTAATTGTCCAGCCCTGCTTGAGCTAAAACAACCCCAAAACATCATCAAGCTGTCTCCATGTTTTAATGCTGCCTCTTTGATCTTTGGGAGGAAAGACTCACCTTTCTTGCGCAAAGTTTCTGTGCATCATTATGTCCAAAAAGCTCAATTTTTGTTTCATCATTCTATAGTACTTGTTCACAAAATCAATTTTCTTTGTCCAAGAACATTTTAGCAAAATTAAACTGAGCAACAATGTGATATGGTTTGTGAAGAGGGATTCATCATGGTTTCCATACAACCCATTTCTATTTCAATAACATTGTATTGTGTGAGTATTTACACAGATATCCATCATGTCCAAACTTTTGATGATGTCTTTCAAATCAACTCTTGCATTTATATTAACCTCATGACACAGTTTCCGTATAGTTCTCAGTGACAATTTGGATTTTCCTCCCCACCCAGGCAAATTCTCTGTTGTGCCAAACTGTTTAAACTTCTTTATAATAGACCTTGCCACAAATATAAGAATAGCTAACCAGTTTGAAATAGTACTGTAACTATTTCCCGACTTGTGGAAGTTAATAATTCTCTGTCTCAAGTCAACGCTAAGCTCCTTTGTCTTCTCCATCGTGTTGTTAAGGTAAGAATACAAACAGTAACACTCTATGCAACACATGATGTTCTTTGCTGGAATGATCACAAATATTCTACTGAACAAATAGTCTAGAAGGCTTTACCAATAAAATAATTATGTAAATTACTTATAATTATATGAATCAATCAATTTAAAAAAATCTCTTCTACCGTATGAATAATTTTGTCTTTTCCTATTTTGCATAACTTGCTTGTCAAATTTGTTGTATCTAAGCTATTGTCCTGAAAATTGATATTTATATTCCTTTTTCGATGCTTATTATCAGATAAAAACTTGGCACCATATGCACATTAGATTCTAAGAAATGGATAAAAATATTCAAAATTGATGCATGTACAAATAATTTTGTCATTGACTGTATATATATATATATATATATACAGTGTAACCCGGATATAAGAGTGTTGTCAGGATCGGAGAAGAAGTCTCTTATATCCGAGTTTATCTTATATCCGGGTTTGGTCTATTTTGTTTACATTAACACAGGCTCTAATTTGGGACCAGAGAAAATCTCTCTTATATCCGGGTTACACTGTATATATATATGTGTATGCATGTGTGTATGTGCCCGTATGTAAATATGAAAGTGTACATTAAGGCCATCACCTAGTGGTGACAGTCTGTTTCATGCTAAAATGCAATCTTTAGGCCATGAAGATTGCCTTTAAGCATGAAACAGACAGTTGCTTCTGGGTGTTGATCTCAATGTCCACTTATATTTGCATATGTTTTATGCCTGATATTAAGCAGTTTAACTAATAAATACAGTAAACCTTTAAATTATATTTTTATCATATATATATATATATATATATTAAGACAGGTTTCATTAAATAATTTAAACATGTTCTCAAAAGAATAAAGATTTTTGTGCGGTTATTAAAAGATGAGTGGAAAACATTGTATCGCCTCATATTGTGTTTATTCTGAGTACTTTCAGCATAGCATAATGTCATCATCTGGGTATTGTCAATTATAGAGTAAGAATTTAGTGTTCATTGTTGTGAAGGAAAAAAATTGTTGTGGTCATCTGAAAATTACCATTTTTATATGTGAATTCAAGAACACTGTGTCATGGCTTGGGTGATGCAGACACGATTTAAGGGGAGGTAACTTGGTATTATATATATATATATATATATATATATATATGTATATATATATATATGTATTTATTTAACTTATCAAAAACAGAGAGATGCTTAAAATTCTCTTAACTTCTAAGATGATTTTCTTTCTTTTTTTATTAATGTTCACCTAATACAAAACCCAAGAGCCACTCAATGTAGACAGTTACTGAATGACATTCTCTTAATAGCTGTAAGAGAAGAAAGTAAGTGCATATTATAAGGATATAGAAGAGATAACTGTTGGCCCTAAACTTGAAGAATTTAAGATTGTAGTGTTTAGTAATGCATCCTCTTGGGAGTCTGTCCCACAAAGTATCAGTTCTTGGAAAGAAGCTGTTTGAGTGGGACTTCCTTCTTACCAATGGAAATGAGGTGATTAGACCCTGTGTACACAGCATAGTGTGTTCAGGCTGTAAATGTGTGAACTAGTGGAACCAAAGAATGCAGCATATCTGAAAATTTGCCAGTAAAATACCAACAGAATAGTAATAGGTTTGCAACATTTCTTCTATTGAAAAAGTTGCTGCAGGTTGGAAAATAATTTATTGCCCACAAGGATATATATATATATATATATATATATATATATATATATATATGCTTTTGAACTGTTGATGATAGAAAAAGAGGATTAGGCATCTTCAACTGAAATATGGTATGATATCTGTTAAAGATAGAGCATGCCAGGAGGAGTCAGGTATTTAATGGATGATCTATGAACTGACCATTTTTCCAGCATCTTTAGTAGTGGATTATATACACGAGTTCCACTTGTGGCTTTGGATAAAATAGACATTCAAAGGAAGGAGTCTCATTTCAATGACAACTGTCCACCCAAACTGGAGAATATTCAGGGTCTGTGATAATGAAATATTACTAACTTGGTTTTGGAAGTACTGAATGTACTAAACAAAAAAAAATAAGGAACCAGAAAAGAAAAGTATGCTGAAATGCTATATAATATCAATCCTTCTATGTGGTAATGAATTCTGAACATTTTCCTCACAGATTAAGAGAAGGGATGTGATTTCCAGAAAGGTGATAAAAAATACAATGGATGAAGCATGCGTGCCATGAGGAAGATTTAAGGAAAATAGAAACAAATAAGGAATATAGTCAGAATCAGAAAAAAAATAACTGAAAAATATAAGAAACAGAATGAGGAATCTGTAACTTTTATAATTCACTTACATTATTTACATTATTCAAACTGTCATTGCCATATTCATAATGTTTCGACCATGGTTTGCTTCGGCCTTCTTTAAGTAATTGGAATTTTGAACCAAACCCTTCATTCCATCCACTGGGGTAGAACTGTTCTTGTTCCACGTGCCATGCCTCTTCCAAATGTCTCAGTTATTTCCTTTTACCTCAACTCTCCAAGTTTAGTTCACCACTGCTGTATCCTGGTATTGAACTTACAGTTCATTTGGTCTTGTCACTGGGTCTAACCAACATCTTTAACGACTGGGCTATGTGTCCTTTATAATTCAGTTCAATAATTTTAAAATAATTATATCTTTATCATATAACCTGATTTCCAATCTTATTAGCCTCAAAGAGAGATTTAAAATAGTTTCTTATTTTTTGTCTAAAATCATAATTTACATATTATTAATAGAGGTCCGTGTTTTTCTTAAAAAAAATTACATCAGAATCAAGAAATTTTTAAGATAGCCTAAACAAGAAAGTGCTTGCACACAGAATTTCTCCCTCCCTTACCAAAAGAAAAAATAATCTAACAATTAGTATTGGACATCATTAACTTGCACAGTAGCTTTAATTGATATTAATGACTATTTAATATTTACTGAAATTTCATTTGTATCATTAACATAGGTAATTATCATTTGAGATAGTTTCAACTGACATTGGTTTTGTCTTGTAATCTTGTCATTAAATTTTTAAAGAGTAATTTTATCAACATAATATCTAATGATTAAGGTGATTTCGTTTGGTTTTTTATTCACTTCATTTTAATATTTGCACCACTTAAGAATGTTTCTGTCTGAAGTTCTATAATGAGAAATACTCAATATTTTATGCTGTTTATTGAGACTGTTATCCTTATCTTTGTTGTTATAATCATAATGTTTCTGCAATTGTACCTTGAGACTTTTCACAGAAGGAAACTTTAAGCAGAATTAAATATTAAGAGATAATCTTATAGAATGGAGAGTGAAGTCGAAACAATCTGCCTCTGAGTAATAAAAGAGTTCAATTTGAAATGATGAGAATATTACAACATGAACAAGCCTAGAGGGTATAACAGTCAAAATGATTTTAATAACCAAAATGAGAACACCAGTTTGAACAAGTCACTATATAGTAAGTAATCTTTATACTTATGTTCATGCTTATTCACATTTATTGTGATGTACAAGAAGTTATTTCAAACCAGATCTGATATAAAGATATTTCTCAGGGTTTATTTTATATGTTTCTAAAATGCTGCAGAGCAATAGAAAACAAATTCATCTCACAACCTACTAGGAATCAACAGATAAAGCACTCCAATCTCACTGAATATTATATATATATTTGATGCCTAGTTTAGGGTGAAATGATTAATATGTGTATGTTGTTGTTGTTGAGTGTGTGTGTGTGTTTGAGAGGGTGGTGAAAAGTTCACTGATTTTGTGAATGTGATCACAAACTTATCGGCATCACCTCATATATACAGTATGTACTTAATATTCTTTTTCTTCTATGCACCATGTTCCTTGAGGACATTGGCAATCATGGTTCTCTAAAATTTTCTATCCTTTGTGTAGAAGTCAAGTGACTTACCTGCCAACATGGCTGCCTTCTTCTGTTTCCTTGAAAAGCAAGCCAGCTAATTTTACCTCATTTTATAGGAGAGTGCCTAATACACCAGTTAGGTTGGTCCATTTTGCTAGGATGAACCTGCCCAATACATTTGCATGAGTGGTCTTTATTCATCCATATATTTCTCTATGAAATGACTCGAATCAATGATTAGCTTTGGCTACACTTGCCTACTTGTGTGTTAGACCACTGGCAAGCTAACCAATATTCTACACTTTGTATATCTTACTAATGTTTGTCCTTTTGTCATCTCTCCTAAAGCCTGTATTGCCAGTCATTTACAAAATCTCATATTAGGTTGATTATGCAGTACTTTTCTCTGTTCCTTTTGTCTTCAACATGTCCTCTGAGTTTCAAATTTTATAAGCCCTCTTTCCTTGATATGTACCCTAGAAATATTAAGTTTTCTTTTCTGTTTACATTTTCCTTAAAATTTTGTCATTGCTCATATGTTTGTTCCATGGTATTTTCAGCATCCTTCTGGAGAACCACTTTTCAAGATGCCTCAAATATCTTCTTCATCTTTCATGAGATTGTCCAGCATCCATTGCTAAAAGGGAAAAATGATATTGCACTCTTTAATCCTTTCTTCACATTTTCCTTTAATAACTTCTCTAAGAGTTCTTGTAGTTTCCTTTCTATGTCTGTTATCAACACGGTATCATCAGCGTATCTAAGGTTGTTAAGATTGTGGCTGTCAATAATGAATTCTGGTAGGACTTCTAATTCTCTCGGAATCATCTCACTGTATAGGTTGAATAAGTTTAGTTGGTAGACACATTTTTGTCTTATGTGACTTTTGATCGCTGAATTCATTTTAGTCCATATGCAGGTGGTGTTATTCCTCCCAAAGAAATCAAGCCTGCCTACCTACCCTTTTCCAACAGTTCTCTGTCACATACTTCATCAAATAATTTTTGTATACTCTATAAAACATAGGTATACAACCTTTTTCATTTGCATTGCACTTTCTGATATCATCCTGAGCATTAAAATTACATTCCTTGTTCCAGTGTCTTTAATAAAGCTACACTGTTCTTGTCCTATTTTGTGTCTAATTCTGCTGCATAATCTATTCATCAGAATTCAGATGATAGGTTTGGTTATGCTGCACATTTGGCTGATTTCCTGATGGAGTTTCTATCCATTTGCACCTGGCTTCTTAGGCAATGTTATGAAAATAGATCTACTTATGTCTCCCAGTAAATCCCGACTGTCATATATTTCAATTATTAATTCTGTAACTTTTCAATGTCAAAATCATCTAAAACTGCTCACAACTGCTTTATTTCTGTTCAATGTGGCCAGTACTAATGTCAATTCAGATTTCAATATATTTAATTTTTCAATATCTCTGTGTACTGTGGATATAGAGTATATGACTATACACCAAAGGGTATAATGCACTTTTAGTCCTTCCAAATTCTTTCTCTGGGGATGAAGCCAGAATTTTATAACTCATTTTGTCTTGATTCAAATCTATCTATCTATCTATCTATATATATATATATATATATATATATATATATATATATATATATATATACTGGACTCTTCTATCATTTTGGACATATGTGGGTCAAGCAGCTCAGTTCTTAGAACTAATAGCAAGATTACCCATATATACCATTTGGTTATAGTGCTCAAGGGCTGTCCAGAACCAACCACACAAGAGCCAAATACAGAGATCTGGTACTCAGTATGCCACAAGGTCCCCTAAATAACCATCTACAGGTTTTTAACAGAGTTATATTTCTCCTAGATCATTCACCATCCAAGGCTATAGGACCCAGTCTGCCCTGCTATTTACTGCTATAATGAGATGGATTCATAGCTTTCCCAAGGGTATTAGCATATATGTGAATATAATAAACTCAAATGGAATTTGAACTTGGCTCTCCAATTCCTCAATGCTATCTATTACTTTACTGTGCCTATATATATATATATATATATATATATATATATATATATAGAGAGAGAGAGAGAGAGTGGTGAGAGAGGAACAGGCACAAGCACAGGCACATTATACAAGCATTACTCTTCAAGTAATATTGAATTGAGTTCTATGAGCTGCTGGTGTATTTCGTATAGAGAAAAACATTAAAATTCCCTTCCTTCCCTTCTGAGCAAAGATGGCCTAGAGGTAAGATATCTCACTGATGTCAAATCAGTCAAGTTTTGATCCCAACTTGAAGCAATCAGACGTCTAGCCACACTGAGGAGCTGTGATACAGTCATTCTGTAGTCGACTATATATATATATATATATATATATATATATATATATATATATATATATATTATGAAATCTGCTTTGAGTTTTTATCTTGTTGAAAGATCAAATTTCAAATGTGTCAAATTGCTGAAGACTTCAGATTTTCCTTGGCTTTCTTTTTTCTATTATTCCTACAACCTGGTAAAGAAAATCAGTTCCAGTGGCACCACACGTCCCCAACCAACTCAACAGTACATTACACTGCTGCAACTATGAAAACAGGTGTCTCTTGACTTTAAGGCTTCTTCAAGTTTTGGTAACATCTGCTTTCTTTTCCTTCAGGTCAAATCCATGGAAAACTTTTTTAACTCTAGATACTAATATACACAAGCTTGTGGACTGTAATTCATTTGCAAGTTGTTTTTGGCTTTCCATGGAGTCGGTTGAACAATTCATATATTTGTTGGTGCAGTTCTGACTATTTCTGATTTCGTTTTTTGCCATTAAAAAAGTATTAAAAACTCGACTCTTTTTGTATCAAATCTGTGTGTCATCTAAAATTGTGATACCAATGAGGATTTTTCAACTTATAAAATTAAGGGTGGTTGGTTCAAATGTATGTTTCACTGGGAATATTTTTTTTATCTAAGTTTAATAAATATGAATCAAAAATTAATTTACTTCTTACACTTTTGAATCAAATAAAAATGCTCTCTAGAGTAGCCATGGTAGATAGAATTTTTCAACCTATAACCATGATAGTTCAAATAAATATTCAGCCAGGATTCCTGGAACAAAATAATTGTGCCACAGAAGAAATTGTTTGAAAACAGGCTGATAATTGAGAGGAAGTGAAGCAAGTAAGATTACAGACATAATAAATGAAATATACAACAGGGATGATATACTGGAAGACCTAAGTAGATCCATTTTCAAAGGACTGCTGAAGAATCCAGGTGCAAATAAATGTAAGCTCTATCAGACTAATGAACCCTATAACAAAACTTATGATCTGAATTCTGATGAATAGATAGTGCACCAGAATCAAATCAGAAATAGGACAGGAAGAGTGTGTTGACCATGTTCACCATAGTCTATGGATATAGAATACAGCGCAGTACATAATCTGTTCAATGAAACAACATTAAAGATTAACGCTCACGATTCAGACACTCTACTGAATCTGACTATATTGCCAATACCACCAGCAGCTGTTCCGTAATTCTTCAGTCTTCGATATCAAAGTGCATATTCGGGAAGAACATGGCTGCTTTTATACACGTCGCATTGAATATTTTGAGCCTTCTGATTGATTAACCTTTCTATTGGTGAACTATAAAATGAGTCAGCTTTTTGGCTGGCTCACTAGTACACCAGGGTACCCAAAAATTCCAACAGAGTGTGTGCTCACTAAAGACAAGTAATGCAATATTTTTCTCAGAATTATATCAAAAAGAGTGATACAAATCCAGAAGGCAGTGTACACATGTTTTAAAGATTATGAAAAAGCGTATATGTCACAAAGTTCCGCTTTGCCCAATCTACAGCTGATGTGCTTACGGCCATCACTGAAACAGTCTACCGAGCTCTTCAAAATAACGGGGAAGCCTGAGCCATGGCACTAGACATCTCCAAAGCATTTGATAGGGTTTGGCATGCCGGCCTTCTTCGCAAGCTCCAGGGTTATGGCATTACAGGTCAATTATATAACCTAATACGATCATTCCTGTCAAACTGTAAATTGAAGGTCATTCTCAATGAATTCTCCTCCAGTTCCTATCCCACGAACGCAGTTGTTCCTCAAGGCTCCATCCTAGGCCCCACTCTATTCCTTATCTACATAAATGACCTTCCTGATGCAATAACTTCCCAAGTTGGCATCTACACGGATGACACTACAATTTATTCCTGCCTCAAAAACAAATCTAGTTTCGCTGACAAAACTTGCTTGGCCGTGCGTCTCAAAAAGGATCTCCAATCAATTGTGAACTGGGGCATGAATTGGTTGGTCAACTTCAACGCTTCTAAGACAAAACTGCTCTCTATTAATCACCACAGAGATCCTTCCCTTCCCTCCATCAGAATGTCTGACGCTCAACTTCTCGAGAGCAACTCTCTGCGGCTTTTCGGTCTCATGTTGACTGCTGACCTGAGATGGAATAAATACACTGAATCAATTGCCTTGTCCACTGCAAGGAAAGTTGGCTCTCTGAGCCGTGCCAGGAAGTTTTTCTCCCCGGAGTCGATCCTCCAGATCTACAAATCAACAATTCGCCCTTGCATGGAGTATTGCTGCCATATATGGTCTGGTGCCTCTTCTGTTTGCCTCGGGGTTCTTGATAGGCTCCAAAGGAGGATATGCAAATATAATTGGCCCTGCTCTGGCATCTCGTCTACAGTCACTTTCTCACAGATGTGTCGTCGCCTCTCTCTGTCTGTTCTACAAATACTTTCATGGAAATTGATCCGAAGAGCTGCATTCACTGGTTCCCAGACGTCATGTGTTCCAGCGCCTTACAAGGCTGGCATCCCACTCTCACCCCTTCACTGTCGAAACTCCTAAATGTAGTCGTCTCTTCTACTCTAATAGCTTCATGTCTCACACCTCTCGCCTGTGGAACTCCATTCCCTTTTCCTGTTTCCCTGAGAGCTATAATCTCCAGCTATTCAAGTGTAATGTCAATCGACATCTCCAGTTGCCTTGATCTATCCACTACCCTCATCCTTTCTTCTATCTCCTATCTGATCTTGCTCTAAATTTTCTGTAACCCCTTGCATCCTAGTGGCTTCCCACCTTGCTTGGGGTGAAATGCTTAAAAAAAAAACAAAAAAAAAAACTGTTGCAACTGCTTAGTAACACTATTTACATTGTTCGGACTATCATCCACATCTTTGTTGCCATATTTATCACAACATTTTGGCCATTGTACACTCCGGCCTTCTTCAGGTGGTTGGAAGTGTGTGAGTTCAATACCTGGTTAAGGCGGTGGAGAAGTTGGAGAGGGGAATTAACAGGAGATAACTGATAACTGACATCCATGAGACATGGCAAGTGGAACTAGAACATTCTAACCCAGTGAGCGAAACAAAGGGTTCAGTTCGACATTCCAACTACCTGAAGAAGGCCGGAGCATACAACAGCCGAAATGTTGTGATTAATATGGCAACAAAGATTACAAACAATGTAAATAGTGGATATAATACCTCATCTCAGAAATATAAACAGTTACTGCTTAGTAACATTGACATATTTGGAGAAGATATTAGAATAATTCAGAATCTATAGTTGCATCAAACTGCCTGCATATGTATGAAAAATGAATTCAGCAAATATACAAAAATAGAAATGGGTGTACCTTCTCACGAGACATATTCAAGCTATACATTGAGGCACTTCTGAGAGTATTAGAAGTCCTAACAGAATTCATTATTGGGGAACACAATCTTAACAACATACAATATGTAGATGATACAGTGTTGATAGCAGACATAGAAAGGAAAGGTTGATGGTAGATATAGAAAGGAAAGAACAGATGGTAGTGAAGGAAAGTGAGAAGATAGGACTAAACATCAATTGCAAGATAGAATACATTGTTATTAGCAAAAGGAAGAGACCAACATACAAATTACAAATTGGAGATATTAAAATCAAACAAGTAATTTAAATATCTGTGAAGTGTTTTAACAGTATATAGAAGTGCAACACAGAAATCTGAAGGCACATTGAGGTAGCCAAATATGCATTCCAATGGCTAAGCAAAGTATTAAGAAACAGGAAAATTTTAATACAAAGAAAAAAGTATTGAACTGTTATGTAATATCAGTCATCCAATATGGCAGTGAATGCTGGATAATCTTATCACAAATGAAGAGACTGAAGCAGCAGGAATATGGTTCTACAGATGGATGCTGAGGATACAATGTATTAAGCATGTAAGCAACAAGAAAGTGTGAAGAAAAATTGAAACAAAAAGGACACTTATCCTTAACATCAGGACTTTCACATATTTTTTCTGTGGGTATTAATATTACTTACTATTAATTCTTAAATCATTTGTAATGTCGAACAACTATTTGAATTTTTTTATTTTTATGTTGTTTATAGTGTTGTGGTAAACCCTCCTATAGTAGAATGAACTCTTCCTCCTTTCATAAATACAAACTGCGAGAGTCAAGAGTGGGAAGTGGTGTGGAGTAGTAGACGCAGTGCTAATTTACTTATTACTAACACTATTGTTTTGTATATATCTTCAATATACTTTTTCAACCGACCTTTGTCTTCTGTGTCTTTCTTTCTGGCCCCTAAACAGGCCAAAACATATAGAAAATAATGAGTGATTGATATTTGAACTTCTTTTTTTTGTTATCAATGATGTTAAGTGTGTATATTTCAAAATGTAAATAAAATTAAAAATTATTGTGTTGTATGCAAGCTTTTGGCCTCAGCTGTATATATATATATATATATATATATAAAAGTGAACATAGAAGTCAACACTTAGAGGCGACAGTCTGTTTTATGCTATATGCAATCGTCAGGCCACATATGCTGTTATTTTTCTCGGCTATTTATATATATACGGGTTAGTGGTGCATTGTTAGTATTCTGTTATGGTGGTTATTTCACCGGAAGTCGTTTGTTTATCTATTTGGGTGAAATTATATTGCTTGTTTTTATTTTTTTATCTCTTATTTTATTTATTTATTTATTAACGTAGTAAAAATTTGTTTATATCACTTATTTAACAGTTTTGTTTTGGTTTGGGAATTTAATTAAAGCTATTTGTTCAGTTTTGGGGTTGATTGTTGTAGTTCATTCTAAGTATTATCTTGGCGGGAACAGTTTTTAATTGATTATCTTTATTTGGGATTGGTTTGTTTATTTATTTACTTGGATGAATTTAAGTCAATTTATTTTACTTGTATATTTTCTCTTTTCGGTTTTAGAGTTTTAGTAACACAGTACTTATTTATGTTTTATTTCTATTTTTTTTTATTGTTATTTTGTTTATTAGTATATTTATTTGTTTTTATTTTATTTTAATTTTTTAGGTTACGTAGTAAAAATTTATTTTCATGTCTGCATTTTGAGATGAGCTCGGATCTTTTGTTTAATAATTTATTTTGGTCGGAGAAAGTAATGATAGCTACTTTTTCCTCCAAGCAAAGTTTGCAAGTTTTTGATTGGTTATTGTAGGCTGATGATTTTTTCCTTATCTTCCAAGATATTTTTGGTGTGATGTTCGTTTTGTTTTTAATTTCCCAGATATACTTAGAAAGCATTGTACTGTTTGCATATTTACTATTTGTGAAAGATGTTTTGTGTGTATAATATCTTTGTTTCCAGGGCCCTTCAGTTACTCCTATGTATACTTTTTCTTCATTATCTGGTGATTTTATCGTGGCTTGGTATATTACGTTGTTTTGTAAACAATTTCCGTTTAAGGGACATTTGTTCTTTATTCTACAGTTGCACGTGGGTTTAATTTGTTTGTGTGGTTTGTTGATAATTTTCCTATTGTGCTTTTTTATTATTTGTGCCATGCTCTCGGTGCAGCTGTAGCTGATTTTTACTGTGTTTTTGTTGAATATCTTGTGTAAGGTGCTTGATTTTGGGAAGTGTTTGTGTAAGAGTTTGAAGAATATTTTTCCTACGTTTATATATATATATATATATATATATATATATACAAGAAGAAACAATTGTATTTGGTATCATCAAGTTAATGCAAATAATCCTTTCCTTAGCTGAATAGTATGTGCTTTACCAGGGCTACATACAGTTTTTAATTAAGATTTTTCCTTCTCCTAGACCAGTTTCCACCCAAAGCTATAGAGCCCAGTCTGTCCTGCTATTTACCCAGAGTTGGTGGAGAGGGAGATGGATTCATACCTTTTCTAAGGGTATTAGCAAGTGAATATATATATATATATATATATACAGATCCAGTTAACATAAGAACAAACGGAGTATAATTCCACTGTCTGTAACATTTAATTTAAAAGAGGGCTCAATACAGAGCAGAGCTAAATATTATTTATTATCGGAGATTAAATCAAAAACATGTTAAAAATCGCTACACAGAGGCAATTGTATTTCAACACTATAAATGTGTCTTGTTGGGTGATTGTAAATTACTTATGAGTGAATGATTAATTTCAAAAGCAGAATACTTCCTCATTTTTGAAAAAGAAAAAGAAGACGAATAAAATTAAAATGAGGCTGTTGGGTTTACCATGAGTAACCAATAAAATTTGAGGCCTACACTAAAATCCAAACCAACCGAAAAAAATTATATAGATCATGACATGAAGTTGTCTACATAGAAATCCTAGACAATTTTGTTCGTGAGTGATAAAAATGATTACATTATTTTGTAAAATAGAAAGAAGTATGACATTCAACTTCCACAGGAATTTAAGGGGGAAGGGATAGGAGATAATCTAGCATAATGTTAACTAGCTATATGATCGGTCATCTTCCTACATAGAATCCTGTAGTTGATAATTAAAAGGCTTCTTTAGGAAACTAGTAAAAAACAAAAAAAAACTGAATCATAAATTCAAAACTACTAAATTAATATGCAACCGTTAAGTAATGACCATCCATATAACATGTTAATAATACAAACTAATCAATATGAGAGGTTAATAATGCTAAGTAGCCATCTATACATGCATATAAGATGGTAATAATATCAACGAGGCATCAGTACAAGGCTATGTTAAATCTAAATGAATTTTACACAAAAGAATAGTAAACCATATAAGGTGCATGACAGTACATCTATATCTTCTAATTAATACTGTAAGAAAAAGTATTATCAAGTTCAAAGTTTAATTTTATTGTATTAAACCAAAGAAGTGAATTAACTGTAAATTGTAGGCATAGTTTACTTTTTTGTAATGTGTGTATGTGTGTGCGTTCATGCCCATGCACTTATCTGAGTGTATATGTGTACATATAGAATGTTATGGTCATTTGTGTTTTTGTTGCTTTTTCACTTTACACTCACTCCTTAAACTTTTCTCTATCTTTCCTCTTTTCTTTCAATTTTAACCATTTTGACTTCCAGCTTTCATAACATATACTGTCATCATTAATTGTGGAGAATTCTAGTGTTTTCTTGAGTTAGGAAAATTGTACATATATATATATATATATATATATATATATATATATATATATTTCAATTAAAAGGTGCAATTATAATTTATAAGTTCATGAACCATTCATACAAAAAACAAATATAGAGGTTAATGATTTAAATGGTGAGAATACTTTGTTGCAAACAATATAAATAAGATACATCAACCCTGAACCTGTATATCAATGATATGATCCCCGTTTATAAATTCCAGTTGCATAAGGTCTTTTTAATTTTTTACGAGCTTTCGTCTGTTCCTACAGACATCATCAGGTATGGAAGTAGATCTTGTTCTTGTTTCACTACTGTAGGAACAGATGAAAGCTTGTAAAAAATGTCAAACTAAACCCTTTATTTCATTCACTGGGGTAGACTGTTCCAGTTCCACATGCCATGTTTTTAATGGATGTCAGTTATCAGTTAGCTCCTGTTAATTTTCCCTCTGAAAGTTCTCCACTGCCTTAACCGGGTATTGAACTCTCACTCTTTGGGTCTGTCACTGGGTCTAACCAACGCATTTATCCACTGTGCCATGTGTCCTCATACTCAGATGTCCTCAAGGACACATAGCACAGTGGATAAAGGCATTGGTTAGATCCAGTGACAGGACCCAAATATTATTCATTATTTCCAAAGATAAAAATGATCACACCAGATTATGTGCTATCTACCAGAAGCTGTAACTAAGGTCAGTTCAGTTTAGTCACAGTATAAACCACAGTTGATTTCTGTAGGTTGAGCAGGAATCTCTAATCAGGTTTGGTTAGCCACCTTGGAAGGTTGGTGAACTTGGAAAGAAGCAGTAGATTGCAAATTGTTTTATTAGTTAAATTAGTAACCTCATACATTCTTTAATAAATTTAAAAAATTGATATTATTGAGTATTGCTTGACATTAAGTTTCTTTCCCTATATCCCTTCCACGATGTGAGCAATCATGGCTCTCCATAGCTTCTTGCCTCATGTTGCTTTCTATAACAATAATTGCTTTTTTATATCCCCTCTTTGATTTTGTGTATTTTTTCTGCTATCCATTTGCTCAAATTTGTCAAAGTTTCTTGCTTACTTAATTCGTGTTTGATATGCTCTGTGAGTGTTAAACTCTTCAAGCCTACTTTCTTCATTATATAAAGGCTAACATCTTTTGATTGTGATACCAATATCAGCTTAGAAATGTAACTGTTTAATTGATTTGTTTTTTATTGCTTATCAATTTTTAATGGGTTATTTATTGTTTCAAATTGTAAAAATAACTCTTTTTTTTGCAAATGAATATTGCATTAACATCTTTTTGAGAATAAAAATGATTTTCTAGAAAAAAAAGTTCTACTATTTAACCCATACCTAGGGAAGGACATGGATTCATACATTTGTCAAGGGTATTTGCATGTAAGTGAATGTAATAAATCCAACTGAAATTTGAACTCAGCTCTCCAATTTCTCATAATGACCCACTTATTCATTGCACTGCCCACACATCCATATATAGAAAAGAACTAAGGGATACTGATTTTGGGTCATTTTCTTTTGACAGAATATCAGCCCTTTATGGGTTATTTAATGCCAAAATGTGGTTCACTTGCAAATATATGATTACAATGATAACTATGTCAGGCAAATGAATGACAAAGTGGAAAAATTTTAATTTTTTTTTTAATCCAATGTTCCTGGACACACAGTCGAGTTGATCTCATTCAGTTTCCCTACAGTTTTGTTTTTGTTTTTAAGTATCCCATATTGTGATAAAAGATCTGCCAAGAAAAGTGAAATGTCGTAAGAATCTGGACACAAATTTTGCAATCAGTGGCCTTTAGATAATTCTATTTTAATTAAATTAACACTTTTTAAATTGAAATTATGACTAGACTTATAGCTTTTGAGCAGCTTATACATTGAGTGTGTTGTTTTGTAAAAGATTTCTTTTGTGGTTATTTAATCTTTTCTTTAAATTCTTCAAGATCTCTCCTATGCATTTCTTGTGGCAGTCGTTAAAGGCTATAGAGTAAATTCCTGCTTTATGCATTAGGTTGTTATCATTTTGTTTTGTATTAAGTGTCTTATTATTTTAGAAGTAGTTGTAATAAATTTTATGTTAAGCGTAGATAAATTCTTTTCAATTTTAGTTGTGATAGAGTCGTTACATAATATAATCTCTTGTTTTGTTAATTTTTTTGTTTCATTTGTACTTTTATTTTAAAATTTTGAAGAGCTTTCTGTTTCATGTTGAATATGAAATACTCCGCATGAAAGAGCTTAAAAGTATTTTCAATGTGTTTCTGCTCATCATATAAATATATACAAACTTGGAGTGCTCTTAAATAGAATCCAGTAATTATTCTGGATTTTATTTTGTTCTTATGGTGAGAATAGAAATTGACAATATCATTTTTATTAGAAAATTTATGATAGACACTTAGTTCTAGGTCATTATTAATACAGTTTAATATGATAAGGAAAGATATTGTTTGTTTATGTTTCATTAGTAAATACTATCATAAGTTCTACATTGTTTAGTTTATTTACAAGGTCTGGTTTGTTTGTTTGTTTAGCGACATATCAACTCCTTATAGGTCATTTAATACTGAAATTTAAATTTATTTTACAAAAATGTATTGCTGGTAATATTTTTTTATTTTATTTTACATTGCTGGCAATTTTTTACTATGAAAATGTATGGCTGTTATTTTTATTATAAAAAATTATTTTTATACTTGTATAATGTTTTATCCCCGGTTTGTGGGAGTTAACTATTTGCTCATAGTTCAGACTCTAACAGGTGCTACCAGCCAAGATCAGTGTGAACCTGGGAACAACAGCAATATAGTGGTGGTTCCATACTTTTCAAAACCTCCTTATCAGAGGCTTTGCTGCTGGATGTAGTTTATTGTCATACCCAGACAAGGTCTCATGATGTTGCTTTGCAAGGATATATTTATAAATCATCATCAGTATATTGGAAATATGTTGATTGTTCATGAAAAATACTTTGAAAAGGACCAGATTCAAGAAACTCAGAAAAGCTAAAACTCTGATAAGAGCCAATTAACATCAGTAGCCCAAATTTTTGTTTATGAAATAGTGATAGAGTAGCAACAGGCTTGCTGTATGCCATCTGAAGAGGAAGAGTAATAAAAAATAAATCATTCCCCCACAAGTCTGGGTAAATGATTTTAAACTCTATCAAGGCTGGGATATGAGGAATGAGCAGCTCCAGAGGCCAGATATGAATGCAAAAATTCTTGACTCTTGTAAAGATAAGGCATGGCACATAGTGAAAACCTTGTTTAAACTCTAACCAACTATATTTAATACGACCTTTTCATTTGGCAAATAAAATCTTTGTTTATCTTACAGAGCAATACTATTGAATAATGAGTTTAGTGTATTATCATACTTGTGGCCCTATATAATCACTAAGTTCTAGGTTAGAACAAAAGTTTATATATTTCTGTGATTTGAGAAAATGGTGGCATGAATATGGAATAAGAAAAACTAATAGAAAAATTACTTTTAGATTTTTTTATATAAATCCATAATGATAGAAATTTATCGAAAAAAATAAAAAAGCAGTAAAGATGGACTGTGAAACTTGTTTAAAATGACGCAGATCCCTCCTCCTGATGATAATCAATTCTTTTTTTTTCCACAGAATAATATTACAGCCTTCTTATTGGCATCATTAAGACCTAATGATACCAGCTGGAAGCAAAATTATTTGAAGCAATAATCAATGTCAAATCATCATGGTGAGGGGGTGACTGATTGACACACAAATTGTTTCTTTTTCTATTCTCTGTTTCCTTTTTCAGTTGAAAATATTGTCAATCCAATTAATGAAATAAAGAAAAAGTATTTAAGGAAATAATTGTGAAATTCCTGTATTCACTTCTACAGCAGTTTACCATTGAATCATTTATAAAGCAATAAATACTAAATCAGTTCCTCATTTTTGTCATAATTGTTATTTGTTTTTTGGTTCCTATTGAGAATTTTCATTTCACATACCAAGATGCATTCTTTTTATCTTCACAATTATCATTAGTGGATAGCAAGTGACAGTAAGTCTTTATATCTGCAACATTCTACTCAGTATTCTCCCTGAACTTAACAGTTCCCTCGTAGAATCATTTTCATTTTTATTTCCTTAGACCAGTGCTTTTCCAAACAGTACAATGTGCCTACTAGGGGTGGCAGAAGAGGATAGTAGGTCAGATTGAAAGACAATCAAAAATTTAGAAACAGTTCCAAAAAATTCATATGGCAAAAATATGATTTCAAAATTTAAAATATTATAATGGATTACTTTAATTGCATATATGTGCCCCAGGATAAATATTTATAAATAATTATTGTCTGATTTTATCATTGTGATATTTTTACATTGTATCAAGTATTAAGAATATAGTAACTAGACTCCTCAAATTAGAGGAGAGAGTTATCAATAATAATGTTCTGACTTTGAATCCACAGTTATTCCCCTTTAACCTCTCTCTTTTTTTTATTTTAAATGTACTTTATATCACATAAAATTTGGTAAGGTGTGAGCAAATTTTCATTCTGAAAATGTGGCTCAGAGAAAAGAAGTTTGGTTATTTGGAATAATTTCCAATGCTCTAAGATTAGAGAATCATCTTCACTTACCATTATGTAGACATTTCTCTTTTTCTGCGAATTTTTAAATCTGCAAATCAAAATGCATTCTTTGTAGTCTCACAACAAAGTCTTTGGTGGACATTCTCTTGTAGCATACCAATAGATGATAATGTGCATGTCTCCATTCACATAAATACAGCAGTAAATATTATATGTTGGTCTGCAGTTGGAGAGAAATTCACTTGACTCACTTCTAGCAGTTGACTACTTCTTCTACGTGCCACTGGCAAATCTTATGTGTTGTTCTTGTCCTAAGTATTATCATTCATTACCAACTTTTGTTTGATTTTTCTATTCAGTAAGCTTCCCTAGGTTACAACACATTACTTGGCACCAACTGGCAATTTTCTCAAATTTTCAGCAATCTTTAACAGGGCAAGACTCTAAATTACCTCTATTCTTCCCAAGATATCTAATATTTCTCAACTATTTACAAGAACCCCTGAAAATATAAGTATTATTAACATTGAAGGAAAGAGCATAATGCCAGAAAGTGACACTAGAGTACAAATATATGTAGCACAATATACCCATCATGATAAAAGTGCATTACGTACATGCATTACAGCAAAATGTGTGCAGTATGGTGACAGGTTTTGTTGAAAGCTGTATTTAACCTTTCAGATGAGTCCCAATTGTTAATTCAGTTCACTAAAACAGTCTCCAATAAAAGGGTAGGGTTCAAGTATCTGGATGTGACTTATTATTTTATATATTGACATGCATACATCAAATTTCTGGTAGTTATTATTGGGGGCTGAGTAAAAGCAAGTCTCTTCAAATTACCAGCACCTTTCTCAGTATTTTTACAATCTTGAGTACTGTTATAAGCTAGCCAGTCTCATTCCTGATCCAGACTTGATTCTAGTGTTTTAGACATGGTTCTAACTGCACCAAGTGTTATGAACATGGCCCAGATCAGCATGCCTAAGTAATATCAGTCTTCCTATATGGCATCTGATCCCAGATTAAGATTTGAGCCAAAAATGTGGTTCTACAGAAGGATGCTGAGAATTGAAAGTGACATTGAAATTTTTAGTACACACACGGCTTAGAAAGTCACACGGGACATATTAAAGGCAAGAGGTAGAGAAGAAAGGGGGCACTTAACCGAATGAGCTTGTGCAAATGGTTGGCAGAACAGGGATTGGGAGAGATAGCAAAAAGACAAAATTTCTTAATAGCTACAAAGAGTAGGAAACTGTGAAGCGCTATGATCATCAATGTCCTGAAGGGATACGGCATATAGAAGAAAACTAGGGTCCTGGTACTTTTTCAATTTTTCATTTGATTATTTGGTTTTGACAAGAGCTTCCAACATCATCTTTTGATTGGTTTTTAATGACATTTTATTATTTTAAGACATAAATTAATTGTCCAAGAAAAATGGAGTAATTAAAAAATCTGAAAATTAAAACCTAATTAATTGGATAATTTTTGTTATTAAATTAAGGAATCTCTTATGATATTTATGATATAGAGCCTTAGCTATTTATGTTGACTTCAAACTAACAACTTCGGAAAAGGCATTAATCTGCTCTACTCTGAATTTTTAACTATTGACAGTTATCTTAACAAAATGTCATGTCAGTAAAATTCTTGAATGTTTGGTGAAGAAAAGAGACAAGTAAACAAATCACTCATTTACATAGAATTAACCTTTTTGTTTACAATTTTTTTCCTCAAAATGATTTTGCAATAATGGTAACAATATTAAAAAATTGTTCAAAGCAAATAAATAAATGAATATATCTGTGTCATGTTAAAGGCTTAAAGAATCCAATCTTTTATCAGATCTTATAGATTGGCACTACAGAATCAGAAAGAACGAATAACAAAAACCACATCACTTGAAGACTTTCAACAGTAGCAACATATATAATGAATAGCACATGTAACTAAAAGGGAAAATAATGATGTAATCAAGATGTTAATTTTCCACACTGCCTTAAACAAAAGGTTAAGAAGGAAATTATGATAAATACTAGAAATAAAAGTAACAATTGGTGAACTTGAGAAACCTATTTTTCTGAAAAGATGTTCTAAGATAAAAATTTTTTATACATTTCAACCAGCAATAATATTAAGAGTTCAGTCAATGCATGCCCAATGTTTACTGTATGGTAACAACTATCTCATCATTATCATTACCTTTAGACAGCAAAACCGGAGATTTGCATTTTAGTTGTGAAACTTGACTAGCAACTCAAGCTGCTCTTAGTCAACTGTTGATGTTGTGAAGTATTTTTTGCTCTGTTTACATAGTCTAGAAGTTGATCACTTTAACTGACTGCATTGGTGGTTGTCAGTGGTTTGGCCTTTTTTCTTTCCTTGTTTGGGAGTTTTTTCTTGTCTAAGGTATTAGGTCTTTTAGTAAACTGTCTATTGGTCACACCAACGTTGTTGTTTTTTTTTTTAATATATATATGTAAATACATTAATAAGTCTGTCTGTAAAGGTGAAAGAAGTGCTTATTTTGCACATAAAATTTTATACTTCAGGATAATCTCCTTCATTGTCAATGCACTTAAATGAATTCATCTTCATTAATCACAGATCAAATACTGTATAGTGAAATTTTGAAAATCAATATTCACCTAATAACTGTGTCAGACTATGGAGTTATTGATATGTTTGTGTGTGGGTGTATAAGCTACCTAATCAAATGCATATTTGCATATATGTGTGTGTGTGTGTATGTGTATATATATATATATATATATATATATATATATATATATATATATATATATATATATATATCAATAAAGAACATATTTTCTACAAAATTTCTGGAACATTCAGTCTAGTAAATGCAATTAATACTGTTTAATTAAAAACAAAGCATTTACTTAAATAAATTGTATCTATAAAAATAATATATAAACAGAAAATATATGAAATAATTGTCGGACTTAATTCATTATATGTTGTCATTGTTTACCTCAAGATGTTAAGATACATTTCATGAGCAGATATAATCAATCAAGAAAAATCATTAAAGATTGTGTGTTTACAAACAGTAATTTGAACTTTGTTAACCAGACATTTCTCTGTTGCTAAATGGTAAGGCATGTCAGATCAAATGGCGGTTTCTCTACAGGAATTCAGGTTCGATTTCTGTCAGAGAACATATTTTCTACAAAATTTTTCAAATATTCAGAACAGTAAATGTAATCAATACTGTTTAATTAAAAACAGAGCATTAACTTAAATAAATTGTATCTATAAAAATAACGTATAAACAAAATATATTAAAGAATCGTCGGATTTAATTCATTTCATTATATATATATATATATATATATATATATATATATATATATATATATATATATATATATATCCAAGTATAGGATTGGTGTATACTAAATAAATTCCAATAATCAACAAATACTATTCTTAAAAGAGTGCTCAATACAGAGTAGAACAAATAAAATTATAATATAATAATAATAATTATTATATATATATATATATGTAAGCAAATATAAATGGATATAAATCCGATATATATATATCCAAGTATAGGATTGGTGTATACGGAATAAATTCCAATAATCAACAAATACTATTCTTAAAAGAGTGCTCAATACAGAGTAGAACAAATAAAATTATAATATAATAATAATAATTATTATATATATATATATATGTAAGCAAATATAAATGGATATAAATCCGATATATATATATCCAAGTATAGGATTGGTGTATACGGAATAAATTCCAATAATCAACAAATACTATTCTTAAAAGAGTGCTCAATACAGAGTAGAACAAATAAAATTATAATATAATAATAATAATTATTATATATATATATATATATGTAAGCAAATATAAATGGATATAAATCCGACAGAATGGAGAAAAATATTTGGAAAAAACAAACAAAAATCCTTAAATGCAATTATGTTGTTTTAATATGAATGAAATGTCAACGTCTGACGTTTCGGTTTAATAAACCTTCATCAGGACAATATTCATTAAAATGCAATTAACATAATCAGTTCAACATGACAAAGACGATGGACATAAAAACAAGACTATCCAAAACAGATAACTGAAAATTTTAAATGATCAGCTTTCCGTTTTAAGGCTTAAACGGAAAGCTGATCATTTAAAATTTTCAGTTATCTGTTTTGGATAATTGCATTAATTGTTCATATTTACTGATAAATATATGAAAGTGCACACATACATACATGTGTGTGTGCCTATATATATATATATATATATATATATATAATCATTTAATGCACTCATATATATATAAAATGCATATATACATAGATGAACATATGTGAGTGTGTATTAAATACATGTCTGTATGTATGTTTTTATGTTTGTTATATATATATATATATATATATATATATATATATATATATATATATATATATATGGGTATAAAATCATAGATGTATGTGGATATGTATGTGTTTTCAAATGTTTACAGGTTTTCTACATATGTGCAATATATCAATTTTCATAAATATGTATTGATGGTTTTACAAATATATCTCTAGTAAATCCTATATGCGTCTGTATCTATGCCTTTATATGTATGTGAGTGCATGCGTGCGTGTGTCCATATTTTAGTGTGTACATGTTGCCCAAAGGTATATGCCAATCAACAGAACAGTCATTTGGAAAAAGAAGAAAGGACATCAGGATAACGAAAAAGAAAGGGAAAGTCGTAGGTAGGTAGGTAGGTACTCATAGTGCCATTAGCACTGCTTTATGACACGATGCCCAATTGTGTCAACCTCCATTGGTGGTGGCAGTAGCATCAGCAAATACTTCATTCCTTCCCCCTTTGCCAACCTCTGCAGAGAATGAAAGCATTCTTGACCTGTTATTAAGGACATGACTTAGGGACAAATTTAAATTAATGTTAAGTGCCAAGCAGTGAGACCCTAGCAGAAAATGAAGGACTGGTGTTTAGCATCTGTTTCAACGGAAGCCCCAGGCTTAGTGGGCCCAACATTGTGCTCAGGCTTTGGTTCATTGTCTTCAGTGCTTGGCGCCATATCACAAGATGCAGATGCTCTTGTGGCTTGTATTGCCGGGGGCAAAATTTCAAAGGCAATCTTCCTTTACTTTTTCTTCTTTTTCTCTCTCATTCTTAATCTCTCTTTCCATCTATTCTCTTGCTTTTTCTTCTTCTGCTCCTTGTTCTTGTCCCCTCATCCATTTTGTCATTCTTTTCATTGCTGTCTTTCTAATTCATAACTCTTTCTTCCTGTTTTTCTATACTATTTTTCTCTTTCTCATCCTCTTTTCTTTCATTTCTTGATCTTTCTTTATAGTTGTGAATCATTCTTCAAGTACCTTTCTTTCTCCTTCAATTTTGGCTTTCTCTTTCTCCTTCACTCTCTACTTTCTCTCTCAGCTTTCATTCTCTCTTTCACTCACCGCTTTCTCTTTCTCTTTCACTTTCTTTTTCACTCTCCACTTTTTCTTTCTCCTTTACTTTTGGCTTTCTCTTTCTCCTTCACTCTTGGTTTTCTCTTTCTCCTTCACTCTCTACTTTCTCTCTCAGCTTTCATTCTCTCTTTCACTCACCGCTTTCTCTTTCTCTTTCACTTTCTTTTTCACTCTCCACTTTTTCTTTCTCCTTTACTTTTGGCTTTCTCTTTCTCCTTCACTCTTGGTTTTCTCTTTCTCCTTCACTCTCTACTTTCTCTCTCAGCTTTCATTCTCTCTTTCACTCACCGCTTTCTCTTTCTCTTTCACTTTCTTTTTCACTCTCCACTTTTTCTTTCTCCTTTACTTTTGGCTTTCTCTTTCTCCTTCACTCTTGGTTTTCTCTTTCTCCTTCACTCTCTACTTTCTCTTTCTCGCTCCACTTTCTCCTTCACTCTTGGCTTTCTCCATCACTCTCTGCCTTTTCTTTCTCATTCACTCTCTGCTTTCTCATTCACTCTCCACTTTCTCTTTCTCATACTCTTATTTTGGCATAATCTTTATCTCCTTTTCACACCAGATTATATTCGTTTTTCTTTCCAATTATATTTTTCTTCTTCATACTTTTTCATTCATTTTCTTTAATTCTTTCTTTTGCCTTACCATTTTGTTTGTTTCTTTGTTTGCTTCTTTCTTTCTTTCTTTCTTTCTTTCTTTCACCCAATACTTTTTATTCATTCTCATTTAATATTCTTTCTTTCCCTCTTTCTATTTATTCAGCTTAGCTTTGTCTCTCACAAAGTCAAATAAAAGGAGGATGCACAAACAGAAAGATTTTGCTTCACCAAATAAAAGAGCGCATGCCTAGAAAATCAGCACTGAACATCCTAAATCAGTTCCTGGGTGTGAACACTTCACACTGTGGACAGTAGGAATCATATCGCTTTCTGAATTCCAAAACAATTTTCTCATTTATTTCACTCTGTTTCTCTCTTCTCTTCATAATTTTTCTCTTCCTTCTTTTTTTTTCTATCTCTGTTTTTGTCTAGTCAATTTCTACCACAAATGATTTCTTCTCTTACTTTTCATGTTTCCATTCAATTTTTGTCTATATATTTTATATGTGATTTTGTCTTTCTCTTTTCCCCTTTTAGGATTTCTTTCTTTCCTTAACATTCTTTTCACTCTTTATTCTTTCTTTCCTTAATAAACATATATATATATATATATATATATATATATATATATATATATATATATATATATATATATTATGGTCTATGTTGTATCAAGGACATTCTGAAAAAATAAATGTTAAAGAACTGTGGATTTTTAATCCAATTATTCCTCCTCTTTATTTGAATATATATATTAGGTTGGTGCAAAAATAATGTCGTTTTTTGACGTTAAAGTTTATGTGAGAAAACTACATTATTTTTGCACCAACCTAATATATGTGTGCGTGTGTGTGTGTGTGTGTGTGTGTGTGTGCGCGCGCACACACACAGTGGTGCAATGGGCAGTGACTTGTAATCCAAAATCAGTGAGACAAGTTCAAATTCCAGTCAAGTTTGTTAAATTCCCTTACATGCAAATACCCTGTCACTTCTCCCCTTCAGATATGTAAAGAGCAGGACAGATTGCACCTTACAGCCTTGAAGGAAAACTCTGCCAGGAGAGGTTTGGTCTCTGTCAGGCTATCTTACCCAAGACACACCACTACAACATTAATGGGTTACAGGACAGATGATTATGAACACACACACACACACACACACACACACATATTTCTTGTTTATATAGAAACATATACAAAAGAACATGTTTAGATTCAATGACTGCAAATATTTTTCAAACATTTGGGATCTAATGCTTTTGCCCATGTTTCTGGCCATTATTAAGATCAAGGAAAAATGTTGCTTATATTTTTAAATGCTCATGAATGATATTCCTAGGGGAAAATGTTAAGGAATCTGTTCATCTGTTGATTCCCATCATATTTCTGTTAATTTACCATTTTTTTATAAGGAATGACAATTTCATTGTGCAGGTTGTTATCTGGAATTTCAGTCAAAGGATACGCTTCATCCTGGAAAGAAGAATCATTGGTGTAACAGATTATAAGTACATTTCTACTTTTATTTAGCAAACCAATGACTTTTAGTATAAACGTTTAGTAGAAAATAGATGTCTCTGCAAGGTCAACCATAATTTTTATGTACTCCTCTAATTCATTTAGACTGCTTCACCAAAGAGTATAGGTCCTCAGTGTGGTGTAATGGTTAACAAGCTTGTCTTCTTAGAACAATTACGACTGAATAGTGAGTTCAAAAGGAGGCACAGTGGAGTAATGGATAGCAGCTTAGATTGAGGAATCGGAGAGACAAGTTCAAATTACAGTCAGATCCATTACATTCACTTACATGCTAATACCCTTGGAAAGTTATGAATTCTCTTCTTCTTCCCCCAGCTATGGATAAATAGCAGTACAGACCAGGTTCTATAGCCTTGGATGGCAACCGGTCTACCACAGAAAGAAGTGGCAACTTTCTGCAGGAAAAAGTCTGCCTTGTCAGTCATGTATCGAAAGTTACATGATTGCCTAAGCATGTATCATGCATGGCACATAACTGACTGAGTGAATTCAATCCTCACTGAGTGCCCCATACTATTGGCCTTGTGCCACATCTAAGCTAACATTAGAAAATCATGATAACAAAGACATATTCTTGCCATTATCATCCATAAGATCCATGATGATTCTCCTCCACTCTTCTTTTTACTTCTTATGTGCCATGTCTCCTCAGGACATAGGCAATCATGGCTCTCCACAATTTCCTGTCCTTTGTAGCAGTTAATAAATTTGTCTTTTTATTATTTCTCTCAAACCCTGTTCTGCCATCCATTTACTACAGTTCATTAAGTATGTTATGCATTGCTTTCCACTGTCCTTCTTGCCTTCAATCTATCCTGTGAGTATCAGATTTCCCAAGCTTTCCTTCCTCATTATGTGCCCCAGAAATTCCAACTGTTTCTTCTTGATGCCATGTGTAAATTTACTTTTTGTTTCCATTTTCTTCAAAACCTTGTTGTTTCTCACATGTTCTGTTGTCTCTTCTTCATCTTTGAGGAGATTTTACAGCATTTTACTGCCATGTGTAGGAAGACAGATATCATATAAAAGTTCAGTAATCTTTTCTTTGTTTCTGACAAAGTTTTTCTGTCTCTTGATACTCTGCTTAGGTTTTGGAATGCATCTTTGGATTTCAGTGTTGCATTTTCTGTCCTCTGTTAGAACAGATATTTAAATTTTGTACTTGTTTCATTTTGGTATTTGTGATTTGTAATTTGTATTTTGGGCTCATTGTAGAGAGTTTAAATATTATTGCCTGTCCAAGTTTAGGAAACTGTAAGCGATCTGGGATTGCAAAGGAAATATTTGTCGCAGATTACTTCCACAATGCAGAGAATAAATCGCTTGGACATTGGAGGCAGAAAGAAATGCTGAAAACTCGATTTGCAGGTACTATCTCACAAATCACAATGCACGTAACCAGTCAGAAAAATAATTCACTCTCCAACAAACGCAGTATCCAAAATCCACAAATTCTATTTTCTCTTTTGCTTTTATCGGCCGGGCATTTTTTCATTCATTGACAACTGGGACAGGACACTTAATTTTTGCATATCAAAATACTTTTATAGCGACCCCTGAAACTGACTTGTTTTTAAGTTAAATATGCCATCTTCAGTATGTCATGTGGAATATGTGCCCTTTTTTTTTGGTAGGTAATTTTATTTTTGCCACATTTTCCATTGTAGGATACATGTGACATGCTGTCGCTTGGTTTGACAAGGTAAGTTGCCGTTTTCTTTGCTAGAGAAGCTCAGCCACTTTTGGGGGAACTGAAACTATGTGATTTACGCAAGGGTCTTTTGAGAGCTTCTTGTATCTCTAACTCAGCTAGTATCCTCTTCTTCAATTTCATTATCTGATTCAACATCACCTTTCAATTCATAGCCCACTGTTTCTTAACATGTTTGTTGAATGTTCATACTAGTTGGCCCTGTAGAAGGAACATGTCACATTTACTAAATAGATACACAATCAACATAATCAGCTGGAGTATCTCCACCTCTGCCAGGAGACATTTTCAGATAGGAAGGAAGTACTATTAAGCTCACTGTTCAGCAGTAGGCTGGGCCTTCACAGCCATCTCCATCATCACCACTAGAGAAAAAGGAAATAAGGAGAGGATCATGATGCTTAAAGATTTTTATATTTTGTTTTTAATCTGTTCATTTCAAGCAAAGCAGTAATCCCACTAAGATGCAAGGGGCTGCTGGTACTAAAAGTGAGTGAAAAAAATCTTAAAAAGAACTGAAAATCCAATCCTAAACCTCAAACAAAGGAAAAACGTCAACTCCTGTTCAAAAGATCAGGGAGAGTAAATAAATAATTTGCCTCAAATATAGAACCATTTATTGCTGTTAAATGTAAAAAAATATTTTTTTATCATTTCACCAAGAGCAAGGCAATAAAGCCACAAAGATGCAGAGGGGGGGGGGTTACTGCGTGTGAAAGAATATAAGAAAAAGGAAAACCTTATTAAGGAGCAAGAACAACAAAAAAACAGAAACTAAGAAGGTAGAAGATAATGAATGACATTGCATTAAATCAAACTTGACTTGAAAGCAAGAAGCTGTATGAGAGTTCCACAAATGAGAAGTGCGAGAAAAGAAACTGTTAACATAGAATTTACAGTTACATCTAGCCAATTCAACTGTAAAATGAAGAGACCTTGCTGTCAATCTAGTACCACATTTAAATTCATAAAGTCTAGGTACCATAGAGGTAAGTTCCTTAGAACAATTACGATGAAAATAATTATAGAAAAGGCACAGGGAAGCTACATTACAATGATGGAAAAGTGACTGAAGCTGTGATGCCAAGTCAGAACCAGTGACATAGAAGATTCTTCTTTGGATTTCATCATGGATCTCTAAATATATAGCATGAGTGCCAGAACACATGTGACATCAATATTCAAAACATACACATGGCAGTTGCTCTACCAAATGAGATCTCAGAGCTTTTACAGTCAACAGAAGATCAAATCTAATGCATAAGTTCATTCTCTATTCTTCCCTGATCACTCAGTAGCATTTTATTTTTTATGCATACTATTGCTAACACTACTAGTAGTAGTATATGTGCTTAGAAGAAGAGAGAAAATAACATGCCAAGACATTAGTATTGTTGTAATACATAAATGAGGTACTGTATATAAGGCATTATTGCTATACCTACAGGAGAGTTAACTTCTCTTGATGAGACTATGTCTGTCAGAGAGAGTACCTAACCTAACAATATAGTATCGCCAATCAGTTACTTAACCACAATGGAGGATCCTAAGAATGTGGACACCTAACTTAGGTGTTTTGCAGCATCATTGAGAGTAAAAAAGTTAAAGAACACCAAATTTAGTGGAGGAGAAAATGGAATTATAGATTTGTTTTTGGCCTCAGCAGGGTGTGAGGCCATAAAAAAATCTCTGTCATGATCTATCCCAAAGTGTTGGAAGATTTAGCATATGAAGAAATCGCTGCCATCATAAAAGCAAATATATGACTGAAAAAAGTATGGTCATAATGGAAAGAACTAAATTTCTAAAAAGTAGACAAAGACTGGACAAAACTATTAAGCAATATGCACAACGATTGAAAGAAGCATTGAGATATTGTGAGTTTGAAAGAATGGGTTTAGATCAAATGTCTATTGAATACAAGCTAATTTTGCTAAGACTGATTGAAGGAAATTTCTATTAAAATCTGATCATAAGCCTTTGGAATCTATATTCAACCCCAGAAGAGAGTTGCCAAAGGTCATATCTGCCAGGATATTAAGATGGATGATTAAGCTTATGGTGTTCGACTCTGATATTGTAAATATTAAAGGAAATACTATTCTGCATGTGGATGCATTATCTAAGTTAAATTTTGAGAGTAAAAATGTTAAAGCAAGTGAAAATTGTGAGGACAGGATTTTGCACTGGATAGAAATAGACATATTACCCTTAAATAGGCTTAGGTTGGGAACTAGGCAGGATCCAGTGTTAAATAGAATTAAGCATAGAATAAAGAGAAATATGTAGAGTAATTATTCTATGGCATTATAAGGAGTCAAGACATAAATTAACAATAGAAAAAAAGAATTATATATAATGGAGATATCACAATACACAATCTCTGAGAAAAGAAGTAATTAATGCCATGCACAATGATATACATGGAGGCATATTGGCTATGCAAATGAGGTTAAAATTGCAAACATGGTGGCCAGGCTATTCAAGAGACATGGAAGAGTATGTTAAAAAATGCCCAAAGTGTGCAGAAATAAAGAAATTTAGGCAAATTAAAATTCACTCTTAGCCAAAGGAAATGGCGCCATGGACACAAGTATATATGGATCATGTCTACATTAAAGGCATAGGACTATTTCTGATATTAGTCAACTCATATTCAGGTTGGCCTGAAGTTATTAAAGTCATGGATAGAAAAGCCACTAATGTGAAGCAGGTATTGTAGATAGTGTTTTCAAGAAATGGAGTTCCAAAAACCTTGGTCTCTGACAATGCACCTGCATTTTGTGAAGAAATTTTATATGCATTGTTAAAATGTATTGGCTGCAAATATTCAAAATATAATCTTACCACCCACAGTTAAATAGAATTGCAGAGAGAATGGTTCAAATGGTAAAAATGGGATTAAAAGCCTTCTCTCCAGTGAATTGTGATATAGAGAGTTATTTACTCAGACTACTCCTAAGTTACACATTGATGGGAAGGCAAATAACTCCAATTACCATGTCATTTACAAACAATGAAAGTGTGTGGTACAGAAAGGACAAAAATTCAAGTCCTGAAAATGTGAATTTTGTTATGCAAAAGGTATTTAACACAGCTGTGTTAACACAGAACAGATCAGGCATAGTGGCTCATGAAGATCAAATTTAGAAGCACAAGAGAGTTATGAAGTTATGGAAAAGGAGTAGGAAGAGGAAGCAGAACAACAGACAACAAAAGAAAAAATAGATGAACCCAGTATTGAGAGTGATCAAGAAGACTACCAGAGATATGAATTTGAAGAGAGAGAGAATGAGTGTATCTAGTAGTAGTGAGGATCAATTTTGGTGCTGAGAGTGACTGGAGATATCATGATGAGTTAAGACTTAGATCTCCTATAAAAAGAAACAAAGATACTCACTTTGAGAGACAGATTAATGTCTCCCAGGGTTTTTTGTAGATGTCAAAGATCAACTAAAGGTATAAAGTCTCTTAGGTTCAGAGAGGTGCAGTGATATGTAAATAAGGTACTGTATAAAGGGCAGTATCGCTATACCTATCGGAGAGTTATCTTCTCTTGATGAGATTATGTTTGTCAGAGAGAATACCTATTATAACAAGTATATACAGTGATACATTAACACCATTACAAGTTTTAAAAAAAGACTAAAATAATACAGAGAAATGAAAACCAAAAATGAATATGCAGTATACATAAATCACTGATGAATAATAGTAGCAAATTTTCCTGCACAGAGAGATTTAGACACACATATATGAAGTCAACTAGTATGTGAAGGGGATTAATAAGAGAGAAGTATTATATTCTCAAGGACTCAGGAGAGCCCTGTAATATATTTTCTGTTTCTTTCTAGAACTCATCAGACATACATCCTTACCAATGGAAAACTAAACATGAACTGATTATTGTTCTCAATATGCTGTTATGTGACTTTTAAGTCTCTCTTGAGACATAGGTAAATTCTTCCTGTTAAAGGGAGATAATTATGTTCTGCATCCTAACATTAGTATCATTAATATGATTTTATATTAGATAAGTATTGTCAATCATTAGTTTGAATTTCACCTTGAGCTTATAGTTAATGTCTGCAGCACACAGTTTACTCACTGATCATCTACATTTAATAAAAAATTCTTAATCCTGATCTCAAAGGCATCTACAATTTGATTAAATGATTGATTGATCGTCTTTTACAGGTTATTTAAAGCTAGAAAATATTTTTTTAGATTGTAAGAAATTTTTGCAGATAGTAATGATCTATTCAAAGAAGTCCTAAAAATTACCCCATAACTGGGAGGTAGATTCTTACCATTCCCAAGGGTGTTTGTGTGTAAGTGAATATAATGAAGTTAACTGGAATTGGAAACGGCTCTCAGATTCACAGTTCTGAGCTATTATCCATTACACCATTTGCCTATCTGAGCTTACAGCAACTGGTATTTCCAAGCAGTCAAACATCTAGGTACATTTAAGTACTAACCAGACTCAATGTTGCTTAACTTCAGTAACCACACGTGAACTGCTGTTTCAATGTGATATGGCTATAAGACGCATCTATTTATAATTCTATATTGATGTAATTCTGAAAAACATCAATTATCAATGAATTTGGGGATTTCTCAATACTAAATGTCTAAATTTCTTTTAGAAGGAAAATATGAATAAAATAAACATAACTTTATGGTACAACAATATTTTCCTATCCTAATTTCTCCCCCAGACACACCAGCATCAGATTTATAAACCTCGGCACTCTTCAATAAAAAAGAAGAGATCAATAGTTCCCTTGCTAATATCTTCAGGTGATGACATTACTTACTTGATTCTTTGTGTCACTCAATAATATCAGCAATTAGATTCTCTTAAAAGACCATTCACCATAACACCAAGGGCTTACAAATCATAAAAAGTATAAATTACTCCACCTCTTCTGCAAAATAGTAGTGCCATTGTGACTGGCTGCAGGGTTATCTTTGCCACACACTTACAGAAAAGAGGTATGGACTCACAGATGTAATATTCAAATTCTCTACTCATGATTTTTGGTTAAGAAAGATGGCACATTAACAGACACCATTCATAAGATGAGCCAACATGGTAGCTGATTGGCAGAAATCCATTATAACTTTACCAGTTTAATCTTTTTTTTAAATCATTTCAGCCCAAGCAAGGCAATAAAGCTACTAACATGCAAGACGTAACTAAGTGTGAAAGGATAAGAAAAAATAAAAAATAAAATATTATTAAGAAGAAAGAACAATAAAAGAACAGGAATTAAGATGAGAAGATTATGATTGATATGACATTTAAAATTTTGAAGATCAAACTTGACTGGAATGCAAGCTGCCAGAAGAGAGTTCCATAAGTGAAAAATGGAAGAAAAGAAACTGGTAATATCTAGCCATTTCAACTATAAAATAACAAGATCTTACTGCCAATCTAGTACTCCACTTAAATCCATAACATCAAAAGCGGAAAGTTCATCAGAACAATTATCAAGAAAATATTTTTAGAAAAGGCACTGGGAACTTGTTACAGTCGTGAGAAAGTGACTGGAGCCAAGATGCCAGGTCAGGGCCAATAACATTGCAGATTCTTTGTTTTATTTTATCGAGGATCTATAAAAAGCACCAAAAACAGATAAGGCAGCATAATTCAATACATGGATGAATGGTAGACTTATAAATGTGTAAGATAGATTCCAGCAAGAGAAACTGTCTACCATGGCACAGTTAAACAAGCAATTGATTCAATATAATCTTTCTACTTCATGTCAGCAGAAAACATTATATATATATATATATATATATATATATATATGCAGAATATTTGACACACCAACTTTTTCCAATTTGAAAGATAAAAGTGTTCAGTAATAACAACTTTATAAAATATAAAAAGATATATTTATTACCACTGCCACTGAAGCTTCATCCCAGTGTAGGGCATATCAGGCTGGGTTGATATCTATATATTTATTTTAATAATAGCCCAAAATTTAGTACTTAATTTTCATTTAACAATCACATTAGTTTGATGGCTAAAAACATTTTTACAGTGTGTATGCATCACCAAAATATTTATATATATATAATTATTTAAAAAAAAATATGATTCCCTTGCTATATAAAAGTTCTCATGTTTCAAAAACATGAACCAAAAACCACAATATAATTATTGAAATTAAATTGAATTAAAGTATCAAGCCCTGTTTCATCCTCAAGCAAAAATATAGGATTAACCAATCTTGAAATTTACGCATCTTTATAAGCATGTTCATTCGCAAAATTCATTACTATGGAAACAACCATTTTGACAAGGGGCATACGAATTAGTTTGTATCAAGATATCAGTCACCTTCAGAAAGTGGTCAAAAGAAAGAAAGAGGGCTGGGGTGTCCATTTCAAAGCAAATGATGGCATTCATGTATGCCTATCATCTGGACAGTCACAGCGACGGATAGCTGTTGGCACCATAATACATCTTTAACTGGGGAGAGAATTTAATTTTATTTATTTATTTATTCATTTTTTTTTTAAAGAGCTGTTTCCTACATAAATACGCCATACTGAACTACAATCTGTTTTTTTGATTACTTCATAAAGAGTTTTTCATTCTTATGATTGGGTTAAGGTTTTAAACCTTTTATTAGACTATGAAGTTTATTTTTTTTATGCTAATTATTTAATGTGAAAATTTGTTGATGTTGACAAAAAAATGTTAACTCATGTCTATAGTTTAATAAATTTTCGTTATTTAGAAACTTAATAATGTGTAGTTTTTCATGTAGGCATGTTCTTGTTCTATTTATAGCTCTACTTCTGTATGGAGCACTGTTTTTTAAAAATAAAAACAAAAATACTAAAGAACCCCGGATTATTTACCTAACGTGTTCTTTCCTATTTTTCTACATATTTGTATATATATATATATATATATATATATATATATATATATATATATATATATATATATATGTATATGGATACATGACTAAGAGGTTACAATGTTCACTTTCTGACCATGAGAACCTGATTCAAATCTCACCAAATTTGATCTGTCAGGAACTTATTGATCCTATTGGCATGAAATGCCCAATCACAAGTTGACCAAAGTTTTTTGAGTGAAACTGGCCAGCCAAAACTATTCAGAAGATGTCAATGATTGTACTAGCAAGATGGTCCCAAGTTATTGTGATTAAGGGTTTGAGTGTACTGACCTTGTTCAAACTTTTGATCACATCAGATTATTTCTCTCTTCCAGAAACTGTACCTAAGGTGAGCTCAGGGTAGTGGCATTATAAACCACAGGCAATTAGTCATTATATATATATATATATATATATATATATATATATATATATTTATGTGTGTGTGTGTGTGTGTTTGTGTTTCCCGAAGTAAATATCTGTTAATAATACAAATAGTTAATTTCTGTAAGTCTTTTATATAATAATAATATTCTTATGTTCTTGTCCTACAAAAGAAATTATAAAAAATTTACTTTGTTTCAAAATAGATTGGGTCTAAAGAATACTGAACATCTCATGATTGCACATTAATATTAAAAAAAAACAAAACAATATTGCATATTTTGGCAACAGCATCCAATTAAAAGAAAAATTAAATCTGATTAAACACTGGTATACATATTTTCATTATACATTTTGCTAACATATGAATTATTATATTTTATCATATTTGATTTAGCTTTCAAACAAAAAATAACAATACTTTTAAAAGTGCTTGAAATACATTTGGTTTTCTTTTTTTCTCTTTTCAAATCAAATCCATTTGACTGACAGGAGTATATTTGACTGACAGAATATATTTTTTAAGGTAGTGTGGAAAGTCAACACCTTGATTTTTTTCTTTTTATCACTATCACACCAAGAAAGGTGGAAGGAAATTATTATTATAAATAAATAAAAATAAAAATATAAAATAATAATAATGAATTTTATGAATAAAATAAAATGTAACAAGTAACATTAAAACTTTGTATAAGATAAAAATAATAAAAATTCTCCTGGCATGCAACAAAAACTTTTCCTGCTGAAAAACGGATATCCTGATAAAAGACAGTGAATTCACTACAAACCTTGGGACAGTTGAGACATCCAACTTCTCTCTCCAGGGCATTGCTTGTTGTAATACAAAGTAACTTCTTCCTTTTATCATATGCAACCTTAAATCAATTGTAACCAAAAATACACACACCAGTACACAAAAATAAATAAATTGTATGATATTAATGTACAATTTAACATACCTTTACTGTTATCTCTGTGTATGTTTTATTTCCTGTTAATACGAGGCTATTTCTGCTGCTATGATGTAAGTAAAACCACTAGAACACATGGGGTTACAGGGTGTGGAAGAAGTAGAAACAAACATTAATAATGAACAGGAAGAGGAAAGAGTAATCAGGAGGACAGTAGATAGTGATTAAGATTGCATTAAAATTTTTTCAGATTAAAGTTGGCTTAAAAGCATAGAACTGGAAGGGAATTCCAGAAGTGAGAAGCCCAAGAAAAGAAACTGTTAGCACAGAATTTACAGCTACATCTAGCCAGCTGAAATGAAAGTATTTACAGAAAAGACATAGAGAGGCAACCTTACAGCAGTGGGAAAGTGACTGAAGCTGAGCAGCCAGATCAGGAATAATAATATTGCTGATTCTTCTTTAGATCTTATCAAGGAGCTCAAGGTAAATAACAGGGGCACCAGACTATATGTAGCCACAATATTCTAAGCATGGGTGAATGGTTGCTTTATAAATATGTAAGATAGATCTGGAGAGAAAACATTATCTCACACCAACTTTCTTAGTAGGTGACCTAGCAACGGATTCAGTATAGTCTTTCCATTTCATGTCAGCTGGATATGTTAGCCTGAGAAAGCAAATTATATGTTTTATATTGAAGTTACATATGATATCCATTTTAGTTGTTGTTACTGTTAAAAGTCTTCTGTAGTTTTGGATATTTGATAATGTTCTATGTGATTCTGTACCATAAGTGTATGAGATTCAAAGAATAGCTCTTTTCAAAACTCACATGGTTCATTCACTTGAAACCATTTTCTGAAAAAAGCAGTTGTATATAGTTGATAGTTTAAATATTTCTGAATGAGTTGGATGCCATGCATGAAATCCATATGAGAATCTAGATCTAACAAAGCAATTTAAGAAAATAACTTGTATCCTTAGGTTAATGTTTTAGTTTTGTAGCATTCTCTCTGTTTTTTCTACTAATATTTTTATGGCAACTGTTCTGATGAGCTGTCTTCCCTGATACCCCAACTATATGAATTTAAGTACACTAGTAGATTGGCATCTAGGTCTCACCGTTTTACTGTTGAAATAGTTAAATGTAACCACCACTTCTAAACAAGCAGGTTCTTTTCTCACACTCCCTTCCTCCTACTTGCTTCGCTGATAACTACAATCTTCAAAAATTTAAATGCAATGTCAATCACCATCTTCTGTTGCCATGATCACATTTCTTCTTTTATCATTTCCTTAATCCCCTCTATAAACAGTCTTATCCCTCATTTTTACTCTTTGTAACTCCCTGTGTGCTAGTGGCTTTCCCACCTTGCTTGGGGTGAAATGCTTAAAAAAAATATCTTTCAGTTTTGAACAAAACTGCTTCTATCACTACCTATTCTGTGTTCACATTCTCATCTCCTATACTAAATTGGTCATAAGTTATCCATAACAAGTATTTTAAATGTTTAGTAATTATTAATTACTAAAATGTTGTAAGATATTTTCACTCTTGCATCTATATTCAATCATCCTCAGTGCCAAAGAAAGCTCTATGTCACATCTTGTATCTTGGAAGGTCACATTCTATAATTTGGAAGCCTACACTCTAAACTTGGAAATTCCTGTTTAGTACCTTGGAAATACATATTCCAAACTTTGGAAGCTTATATCCAATACATGGAATTTCCCATTTGTGTCTTAAAAGTTCATATCCGATACCTGGAAAGCACACACCCTATATCTTTGAATCTTACCCCTTATTTATGGAAATTTCCATACTGCCTCATGAAAGATGATATCCTGTAACTTGAAAATTCAAATGATGTATCTTGGAAGCTTATCCCCTATACTTGGAGTATCCACCCTGTACCTTGAAGATTTTATCCAATAACTTAAAGTTCACATCCAATATACTGGAAGCTATGCTTAAAATTCCAGTCATGAACCTGGATGTTTATATCATATACCTAGGGAGCACACATACTGTATCTTGGATGCTTACTTGCTATATTTAAAAAACAGACCTGTACCTTGGAAGATCACATCATGTACTTTGGAAAGTCATGTCCTATGCCCTAGAAGTTCCTGTTCAGTACTTTGGGAAGTTTATATCCTAATTCTTTGGACATCATATTGTCTATCTTGGAAGCTCACTTCATGTACTTTGGAAGGTCATGTCCTGTGCCCTGGAATTTTCTGTTCAGTACTTTAGAAAGTTTATATTCTATTCCTTGGGATATCACATTGTATATTTTGGAAGTTCATATCCTGTATTTGTAGTATAAATGTATCATGTATTATCAGAACAGAAGCAAATGGTTCTTTTTTCTTTCTTATATTTTAATGATTTCACCCCAAGCAAGGCAATAAAACCACTAAGATATAAGGGGTTAATGAGTGTGAAAGAATATGAGAAAAAATTACTAAAGAGAGAGCATAATAGAAGAAGAGGAATTAAGAAGACAAAAGATTATAATTAACATTGCATTTGCATTTTTGAAAATCAAAGGTGATTGGGAAACAAGATGCTGGAAGAGAGTTCCTCAGTCATGATCTGTGAGAGAAAAATCAGTACTACTGAATAATATTGATAAAGATATGATATTTATACTAATAATGTTAAAAGTAAAACTATACTTAAATTATCTACAATTCTTTGATTTATAAATGAAATAAGTATTGATGTGAAAATCTCTAACAAATGAAAATACTCTTGATGCATCCTGATAATTCTTCATTTCCTAGAAAATCAGTTGAAAATCAAATCTGAATTGAATAAATATTAATGTTAATTTATTAAGCTAATCTTTGATCAGAAGCATAGTGAATTCTGTTTCTTTGAAAATATTATAACAGATTATTTGTTGGATATTTGCATGATTATCCTCCTGAAATAATCTTCCTACCATCTTTCATATCACACATATTAATTTTATAAAGATAGTAAAAACAATAAATCGTGAAATACAATTCCTTTCTATCACTGAAACTTGTATGAAAATGATTATTAAATTTCTTTAAAAGTGAACGTGTGACATTTGAGTATGACGTATACAAGTGATATTCAGAATAAAAGTTACATTTGGGTAAAAAAAATAATGAAATTTGTTTAGTACGGTGAATGTGACTAGTTAATCTGGAGTTAGGGCAATGATAACTCGTATTTTTTCACCCCTCAAATCATTTTTGTTTAGCAAGAGTTATTCTGTGCCAGTTATATGAGATTTATTTACATTTGGACTAATATCTTCATCATTGCT
The DNA here is from genome assembly GCA_963932145.1 of Acanthosepion lycidas. Classification (NCBI taxonomy): domain Eukaryota; kingdom Metazoa; phylum Mollusca; class Cephalopoda; order Sepiida; family Sepiidae; genus Acanthosepion; species Acanthosepion lycidas. The sequence goes on from OZ010573.1 coordinate 118,134,408, forward strand.
GTCATTATCACAAAATTTGGTCATTATGCTCTATGGCCTATCACAAAGTACTGTACCAAATAACAGAAACCATATCACCTGAGGACTATAAACGTCTAAATGGATAGCACATGTAACTCAAAGAGGAAATAATGACATAATCAAGATGTCGACATTCCTCACCACTTCAAATAAATCATTTGGAAGGAAACGCCATCAAGGGTGATAACAGCTCATGGATCTGAGAAACCTATTTTCCTGAAAAACTGTTTTAATAGTGTAGTGGCTTGGTAAATAGGATTGTACATATTTGCATATGTTAATTAGAAGAGATATAATGTGGATAACAGACAGGCAGAAGTTGACTACAGATCATGTATCATAAAGCAACACAATACAACAATATGGCATCACCAATAGCAAATTGTTTGGATGAACCAGAATTTGTTGAGGCTTGGATCCCAGCCCAGCTGAAGCTAGAAAGAGGTCAATTACTTCATTTTCTTCTGATCATTCATAGTTGTCTTTCAGTTTTGTTTTAGCCCTAGCCTGAGCTGCAAAACACCAGATCCAAGTTTCAACAAATTCTGGTTCATCCAAGTGACTTAAACATCCTATCAGTGTCACTATATTGTAGTATTGTGTTGTTCTACAACACATGATCAGTAGCCAACTTCTTGCTTGTCTCTGAGTTTACTAAACATTTTATATCTCTTCTGCTTAACATATGAGAATAGGTACAATTCTATTTACCAATCCACTACAGTAATTCATAACATCTAAAAAATTAATAATTAATAAGTGTTTCTGTCTATTTTTTATGGATCTCATTATTCTTGTTCCTCAAATAATTTATTGTATATACAATTAATTGATCTTATTTTCTTATTTCTGGCACTTGAAACTTGATGCATGACAAATTTCATGCCACTGTAATAAATTCATATGGATTTATTTGAGGAAACAATAAAATTTTGTATCTGTCTATACTTCTGAGATGAGACACTGTAGCTGTTTGCACTATTTACATTGTTTAGACTGTTGTCTTCACCTTCATTGCCATATTCAGGACACATGGCCCAATGGATAAAAGCATTGGCTGAATTAATCCAATGACTTGAGTCAACCAAAGAGTTGTGAGTTCAATAACTGGCCACAACAGGGGTGAACAAAAACTTGGAGAGCTGAGTTACTAAAAGGAGAAACCTGAAACTGAGATATCCAGAAAAGGCATGGCACATGTAAGTAGAACAATCTACTTCAATGGATGAAATAAAAGGGTTCCATTTGAAATTCCAACATATATCACCTGAAAAAGGCTTAAATGTGGCTAAATAGGTGGCTTTTAAGCTAGTACATATATATATATATATATATATATATATATATATATATATATATATATATATATATATATATATATATATGTTATGGTCCAATATCCTCGCATCACAGTTATGGTCCAAGGTTAGAACCAAGGAAGAACAACACAAACACAAGAGTAGAATAACAAAGATATATTACAACAGAAATATAGTACAAGAAGTTGAAGGTGTTAGTAATGACTGTTCGTCTGGTTTAGAGTGAACTAATATTGTCTTGACTTGTTACACCATTCATTCCTTATACCTCTTGAGAGGCACAGTATTTATAGTGTCAGGAAAAGTCCATTATCGTTATAGGTAAGTTCCCATAACACCGTACAACGGCTGAAATGTTGTGAAAATGACAATAAAGATGAGGACAACAGTTTGAACAATGTAAATAGCGTAAAAGATTTTGTATGTTATACATATCTATTTGATTCACTACATCTGTCACAATAAATACACCAAGAACCATTTTATCAAGTGTTATCATATTTTCTAAATTCTAACATGATTAAAAAAAATGAAAAAAGCTTTTCTTTTTGTGATAACCCTTAGAAATGTAAATTTGACCTTTCATTATTATTAGTAAACCTGCTTCCACAGTAGTAAAAGAGAATTCTTGCTTTCTAGCCAAATTTGATATTAAAAAAATTTAAATGCAATGTCAATCATTATTTTATATCTTCTTAATTCCTGTTCTTTTATTGTTCTCTCTCCTTAATAGTGTTTTTGTTTTCTCATATTCTCTCAGACTCAGTAAGCCCCTGCATCTTAGTTGCTATATTGCTTTGCTTTGGGTGAAATGATTAAATAAATAAATAAATAAAAAAGAATTGAAAATGTTGGCATACAAGGTGACATTTTAACCTTAAAATCCCCCCACCACCACAAATAGGGTGCTGTCTTATAAAATGTGAACCTTAAATCTTGTGATTTATGGTAAATTGTTAGCATGGGCGATGTGTGTTGCAACCAGTTTTTTTATAGATCACATTTGAGAACAGGGAAACAAGTGGGTGGTTAGTAGGAAAAGTCTTTGAGGTTCCCACAATAGCTTACCAAAAACACAGCACCCACTCATGAGGTATTGTAGATGGTGGGAGTTAATTGATAATATCTCTCCACCATTTTTTCATTAGAATCTAAGTGAAAAGAAAGTATATGCTTACTAAATTTATTTAATAAATTCAATAAAATACATTTTGAAATATGATTGGGGAAGGGGGTTTTAAAATTTGGGATCGTCTTATACACCCACTCACCTTGTATACCAGCATATACAATAGATGTTTAGTATTCAATCCTGTCAATCAGAATATAAATAGCTGAAAGATTTTTTTTTAAATAAGGTCAATAAAAATCTTTCTTTATATTTTTTTTGGTTTCATTCTTGTAAAATACATGAAAATTTCAGCAATAAAATCATATTTAATCTTTTATGGACTGATATGTTTAAGAAGAATGATTTCTTATTGGAAAGTAGAAAACATGAAGAAAAAAGCAAGTTTATGAAAAAAATAAAAATGAAAGAAATGTATATAAATAAATAACTCAGGAATAAAAAGAATACCCCAAAGAATATTTTTCTGAAAACAATCCACTACTTGCATTTCATGTAAGAAAAGATAAACTTGCCCTTATGCAAAGTTATCAATTCATTTTAGGCCTTTGGAAAATGGTAAAAAGGAATTCTATAGGAATTCCACATCAAAAGATTTGATTAGGTGTTCAATATAATATTTGTGGACATGCTTTCTCAGTAGATACATGTAATTATTAACATTTTTCTATATATAAATGTAAATGTAATTATAAACCAAGATAAAATATAACTATGAATATATTTGCAATTTATACAAACATACTTGCAGGTCTATGTACAAACATACACACCCATGTAGAAATTCTTTGTAATCAGAAACATCTGATCATACATGTGTATTAAAATATTTTCTTATCTACAATATTGTATATCTACGGCAATAAATCTGCTGGATATAGGCTACCATCCAAGCATGGATCCTTTGATGTCTCTGTTGTTGAAGAATTCTGCTTCATGTATATAATGGTTGATTTCTACACTGTAGTAGTGTATATGCTTTTCTCCAGTCTGATGCTCACAGATATCTCTCTATATTGTTTCAAGGACCTATGATGGGTCAGATGTATCGCTTCAGTTAATGTGTGAGTTCCTGGGATGTCCACACATTCTATGTTGCAATCATGATGCTCCTTGCTCTGATATTGTTTTTCCATCAGTCGTATAGCTGCTACTGCCACCCTCCAGTGCTGCCCTTGTTATCCTGAGTGACACCCAATCCAGTATGAATGTTTGCGCTTCACTCATTGACATGAGCAAATGTGCAAAACTTACAATATACAATGGAAAATTAAAATCAGTCAACCTCATAATTACAAATAATAGCACTCTGATAAAATCCAAACTAAAAACAATGCAGTATATCAGTTTAATTGCCCAGTACAAGATGGCAGATCTTGTCAGAAATCAATAATCTACTGGGTTGGTCAAAAGATTTCTTTGCTTATTAAGTAGAAAATTTAATAAATTGAACATACTTTTTGGCCAATACAATATATTGGACATACAGCAACAATCCACTCCTGAAAGAATGACAATATCAGTGCCATAAGAAAAGCATCTTGACATCCACAAACAATAACCTGTCCCCATGAAACAATTTCTGGTTGATAACACCATTGTTCTAAAGAAATCTGTCTGCCAACAGTGACTATAAAACAATTCAAGACAAATATCAGCCTTACTTTATTTAACAAGAGAGCTTCAGACAATAATCATTGAGGATTAAATATGATTTGATATGACTTTATTGCATTTCCATATATTAATAAACTATGAAATAAAACAAATATACTGTCTTTCATTAAAAATAAAGAGAAAAAAATATATAGTTGTTAATTAAGTAATTACTAACAAGTTCATTGTTAAAAATGTTATCAGTAATTGTTATTTAGTAGTAATTTAGGCCTTTACATGTCTGCACCTAGTCATAGACCTCAGTTGCATGGTTGTCAGGCCTGGTATAAGGATCACCTTGGGTGATACTGATTTAAAAAAAAAAAAAAAGTATGTGTGTGTGTGTGTTTTGTGGTTCTAAATCAATGTAACATATCAATTTAATTGGCAAATGTAAGACTGCATCTCTTATGAAAAATCAATCTATTGGACTGGTCAGAATATTTGTTCGCTTATTAGATAGAAAATTTAATAAACCCCCGAACAAAATTTTTGCCCAATACAATACATTGGGCACACAGCAACAATCCACTCTTGAAAGGATGACAATCTACTTAAGTGATATCGGTGCCATAAAAAAGCATTTTGACATACACAAACAACTATCTGTCCCCATGAAACAATTTCTGGTTGATAACACCATTGTTCTAAAGAAATCTGTCTGCCAACAGTGACTATAAAACAATTCAAGACAAACATCAGCCTTACTGTTATACTGGAACACACCTATTCTATAGTTAATAGACTCTTCCACCTATAATAAGTAGTAGTAGGAGTCACTAAGGGCTCAGTGAGTTGGTCAGTCAGTCGATGTCAGACAACCATTAGTCAGATATTAAAGTATCAGCCACCACAACTAGATTGCTGCGTCATTAACTAGTATATCAAGTTTCTAACATTTTGTACATCAAACCTATTTAAGGACAGACTTAGTGAAATACAAGCCTCCACTGTGAAACTACTCTATAACACTTACTTTATTTAACAATTGTTCAAATGAGTTGACCGTCTTCTTAGAAGGCAGCCCAACATAAAGGCATGTCACATCTTACCCTGCAGTGTAAGATTACTACTACTTCTACTCAATACACCTTACAACATGAACATGGAAAAACATTAACAACAGACCTTTTGAAAATGGCTAATAAGTTGGCCAAAAGCACTTGGGACAATAATCATTGTGGATTATAAATGTATAAGATTTCCTTAGTATGTTACATTTAATGAAACATGTATAAAAGAAAGTTTACAGCTCAGTTACACAACATACATATTAATATATAAATCAACTGGATATAAGTAAATATATAATCATTATAAATATGATAAAGAGTATATTTGGAAAAAAAATGTACTGAATAATCTTAAGCGTCTAATAGAAGGGCAGGGTCATTTATGTATTTTATTTTAGAGAAAATACATCAGTAGGAATCTTGTTTTTGCCAGGTTGTTATATGTTGTCATAATCGTAACATCCTAATTCCATTCGCCACCACTGGATTTTGTTATTCTTTATTTTACCAAGTCCTTTTGAATTAAACATATAGTTTACTTGCTGCTCAGTAAGGATAGTAAAACACCTCTCAATTAAGAGGTGAGACCATTTTTGCACCACTTCTAGGATATCACAAGCTTCTTGATCAGCAATAGAGTGCTTATGTTTGTTATCAAAAAGGAAGTCAACCGACCAGCCTGCTTGGTTCAGTGCAACAGCTACAGGAGTATCAGATCTAATAACTATGGGAAGGTTTTCATCAATAGAATGTAGTAGGGTCTTTTCAATCTCCTCTTTAAGGTCACTGAATGCTTTCTCAGGATTAGAGTTGAGAGAGAACAAAATAGTTTAATCCAGGTGGAGAATTTTGGTACCCAATTTGAATAATAAGAAAATAGTCCAAATACTTGATGTAATGCTGCCTTTTCGAGAGAGATCAGAAGAATCTTAAGGAGATGTAAACATTCCAGGTTGGGTCTAATTAATCCTTAGCTGATCAGATACATGAGCAGGGTAACAGCATCAGCTCCCAATGTGTTTTTTTTTTTAAAAGTTAAAAGGTATTTCCAAACAACCCTCATGAATCTATTTAAGTTGATATCATGCTCCTCCCTTATTGATATGCTCCTCCTCTTCAAAGGTGGTATACTTTTTCTTGGTGTCCTTTATCAGTACTTGGTGGTACATACTCTTCAAGTATACCAATTTATTATTTGTGAGTAGTGTCAGGAAAGTGCCAGGATTTTACAGCTCTGAGCTTACAGTCAGGTGAAATTTGGTAAACAAGGAAGGAGGTTGAATACCTATGCCAACAAGACAGACAATTTGAGCAAAGGACTTCCAAATGAAATGGAAATGGAAGAATGTCATTGTAAGAAATCATGGCCCAATTACAACACATGTTACATAAGATGGCCAGTTTCATGTTAGGTTAAATCTTGTTACCCACCAGCAGATCGACCAAACAAGTGCCTCTAATTTTAGAAGAGAGTGTTAAAGAAGCCATGATAACAATTCCAGCTGTAGGAGAGACAGGGAGCCCAAGTTGTTGAACAACATGGTGATTTGTGAAGCTTTCTGTACTCCCTATGTCTATCAAGGCATTGACTGGAATATTATTAATCCTAGCATCCATAATGACCTGTGATAAATGTGTGTCCCCAGTAATCAAAGCTATTTTTAGGGCAGCTATTGGTTGGCTAGACTTACATGCTTTAGCATAGTGGCCCTTTTTACTCCATCTATTACAGATTGCATTCCTCATGGGAAACTTAGGTCTAGGATAATATATGAGTCCACAGAAATAGCAGCACTTCCTACTAACAAGCTACAACATGGTCGCTCTCATTTAGAGAATGGTCATTAAGAGAAGCATTTACTATAGCCATTTCCATATAGGATAAAGATAGGTTGGCAGCACTTTCTAGAACCACAGCCTGGTCATATGCAGTGTTTAACTCTAGTGAACTATTCTCAAGGAGTCTTGTCTGTATATGAATAGACAGTAACCCATTTATGATGGTGTCCTGGATAAACTCATCACAGTTAATCTCAGCTGTCACAAGTTTAAATCCAGAGTCTTTGCTAACTAGACAGATAGCTTGTAAATACTAGACCAGACTCTCATCAGTTTTCTGGTTTCTAGTTATTAGGTTGGTGCAAAAATAATGACGACATTATTACGTCATTATTTTTGCACCAACTCAATATAAAGACATGATGGGCTAAAACTCCACTCTGCAGCTTGAAATAATTTTTCTCAAGCTTGGCTATAGAGTCTTTGTACATAAGAAGGTCAGCGATGTACTCATGTACAAAAGGCTCTATGTAATTGCTTAACAATTTAAATTTCATTGAGTCATCTAAGCTTTCTTCAGGTAGAGACAAAAGGAAATTTGCAAAGGTCTTTCTCCAATGTAGCCATTCTTTACTGGCTGTACTACTAGCCAGAGCAGTAAAGAACTATTATGGTTTCAGCAGTCTTTTCATGACAGTAATATTTTTTTCTTAAAAAAGATTTGGTTCAGCAAATAAATTGTAATAAAACTGCAAGAGGCTAGTAACCTTATTAAAGGTTTTTCCACCTAACAAAGACTACAGAAAGTAAAATAAAATATATTAAAGTGGAAAAGTCCTTTTGAGACAGAATAGAAGGTTTAAATAGTCCAGTATTGTTAGTTATTTTGCTATAAAATATATTGTTGGTAATTCAACTATAAAATGTATTGTTTGTCATTTTGCTTTAAAAAATGTATTGCTGGTAATTTTACCATAAAAACGTTTTTTTTTTATACTTTCATAATGTTTTGGTTTTGTTGGGGGTTCAATATTTGCCCATAGCTGGGAGCCTAACAAGTATTAACACTATGGATCAAGGTGGACCTGAGAACAACAGCTATTAAGAGGTGGTTCTATGCCCCTAAAAAACCTCCAATCCCTGATCAGAAGCCTTGCTGCAAGATTTAGTTTATTATCATACAGAGGAGTATAATGGCTCAGGATGAGAAATCAGAGAGTGAAGTTCAAATTCTAGTTGGGTTTGTTACATTTATTTATATGCAAATACCCTTGGGAAAGGTATGAATATATCACTTCTTCCCCAGTAATGTGTTGAATAGCAGGACAGACTGGGTTCTATAGCCTTGGGTGGTAACCAATCTACCACAGAAAGAAATGACAAACTTCTGTGGAAAAATCTTCTGCCCAGTCAGTCATGAATCAAGAGACATGATTGCCCAAGTTTGTATCATGTATGGCACTTAACTGATAGACATTTGGAATATTGTCCTCATCTTTCTTGTTTTAGTCATTTTGTGCCCTCCAGCCTTCATCAGATATAGATCGATCTGGGTAATTCCCTGTAGGTTACCCAGATCAATATACACCTGATGAAGAACACAGTGGCCAAAACACTGTGATAACAACAACAAAGATGAGGCCAATAATCTGAATGTAAATTGTGAAAATAATAAGGATGCTAGATTAATCAACAAATAATATGTATTCCCTAGTGGCATCACTTAATTTATGGATACGAATTTATAAATTTAAATTATTTTATCTTATTCCAGTTATCTGTCCTTTGAACCAGACAGAATAAAATATTTTTGCTCTTGTAACTGAAATATATGAAGGAGTGTTGAAAAGTTCTCAGCCTGACCAAAAAGAAGATCAAAAAATATCCTGATGCTTGATCATTTTGTCAGATTTTGGTAAGTGCATCTGTTATGGTTCGGTTCCTTATACCATGATGATAGTCCAAGGTAGAACCGATAAAGAAGAACTCGAATACGGATATGGAATGACACAGATATATTACAAACAGGAATATATACAGAGAGGTACAAATGGTTAGTACGAACAATCAGGTTTAGTAGTAATTGTCTGAACGCGACTCTGTTTCAGTCTGCCTCTGACTCAACTGACTGACTCGCTCGCTCTAACTGACTGACAGACTCCTGACGGACTTCACTCCAGACTTCAGACTGAACTCCCTGCTTCCTCTTGAGGTGCAGTATTTATTACGTATGGAATAGTCCATTACGTTATTATGGGTAAGGTCCCATAACAGCATCAGACTAAGAATTTTTCATCATACCTTCATATTTGAAGGTAAATGATTTAATCATAATAATTGGCAATGTTTCGGCTGTTGTATGCTCCGGCTTTCTTCAGGTGGTTGGAATGTCTAACTGAACCCTTTATTTGACTCACTGGGGTAGACTGTTCTATTTCCACATGCCATGTTTAATGGATGTCAATTGTAAGTTATCTCCTGTTAATTCCTCTTTGTTGTAATAAATATGGGGACAATAGTCCGAATAATGTAAATAGTGTACATATTACCTCATCTCAGAAATATAAACAGATAATTGGCAATGCTTTGAGAGAATGCTCTGGTCAACAGTCACATAATCGATAGGTTGTCACATAGAACACACTATGCTGTCTTTCTCACCTTCTGACTGGCTTATATTGCTGCAGATGATCATTGATGACTTTTATTTTTAGATTTTTCCACCTTAAAGGTTTATCATATGACTACAATGATTAACAAAACTAAAATTAAAGCTCTTTTAAAAAAACACCTAAATCCCTCAAATTTTCCAGCATTGGATGTATTCATACCAATTTCAGCAGTGTAGACACCCTGGCTCTCTGTGAAACTATCCACAATCTCTACCATTGAATTCTTTGTTCCTGGCTATCTTCCTCTCTGTCAAAAGGATCCTAGGGTCCACATGCATGGCTTCAGTGTTTATATTTATGAAACTCTCCCAGTGGAAAATGGATTGTCACTTGAAGTTCTTATATGTGATTGTAATTTTCACTATTAAACTCAGTTAATTATCTTTTCATCCTTTACTGTTCCCCTTCTCCTCAGGACTGTCACTTGTTAGCTAGTCTAGTTGATGGTATATAGAAGACTCTCTCTCTACATTCTTCTGCAAATATTTTTGTATATACAACTTCTGTGCTCATCAAGTCAAGTGACTTCATCCCTCTAATGCCACTGATCTTGCCGGCAATTGCTCAAACTCTCACTCAAAAAGTAGACTCAAAATTCTTGTCATGCTTTGCAACTCTGTCCCTTTGGCAACTCTGATCCTGTGGGAGTTTCTTTAGATATTTCTTTCTGCTCATCTATTAAGCAACTACCCCGTAATTGCAGGGAATGTTTTTGTTACCAACACACAGACTGGGACAATTTTTGTGACTTTCTTTATAACACTCCTTTGAGTGAAATTTCTTTTCATGTGAATGCTGTCATCGAAGCTTTTATGCCATCATAGAAATATCAAGAAAAACCACAACCTTCTCCTTGGTTTACTGTTGTCTGTTTGGTCACTATAGTGTACAGGAATCATGTCTCACTATACCAATGTGACAGTGCAGATCATAAAAGGTACCTCTTTATGTCTGCTCATAATAATTGTAAGTGTATCCTCAATGAGAGTAAGTCACTGTTCAATGACAAAATGAGACACTATGTTCCCTCACACAAGTTTGACTCAAATGATTACTGACAGCTTTGTAAAACTGTGTTAAACAAGGGGAAATCCCCAATCTGTCTCCTCAGTCTGAATTATTGTCATCTATTACTGGTAAAGTAAAATGTGTTGCTTGAAAATTCTCTTCCAACTCAACTCACATCTCATCAAACTAGATCCCCACAAAACATGCAGAAGTGATGGTATCCCTTTAACAGTCCTAAGGAAATGTGTTCCTGAACTGGCTCCTGTTTTCTCGAAATTCTGCAACAAATATCTTCCTGCTTCATGCTTTCCAGCTTGTTGGAAATCCTATTCTCTTATTCCTATCTTTAAGAACTCTGGTGAACATTCTAACATTTGAATTATTATCCTATTAGCATTTTACCACATTTTGGCAAAATAATAGAAACTCTAATCAACTCTGAACAGTGTAAGCATTTCACTCCACATGATCTTCTTTCAAATAAACAATATGGATTTCATTTCTCTAGGTCAACTGTCAATAATGTTAACAGTAATAACTGAATTGGTCTATCAGGCTTTAGATAAGAACAGTGAGATTCAGATTGTGGCTTTAGATATCTTGAAGGCATTTGAGAGAGTTTGGCATGCTGGTCTTCTTCACATGCTAAAGTGCTATGGTGTCTCCAGTCAAATTTTCATTTTTCTATCCTTGGATCTACTTTGTTACTTCCTGATGTCATCAGTTCTCAACTTGGTATTTATGCTAATGGCACAACTAGATATTCTTGTTTTAATAGTAAGTCCGATAGGTCCAACAAAGTAAATATATTAGGTTGGTGCAAAAATAATGACGTAATAATGTCGTTTTTTGACGTTACGTCAAAAAATGACATTATTACGTCATTATTTTTGCACCAACCTAATATATATATATATATATATATATATATATATATATCCACTACATATAGTACTAGATTGTTCTCATTCCAGCAGCTATTCTTATATATGGATATAAACATAGATACAATGAGTTTGTGTAAAAAAGGGTTGAAAGTTTTGTGGTTGTGGGCCACCAGGAATCTCTTCTCACCACTGCCAAATGGAGGAAAATGGTATGGCTTGGACACATTACAAGGCACGACTGCCTGTGCAAGACCATTATGGTTACTGCAAAACAAAATTAAATATTACACAAGATTTAAGTTTAGTTTCACATCTGCCTTATGCCTTACACTTTTCACATCTGTTCTATCAAGTTATGCATTTTTTTATAGTTTATGTTAATATTTAACCTCATGGAAGAAAAGAAATTCAGTATCATGTTTGCAATTACATTGCACTGTACAATTTTGCTGTGTTCTCAAGTGCAGTAACTGTGTGTAAATACTAGTGATGATTTTTCATGTTTTAAAACTAATAAAACTAATCACTGTGAATAATTATCCTTTGAAGACATCAGCTTTGTCCATATAAAAATGTCTTATACAATACACCATGTTCAATTCTACACAAATATCTCAAGGAAACCAAAAATAAATCTAAAAATGGAATGTTGGTTATACATCAAACTCATTACAAATTCATATTGAATTAACTAGGAAGAATTAAAGAACACAATATATCCACTAACATGGACATTGGATTGAGAACTATCTAGGATAGTAGATTGAATCAAGGGTTCATTTTGAAATTCCATAAAAATAATCAATTATAACAGACACTAGAAAGAGGTCAGAGGTTATAAAGTGTTCTGTCCGTAACAACAAAGATGAGAACCAAGTATATCAGCATACAATAATAATGGTTCTTTACTGAAGAAAAACTTAACAAAAATTGTGTTTGATTTTCTGAGAAAAGTCTATACATAACTAAAAGATTTTATGACCAGAACCAGTATGATTAAACATAATGCAAAGCCTTATGCTTTTTCTTCATCAAGGAGGCACCTTGACTTGAACACCTATTGGGACCTAAGCTTGCCTCAGACCTCAAGTGGAATTCATATATATGATCCATCACTAAAGATGCTGGGAAAATGGTCAATTCCCTGATATGTTTTACCTTTACAAGAGCCAGATTAAACTGTAAATGCAGTACTGATGTCATATCTGAACTGGAGCTGCACAATCTTCACTTTCCAGACTTTACCAAGTCTGTAAAGTGAAGACCGGGCAGCTCCAAAAGTGTCTATACAGCCTTGTGGTTGATGGTATATGTTAATATTTTCTGTCTCTTGCTGTCACTACTTCGATATGGAAAATATTCAGATGAGTTACATTCCTTAGCTCCTCCAACTTTAACACTCCAAGCTAAACCCCACTACACCAAATATACTGAGGCAAACCAATCTCATTCCTTTCCTTTAGTAATGAGTAAGTCCCATTCAATAACTTCTTCTTAAGAACTGTTGCTTTGAGGAACAGAATCCCTGAAGTATGCTTTCCCAACCACTAAAATCTTAACCTATTTAAGTCTATAGCTAACTGTTATTTTTCGTAGATATCTACATAAACTGTATGTATTAGTCTTTAAACTCATACAACAAGCACCTTCAGTAACTCTCTATCTTTGTATAGGGTGAAAATTATAAAAAAAAAAAACTCTCTTATTATAGAATGTTCTGATTCTCATTTGTTTTCATCAGAAGTCAGCAAACATGACATGTATCATCTATGGGTGATTGGAATTCTGGGTAAAATGATTTTTATCATTTACTGGTAAAAAATAAATGTCATTTCTACTTTGTATTAGAAAAAACAGCAGCTTTTGGTGACCAGGACTCATGCCATTCTCTACATAAGCCTTCACTCAAGAAAAGAAAACCTTAAAAAAATAAAGTCTTTAGTAAAGAATGTTTTACCATATTCACCATCAGCATATTCAGCTTAACATTTGTTTTGATCAATGGAACATTTTCTGATTGCCAAAGAATTCAGAAATAGGGAATGCATCAATTTAGATCTCTCAGCTTTCTTTTTGCCAAAAGGCCCAGAATTCTATCAGTAGGGAATAGAAAAAAATGTATTTACATTGCTTTACCATAATTGCTAATGATAGCAATTATGCCATTGATTAATAAAATATCACGGAATTCTATTTGCATCCATTTGACAATGCAATATTATTTTTCAAATAATCTTAAAGTACATTCTTTCCATGAGATTATCATTATTTTAATCAAATGTCTGTAAAATAATTTTAATTAAGAAGCCAAAGCATCAAAATGCTGTTCAAATAGGTTATTAAAAATGTTCTCTGAAATTATCTTATAATTCAGTTGATTTTTCAACCCTCAGTTTTTCTTGCTTAAATAGTGAAAAACTACACAAACTTAAATAAAATATGATAAAATAAAATACAAACTTAAACATTTGCCAATAGAAAATGGTCATCTGTATTTTTTTTTTTACAAATATTTGCTTTCATGCCAACAGTTTTACCATTTATTTTATTAAGAATAAATATAATCAAAATATGGCAGCTGTTCTCTTTGATTAATTTTCACTATTGGAATGGGCTCCATTCAAAACTGGATCTCTTTCCACATATCAGAAATACATTAGTATTTCTGTTTTATTTGAAATTTTTCAAGTTAAAAGTTTTGTTTGGTTGAGTTAATCAATTTTATGACATGTCAACCTTCCTTTGCTTATCTAATGTTAAAATCATCATCATTATTATTATTATCAAATGTTTTAACCAGAGACCTTGCATTATGGATGTTCTCTATCAAGAGAGGTATTTATTCATGCATAGTGTTCTTTAGCAACTAGACCTGACAAACATCTCTCTCTCCATGTCAAATCACAGCTAATGTCCTCCTACTCAAGAAAATAAATACACCTGTATCCTGAACACATGGCCACTGATTCCATCAGGTGAAATCTCTGCCCTAGATACAAAGTATTATCATTGCATTCACTCTATACATACTCCAGTGTGCTAGATGGCCATTGACTCTACAAAAAGGTTAATCCACCCTTTGATAGATCTTGTTATTAATCCTGTTAGATATCTAGCCACTCTCCCACCTCAGTTAGTCACTGATGACTGATGACCCAATGATTTGAAAGATAGTATTGGTTTACATGGTACCTGTAGTACTCATAGTGATCTGACATAATCTCATATACCAGGAGTAAAAGCAAAATTGTCCAAATAATGTACAGCAAAATTATCAAATTGTTAGATTAAGATTTGAACTGTTGTATCTTAGAAATGATTAAAGATATCTTACTGAAATTCTCCAAGTTTTTAAATACTATTGGACTCTGAACAATAAGAATGTATTTAGCTCTAAGTTGAAATGATGAGCTCCTGATCCAGTTTTCCTCTCTAATACCTTCTCTTTTTGAAACTTATTCACTGTTCTCTTGATGGTTCTTGAAGGAACTTTGAAGATGGAAGCCAGAAGATAAATGTTGGCACCATTAATGAAGACCTGAATGATTTTTTCCTCTCCCCATTGCTCAGTTAGGAAGACATAGTGGGGCTGACACAAAACAATTTTAACCTGTTCTCTTTCTAGCTGAGTTTGAGTTCAAAGGGTTTTTTTAGTGATTCTTAAAAATGGTCTCTAGATGGCTAAAAATCTTATCTGAAAGCCTTGGAAAAAGAAACTCAATTAGTTTAGTGTTTTTTAGATATTAAACATTTTGTGGGATGGACAATTATCACATGCTGTTATACAATTTGGACAATTTTGGTACATACACCCAGTACATACATTCATATATATGTTGGACTTCATCTATGTGTTGTGTCCCTTCAGTATGTGGACAAGCATGGTTCTCCACAGTCTCCTGTCCATTGTAGCTCTTGTGATTTTTGTTTTTTAGCCATCTCACCTAATTCCTGTTCTACCAATCGTTTATACAAACTTGTTAGGTAGGTTACTTGCTGACTTTCCTCTGTCCCTCTTGCCTTCAATATGTCCTGTGAGTATGAAATTTTCCAAGCCCTCTTTCCTCATTATGTAACCTAGAAATTTCAACTCTCTCTTTTTGCTTTTATGTGTAAGTTTCCTTTTTGTTTCCATTTTCTCTAAAACATGGTCATTGCTCACATGTTTGGTCCATGAAATTCTCAGCATCTTTCTGTAGAATCACATTTTAGTTGTCTCAAGTCACTTCTTCATCAATTTGGGGATTGTCCAGCATTCACTGCCATATAGGAAGACAAATATCACATAACAATTCAATACTCTTTTCTTTGTTTATAATGAAATTTTTCTATTTCTTTATACTTTGCTTCAATTTTTGAAAGCATCTTTCGGTATTTCAGTGCACCATCAGATTTTGGTGTCGTACTCTCTGTCCTCTGTTAAAAGTCTTCCTAGATATTCAAATTTTTGTGCTTTCTTGATTTTGGTGTCTCACATCTTTATTGTTTCTTTTGCTAACCACTATACATTCTGTTTTTTTTTCCCCACCATGTTGATGCAATACAGAAAGAGTTGTAGGTAGGCTAACTGAATGAGTCACATGTAATCCCATCATGTCCAACATATGTTCAATGTAGGATAGGTCTGGTGCCAATGTCAGTCATGGATGTTACCAAAAGTATGTTGATTAGAAGAGACATCATCTTGGTGGTCATTATCCTTCTTGAGCAGCACATCATCTTGTTGCAGGAATGACAGAAGAGTGGGTTAAACAATGTTTTCGACATACATTGCAATGTTCAACATTCCCTCCACTTGTACCAAGGTTGAGAGTTTTAACTTATGTGCCTGCCCGCACAATGATGCCAGGTATTGACTCTATGTATCTTGTGTGAATAAACTCTGGAAAATGTCATACTGCAGTTCTAAAAGGCAATCACTTGCATGAAAGTAGAACCTGCTTGCAACAGTGAACATTATAGGGTACCATTCAATATCTACAGTGAACTTCTGTTAATAGTTAATTTGGTTCACTGTGTTGTGCCAGAGAATTTTCTTGCCAGAATCCATCTTGCACATTTATAAATCTACCATTCATCCCTACACTGAATACTACTGCTATATCTGGTATAGTGCTCCTACTATATACATCTCAAGATTCTTCACAAAAACAAAAGAAGAATAAATGTTACCAGTTCTGACTTGATATCTCAACTTCCAACCATTATGCCACAGACATGACTGGCTTCCCTGTGCATTTTCTATAAAGGTTTTGCATGGCAATGGTTCTGTTAAGTTTTCTTTGTAACCTGGCTGAATGAATTTAAGTATACTACTAAATTGGCAAATAGTTTTCATCATTTTACTGTTGAACTAGCTAGATGTAACCGGAAGTTCTATTCTAATAGTTTCTTTTCCCACACTTCTCACCTGTGGAACTCTCTTCCAGTTTCTCTGCCATCTATGTTAATCACTATCTTCTCTCTTCCTGAAATTTGTTCTTTTATTGTCCTTTCTCCTCACTAAAGTTTTTTTCATTCTCTTTCACTTTCAGTAATCCCCTTGCATTTTAGTGGCATTATCACCTTGCTTGGGGTGAAATGATTAAAAAACACTACTGGAGTTGTACTCAACAGTATTGTGGCATAAGTGGAAGTTTAGCACAAGGCATACATACTCATAGTCCTGATAGTATTAAACAATTTCTGGAGTACATTTGCACTGATCTCTGTTGTGAAAAACATGCAGTCTGATATTGTTTCCAATGCATCAATCTTGACAAGCAACTGTACTTTATCCAGCTAATATTATCACTATCATAAAAATTTGGGGTAATTAAAAATTAATATCTTTGTGACATAATCTATTTGTTAGTGATGACCTAAACCAGTGATTCTCAACCATGCCATGGCACACTAGTGTGCCATGAAATCCTCTTAAGTGTGCCACAAAATATTGTCATGGCATACATATATATGTATGTATGTAGAAATAGTAATGGTACAGCGTTACTATTACATTGAAATGAATTAACTTCATATTTGTCTCTATTTTTTTTTAATCTATGATCTTATTTCATAAAATTTAAATGTATACCCTTTAAAAATTTTGCAAAGTGTGCCAAGATATTTTTATTTGCTCCTTGATGTGCCATTGCTTAAAAAGGTTGAGAAATATTGACCTAAGCATTTATTTTTCACTTCTGTTTTGCTTTAAGACAAAAGACCATCATTTTTCTGCCCAAGATTAAAATTTGTATGAATGGTTCAATTTTAAATCATTTTCACTCATAGTAAAGACATTTAAAATTCAAAAGTGAATGAAATAATATATGACAAGACAAACAGTACTAGCTCAGATATTATTAACATTTTTTTCCTTCAATGCACACAGAGGAAATGTTTTCATTGCAAATGAAATTTCAGTGGAAAGGTAAGCAGTCACTGAGTGCTTTTCCCTTTTAAGGAATGTCAATGAAGAAGAGATGATGTAGCAACATTAGAAAGTTTTTCTTCTCATTTGCATACTCAGTTTTGTTTAACTTTATGTATAAAAAGATATTTTGATAGTTTTTCATCAGAAAATATTATCTTTTGCAATAAAAACAACCATCTTAATTACTCCTGTTTTATAAAATGATGCCAATTCTTACATCATTACAACTTACCTCTTCTTATGGATCCATTTTGGGATGGCCAAGTTCAAAAATATTATTCACTGTGTTTAACTTTCTGTTCTTTGTACTTTAAGATTTTCCAAATTTAACCATTTTTATTGGGACTCACTTAAGAATTTGTCTCATTTCATGGTTCCCCATAACTTCTTATCTTTTGTGGCTCTTAGCAATGTATATCTTTTTACTATCCCTTTCACTTATTGTTTTGTCATCCATTTACACAATTAATTATGTAGGTTACTTGCAGTTAACATTTCCTTTTAATATATCCTGGGTTTTACCTATTTTGTCCATTGTCCACTGATAATTATTAGGTTGGTGCAAAAATAATGACGTAATAATGTCGTTTTTTTTTTACGTTAAAAATATGTCAAAAAACGACATTATTACGTCATTATTTTTGCACCAACCTAATATCACACAGAGTATCAGCCATTCTGTTTTTACTCCAGTTTACTTCATTTAATGAAAAAAAAGGTCATCTAATTCATGTTTGACTCCATTCTAGTGACCTTCCACCATTATCGATTGGACTCTGAACTTTCACCAATTGTAATGAATGGATGTTTTCTCAAGAAGCCGCTATGCCTTGATCCCCTAGTGAAACATAAACTCAACCCAGATCTCAAGTGTAACTCACATATGATCCATCACTAAAGATGATCGGAAAATGATCTTTTCACTGTACTGCACCAGCAAGTATTTCACTCCTCCTGCTAACCTCTATACTCAGGTAGAAAATAGAGAACTGCTGCCATTATGGGCAGGATCCACCCAGTCTTCACTTCCACTTTTGATAGAATTCAAAAGTGTCTCCCTGTCCTTGTAGATGATAAATTATTTTCCACTCTGCAACCCCTTTCTCAGAGATGAGACATGTCAAGCCTCTCACTGGTCTATCAGTATTTCTATGCTCAGGTGAACTATCCTCCTTAATTCCAACAGTTCTACTCTTCAGAGCTAAAACCCACCATGACATGCACATTGTAGCAAACCCCCTTATTCCCTTCATACTCCTTTGATGAGATGCAAAAAATAGATTCTTTCCACAAACGGCTTCCTTATGGAACCACATCTTAAGAGGATGCTTTCCTGATCACTACAACCTTAACCTGTTCAAGTCTAGGGTTAATTGTTATCTTCCACACATATCCACATAAGCTGTGCCTTTTACTCTCTAACCCTCTACCTCTAGTGGCACCAGGGCCTTGTTCAGAATGAAAACTACTGTAAAAAAAAAATTCCTTTTTATATTAAAACTCAAATACTTTATCTTTTTCTCCAATCAAATTCTTATAAATAAAAAACCCAAACTATTTCATCTTTTTGCTGCCATTCATATTCATATGAAGGCCCAACTACTTTAACTGTTTTCCTCCCATCAAATTCCAAAAATAAATAAACAGCAATTTTATTTTGAAATTTAACCAATCACAAATTTAAATAGAGTGTAAATAGATTTTATACTGAGGAATTTTGATAACAGCTTTATTTTTATTATCCGTTCATTCTCTATTTCATAAAATCTCGTATTAAATGGTAATTTAACAAAATAAGCTTAGTACAAACAAATTAATAAAAAAAATTAAATACTTTTAACTGGCTGACCTTACAATAATATACATAATTCATTTTATTCATTTAATTCTCTCACAATCTTCGCATTCATTTCTAAAGACATCCTATGTTTTTATTTTCTCCCCATTCAAAATCTATTTCTATTTTTGTACCACCAAATTGAATGCTATAACTGTTTTCCTTTCATTCTTTATTCTTTCTGTTATTCGTTCTTTCTATCTTTTAGGTTCCTGTCATTTTTCCATAACTGCATCTCTCCACTCCGGATCCGTCTCGCCAAAACACAGACACAAACTTTTGCAATCTGCATTTCT
>OZ010573.1:118159439-118274439 GCA_963932145.1 Acanthosepion lycidas
CTCATAAACAAATTCTTTTACGGACCTTTTTGTGAGCAGCTGTGACGTTTGTTCGTTGTCCAATAGAAAGGCCCGAATCATATCTGGGAGTGAATTCCCAGATGACCTTTTCAAGCCCCACAAACAAAATAAAAGACAGTCAAGTTCACCTGTCACTAGAGAGAAGGAGACGAGCGTATTAACACGTCCCTTGACAAATGTCCATCGATCGTTATTATTATCTCTACCTTTCTCCCTCACCTCTTTTATACTTGATAAATGAATGGAACATTTTAAGACTGAGTGATTATTTCAAAGACATTCCTACCCTACAATAACACTCATACATATATACATAGATCCACACACATATTCCTGCCTACATACACATAAACTCATTCTTGCAAGGACTACTACGAACATTTTGACGACCTTGTATCAACCAAAATACATTAATTTTATCTGTAGAGACCTTAATTGATTTATATGTATATAAATTTGTTGTTTCACTTTACAATTTGATTTTCTTGTTTTATACCTCTCTTATGGTGGGCTATCTAACTAACAAGGTCAAATCAAACTAATCCGTTTCAACACTCATGCACTTCACTATAACTGATAACCCATAATAAATTTACCAAATAGATTTAATGATATTCTTAAAATTTTGCTAACAACTGTTGGTTAATGCCAATTTTATTGCAAAACATTAAATTGCATGGGAAAATCTGATGGCGTATTCACTAAGTTGCCTTTAATGCCCATTTTATTTAATTATTCTGTGGCTCAGGCAAAAAAAATCTATATGTTTGGTATATATATATATATATATATATATATATATATATATATATATATATATATAATACATTCATATTAAAAAAAAGCTGAAATAAAAATCTTGGATGTTTAAGAAAACTCCATTCCATTCTTTGTATGTTTAATATTAATAATAGATATTTTTCTTGATGCTCTTGTAGAATCTAATAGTTATCTTTTTACCATTTCACTACAGAAAAAACCCAACAAGCATAAATTTTTGTCTTCTTAATTATTAAGGCGAATGTACTCACAAATATAAAATAGCTGCTATAGAAACAAACTATTTTTCTTTGTATATTTTAATTTAGAGAAAACTGAGTAACGTAAAACAAACAGTTAATAATTGTTTCCCTAAATCATGTCAATAAGGAACAAATGAAATTTACTTTAAAGAATTTTTGGAAAAATAATACAAATGCCAATCTTTGTCTAAACAAAATAAAAACATCATTAATTTATTCTGATGTAACCAGATACAGCAATTTCTCATTTATTATTTTTAAAAAGTTAAAACCTCTAAGTCTGCAGTTTTTCTTTATACAATCAAAAACTGTAAAACTTACTCTAACTGAAATCAAGTTATCAAAAGAATTTGTTTCATTTTATATACAGATAGATCTCAGCCATATGTTTGAAATATATATATATATATATATATATATATATATATATACATACATACTAGCTTAAAAGCTATCCTATTGGATGGCATTTAAGCTAGTTCCTGTGGAGGGCTCTTGATTGGGCCTACAGCTTATTTAGGAGTTTGAAAGTCCCTAAGTTTTGCATGTTCTCTGCACTTGAAGCTCTACTGGCTACAGTTTGATCTGGTTTTTCATTTACCCAGGACTTCTTTTTCCTCATTGCAGCTTTGGCTCTTGTGATTGCAATCTGGTCCTCTGCTAGCAGAGATTTCTTTTTCTGAGGCATACTGCTGTCATATGCAATAGACAACAATAAACTACAAAAGAACTCAAAATTAATTGCTGTATTTAAGTATTGCATTAATATTTAAGCTTAGCTTTTAAAAGTTCAACTATAATTCTTCTGCTGCCACTTAATTTAAAGACAGTTTATTTCCAAGTTATAAAAATTGTTATTGTACAAAAAAATTTCTTTCAAAAAATCATGTAAAAAAATCATTGAAAACACTCACAGAAATGAAAACTTGGGAATTCAAAATTTCTATAACATGAGCTGTTAAAAGTTAGAGACTTAAAGTTCTTTAATTGAAAAAGTGTGACACACTGACATTCACATTTAATATATATATATATATATATATATATATATATATATATTCAATCATGTTTTGTTGAATAATATAGACATATTATCTTTATTTATTTTTATAATAATCCTTTCTAGTTCTCTAATTAGCTTCTTGATGTTAAGTTGAAATTCGTCAAGTAAGGTGCTGTAATTTTTGTTAACCCAAGAATTTATGGTTACCCTAAGATTATCCTCAGAGGTGAGCTGTGATGACAAACTTATTGTAACTGTGATCATTATGATAGTGATTTTTGTAAACATGTATGAAAATGTTCTGTTATAATTATTTAAAAATTTTAAATTTATCTGTTAGAGTTATGGATGATTATGAAAATAAACAGACATATATCTATATTATTCGATATTATGTCTATATTAGTCTCCAGAGGCGGATATGCAATATAATTGGCCCTGTTCTGGCATCTTGTCTACAGTCACTCTCTCACAGACGTGTTGTCGCCTCTCTCTGTCTTTTTTACAAATACTTTCATGGCAATTGCTCCGAGGAGCTGCATTCGCTGTTTCCCAGACTTCATGAGTTCAAGCGCCCTACGAGGCTGGCATCCTGCTCTCACCTTTTCACTGTCAAAACTACCAAATGTAGCTGTCTCTTCTACTCCAATAGCTCCAGGTGCCTTGATCTATCCACTGTTCCTTTATCACTCCTATCTGATCTTGCTCCAAATCTTCTGTAACCCCTTGTGTCCTAGTAGCTTCCCGCCTTGCTTGGGGTGAAACGCCTAAAAAAATAAACTCAATAAAACATACATGAATGAAGATATGCTGTCTAAATATCTATATCTATATATATATATCTGTATATATAATCATTTCATCCCAAGCAAGGTGATGATGCCAGTAGAACACAGGGGTCACTACAGGAAGTGAAAGTAAATAAGAAGACTTTAGTTAGGAGAAAGGGCAATAAAAAAACAATGTTCAGGAAGACAGAAGATGGCAATTGAAATTGCATTTAAATTTTTAAAGATTGTAGGTGACAAGGAATCAAGAAATTGGAAGTGGGTTTTACAGCCGAGAAGTGTGAGGAAAAGAAACTATTAGAATAGAATATATGATTGCTTCTTGTGAGTTCAACAGTAAAATGGTGAGACCTAGTTGTATATCTAGTAGCACATTTAAATTCATGCAGCTGAAGGACTAAGAACAACTCATCATAACAAATACCATGAAAATTTTTGTAGCCTAGGAAAAATCAAGGGAGGTAACAACATATAAGGGGAGATAACTTGAACATCAGTATAGCAGTTCCCTATTGTTGGAACCTAGAAAAGATTACTGAATGAGGAATAACCAAAACAGAGGTTGGAAAGGAAATGTTAATCTTTATAACATCAACAAAATGCAGCGGCATGAAGTAGGTAAACTATGTCAAATCCTGTTGAACATTGAGATATCTAGGGCCACAGCCCAAACATTGACATTCTTATCTAAAGCTTCATAGATAAATTCAGTGATGGTTGTTAACAAATAAACCTAGAGAAGTGAAAGCCATATTGTTTACCCAAAAGGAGCCTATGTAAAGTAAGATGCTTTACCAATTTTGTGTTGATAATTCAAGGGATCAGATGGTTTCCCAAAGGAACTACAGAAGAGGACTTCCAAGAAATTGGAAAGCAAAAGTAGTGGGACATTTATTGGAAAGTTTGGAGAGAACAAGAACAGGAGCCAGTTATTTGGAAGTAATTATAATTACTCATTGTAGGCAATCAATTTCTGTAAAGTATATTTCCAAAAGGAGACTTACCAATGTTTCAAGATTGGCTAAATGTAACTATAAGTTCTGTGCTAACAATTTCTTTTCTTGCACTTCTAGTTTGTAGAACTCTCTTCTGGTTCTATGCTTTCCAGCCAACATTAATCTGCAAAAATTTAAATGCAATGTCAATCACTATCTACTGTCCTCCTGATTACTCTTCTTTTGTTTTTGCTACTTAGTAAAGTTTCTCATTTTTAATTCTTCCACACCTAAACCCCTTTTATCTTAGTGGCTTTATTGCCTTGGTTAGAGGGAAATTGACTTTAAAAAAAACAAAAAAATTAAGAATATTTTTAAATTTACATAATTTGATAATGGTGGGAGAAAGAATTTATAGAATTTTCATTCAGTATGAGGGAAAACAAAATTTCTGCCGCCTGTATGTTCTTTTATCAAATGTGTCTTAGAGCAGTATCCATGGTACACAGATAAGACATTGTGATGTGTATTTATGCAATGAGTTTGAAATGCAAGGAAGAATTATTCTTGTCAAAGACAAAAGTAATAATCATTTACTGAATTATCCATTGAAAATATTTTATGTTTAATAATTAATATTTATAATATTAGTCAGTGCTTATAAATGAAAACATTAAATGGTATACATTTTTCTTGTTGCCTATCCCATTTAATTTTATAGTTGTGCGTGTGTGTCTGTGTGAATGTTTAAAATATAGTATAAAAATTATGAAAGACATGAGTAGACACACACACACACACACATATATATATATATATATATATATATATATATATATATATATATATATATTCTTACATAAGATATATGAGCATATATTTTGATATGAATATACATATAATGATATATACATGCACAAAATGTGTGCACATATTTTGATGTGTTAATGTGAACACAAAGAGTCACATATATATGCACACCCACACCCATATATATATATATATATATATATATATATATATATATATATATATGTATATATATATTAAAAAGATGAAGAGGAAGCCAGTAAGTGGGTGATTATTCAAATTTTAGCCTCAGGGAGTTGATGCTATATGGAGTATTGAGAGGAAGAAAGGGAAAGAAAAGAAAAGAAAGAAAATTGGAAGGAGGTGTAATACAGTCCATGATTGAAAAATGTAATAATAGCATTTCTTGCTTTTGTTATTGTTGTTAGTCAGTCAATCTCTGAGCAAATTCACCAAAACATTAAGTCAATCTAATTTTTACTTTCACTTTCACTATTGTAAAACATTCATTTGTAGAAGCAGATAAACGTCTCCATTACACACACATATATATATATATATATATATATATATATGTGTGTGTGTGTGTGTGTGTGTGTTCTGTTTAAAAGAACATGTTTAAGTGAAGGCCTGATGCCTAAATATAAATGCACAAGACCAATCCACTTATATGTGTAGGTATTTTGCTTATATATATATACAGATAGATGCATATAAAAATTCAGATATAAATAAATGTATCTGCAAAGACAATAATAATAATAAAACAAAGGACAAAGGACAATCATTTAATATCCTATACAGTTTCCTTTTTTTAAAGTTGAGAGATTTTCAAATATTTAGAATGTTCTCAAATTCAAATTTGAATGCTTAACATTATTTCTTTTCAATGTATAAATACAATTTTCTAAATAAAATTTCTCTTTGTTTTGATAAATCTTCAAAAAGAATGAAACATGTTCATATCCAAGATTTTCCATCTTGTCAATTCTTTTATTAATATATATAAATATACATATCAATAACTGTTTGTATCTTTTATCAGGTCATCCCATAAGTTCTGTCCAAATTTTGAATAAAGAAAACAAGTGACCAAATGTTACATTTAATTACAGATTCAATCAACAATGTATTTTCCCTGATTATCTATGACTTCCTTCCATCTATTAACAAGCTTACTAATTCCATTACTGTAAAATTCTTTTGGCTTTGATTCAAAGAACTCACAAATGTCAGTTTTAAACTGTGTTACAAAAGCTGTTTCTTCCAAATGATTCTGTAAGCTACGAAACAAATGGTAGTCTAAAGAAGCAAGATCGGGAAAATAAGGTGAATGAGGAATTTTCTCCCAACCAAGTTCTTCGATCTTTTGTGACGTGATTCTTGCTGTGTCGGGTCTTGCATTGTCCTGATGAAACATCACCCCTTTTCAATTCACTACAGCAGGTCTTTTTTTCCTCAAAGCTTGGTTCAAATGCTCTAATTGCTAACAGTATATTTGAGCATTAATTGTTGCATTAGGTGGTAAGAATTCAAAGTGGATTATTCCTTGGTGATCCCACCATATTGAAAAAAAAAACCTTTTGCCCATGAAGTTCCCTTTTTGGCTGTGGCTGGGGTCCTTCCCCTTTACCAAGCCACTGTTTACAGTGCTTAACATTTCAATAAAAGATCTATTTTTCATGTCTATCCAAAAAAGGGGAAACAAGTTGGCGAGAATGGAGAGAAGAGCAGATGTCAACTTGGGATTTGAGGTTGTTTTCAGACAATTCATGAGGCACCCATTTTCCAAGTTTAGGGAACTTTCCAAGTTGTTGAAGATTCCTCTCCATAAACTGAGTGAATGTTTCTAGCCGTTTTGGCTGCTGAGTTTCCTTTCTTGAACTCATAAAAAATTATGTGCCTCAAATGATTCTTGGGTACTTCCTTGTTAGCAGGGTTTTAATCAAACAAAATTTAATTTTATTGTTCTCTGAAATAAAATTTGATCAGTTTAAATTCATCTAAACATAAAAATAATGTTCAGCTCCATTAGACATTATAAAATACTCTTTAAATTTCGTCCATTTTAAAAAAAGTTAAAATTCGGACAGAACTTATGGGATGACCTGATAATTAAATGAATGTATATATTTCTGTTGACAATGCATAAAATTTCAGATTTAACTAAAACTGTATCTCCAAAGGGACAATATGAATAAAGACAAAAGTCTAAGATATGTTTTCCTTTTGTCTTCATTCATTTTGTCTTTTTACAGATATATTTTTATCTATATCTAAAATTTTACATTCTTACAGAAACAGATAAAACTTTCTTAAAAATGGCATTAAAGAAAACCTTATACATCAGTGTTCACTTAAAATACTCAAATTATCATATATATATATATATATATATATATATATATATATATATATATATATATACATATATATGAAATAAGAGAAAGAAAAATAGAGTAAAATTCCCCTGTTCATAGTATTTACTTTCAAAAAAGTGCTCAATACAAAGTAGAGCAATATATTATTATTTTTATTATAAATGATTATAATAAAAACATGTTAAAATCACTACACAAAGCTTTCATGTTTCAATACTTTCTACTTCAATACAATCAAAGTATTGAAACATCAATATATATATAATTGAATATATTTTGCCAGCATACTTTTATTGAGACATGTTTCATTGAATAATTTAGATATGTTTTGTTGAGAGAAAATTACCATGTTGATACATATTATTTATTCCAAGTACTTTTAACATTAGCACAATGTCATCATCAAGTTGTTGTTTATTTCAAGACAAACATTGTAGTGTTCATCATTTTTAAAGACAAAATTGCTGTGTTCATTTGAAAGTTAAAACATGTCTGAATTATTCAATGAAACATGTCTCAGTATGTATATATATATATATATATATATAATACTGTTGTGGTGTCCTCCCTCTAAAGAGCCTATGTTAGACTCTTCCACCTACTATAAGATTAGTAGGAGAGAAGGCCTTGGGGGAACAGTCAAATAGATTGAACGCTGGTTGTGTAATACTCTTCTGTTGTACTTACTGTTTAATATATATCTGTAACACTTGTTTTAAGATGTTGTGACCATGTAAATGGTTAAAGAAATAACAAAACAAGTGTCACAGATATATCATATATTAAACAGTAAGTAAAACAGAAGAGTATTACACGACCAGAATTCAATCTATTCAAATGTTCCTCCAAGGCCTTCTCTCCTAATAATCTTATAGTAGGCAGAAGAGTCCAACATAGACTCTTTAGAGGGAGGACACCACAACAAATATATGTATGTAATTATATAGATTTAAAAAGTAGTAGCATAAAAATTTTGTTATATTGTTAATATATATTTGTATATATACAAAAATGTGAAGAAATGCACAGATAACAAAATTAGCTCATGAAATACAATAAGAAAAAATAATCTTTTTTCATAAATATATTTTCCTGGTTATAACCCCATTATCTGAGGCTGGGCTGATACTTATTGCCAAACATAAAAAATAAATATAGAACTATGTAATGGACTTGCTATTTCAAAAGCTCAGACTGCAGTTTAACACACTTATCACATGGTTCTTAACGTTTCTTTAACACTTTAAAAGAAAATTGAAATTTAGTCAGCAAAATACTGATACAGAGGAATGGATCAGACCAAGAATTTTTCAGCATTTCCTTGGATACTTACAGAAACAGAAATATAAATAGCAACCATTTAATAGATTCAAATAGAAACTTAAGCAAACAATTACTTTTACATGTGCTATTTTGGATGCCATTTCATATGTATGCACACATATATGTATGTATATGCTTAATTACTGGTCAATTTGCATCTTTGATTTACATACAGTCGTATGCATATATTCTATAAGAAAGAAGGATATGTTAATGTATTATTTTACAGTGAAATGAATGTGAAATAATGAAATAACCTCTCACCCAATATGAGTGACTACACTATAGGTAGGAACTACCTATAAGTATTGGTAAGTCAACGAACTACAGAGACTATCTAGCTGGGATCTGTTAAGTATAACTCAGACTTATGCAAGAACTACCAACCTTCCAATAGTAGCACTACTGAATTGACTTGCAACGACCTTGTGCATAACTGTTACCTTTATTCTTATTGTACTGGTTTGGTACAGTAAACTTTTACTTATTTTATCCACCTTGTTTTTCAAGTATATATTCCTATTAGCACGGAATGTAACAGAATGAATATTTGTTTTCCTGAAGAAGAACGTTTTTTATTAGTTGTTGTATTGAAAAAGTTTTTGATATAGTAGAACACAAAGAAATGTTGGAACAGCGAGGTAACCTTGACATATTTGCAATGGATATTAGAATAATCCACAACCTATACTGATAACAAACTGCCTGCATATGGTTAGAAAATGATTTCAGTAAATATATAAAAGTAGAAAGTGGCAAGGATATGCCTTCTCATCAGACATATTCAACTTATACAGTGATGTGGTTATGAGAGAATTAGAAGTCCTACCAGGATTCGTTATTGTTGGACACAATATTAACAACATAAGATATGCAAATGATACAGTATTTATAGTAGACACAGAATGGAAACTACAAGAACTCCTACAGAAGGTAGTGAAGGAAAGTGAGAAGAAAGGACTAAACATCAATTTCAAGAAGACAGAATGCAAAAGAAACATCCCAACATGCAAATTACAAATTGGAGATACCAAAATCAAATAAATATAACAATTTAAATATCTGGGAAGTAGTTTAACAGAGGTTGCAAATTGTTGCACATAAATCTAAAAATGCATTCTGATAGTGATAGATGCCTTCCAAAAGCTAAGAAAAGTATTAATAAACAAGGAAAGCTTGTTAGAAATAAAGAATAGAATATTAAACTGTTATGTAATATTAGTCCTCATATATAGTAGTGAATGCTGAACAATCTTCTCATAGATGAGACTTCCAGCAACAGAAATGTGGTTCTTACTGGACTAAACATATGAGCAATGGCAAAGTTTTAGGGGAAAATGGAAACAAAAAGCACACTTATACTTAAGGAAGAGATAGTTGAAATTTATAGGACACATAATGAAGATAGAAGACTTAGAAATTTTGATACTCATAGGGCAAATTGAAAGCAAGAAGGACAGGGGAAAATATTTCATGACCTATCTGGAGAGTTCGAGTAAATGAGTGGTGGGGCAAGGTTTAGAAAAGATAACAAGACAAAATTTACAAAAGAAATACAAAGGTGAGGAAATTGTAGAGAGCCATGATTGTCAACACCCTGAAGGAACCTGGCACATAGAAGTAGTAGTAGTGAAAGATTTTTATGCAATCAAAAATTAAACCTAAATTTAGCCACAAGAGTCATAAAAACAAATATCTATCTGATATTTACCACTAAGCAGGCTGCTCAAATCCTGATGAATAAACAGACTCTCAATGAGGTACCCTACCTCAATCACCTATTTGGGTTAAAGCTCACTTCAGACCTTAAATAGAACTCAAACACTACAGTTCAAAAGTTTGAGGAACCCCTGGTAATTTCTTAAATTGGCCTCAAAAGTAGTTGCTTTGTACTTTAAGTAAGAAAAAATTATTATATATGGTTAAAAAATGGAAATATTTTTTTTATTCTAATAAAAAGAAAAAAAGCATTTTATGATTAAATTTTGCTCTCGTCAAAATATCCTCCTTTAGCCTTGATAATTGCAGCACAAATTTTTTGCATTCATTACAAAAGTTTCTCAAAGTATAAGTTTAATAATTTATTCCATTCTTTTTTCAATAACTCTAAGAGCTCTTTTTCATTTTTTTCACTCTTCTGTCAAGTTCATCCTATGCTAATTCTGGGGGTGGCTTCAAACTTTTGAACTGTAATGTATCATCACTAAAGATACTGAAAGAATTGTCAGTTCCTTGAATCACCCCAGAAAATATCTAACTCCTGCTACCATGCTTTATCTTTACAAGAGTCAAAGAATGGAGTACTGTTGTTATATCTCTGGGGTTAGTGGTGCCCAGTTCTCACTCTCCAGCCTTGACAAAATTCAAAAGCATTTACACAGCCTTGTGGAGGATGAATTATTTTCCATCCAACAACACTTATCCCACAAATTCTGCTACTACTTCTATGACTATTACTATGGCAAATGTTCTATTGAGTTACTTTCCTCAGTCCCACCAGCTCAGATCTTCACAGCTAGGACCCCTTGACCCACATGGGAATAACTTGACATGTTGGCAAATTATCCCCATTCCCTTCATTTCCTTTGGTAAGGAGTAATTTCCACTCAGAGAGCTTCTTCATCAGAACTGTTGCTTTGTGAAATAAACTCCTAAGAGGATGTTTTTCTGACCACAATATATGATCATGTTACCCAAAATTCAGCATTTTTAGGGTGACATAAAGACAAGATCCAAACAGCCATCAGATGGCGACTGAAGTTGTTTTTTGCAGTTCAACCTGCAATTTTCTTTTAAATATCACAACCCTTCAGGATTTAAGCAATCATGGCCCACCACATATTCCTTTTCTTTATTATCTGTGAATTCTCATGCCATCTTAGGTGTGATAGAGTGATTTCCTGTCGACTTCTCGATAGTTTAGAATTTTGAGTTTTACTTCTTTTATGCTCAATGCCTCCTAAGGCTAGAAAGTCAAATCTACTCTACTATTTATTCCACATATTCATGCCTTTTCCAAGGGTATTAGTGCAAAATGGGTGCAACAAACCAGGCCAGAATTTGAACTCAGATCAGTGAATCCACTTTCTGACCTCATAACTACTACACTACCCACACATTAGTTATGACCGCAGAGTGAAGAAAAACCTGACAACCAGTACCCAAAAAATTTAGAATAAATAGGATCATCAAAAGATAGCTTATTTTGAGCATTATATAGGATTATTATCAACTCTAGTACTTTATTCACACAGATACAATAGCACTATAGGTACTCTATTACTATTTCTATGGCAAATAACCAGATGAGCTATACATTCTTTGCCTTCATCATTTCTGAAATTACAGCTCGAACATGCTATGCTATTTCTATAGATTTGAATCACCCTCATTTTCTATATATTCCAAATGTATAATGAAAGTTTTATTCAGATAGGTTCTTTTCAAGAACTGCTACTTTCTGAGACAAATTCCCATGTAGGTGATTTCCTGAACCATATTATCTTAACTGTTCAAATCAAGGGTCAATTATTATTTATCCTCATTGCATCTTACTAACACCTCTTTCATTTGTATAATAAAAATATCTCATTAAAATTTCAACAGTAACCCTCTACCTTGAGTGACTCTTAAGCCTTACATTGGTTGAATTCTCTTGTTAAAAAGGCTTCAGAAGAAAAAGTATGTGAGAAAATCAGATAATAAAAAACATTATAATGTAAATTGTGAAATAAAAGTTGATCAAAAAATAAAAATAACTCCCAAAATATCTGGATATATTTTTTATCACTCAAGGTAAAAGGTTAAAGAGTAAGAAGCATAGTTCATGCAAATATGTTGATGAGATAACAGCTAATCCTAGATTTGAACAAGTTTAAATTGTAGTGACTGGGAAAACACCCTCTTGGGTGACCTTTTATTTGGTTCCACAGAGCAGCAGTTCACAGAAAGAAGCTACTCAAGTGAAACTTACAATGTATGTAGCATGGCAGATCTGAGCTGTGAAGGTTAGAACTGTTAGAACTAAGAAATGTAATTCATCTGAGCATTTTTTATGGAAATTGCGATAAAACAGCAAGAGATTTATAAAGTTTCACCTGTGAGAAAGAGGTTTTGGTCTCTACTGAGACTGGAAGATGAAGATTGGGCAGCTTCTGCCCACATATGACAGCTGTACTTCATTTTAGGCATGATCTAGTTCTAGGGCAGAGGTCACCAAATTACGGTCTATAGGCCGGATCTGGCCTTCGATGTCAGTTCATCCAGCCCACCACTTCACTGGGCTACAAATGAGCTAAAATATAATTATTTATATGGAATTATATTGATAATTTCATATAAATATTTTAGCTTGTAGTTAAACTTACTATGTAGATAAATAAATGTAA
The DNA here is from genome assembly GCA_963932145.1 of Acanthosepion lycidas. Classification (NCBI taxonomy): domain Eukaryota; kingdom Metazoa; phylum Mollusca; class Cephalopoda; order Sepiida; family Sepiidae; genus Acanthosepion; species Acanthosepion lycidas. The sequence goes on from OZ010573.1 coordinate 118,172,111, forward strand.
GTAAAATGCCAAAATTTGGCCAATCTGATTTTTGCATCTGACAGTAATATAAGTTTTTGAAAAATCAGTGAAATAAAAAATTCAGCGATTTTTCACAATTTTTGACATCCAAGCATTTTTGTGTAAGTTCCTGCAATGAAGTTTCTAAGAGAAGTAATTACAAGCCTGCTACAACAATTATGTTTTAACTTGCATTGCTGTGTTTAAACCAGTTTGAACAGTGCGATATATAAAAAGAACTGACGTCAGTGAATTATGTCATACATTTTGCTTAAAGTTAAAATCTAGAGTATATAAAGTCAATACATGTAAGGAGGTTGACTGATGAACATCAGAAAGCATTTCTCTTGATTGGATGCAGTAAAACCAAAACAAATATTAATTATATCTTAAAAGGTAAACGCCAGTTTCACAAATCTCATTAACCTTTTGTGCCACTTAATTTGTGAAATTTGGATATGTGTGCACTTGGTGTAATATAACTATTTTATTGCTATTGTCACCTTCTTAGATAACTTTTTCATAAATAAGTATGTTTGTTGTCTTTATTTTTGTGCATTCAGTGTTTTGTATTGAACAAAATGGTTATCTGGTCCATGCTTATCATTCTCCCAGTTATCTGGCTCTCTGTGAAAAATGTTTGGTGACCCCAACTCTAGAGGATAGCACAAGGAGTCAGGTACTTATTTGGGCGATACAGGGAACCAAAAAATTTCACAGTATCTTTAGTGATGAATTGTACGTACGAGTTCATTTGAGGTCTGGATTGAGTTTATGGCCCAGTAGATGCTGAAGGCATGGAGCCTCCCTGAGTGAACATCCTTTCATCATGACTGGTGATAGTTAAGGGTCCAATTCACAATGATGGAATGTAACTAGTTTGGTTTTCAAGGCATTTAATATAACCAGTCAGCTTTCCCCCACTGAGATCTTAGAGCTAATTCAGAGGAGAGATCAGCTGCCAATCTCTGATCATCTAGAGTTTTGGAGGTGCACCCATATACCATTATATCACCAGCATAGCTATTCACAAATGATTGGAGTCTACTCTTAGGTCATTCGTTTATATAAAGTAAAAAGAGGGCTGATCTGAGGAGCAACTGCTGGGGAATGATTGCATTGATTGCTAGAGCCCTGGAGGTCTGAGTTTTAACAACTACCTTCAGGAACTTACCCATTAGGAAGGACTTTATAATTGAAAAGACACTTCCAGAGATTCCATAGCTAGAGAGTTTGTGCTACAATTCTTTATGCTGCACCTTATCAAAGGTATTTGAAATGTCTAATACAATAGCCCTTGAGATGTATTTATTGTCACACTGATTCTGTGAATAATCATAGCTAGGACATCAGTATGGATCAAGCGAATGAAAACCTCTACTGTTTGTCACCCAAGGTTGTTCCTGCTTAGGTGGTCAACAATTTTATTATTATATCTCCAAAAAGCTTGCTAATGACACTGAGGAGATTGATAGGTCTTTGATGAAAGAGGGATGTGTGTTGAAAACCAGGCATACGTCTGACACCTTTCACAGAATTGGGAAGGATTTCTCCTTCAAGCAATGGTTTAATTACACGAAGATAATTGATAATTCTGGGTTGATATGCTTACAGACAACCACTAGGATTTTATCTAGGCCAGTGGCTTTCTTAGGGTCAAAACTTTTGATAAGTTTTGAAACTTCCCAGGCTGTAATAAAAATACAATTGAGATTGTGTTCAGTGAGATGGAAAAAGTTGGGAAAGGGATTGTTCAAATGAAATATTGAATTGCAGACACATACTCATAAAAAATTTTAATTTTTATTTTAATACGTATAAATTTTAATAATGTGTAATCAGCACCTATTTGCATACATCAAGAGAAATATAAATATACAAGCAAATAAATTAATTTATATAAACAAATACAAATGGACCGTTATGCATATATCCAGTTATGATATCAGATACTTATTAATTCACTTACAGTTTGATTTTCACTAAATTCCAATTTTATAAATTCAGACTTTAATATACGTCTTTATGAAGATGGCATAAAATTATTTCAAATTACATAAACTGAAAAGATATTTGAAAGTATGCATTTGATCTTTAGTTCAGAAAGATAGACGCAAACATATCCGCGCATTCATAAATAAATTTAAACTCATAGATAGGTAAAACATTATATCGATACAATATGAAATAAAGCATAAATATAAAAGACATATAGATAGCTAAATCCTCTAGATAGGTATGTATACAAATGAATACAAATTAAATATGCATACACATACACACACACACACACACATATACATATATATATATATTTGGTTGGATTGATGTGAGTTTGTGACCCTGGGTTTCACTAAGTACCATGCATATAATATATAAATAATTATATATATATATTTATTTATATTTATATACACACACTTTTCACATATATATATATATGTGAAAATATTTTAGAAAATAGGAAAGAAACTGGTTTGGTAAATAATCCAAAGTTCCTTAGTATTTTTGTTATTATTTTAAAAAAATAGTGCTCGATACGAAAGTAGAGCATAAATATAATTATTTATTTAAAAATATGATTCCAACTCGCGAGTTGGAATCATATTTTTAAATAAATAATTATATATATATATATATATATATATATATATATATATATATATATATATATATATACACACACACACAAATAGAGAGAAAGGGAAATACACATGGATAATGTATTATGACATCTGCCAGAGATAAAGAATTGCAAGAAAATTACAAAGTCCGACAATTTTATTTATTAAAGACATTTTTTTTAATAAAAAGAACGTTAAACATAAAAAAATTCGTAATATATGACGTCATTTGTCTACATTCGATACACCATGAGCAGTTATGAATGTGCGAGATTCATAGAAGATTGAAGTTTATAAGCAGTAAATTCGACCTTGCCTACCGAACAATCCTTGGTGGCCGAGCGGTTAGGCACGTCAGCGTAAATGACGGTTCCGTATAGGATGCAGGTTCGAATCCTGTCCAAGGACGAATATTTTCTATGAAAATTTCTTGGACATTCAGGCCGGTAAATGTTATTTAATACTGTTTATTATAAACAGAGCATTTACTTAAATACTTGTATCTATAAAAAGAACGTTAAACATAAAAAAAAAATGTCTTTAATAAATAAAATTGTCGGACTTTGTCCATTTCGTAATATATAACGTCATATATATATATATATATATATATATATGAGTATAAACTAAACATACACACACACACACACATATATATATATATATATATGTCCACTTTTATAGTTACCTACACTCTATCACTGATATTGAGCACTTTTACCCATAAAAATAACATACTTTCAAACTACATTTTCATCATCTATATATGTGGAGAAAAACAATTTTAATTAATTTGTTTTTTTACAGCTTATCAACTTTTTGTAGGTTATTTAAAGACAAAATATATTCTGTTATTTATCCCATATCTGAGGTGAGAAAAGATAAATTCATACCTTTCTCAAGAGTATTTGCACATAAGTGAATGTTATGGAAGCAAATTCAATATATATCTGTATTCCCAGTATTGATCACGCTTCCCTGATAAATATAGTTAATTTTAAACAATATATAGACAGACACATGTGTGTGTCTGTGTGTGTATAAATATATATAATTGTCTATTTGGACAGCAATACAAGATACTTTGGTTATGTTTTTTAATTAATTTTTCTTCTTTTCTCGACATAGCAACTCTGAACATACAAATAAAAACAACTGTCTATATTTCTGAGATGAGGTATTATGTAAACTATTTACATTATTTGGACTATTATCCTCATCTTTGTCACCATATTTATTACATTTCAGCCGTTGTACACTCAGGCTTTCTTGAGGTGGTTGGATTGTCAAACTGAACCCTTTATTTCGCTCACTAGGGCAGACTGTTCTAGTTCCATGTGCCATGTTTAATAGATGTCAGTTATCTCCTGTTAATTTACCCTCTTCAAGTTCTCCACTGCCTTAACTGGGTATTGAACTCACACTCCTTGCATCAATGGATCTAACTAACGCCTTTATCCACTGTGCAATGTATCCTTGAGGACATTTGTGTATAAATTTCTGGGTATTATAAACCTAATGTCTTCAGCAATAATTTTTCGCCATTACTTATATAGCAATTTTTCACTGTTATCATTCTATGTTTTTACCAGAGCTCCTATTGTAATTTTTTTTTTTGTTATTATCACTTTTCTCTAACACTCCTTATTACTGGTTTCCATATTGTATTCATTTCTATGCTTGGTCGGCTCAGGAGATTTTTGTGGCCTATATGTGCTAATTCCTGAAGTTTACAAATTTTTCATTGGTGTTCTCTGTCTGTGATCTCAACTTGATCCCACAGAGGGCAGTGATCTCCCTTCTCTCTCCATATGTAGTCAGCCACACCTGATTTTTCCACTTCACCTCATGTTACAGATTTCTGGGGTTCTTGAAGCCTTAGCTTAAGGGGGTGGCCTGTCTCTCCTTTATATTTCTTTCCACAGCTGCATGGGATAGCGTACACACAGTCTTTAGTCATGTTCTCCTCTATGGGGGGTTTTAATCAAGAGAGATATCTACAAAGTGTTGTCAAGCTTTTGAAGGCTGTCCTGATGTTATATGGACAGTAGATCCTTTGTATTTTCTCTGATAACCCCTTCGCATAAGGCAGGCAGACTGTTTTCTCAGTGTTGTTGGAAAATTCATAAAATTCAGGAATCTGAACATATGTTAGAACACAAAAATCTCCTGAGCCAACCAAGCATAGAAATGAATACAATATGGGAACCAGTAATAAGGAGTGCCAGAAAAATGCAATAATAACAACAAAAAATTACAATATGAGCTCTGATAAAAAATGGTGCTGAAGACATTAGGTTTATAATACCCAGAAATTTATACACAAATGTCCTCAAGAACACATGGCACAGTGGATAAAGTGACAAGACCCAAGGAGTGTGGGTTATGCCTGGTTAAGGCAGTGGAGAAATTGGAGACGGGGATTAACAGGAGATAACTGATAACTGACATCCATTAAATATGGCACGTAGAACTAGAACAGTGTACCCCAATGAGCGAAATAAAGGGTTCGGTTTCCAACCACCTAATGAAGACCGGAGCATACAATGGCCAAAATGTTGTAATAAATGGCAACAAAGATGAGGGCAATAGTCCAAATAATGTAAATAGTGTATAAAGTCAAATGCACAGTAACTATAAGCAGGATGAATCTTCCGTTAGAAACATTACAAAGAAATATACAACTACAGTCGACAAAAACAAGATAATTAAATTAATTATCGACTATGAAAAATTTAAAGTTGCAAACTTCATCATCAACAATATTAACTCACCTGCAGGATCCAAATTACAGAGAATCAACATTATTTATGAATTCACATGTCTCTGAAGGAACTGTGTTCCTGATCAAGCCAAATCCATAAATAATTATACTGGATATACTACATGTCTAACAAAAAGACTCATGTTACATCTCTCTGATCAATTTGGTTTCATTTAAATACACATGGAAACTGACTAAACTGCAATATACTCATTGATAATACAAATATAATAGCCACATGGACATGTAAAATAATAGCTAAACATAATGGGAAGTATTATTAATAAAAGAAAAAAACTATCAACTATGAACATGGCCAAAATGTAATGAGTGTGTTTGGAAAATAAGACATTCCTAAAACTCGAGAAACATACATAAAACAATCTATATGTTCAGTTAAAACGAAAAATAAAATAACCTTGATAATGGCTAAAAGTATAGCAAAAAGCACTTGGACATACAGAACATTTGGACTATTTCTATATAATTAGTGTCTAGAAAAGAAGAAAATTATAAGAACACAAGAAAAATTGAATAAAAAACTTAACCACCCTACCATTTTAGGCATGTTTTAATGAAACCTATATATGTATATATAATGTAATATAATAATATATGTATATATAATGTAATATAATAGTATATATATATATATATATATATATATATATATATATAATGTAATATTAGTGGTCAATATATACATATATATATATATATATATATATATATATATATATATATTTCCAAGAGGATAATATCCAGGTAGAACTCTATGTACAAGACAGTACAAGAATAAAATATAAAAGGCTCAAATACTAATATTCCATGGTTAATATTACATTGCAGTCATAAACAATTGGAATTGGATTGTGTTTACGATTCCAATGTAATAAATTATAAACATGGAATATTAGTGTTTGAATCTTTTATATTATAAAATGTAACAAAAATATGAACTTTGGACAGTTTATTAACAATTTTAATCATAATTTAAAACACTTTAGTCATAAACTATAAATACAATATGAAAAGCTGAATAGGCAGACTTTTCATTGTTATTTAATAAAAATGGTTTGGATGAATTGTTGAGACCTATATATATATATATATATATATATATATATATATATGTTATACTTGCTGGCAAGAAGTAGACTGAAATTGGAATGAAGATTTCCGATATATCTTCTTCTCCTTTGCATCATGTTGATATGAAGTTAAATACATTTCAAATACTAAAACATTTATAGAATTTGAGAAACTCACAGATATAATAATTTACAAATATCCATAAATTCAGAAGGAATCTAGTCACAGAAACATAAATACACATACAAACATATTCACATACACAGTATCCACTTATAATTTCATTATCCCATTTATACTTTTACGCATACAGGCAAACACACACACACACACACACACAGAGGAAAGGGGCTTACAACAACCCTGCAACTATTCATCAGGCCATTTCCAACCCCATTCACTAACTTTACTTCGGACACCATTCCAACCACCTCAAGTTCTACCTCCTCAGGGTGGGCCAATTGAGATTACAGTTGCTATGCCAACCAACTGATAATATTCCCCACCCATCCCGGAAAATCACCCTGACCAGACAGACACTTTGTTGGTGATTGGTGGTTGCATATAATGCAATACATGAAGAGGCTACCCAACCAGTACCACCATCATCACCATAGCAACTGCTATGTCTTCAAATTCATGTCTGCTGTATTTGGTCTGTCTTCTGTACCCTACAGCACACCCAAAAACCTACTTTGAAATATCTTATGGAAAAGTAAAAATCTACAAAGATGAAATATATTGTACTGCAGAAAATGTTTTGCCCTTTTTAAGTCCAACTTGGTAAAGAAAAGGTCTACAACTGATTATTAATAGTTCTATCTTCATCACTTCACTGCTAGCAAGATGATCAAATTTCAAGTCTAAAATAAGTCTTTGCCCATTTGAAATATGTCCATTATGAGAAAATATATTCAGTTTAAATTAAAATGGTCATAAAAATTAATTCAAAGAGTCGTACATTTCAGCTTATACATTTTCCTGTTATCCAGGAGTTGTTGCCAGACAGGGAAATTTAGTTCTTATGACACAGATGTTCATTTTAGATTTATTCAAATTATGTGTGCATGTACATCTGCATATATGCATTTTAATTCAATGCCATACCTAAAAATATTTCCACAAAATGTTTTTAAAAATTTTAAATATTTCTATTTATTATCGAGTAATTTCTAAAATTCTTACAAATTTCTGAATTTTTTAGTGTTTAAATTTTTTTTTTTCGTTTCCATCTTTATGATTTTATTACCCAGCTCAGGGCTGCAGATATCCAGACTAAGTGTAAGGGGAATATATTATTACAATGTTTTATTTCAAACTCAGTCAAATTGTATATGTGCATTTGTGTGTACAGTAAATAGCACAGACATGTGTAAGTCACTCAGACACAACACAGGCGTATACATTACAGAGGCACATGCAAAGTAAAAAAAAAAAAACAGTGTGTCTACCCAAACATGTGTATCCATGTGATGATAGTAAAAGCATGTGATTATTAATAAAATCTGGTACAAGAAGAAATGATTTGAATATTTGTTCAAGCTGTAAAGAACTTTATTTCTAAGCAGTAAATATTCTAGAAATATGTTCCTATGATTTCTTTAGGCAAAAATTATCACGAAAGTTAATTACCAATTAAGTTAGATACTCAAAATTAATTATTTCACATTTAAGTGATTGGACCATGGACTAATTCTATTTTAAATCTTTTGCTCTGTCCTTTCAGGATGAGACTCATAATATCTCTCCACAACTTTGGTTCTCCTGTCCTTTGTAGCTCTAAGCAATATTTGTCTTCTTATTATCCCTCTTACTCCCTGTGAGTGTCAAATTCTCCAAGCCTTCTTTCTTCGTTTTGTTCCCCAGAAATTTTAAGTATCTCTTTCTGATTCTAATTGCAAGTGATTATTTTATTTCCATTTTCTTTACAACTGCCTCATTGTTAACATGCTTGATCCATGGTATTCTCAGCATCCTTCTGTAGAATCATATCTTTGTTACCTAAAGCCTCCTCTTCATCAATGAAGAAATTGTCCAGTATTCACTGCCATATAGAAGGATTGATTCTTTCTATTCATAGTATTATTTTCATCGTCTTATTCATAGTATTATTCGTATTATTATTTTTATAGTATTATTCATGCTACTGTTTTGATTCTTTTAGTTATGCAATCACTCAATAGCAAGTAACCTACATAGTTTGAAGACTCGGTCATCAAGCATCCAGAATTACTTAGAGAAACTGAAAAGTTTTGAAGACACATCATCAGCCAGATTCTTGAAAGACATTGAATTCAGATATATATATATATATTTATATATATATATTTATATATATAAACTAAACACGTAATCTATATTGAATAAAGTGTGTGCTATTTATTGTCAATAGTGTAAAAAGACAAGATATGATGACTATAACAAGTTTCCATAAGAAATAAGAAATTATCTGTTCAAGAGAAAGATTAGTCATATAAGAAGTAAATTTGCAGGAAAATAAATATAGTATATTTCCTTCTATATAAAATCCAGCTGTGATTTGCTAAGAAATATTTAAGAAAAAGGACAAAGCAAACCAAGAGAGAGAAAAATGTTTCAGCCAGTTTTGGGCAGTAGTCAGATAGCATTTCATTTCAAACCATTTTGCAAAATCTGTGAGAAGTTTTAATGATTTTGAAACCCATTTTAACTGTTAACATCATCTGTAGTACAGTTTTGCACAGCATTGCTTCAGCAAGCCACTCCTGAAAATACACAGTATTTCACAAACCAAACTGTCTTAAAGGAAAGTATGATCTCTCTAACGTGAGGGTGAAAACTGCATTACCTTCCTCTAATATTCATTTCTATTCTATAATGTACATTCAACATCATTGCTGAATTTTCAAGATGTTTAGCATTAAAATAATGTCTCGAAATTACCAAAAGCTCAATATTTGTATATGCCATTATTAGATCTGAAACAAAAGGTACAGCTTTATAAATATATATTAATTGCATATTATATATATATATATATATATATATATATATATATATATATATATATATATATATGTATTGTTGGATTGATGTGAGCTTGTGACACTAGATTTCACTATTTGTGATCGTCAGTTTGTCTGACGATCGCAAATAGCGTGAAACCGAGGGTCAAAAACTCACATCAGTCCAACTAAATATGTTAGCTCTATCAATGATATTGAGCACTTTCCAATAAGTACCAGACATATATAATATATAAATAATATATATAATAAATTGCATATATATATATATATATATATATATATATATATATATATATATATATATATATGCACATTTTACATATATATATATATTTTTATTGTAATCCATAGACAGACTGTTTTGCGGCATCACAGGTCATCAGTGTGGCTAGACATCCAATTGCCTTAAGCCAGGTTCAAAATCTGACTGATTTGGCATCATTCGGAGATTTTACCCCTGATCTATCAGCACCCAGTAGAGAAGAAGGTGTATTTTTATGTATCCTTTCAATAAACATGCCAATGACTGACAGTGTACAATTCATAGAAGAGCTTTGCAGTATTAGCAGTAGTATTCATTCTTTACAAATTCACACTTTCTCTCAAGAGTACTCAACCGGAATTGTATATGTTGTTTAAATGTTAGTTTTGATGGATACACATATTCGAGTAGAAGCTTTGTCTTTATAAGCAGTATTTTTTATCCAACTACATCTACCTGCTTGAATCTTCAAGAAATCTTGTCAGAAAAATGTGTGTCCTTCAGCAGTTTTCAAACCTTCATCCCATATAGGGAGCTGACATTGGATCTGATGTGCCTGAGTGCTCAGCTACATAGGACTTATGGACAAAAAAAGCCCGAATAGTGCCTTTTGAACATACACTCACTTCTGATTCTTGAAATATCCATCTGCATTGTTTTGTACCCTAACGAAAATAAATTAAATCAGACACATTGTTTTTAATTTATTTTGTTTAAATGTTATTTTTGATGGATACACATATTCAAGTAGAAGCTTTGCTTTTTAAAAAGTATTTTTTATCCAACTACATCTACTGGCCTGAATATGTGAGAAATCTTGTCAGAAAAATATATGTACTCTAGCAGGATTTGAACCTTCAAATAAATTAAGAATAATATGTTGGATTTAATCCATATATATATTTATACATATATTGTCATCCACAGACAGACTGTTTCGCTGTATCACAGCTCATCAGTGTGGCTAGATGTTTGGTTGCCTCTAGCTAGGATCTAAACTTGGCTGAATTGGGGTCAGTTGGGGATTCTACCATTAAATGGCAGGGATGAAGGGGAATTTAAGCATATTTATTTTTAGATAAACACACAGTGAGTGAGAGAGCTTGATTCAATTTCCTGAAGAGTCTTGCATTATTAGCTGTAATAGTTTGCAAAGCCACACATCCTCCCCATAGAGTTCAACCGAAATAAATTTTTCAGGAGCATATACATTGTCATCCACAGACAGACTGTTTTGCTGTATCACAGCTCATCAGTGTGGCTAGATGCCCAGTTGCCTCTAGCTAGGATCGAAACCCGACTGAATTGGCATGATGGACTCTCCCATCATTTCCGCCACATGAGTGACTTTCTGCATTCAGAGTGGGAAGTTCAAGCAAATCAACCAGACATAATTGTGAAATGTCATGTTGAAAAGACATTGCAGCCCCAGCTGACAAAATACACATCTTTGAAAACTTTAGTAAAACTAAGTAAATACAAGGACCTCATGATAGAAATCAGTCAAATGTGTCATCTCAAGACAAGATTACCTGTTATTATTGGGTCTTTGGGAATGATTTCAAAAGAAGCAAATAGATATGTAGATCAAATTCCTGGTTGCCCTAAAATATTTGAATTGCAAAAATTTGTACTCAGTACTTCTCTTATCTTGCATAGGTTTCTCTCCATGTTGTGGTGAAAATTACAATAATAACAATAATAATAATAACAAAACAAATGCAGGCAAAACGACCAGACACAATTGTGGAAAACACATGTCTTCTATTAGACAATCTGAGCCAAAAAAAACATATCTTTGAAAAACATTAGAAATATTTAGAAGTAAATACATGAACCTCAAGATGGAAATCAGTAGAGTGTGGCATCTCAAAGCAACAGCATTACTTATTGTTATTGGGGTTTTGGGAATTATATCAAAAAAGATCAAACAAATGCATGGAACAAATGCTTGGTAGCCCTAAAATATGGGAACTGGAAAAAAATAATACTTGTGAGTACTTTTCCCATCTTGTGTAGATTTCTCTTCATGCAATGACCATGTTTACATTTCTTTTAAGTTCTGACTGAATGGCACCTCACCTGTTTAAGTGAATCTTGTATGAAACTTAAGAATGACTCATACTAGACAAAGTAAAGGTACAACATAATAATAATCATAATACCTATTTAGGATTTGACTTTCACTTCCTTCTAAAGCCTACTTAAACCAGATACTTTCAATGTTACTGTCTGAACTGTGAATTTTTTTTTTTTTTTTTACTAATTATTCATTTTCTCCTTAATGGGAGTAGATACGTTTGCCTATTGTTCAGTTCACACTCCTCCCCAGTATTTTGAACAGGAGCAGAGCTTTGCTTTCAGTCTAGGATTGAGTTTCTAGTTCCTTATAAATTCTTTTCATTCTTTTTATCTCCAAGTAGCATGTTAGTGGCATTATTGCCTTGCTTGGTGTGAAATGATTAGAAAAAAATATAGTCAAATCATTGATATTGTTAACATATGTTAACAAACATCGGAGTAAAGATCTGTAAGAAAGATATTTCCAGATGCCCTCAAAGTCTAAGTTTACTGCTCAGCTAAGCACTTTTGAATAAATACTTTATATAAATATCTGAACATTTTCAAATAAATTTTGGGGATTTTTTAAATTGAATTTTTAAAACAACATTTCATTGCTATTGTAGAAAGAAAGTTCAAACACAGTCTGTGTCCTTGTATGAATATTATTACAGTAAATGATATCTGAAACTGTAAACATTTTTGCAAAACTGATAACTGTATTTGTATTAACAAATCATATTATCACTTTGCATTAATGCCCTTTAAGATAACATTTAACTATGCAGAAAATAAAAATAAACCAGCCAAGTTCAAAATCTGTCTAAAGCACTCTGTAGTCATTATGCATTGATACTTTTTTAAAAGGCATGAATTCATCTCTTCTACCCCAGCTCACTTCAGCGATGAGTAAAAATAGCAAGGCAGACTGAACTCTCTCACCTTGCTTGGTAATTAGTCTTGGAGGACAATACTAAATTCAAAACTGTGAAGGACATAACAAAAAATCAATTCACTATATTTCCGTGCACAATTTAGAGGCATTAAAGAAAAGGTAGGTGTGGATAGCCATAATTGCTTATGTCCAGAAGAGACATGATTTACAAAAGAAAAGCTTATGATCTCAGGATAAGTATGCATCTCCTTCTTTCTAAACTCTGTCATATAAAAAGTGTTTTTTAAAATTATTTTAAAATATGTTTATATGTATATATATATATATATATATATATATATATATATATATATATATAAACATATTTCATATATATTTGTGTGTGAAAAATTTCAGATAGAGTATATCTGTAAAAGATCAATGTGAATAAAAACAAAAGGAAAACTTAACTGATCTGTTTTGACTTCTAAGGGATTTTATCAAGGCAGATTGCTTGATAAAGTCCCTCAGAGGATGAAACATATTGAAGATTGCCTTTATTCACACACACACACATATATATATATATATATATATATATATATATATATATATATATATATATATATATAAAAGTGAACATTGAAGTCAACACTCAGAGGCGACAGACTGTTTCACATTAGACACAATCATCAGGCCACCTGATCAGATGACCTGATGATTGCATCTAGCATGAATCAGTCTGTCCCCACTGAGTGTTGACTTCAATGTTCACTTTTATATCTACATATGCTCTATCCCTGATATTGAGCACTTTATTCCATAAATATAGCACACCTTAAAACTATATTTCTTTATATATATATATATATATATATATATATATATATATATGCATATGCTTCAAGAGATATTTGTAAACATCTGATATTTTAGATTTTATTATGTGTATCAATATTTTGAAAATAAAATGTCATTATCCAGCTGATATTAAAACTTTTAGCATATATTTATATGAGATATATTTATATTGTATAGAGATATAAGTAATATATTGTGTCAGCTTATAATATCTATCCATATTTGACAAAATATTAATAATAACTTGTTTTGAGTGTCTCTGGTTTTATTATACAAACAAATCAAGTGTAGCATAATTTTTTTATTTGTAAATAAAGCCAAAAGATATCGGCCATGAAAATATATTTGATTAAAGCAATAACCTGAATGAATGAATTATTTTATATGTTAATATGAGAATGAACTCTTTGACATATTTTAACATTTAGCAGTTTTTCAATCATTGATTTTGTTAATGTTTCTATATTTTTTATGTTTAGATTATTTTTAGCAGTTTTTATTACTTCCCAGAGATCATCTTTGCTTGAATATTTTTTCTATTCTCTTTTAATATCTAGATAGAGGTGGATTCCGTTATTGTGCTGTCTTTGAAAAACTTTTTGGGGCTTTGCAGGATGTGAAGAGCATTGTCTTGCAAGAACATACTCTTTAGTTCAAACTTTCTTGGTTGTGACCTGTACCACTCAAAACATATCTTCTCCAAGAACTTAAAATAATTCCCTTCATTTACCTTTGATATCATCAACTTCAAAGGGAACTACAGTTTTACTGCCAACAATGCTCACCTAAAATATTACCCAACCTGCTTGCTGTTGGCTTCGTGTCATTCTGGTTTCAGAATGCATGGTTGTTGACAAAAGGATGAGCCCAAAGTGTGAATTGCAAATTAGAGATACCAAAATCAAACAAGTACAGAAATTTAAATATCTGGAAAGTGTTTTAACAGAGAATGGAATGTGCGACACTGAAATCCAAAAGCCTATTGGGATAGCCAAAGATGCCTTCCTAAAGCTAAGCAGAGTACTACAAAATAGAAAATATTCACTAGAAACAAAGTAAAGAGTACTAAACTGTTACATGATGCTTGTCTTACTGTATGACAGTGAGTGCTCGACAATGTCCTCAAAGATAAAGAGGAGACTTGACACAACAGAAATGTCATTCTAAAGAAGGATGCTAGCAACACCATAGATCAAACATGTGAGTGACGACAAAGTTTTCGAGAAAATGGAAACAAAAAGGAAACTAATATTTAATATCAAGAAACAACAGTTGAGGTTTCTGGGGCTCATAATGAGGAAGGAGGGCTTGGAAAATATGATACTCACAGAACAGATAGAGGGTAGGATGGACGTAAGAAACAATGCATTGTGAGATTGACCAAATGGATGGCAGAACAGAGTTTATAAGAAATAACAGAAAGACAAAGTTAATTAAGTGCTACAAGAGACAGGAAGTTGTGGAGAGACATGATTGCTTATATCCTGAGGGTAAATGGCATATAAAAAAGAATTTCTGTGAAGGACCCAACCTCTCACCCAAACATCCAGACTATCCAATGTAGCTCTAAGTTAATAACTGATATCAACCAAGTTAATTCTGGAAGTTAGCATGTTTAAAGCAAGAAGTCTTTGTAATTATAGTGCTCTATTTCAAGCGATAGAGCATAAATAATAATAAATAAAATACATTTGTTAATTCATCTTATGCCAGTCTCTACTCTGAACTTTGTGAAACTTCAGGAAACCTGATGAAAAAATTACTATCTCCAAACAGTGGATGTAATTGAAAAAACTCAGAGAAGGACAAGAATAAGTTACCAAATTTACATTATATATATATATATATATATATATATATATATATATATATTTCTGAATAATCAAGAGTGGCCATCCCTAGTTTTGTTACTCTCTTTTTTTAGAAAGCTATTTCTCTTTACTGGGACTGTAAAAGGACACTATACTCAAACCTTGTATTCTCAGCTGAATAAAACTTTCTTAAAGCCTACAACAACATATTTTTGCCATTACATATATATACACAATATGAAGACCAAACCTTGAGTTACATATTTTATACATAAACAGAAATGCTGAAATTTCATATTAATATATGTATATGCAGAACATTTTGCCAGTATCAGTTGGTTATTACTTATTTTATTGTAAATTCTTTAAGTTGCATAATGTGACATACAGTATGCAAACCACTCTCTCATGATTACTTTACATGTCATAATCAACCATGACAAAGTTCTTTCATACTATTATTATTGATACTATTTTGATTCTTTTAGTTACACAGACACTAGAAAATTCTGCTACTGTAAATGATGGTTGCAACAAAAGCTAAACATAAGCAACTAGTTACAATTTTTCTACTGAAAATTTGCTGCAGTCAGGCCATACCATCCATAGAATGACCAAGCAGTTCTCTGAAGCAAAGCTTAAAATTCAAATTTTTTCTCAATTAAAACACCTTTGTAAAATGCATCCCAATAGAATAAAATATTAAAAAATATACAAACAATATAATTACTGAAATTTTTTTATTTTGTGGAGAGCAGGTAAAAATTTAATTGTTGATTTTGCTATTGAGCAAATACAAAAACAAACTTAACAGAGAAAACTTTTTTTAATATTAATAACGTTTTTAAAATAGTGTATTTGACGGTATATAAGACACACCCGTATTTCAGCAGGGAAAATCAAGAAAAAATTAGTAATTAGTAAAATTAGTAAAATTATTAGTAAATGGTACAGCCTAGGCTATATTTATGAGGTATTATTTTGGTTAAACAAGCCATGATTACAATTAAACAAAAAATAATAGGAAAAAAAACATGAGTCTATAAAAACTTTATTATATCCAAAGGTAAGAAAACAAAATAAAAATCAAGGAATTATTACAATTGAGCAAAACAGTACAGTTACCATTAAAATTTTATTCATCTTCAAATCCATAAAATTTGTTGTTTTCGTTATCAAAACTCTGATACTCATTTTCAATACTACTATCTCCGTTGTTAAATAATGCGTCATCTTCCATTCCATTGAGAGTATTGCTAATGCCAACCTTTTTAAAAGAT
Organism: Acanthosepion lycidas; assembly: GCA_963932145.1. NCBI lineage: Eukaryota > Metazoa > Mollusca > Cephalopoda > Sepiida > Sepiidae > Acanthosepion > Acanthosepion lycidas. Next base: position 118,188,748 of record OZ010573.1, read on the forward strand.
TTCACATTTTATTTCTGGTTTAATATTATCCCAAGCTTGCTCCACCCATTCACAGACTTGTGCAATGCTGGGTCTTTTTATTCTTCCTGTAAGTGTAAGGTCATGATCAGGCATTGCCATCCATGTGTACCCTTGACCTTTCATGTTTAAGTCTAAGCTAACAGGAGTTGCTAGATAGGTAATTTCAGCTGATTATCACAAATTTTAAACCTTCATATGGCATATAATATGCAGAGGAATTTTAAAAGATATTTTTAGTAAAAAATAGTGCGCCTTATATGCCATCAAATACGGTAATATCTTCATTTCTTGATGACAATTTGGGGATATACGTTGATGGTTTGATATTATTAAATGGCTTTCACTATCTAAAGTTGTTAGGTGTGAAGATTTGGGACCTTATCTACTGCATATTGTAAAGTTTTACTTTATTTAGTAAAGTAAGTATCAGTTACTATTGCAGTGGAAAGCATTTAGTAGAGTGGGCAGTTGCTCCTGCCACTGAAATGAAACATCTGTGCTGGGACCTATGTTGACAAGCCGATTATTTGTAAAACTGTCACAGCTGTGCCATCCTGCCTCTGGTTATTGAGTTGTTAATCACGACATGGCAAGAAATTGAGGATTTGACAATATTACAAATGCTTACTCTCAATCCATTCTTTAATTTCACTCAATCCCTGCTTGGGTTTTTAAAAGAAGAGAAGGAGAACATGTTTGGATAGCAGATTCTCTAGAAGGAGATTGTGTTTTGTATTAGTGGGACACTCCCCCTTAAAAAGAAAAGGACACAAGAATATAGGTAAACAAGAGCAGTTATCATAAGTATGGTCCTGGTGTGGGCCAGAGGCTGGAGTAAAAAAGACAGTCAGAGGCAGTGTGTAGATAACGGTAGTGCTTTTCAAATACATGTTTGTCTGAGATTGTGAAAGGGACACATTGTGATGTCATATAAGGTAGGAAATAAGAGAATGTCATCTTATTAGTACAGGTAAATACAACCCCAACCTAAGACCAGGGTTAACGTAATATGACCCAAAATCATTTTATCACTAATTACAATATCAATTAAGATCCTTGTAGGAGAGAAAGCTGTCCTGGGCACAGATTTTATATTTCAAATGCAGGTTTGCATCCTTTTATTTATCACATGCACATGCTAAATTACTTACATTTATTTAATTGTTTTGTTAGCACTGTGGGATGTTTAACTAAGCCACAAAATGTATTTCTTTAATATTAAGCAAGTGGTAAGTCAAAATTTCATGATAAGTCATCATTTTCTGTATTCCTGTGTACGGATATTATTATTATTATTATAAATAAATAAACAAAAATAAAATAAAATAAAACAATAACATAAAAAACTTGTATAAAACAAATTAAATAGAATTTAAAGATAATAAAAAACACTTCCCACATGCAACAAAAACTGTAGAAATACAGACACCCTGCCAAAAGACAGTAAATTTAATCTCTTCAACATGAACCTTGGTATGGGCAACATGTGTCCGACTTCTTTCTGTAATATGGATTGTAATACAATGGAGTAAATTCTCCCTTTTATCATATGTGCCATAAAAAACAATTGTAACCTAAAAAATACACACAAAAATATAAATAAATTGTATGAAATTAACCTGCAATTTACCATGATTTTCCAGTTATTTGTGTACATTTTATTTCCTATCAAGTATGAATTTATCTCCAGGAACACAAGGCTAATTTCTACTGCTATGATGTGAGTGAATAACAATGCCCATGATTCTGGTGACTGCCCACATGCATAAGAAAAATGATCTATTCACCCAAACCTGTCAAGTTACTCTAACGATTTTCTGGTTTTAAACATAACATTTGTGTGAATTACAAGCTTTATTTGTTTACTGAAAATAAAATTGAAATTATTTTGTCATCATCTGTCAATATTTTAGAGATGAGGTATTGTAACTTTTTAAACTATATTGTTCAGACATTGCAGGTACTGGAGGAAATGGAACAGATTTTCAGTGACTTTACTGAGTGACCCAGGAATGTTAAGGTTATATGTCACCCCATTTCAGGAGACATACATTGGAAGAACATTTACACAAACATCATTGAACCAATCTTCAGAAATGCCAACATACAGATTGACTATACTGGGTTCAGTTCAAAATTCAAATAAATATCATCTGAAGAATACTGGAGTATACAACAGCCAAAACATTGTAAATGTGACAATAAAGATGAGGACAACTGTCCGAACAATGTAAATAGTGTCAGTTATTTTTTTCATATTTGAACTTTTGAAATTTACAAATTACTTTCTTAAAATCTGAGTTTTTAATTTGATTTTTCAAAATAAAACATGCCGTAATTTTTTTCCTTTTTCTTTATCCTATAAAAAACTGAAACAATGCTCAAGACAATACATAGCAAAAAATTAAGAACAAAATAATATATGTCTAATGTTTTAAATAGGGTATTTGAAAACTCCATGGTGTTAATGTTGAGACAATGCCTCACAGTACTTACTAGAGCTCAAAATTTTGAAATTTACCTTCTTCATCAGTATTTCCAAAACAATGAGTAGGGGATTAATTTTTAATTATTTAAGAATTTTATGTGTCATTAATAAATGACAGGTTTAGGTTATAAGTTCAAATTTTATAGGAGTTTACTTTTTTGTTCAGAAGACTTGTAGTATAAATGAATAAAAACAAAAAATAATTATTTTTTTTTTTTTTTTTTTTTTAAGCATTTCACCCCAAGCAAGGCGGGAGCCACTAGGAGGCAAGGGGTTACAGAAAATTTAGAGCAAGATCAGATAGGAGTGATAGAAGAAAGGATGAGGGTAGTGGATAGATCATGGCAACTGGAGATGTCGATTGACATTACAATTGAATAGCTGGAGATTATAGCACACAAGGAAACAGGAATAGGGAAGGGAGTTCCACAGGCGAGAGGTGCGATATATGAAGGTATTGGAGTAGAAGAGACGGCTACATTTAGGAGTTTCGACAGTGAAGGGGTGAGAGCGGGATGCCAGCCTCGTATGGTGCTTGAACTCATGACGTCTGGGAACCAGCGAATGCAGCTCCTCGGAGCAATTTCCATGGAAGTATTTGTAGAACAGACAGAGGGAGGCGACGGCACATCTGTGAGAAGGTGACTGTAGACGAGACGATGCTAACTTGTTATAAAAAATGCCATGAACAGAAGTCAAAACTGCATTTTTATTTATGTATTTCAAGGTTCGAGGTTCTTGGTAAAATATGAAGAATTTGCAATGTTATTGATTCTGACCTGGCATCTCGGCTTTACTCACTTTCCCACTACCATAACATGACTTAACAGTGCTGTTTCTATATTTTCATGGTAAATGTTCTGATGAGATTTCCTCTCTGGTACCTAGACTTTATTTCGACGCACTTACCTTCTAAGGCACATTACAGGCATCCGGCTACCGCAAACGAAGGCCAGCCAGCAACTTCGACGAAGTTATCCACTTACCTTCTAAGGCGCATTACGGGCATCCGGCTACTGTGAACAAAGGCCTTCGACAAACTTAGGCATTTAACGATTCGATGGACTTACGCACTTACCTTCCAAGGCGGATTACGGGTAACATTAAGTAAAATACTAGATTGGCAGCTAGGTCCCATCATTTTACAGTTTAAATGACTAGATGTAAATAAACTCTACGCTAACAGTTTCTTTTCTCACATTCCTCACTTATGGAACTCTCTTTCATCTTCCTTGCTTTCCAGCCAATTTTGATCTTCAAAAGTTTAAATGTAATGTCATTCGTCATCTACTGTCTTTTTGATTCCTCTTCTTTTATTGCTCTCTCTAATAATTTTTCTTTTTTCTCATATTCTCTCACACTCAGTAACCCCACATTTGTGTCTTAGTGGCTTTATTGCTTTGCTTGAGGTGAAATGACTAAAAAAAAATAAATAATATATTTTGGATACATTTAACTGCTTTTTTAAAAATATTTTCAAATTCTAATGAAAGTGAGAATCACCTACCTTGAAAAAAGAGTTTGTGATTTGTGTGCGATCTGCTGAAGGAGAATTAAAGAAAAAGTACTTAGCAAAAATCTGCTACTTTAAGTATCAGAGATGCTATGCTAATTTTCTTTCCTCCCTGTATGGTGTCGCCAATGAGGAAAATCGCTTGGTGGATAAAGGCTGTTGTTTTTTTGATTTCAATGAGACTGAGCTTTTTGGAGCTTGGTGGATGAACATGCATTTCTGCTGGTGAGAAGTGAGGGTTGCATTTCTAACACTATTTTGTCATTAGTACATTGCCAGTTGGACTGTTGCGACAGATTTTTCTTTGAACTTTGAATTGGCTACAAGTGTTGCAGATGAGAGACAGAATGTCATGTAGTGGTTTCACAGTGGAGGCTTGTATTTGTACTAAGTCGGTCCTAAAATAAAATTACAAAACGTTAGGAACTTGATATAATAGGTAATGACGCAGCAATCTAGTTGTGGTGGCTGGTACTTTAATATCTGGCTAACGGTCATCCGACATTGACTGACTGACCAACTCACTGCCGACACTGCTACTACTCCTACTTATTATAGGTGGGAGAGTCTATTAACTATAGAATAGGTATGTTCCATTATAACACAGAAGAAACCTATTGCAGGCACTAATTGCTACAATAAGTTTAAAGTTTGTTTTTTTGAGTTTTTTTCTACACAAATGAGCAGTTGTCATTATACATTGATTTACTTAAATACTGTTTGCATTTTGGTTATCATAAATATTATTATTTTTTAATGTTGCAGCTGTGAAACTTCTGATGTACATTTTTTGCCTGATAGAGGATATATATGAGTTGATTCGTGTGGTTTTCCTATAATTATAACGTCTTTAGCAATCAAGATAAGAACAATATTTTGAATCAATTAATGTATAATGGCAATTCCTCATCTCAAAAACCAAATAAATGTATTATCAGCACATTATTGATATGCTATGATAATGAATATCAAAATATCTAACACTGGATTTAATAGTACTAACACTAGTAGTCTAGTTGGTTAAAAAAATTGGTTAAAAAGTATTGCATTAACCTAGTAGTTGTGATGTATTATGGTATTCACCCCAGAAAATACCACAGGTCAGAATAAAATTTAATGTCAATCAGTAACCTTTGAGTTAAGAGGAATTGATCTGTGTAGACCCGAAGCTTTGTGTCACATCAGAACATCAAAAAAAGTTAGGTGCTTTAGAGGGTTAACCTAGAAGTTAATCTCATAGCCACCAAGAACAGAATCAGGCTTCAATGGGTATCAGTAGTTGGGCCAATATAAGAGAGGAATTCAACCCGTTAACCTCAGGATATATATACATACATGACAAATGGATGGCAGCGAGTTATATAATTGTGAGAGGAAAAGAAGTGTCTTTGAAATCCTTACAAGAAGATCAAACATTTGAAAGCCTCAACCCAAAAAAAGCCACAGGTCCAGACAAAATTCCAGGGGTCATCTTTAAAAATATCAACCTAGAATTATCCGCAGTCCTAGAAAGTTACTTAACTGCTGCTTGGAGGAGAAATCTTTCCTAAGCCTGTGGAAGTTGGCAAGCATATGCCCAGTCTTGAAGAATGCAGGCGACCGATCCTCCCCCTCCCAGTACAGACCCATTAGTCTCCTTATTATCATCAGTGAGCTTTTTGAGACCTTAATCAACAAGTTCATTGAACACCTAGATAGGAACAACCTCTTGTGCTATGAGCAGTATGGATTTTGATCAGCCTGATCTACTGCTGATGTCCTATCTACCATTACACATATACTTATTGGGGCCCTTGACAACACACACACTGTAAGGACCATAGCATTAGATGTTTCAAAGGCCTTTGACAAGATATGACACAAAGTTTTGCTACACAAGCTCTACATGGTATCACTGGGAAGATTTTCTCTATTATAAAATCCTTCTTAACAGGTAATTATTAATGGCCAGTCCTCCGAGGATCAACCTTCTTTCTGATGTACATAAATGATCTACCTAAGAATATACACTGATAATTTGTAAATATCTATGTCAATATATATATATATATATATATATATATATATATATATATATATACATATATATTTATATAGGCTTGCCTCTAAGACTCTTGATGATCAAAGATTGGCAGCTGACCTCTCTCCTGATCTAACACTCACTTCTTAGTGGGGAAAAAACGGGCTGGTTACATTCAATGCCTCTAAAATCAAATTGGTTGCATTCCATTACTGTCAATCAGACCCCAAACTACCGCCAAACAGATGTCCCCTAAAGCAGGCCCCATGCCTTGAGAGGCTATTGGGAATCAAATTCCCACTCAACTTCAAGTGGAACTCCTATATACAATCCATCACTAAAGATGCAAGTAAAATGATTGGCTCCCTGTACCACTCGAGTAAGTACCTGACTCCTAGCTTTATGAAAACCAGATCAGGCCAAAAATGAAGTACTGTTGCCATATATAGGAAGGAGCTGCCCAGACCTCACTTTCCAGTCTTGATAGTGTTTAAAAGTGTCTCCAATCTCAAAGGCAGGATGTGGCAAGTCTCTCACTGCTCTGTCACTACTACGATGGAAAGTGCTGGGGACAAACTACATTTCTTGGTTTCACCAGGTCTAGCCTTCACAGCAAGCACCTGCCATGCCACTTACATAGTAGCAAACCATGCACATTCCCTTCGAGAATTAAGTTCCACTCAAATAACTTTTTCCTGTGAACCACTGCTCTGTGGAACAGACTCACTGATCACTATGATCTTAACCTGTTTAAGTCTAGAGTCAACCCCTCCTATCTGTATAAATTACCCCTTAATATAACCCTCTACCTTGAGTGGCACCCATACTGTAAAAATAGAAAAATAAAATGCCACATGCCTTCCACAGCCAACAGAATCCAGAAATGAACAAATATTAATTTTTTATATGAAAGATTTAGTTGCATATTTTTATCAAATAATGCTAACTTGATGTTACAATGAATTCAATCCCTGGATCAAGTAGATATAATTGTTGGTTCAAAATGTTCCAGCCAGTTCAGTTCCTGAATCAGATAGTGAAATATGCTCTGGTTCATTCATCAGGAATAAGCAAGAAATACCTTTTTGTTTTTCTGTGCCGTGTCCCTTCCAAATGTTGGTGATCACAGCTCTCCACAATTTCCTGTCCTTTGTAAATCTTAATAAAGTTATCTCTCCTCAACCCTGTTATGCCATCCATTGACTCAAACTCACTATATAGGTTAAGCACTGTTTTCCTCTCTCTCTCTTGTCTCCAGTCTACCTTATGGGTATTGAATTTTCCAAGCCCTCCTTCCACATTATGTTCCTTAGAAATTTCAACAATTTCTTTCTTATATTAAGTATGTCTTTTTGTTTCTATTTTCTCTCAAATTTTTTTGTTGTTCACATTTTGAGTCCATGTTATTCTCAGTATCCTTCTGTAGAACAATATTTCTGTTACTTTGTGTCTCTACTTCATCTGTGAGGAGATTGTCCAGTATTCACTATAGGAGGAGAGAAATTATGTAACATTTCAGTCTTCTTTTCTTTGTTTCTAACAAAATTTTCCTGTTTCTTAATACTTTGCTTAGCTTTTAGAAGGCAAATTTTACTATCCCAAAGAGCCTTCGAATTCAGTGTTACACACATTCCATGTTCTGTTAAAGCACTTCCAAGATATTTAAATTCATGTACTTGTTTGATTTTGGTTCCTCCAATCTGTAATTTGCATAAAACAAATGTATGAGTTAATTTTAATGTCTCTAGAAAAGTCCCCCTATTTAAGCGTATTTTAAAGTGGAGTTTTATTTGATATTTTATATTTTTATTATAAAGGAAAGCATTCACAGTGTATACATTAATAATTTTTGTAGTATTTATATTGTAAAGTTCATAATTAGATTTAATATTTGCTATTTGTATTCATGTGCATGCAATATTGTACATGCAGAAAATATTAACAACTTCAAAAGGAAAATTGAATTTCATCTAAGCATATCTTCTGAATCTTCAGATGAAGAGTAAGTTCAAAGCATGCATTTTTTCTTTTTATATTCTTATGCAGTACAGAGTCTCCTTGAAATGAAACATTGTTTCCTAAGCAACTAATTTAACTACAAGAGTAATTTAACTAAATTTTATTTTCCATGGCAACTCTGGTAACTAAACCTTTTATTTTGTTTATTTAGTTACAATACTTCGAAATTTAAATGTTAATTTTTGTTTTGAAATTAATCAATTAAGTTGAACAGTAGTTGCCTTAAATTTTAAACTCATTCAAGTAACTATACAATGTTAGCAATTTTAACCATTAAATTTGTTTCAACTGTATTAATTTTATATGTATATATATATATATATAAGTGGGCAGTTAGGTCATCAATGTGACAACAGTCTGTTTCATGCTTAAATACAATCTTCAGGCCATGTGTGTTTTATTTTGGCTCATTACCACTTGGCATTGACCTCAGTGTCCACTCTCACACACACACACATATAGATATACATACATATATGATAAAGATATAGTTTTAAGGTATGCTATATTTATAGATAAATATAGTATACCTTAAAAGTAACAGATAAGTACAAAATTATATTGTTTTTGGTACCTAGTCTTTTGCAAGTAGATACATGCTAACTTAGTATTATGAATTTCATATATAAGATATATATACTAGAGTTTTTATATCAATAATTGTTTTGTTTTTTTTTAACTTTTTGTATATTTGTGTTGTTGTTGTCTCATTCACTTTAAAAAAAAAAAGTTGATGCTTCAAATCTCTGCACAACATATTTGGTGACCATGATGAACAAAATAAAACAAAAAAAAATTTTAGGACTACATATTTGGTGAATTCCAATATATATATATATATATATATATATATATATATATATATATATATATATATTAATGGACATCCACTAACAGAGTGTTTTGCTGCATCACAGATCATCAGTGTGGCTAGACATCTGATTGCCTCAAGCCAGGATCGAAACCCAACTGATTTGGCATTAGTCAGAGATTTTTCTCCTGACAAAGAGGAAGGTGAATTTTTACATATTTATTTTTTGAATAAACATGCCAGTGACTCAAAGTGCTCAATTCATAGAACTTTGCATTTTCTTTATTGTTATTTGTTGGATAGTCAGTTTTGTTTTGTTTCTGTGCTATGTGTGTATTATATATATATATATATATCTATATATTTTATATTATATATATATATATATATATATATATATATATATATATATATATATATATATATATATGACACATCACCAAATTATATAATGTTATTGTGACTCTACCTCTGGAAATAATGGCAAAATTACCCAGCAACATTCTGGATACCCACAACTAAAATGAGTTAAAAACTTGAATGGAGCACAATGAAAAAAACAAAGCTTGGACAATTTAACACTCAGAGATCAAACATATTGAAGGCAAGAGAAGCAAGTGTGTTTGAATGAATGGATGGTTGAACACTGGCAAAGAGATATTCAAAATAAAATGGATATGTGCAAAAATTGGTTGGAAACACACACAAGAAAAGAAAGGGGGTGAAAGTAGTACAAGTCCAATAGTTTCACTAGGCAAAACAAATCCACACTTCTTGTCTCATCTTGTCACGATCCCGATCTCCAATACACCATTCACTGTCAGAAGGGAAAAGCAAACCCCCATTAAATGAGCATACCATGTTTTTATGCACTTGGCCCAGCTATTACTCAACCAATGAGCACTCAAAACCAGCCAATAAAAATGGCTACAAGCAATACCACCACTTCCATCAGCACAACGCACTGCTTGATTCACAGTCCATCTGAAGCTCGCCAATTTGCTGTCTTCACACTCCCTTGCAAAACATACACACAACTCTGTCCCTTTTGGGTTGCTGAGGTAAGTCATCACTACAGTCTTTAATTGAGACACAAACAAAGCCAGAACTGCTTGATAAATTAATGGCAACTTTCATTATTACAGATCAACCATTAATTTGCCCTCAGGAAATGTTGTCACTTGTAAAAAGACTGAAGATAGGCAATGATATAGTTACACAAAGTTTTACAAGCATTACCATCTTCCATTGTCTGTTTTAGCAACACAAAAAGATTTAAATTGGCAGATTATTTAATGCCTTTAATACAAGACACTGCTAAAATAAGCACGTGTAACCAAATTCAGATGAAAAAAGTGCCTACTAAAACCACAGCAATACCTTACGATCTCAAACCTTTCTAAAAAGGACAATTACAAAAAATATGTAGAACACGCATTTATTATGTAAACACATTGCATCCATGTAAAAACTGGTGCAAATGGCCAAACAAAAAAAAGAGACCTGATACAACAGTCCTTCTTCACCAGCACCAAATGAAGCAGGAAATTAATTGGGCATACGATGACATTAAGTCTGCCATTAACACAGATACCAGTAACATTGGGGACACAAAAGTTTTCATTCATAATAGATACTGGTGTCAGCTTATCTATCATTCAACAGAGCTATATCAACAGTTTATCAACACAACCAACACTAGTATTTCTGACCACAGCTACAGCCTCAGACATATGCTGCTATGGGCAAATTAAAGTCAAGATAAGTCTAAATACCCTTCAACGATCTTTTCTGTGGACGTTTTTAGTAGTGGAAATTCAACTTGGGGGTATTAAATTTTGACTTCTTTAGGTTTTTTAATAGATTGCCAACAGCATCATGTTCAAAGAATTTTTAAATATTCAACGGTTCTATCAACTTACACTATTTACATTGCTCGGACTATTATCCTCATCTTTGTTGCCATATTTATCACAATGTTTCAGCTGTTGTACACTCCGGTGGTTGGAATGTTGAATTGAACCCTTTATTTCGCTCACTGGGGTAGACTGTTCTAGTGCCACATGCCAGTTATCTCTTGTTAATTCCCCTCTCCAAGTTCTCCACCACCTTAACCAAGTATTGAATTCACACTCTTTGGGTCCTGTCACTGGATCTAACTAACGCCTTTATCCACTGTGCCATGTGACCATGAGGTCATCTATGGATGAATTTCTGGGTATTATAAACCTAATGGCTTTAGCAATCATTTTTTACCAGTGCTCATATTGAAATTTTTGCTGTTATTATTATTGCTTTTCTCTGGCACTCCTTATTACTGGTTCCCATATTGTATTCATTTCTATGTGTAATGAATATCAAACTTGCCAGAAAAGCAAAATTCAGAGACATACTATATCTGCTATTCACCCTATTGAATTACCTATCAACCTATCAACTTAGTTGCAAATAATAATATATCTGATTTCATTAAAGACTTTATAAAAATATATCCCAACATTATAATCCCACAAACCAACCCAGCAAGCAAATATGCAGGAGTATACCATAGAATTGATACAGGAAGTCATGCTCCTATTTTTGCCAAGGCTATCAGAAGAGAAAACCCAGGCAGTAAAGAGGGAATTTTCAAAATGACAAAACAATGGTGTCATTACACCTGCTGGTAATGAATGTGTTAGCTCCCTACACATTGTAAAAAAGCTAGATGGTAATTTCAGATGCTGCAGTTATTAACATGCATTAAACAGCATTATAAAAAGCAATAAATACCTCGTCCTAAACATTAATTCAATTGCTGATAAACTAACCAACAAATCAAGATTTAGCAAAATTGATCTGGTATCAGAATACCATCAAATCAAAATGCACTTATCTCTCCTCCTGAATTGCATAAATACAAATATATGCCATTTGGACTAAAGAATGCAGTATTCACTTTTCAAAGACACATGGACAAGACTTTTCAAAATGTTGACTGTGTATTTACATACATTGATGATATTCTTATTTTCAGAAATTATACTTCAACAAACATAAAAGACATGGAAACTGTTTTAAAAATCCTACATAATAATAATCTAAAAATTTCATTAAAAAAAATCAACATTTGATGTGACTTCAGTCAATTTTTGGGGATTATAATATTAGTTATGATGGTATTAGACCCACACAAAATAATATTAATTACATAACAGAATTTTTCCCTTTCCTGAGGACAGTAAGAATCTTCATTGTTTCTTAGGCATGGTAAATTTTTATAGAAAATTAATTCCATATTTGCAGACATAGTGATGCCATTAACAGAAAAAAATATATATATAGTAATACTACATTTACATTAAATAACAAGGAATTACAATCATTTAACAATATTAAAAGCAAAATCAGTGAATTTCTGTTTTTAGCTTATCAACAGTTTGACTGAACTCAATATCAGTTGATTAGTAATTATGCAACTGATGCAGCCCTACATCAAATAGTGAAAGAAGCATCAATTTTATTATTAACTAACCAGAAACCTTTGTGCAGCATATTTCATAGTGTAAATCCTGCTAAAATCAACAGAGAGCAGCAGCAATTAGCAATTCTCACAGAATATATATCAGCTATAAGCCACATAAAGGAAGATCAAAACATTATAGCTGATTGCTTGTCTAGAGCTACCCTAGCAGATATGGTAGATCTGTGTGAGTTGCCAGCTATAGCTGCTGTAAAAAGTAAGGAACCTGAGTTACAAAAATACAATTTTAGTACTACTAATAATAGTTCCATATACTGTGATAATGTTATCAGTGTTCCCAGACCATATATACCTGGTGAATTATGAAAATCTATTTTCGATAGTAATCATGCAATATGATACCCAGGAATTGAAACCTCAGGTAAACTTATCAAAATGATTTTTTTGGCCTCATATGGACAAGACAATAAGAGAAATGTGTAATTAATATCCAACTTGCCAGAAAAGCAAAATTCAGAGACATATTATATCTGCTATTCACCCTATTGAATTACCTACTATTAGCTTTAATATAGTTCACTTGGATATAATTGGCCCACTTCCTGTTACTATTGAATTACCTACTATTAGCTTTAATACAGTTCACTTGGATATAATTGGCCCACTTCCGGTTACTATTGAATTACCTACTATTAGCTTTAATATAGTTCATTTGGATATAATTGGCCCACTTCCTGTTACTATTGAATTACCTACTATTAGCTTTAATACAGTGCACTTGGATATAATTGGTCCACTCCTGGTTACTAGGAGTTGTTATGAAACATAGAATGCTCCTTACAGATATATGTTAACCTGTATTAACTGCACCACTAAGTGTATTGTAGCAGAACCACTACCAGATTCAACAGAACAATCTGTGGCCAATGCATTTGTTCATGCATAGATTACATGTTATGGGTGTTCCACTTGATGTGAACTGATCATGGTACTCGGTTTGAGAGCAAATTTTTTTCAGAGATAGCCTCGATAGTTGGCTCCTATAGATTGTGCATGATCAGTTATCACCTGTAAATGAACAGAATGATTGAACATGCACATAGAACAATTAAGACAGCATTAATAGCTAGAAAATAGTAATGGCTGGGCACCCTTCCAATAATACTAATGGGTATCTATGCTGCATCTAATTCTTCCAGCACTTCACCCCTCCTTACAGTTACAGGAATACATATAATTATTCCTCAGTTGCTAGTAGATGATACTAATGATAACATAAATAAGGAGAAGTTTTCTAAGGAGTTACAACATACCTTACACTCCTTACATTCAACAGCTCTGTAAATAAATCATGTCAATATATTTCTGACAAGCTTAAGACATGTAATAGTGTATGACTAAGAGTAGACAAAACTCACAAGATTCTGGAAGCCCCTTAAACTGGTCCCTTCAAAGTGTTACATAGAATTGGCAAATATTTTGTAATTAAAATGAACAATAAGATACAGTCAATGGTATCAATAGATAGATTAAAACTATAAGTTGAACATAAAAATGATAAGCAAATAATAACAAAAAAACAATCTCATAGTGATGATATAATGACAGATACAGAAATACAGAGATAGCCTAGTCATACAAAATCAAGTAGGAAAGTTTCTTGGAAAAGAGACAACCAATATCACTACTACTAGACTCTGCTACTAGGTGAGGTGGTTTGTAGCAAGAGACAAAACGTTATCTCCCCTTGAATCAAACAAGAATAACAATAAAAATAATTATAAATATTCATGAGACATTATCAGGCAGGAAATTCAATCTTTCTGTTTTTACTCATGAAGTTATAGAAACAGGACACACAATTTCAGGTTCATGTCAAACCAAACAGATAAGTACAAAATTATATTGTTTTTGGTACCTAGTCCTTTTCAGGAAGATACATGCTAACTTTAAGAATTTTGAATATAAAATATATATATGTATGCAAATGTTTTTATATAAAGACTTTTCATATATTTATGTTGTATGTTTTATTCCCTTTAAACGAGGTTGATGTGACATATTTCAGCAAAAAGCATCCTAGATTTGTGAATACAAATGGCCCAATTTTGCTGCATGACAACACATGGCTGAACATTTCTCAATCAACTGTCCAAAAAGTGTATCACTTGAATTATGAAATTTTGCCTCATTCTCCATATTCACCTGATATCTCTCCAACTGATTATCACTTATTTAAGCATTTTGAGCTTTTTATACACAATAAAACAGTCTCCAATAAGGAAGAGGTAATTGAAGCATTTGAACTGTTCATCATATCAAAGGATGAGAATTTTTTTAAATATGGATCAAGAATTTAGAACTACACTGGAAAACAGTCATTCATCAACATGGTGCCTATTTTAACTAAATAAATTATTTATTTAACATTTCAAAAGTGTTTTATTCATTTCCTATAATGTGTGTCAACCATATATATTATACACTGTTTCAAATTATAGGATGGAAAAGTGTCACCTACCCTGTAAAAATTGTAAGGTTCTAGAAAAAGGAACAGAGGTTATGGCCATTTACTTAATTTACTTAGCTAGTGTGTCAAATTATTAGTGAGATGTAATAAAAACCCCTGTAAAAAAGAAAATGACACTTTAATTCCTTCATTTACAGATTTTTATGGATACATACAGTAACTAAGATGAAATTAAATTGAAATAAAAAAGTAAACAGTTAAAAAATGTTAGTGGATTTGGTTAATATGAGATATGTGATCTTTTTAAAATAACTTGGAAAAGGTGCTGGTCCATGGAACATGTCAATTTCTGGATCTCATCAGATATAATTTTGCATGATATGCTGACTATTTCCTGCCATAAGTCATCCTTGCTTCTAAATTAGTGTCCATTCTCATAAATATGTCACTTCAAAATGCTCCACAAGTTTTCAATTGGGTTTAAATCTGGAGAATTGATTGGCTAGTTCTTTTTCCAAGGTCTACAGAAGCCCAATTCTGCAGGTTCTCCATAGTTTTATGTGCTGAATGTGAAGGAGCATTATCTTGCATAAATACAATGGTTCTCTTGAAGGTGATTCTTTGCTTTTTGAGCCAAAATTCCAGGTGCTCTATGAGGAAGGCTATATAAGAATGTGTGGTTATTTTTGCACTGTCAGGCACTCTCCACGGACCAACCATGATACTTCCAATAATACCAGCCCAAATCATCCTCCAAGTTGGTATGTCAAGCACTGATGACAATCTCATCCATTTACAACCCAACCTTTGCTCCACCCATCAGGGGCATCAAGTGTTGCATGACTTTCATTTGTAAAATTTTGAGAAATCAACTTTCTTGTTCTTATTTGCCCATTTCAAACACATTTGTATGTGTACTTTTGTCAATCGAGGCTTTGTCACTGGTCTCAGTGATGTCCCAAGCTTTTTTAAAAGATGATATCAAGTACTTCTGGACACTGTTGTTTCTCCAATGCTCCTGAAAAGTGCTCCACTAGTCAGGCTTGGGTTATTCATAGCTTCACATTTCATTTGTGACAAAGGACGTTAGGAAACAACCTTTGAGTGACCATTATCGGCCCTCTTACTGCAACAAATCTTTTCACAGTTTGGTGATATCTTCTAATTACTTTGGATATTTCTAATGTAGATTTGCCTTTGGAAAGTTCAGTTGTTATAATATCTTTCTCAGAAGAGGTCAAGTCACATTTGCAACCCATAATTGCACAATTATAATAAGACTTGTTTATACTCTGCAACACTTCTATATTGTGTTAATATTGCAAATGGCCACCATTTCTTTCCTGTTGTACAGAACAATACATTTTTATATAGCCTGTGCATATACATATTCCCATTATACTGCAAAAATTTTGCTAAATTCTGACTGGTAGTTTTTGGACAAAATGAAAAAATGTCACCTCTTTAATAATTTGAAACAGAGTGTATATGCAAAACTTCAAATATAATTTAAAATATATCTGTAAAAAGGCAATGAATAAAGACAAAAGGATATCTTAGCTAATGTGTTTCATCCTCTGATGGACTTCATCAAGGCAAATGTAAGGATTTTGCATAAAGTATTTATACATGTTGTTAGTTTTTAAAAAAATTTTAAATTAAAAATATCCATGAATATACTTCATATATATATATATATATATATATATATATATTATAAGAGATTATAATAAAAACATGTTGAAATTGCTACACAAAAGATTTCATATTTCAATACTTTGTACTTCTTCAGGCGATGCTAAGTAACTGGTATATATATATATATATATATATATATATGTATATATAATGTAATTATTATTTATATTATTTGATTTTGAGAAATTAACTTATGTATTATATATTTTAAATAATAGAACCTTTTGAATTTAAACATTTTCCTTTGATTCTTTAAAGTTTTTATAGTCATGTATGTTGACTTGGGAAAGAGTATTTGTTTTAGGAAAGGAGATATTTGAAAAGTCTGGGGCACAAATTTATATTTTGGTAAGATTCGATAGTATCACTCTGAAGAATTTTACATCTAAGTAATATACTTTCTTTTTAATTATATTTTTTATTGAATAATTATATTTTTATATTCAATAATTACATTTTTTATTGAATAATTATATCTTTATATAATATATTTATTATCGATTTTATTGAATAATTACTCTTCAGAATTTCAAAATATTTTTGAGAAATTTTGATAAATATATCAGTGTCATTTTCATTTTTTGTATAATTTAGATGACAGTTTATCCGTTGCATCCTCTGTGTGTGTGTGTGTGTATATATATACATATATATATATATATATATATATGTATATGTATATTACTAACTTATATACTTGAGTATAGTACAAGATTTTATGATCAGTTTTTAAGCAAAAAATGGGGGATTGCACTATACAGAGCTAATATTTTTTGAAGAGGTTAGAAATCATACATTTTACGCAACCAGTTGCACTATACACAGGTATATAAACCACTGTACAATCTTTTTTTATGGTAGGAATAAGTATCAATAAATAAACTATTGTATATATTTATTTACACTATGATGAATAACCCCCATGTTGCATAAATAAATGTCATATTGCCATATATACTGGAGTCTAATGTCATTTTTTATGATCAGATTTTATGCAAAAAATGTGGGGATCACGCTATACACAGTTAATTTTTTTCTGGTGGGTTTAAAATTCATGCAAAAAAATTCAGGGATCACACTATACATGAAATCAGTTTATACACAAGTGTATATATATATATATATATATATATATATATATATATAGTACATTTTTCTAGTAATCATAAAAAAGCATTTTCCATAGTCTTTCTACTGGTTCATACAGTTATTGTTAAAATAAAGGTTGAGTCTCTGATATCTAACATTATCTATTTATGAACTAATAAAACCAGATCAACTGTCTTTGTTGTATGACTGAAGTCTCAACTGTAAAATCTATTCTTTGTTTAAAAACAATGTCTCTATACATTCATTCTATTCATGAACTGTAAATAAACATGACTTCTCAGGAAAGACAGGGGAGTCTTTCCTGATTGCATTCTCCACAGTTTTCTGAATTCACTTATACTTGCCCTCAAAATATACCAAGTTTACCTTATTATTAACCCACAGATGGTGGATTTATGACTTAAAATCTATAACAAGCATTTAATTCATAAAGAAAAACTTTAGAATTATTTTGTACTATCTGTGGAGTAACAAGTATTCTTTAATCTTCAGACATTCAAGTCATGGGTTAACCATTATCCCACATCTCCCCAAAAACTGTGCCTCTTACTCTGTAACTTCCTACCTTGAGTGGCTCTCGGGCCTTGTACTAGGTGAATATTATTGTGAAAAAAGAATTCTAAGCTACATATTTGGACCCTGTTTTTTATTGACAATGTGAGTTACAGTCTTTAGCTATTCTTCTTCAATGTTCTATGTTCATTCAGGACTTGGGTGATCATGACTCTCCACAACTACCTATCTTTTGTAGCTCTTAGTAATGTTTGTCTTTTTATAATCTCTCTCTCTCTCTCCCCTTGTTCTGCCATCCATTTACACAAACTTATTAGGGGGTTTATGCACTTTTTCTGTCTGTCTTCTTGTCGCTCAGTATGACATGTGAATGCTGAATGCTCCAAGCCCTCTTTTCTTCATTATGTGTCTCAAGTAAAAAGATTGATATGACATAATAGTTCAGCATTTCTAATGAGATTTTCCTGCTTCTTAATACTTTGCTTAGCTTTTTGAAGGGATCATTCACTATTCCAATATGCTTTGGATTTCAGCGTCATATTTTCTGTCAGTTGTTAAAATCACTTCCTAACATATTTTGCTTTTTATAAAATACCATTGAACTATGCAGATAATTGAATAAATGCTCTTGTTTTAAAATAGTGGTTTCTGTTTACTTTGTCATATTTCTGTATATTTACATATACAGATGTATACATACACATATGTATATATACCATAGATGCTTGAATATATATAATAAATACTTACATGTTATGTACATGCTTGTATGTGTGCATGTCTTTGAGAATGACCTCAAGGTGTATACCTACTGTCATATACATATATATATATATATATATATCTTGAGTATCAGTATGTCTCAATGTACACATCTTAATAAAAATCAAAATATCGATGCAAATCTTCCTTAGAGGCATTACTCACTCCATTACCTAAGTTCTTTGCTTTTCCAACTGCCCACAGACTTTTCATCGTATGGATTCCCACACTTTGGGCATTGGATAGGGATTTACTGTTCACACATTGTACTGTGCATTCCCATAATTAGGATACAAGGGCATGAAAGAGTTGCCTACGGTTATAATATATGTGTTAAATTATTTTTGTTTCTCTTTATTATACATTCATTTATATCATTGCAAATCTTAAGTCATCATTGACAAATTGCCCCCTAGTAATAAGCAGACCACAAATTCTTGTCTCTCTGATATCATGTCTTCATTGAATCCTTTTCAAATTATCTGTTTTCTGTTGGTTAGGGACAAAAGATGTGACTAGATTAGCATTGCATACCTAAGAACTTATCAGAACTACCTTTATTTAGATACACTGCTATGGTCATAGAACAGGAAAAACTATAATGTTTAGTTTATGGTTACATTTGATACAAGTCAGTACTAATATATTATATTACTAACCATTGAAAATATTTTATATAAAGAAACAACTGTTTTAGTATATTCTTCATCTTCACCTATGTTCCTTGTAGATCTTAGTAAATTTTGTCTTTTTGCTATCTTTTCTAAAGAGCTTATGGACACATTACATTAAGACACCATTACTGTACAATCACCAAAGTTAAGTAAGGTCGAGCCTGGTCAGTATGTAGATGGGTTACTGCTTGGGAATACAAGGTGCTGTAAGATTGGATGTGTGGATGGTGTAATGGATAATGGTTCAAAATTCTTAATCAGGAAGCTGAGTTCAAATTCTTGTTCGGTTCATTTATATGAATTTACTCTTAAGAAAGGCAGGATGCACCTCTTCTCTCACCAACTATTAGTTAATTACTAAATCTTACATCACTAGATCATTATTATCTCCCCTGTCACAAAAAAAAATCTTACAATCCAAAAATATTTTCTGGCTTTAAATAACCTGCAAAGTGGTTGATAAACTGTAGAAAATGAATGAATCAATTAATCTTCATCAAATATTTTAACTTGTCAATAACAAAACATTATAGCAAAAAGACAAAATTTACTAAGAGCTTCAAAGGACAGAAACTGTGGAGAGCTAAGATCTCATATGGATGCACTGGCATATAGAAGAAGAATCAAGAAGATATGGGGTAACCAGGTGGCCTTTGTTGCTATATAGACTTTTCCTGAGACCAGAAAAATACAAATTGAACATCCTAGTATGAAATTTTTGTAACTGAAAAGGAAAGAATGAAAAAGTAAAATATATGCAAGATTATGGGCATAAAAAATTTTTATCATGAAAAATGTGAAAAAACAAACACTAAGCCCCCACTCCCACCAAAAAAAAAAAAAAACATTAAAGAGGATATTTTACAGACTTATAATTTTAATAAGCAATTAACACCCGTGACTTTAGTAAAATAAGTTAGTGAAAGGAATTCTAGACAACACATCAGGTGTTCAAGAATGGCAAACAACATTAAATGGAAAAAAAATATACAGGGAAGAAATACAGTGAGCAAAAAAAAATATAAAGGAAATCAGAAACGGAAAAAAAATCCACTTAATGGATAAAGATGAAAATTTTGCTGGTACTTTAGACTAGATAATTCAAAAGCAACTCAATTAAAAATAGTAAAAAAAATGGCATTCATTCACGTCTATATACACATATATATATGCTCACAAAAACACATGTGAAAACTGAGGTAGATTTGTAGATAGGTAGTAAACAATCAGACTACCTGAGAATATATATATATATATATATATATATATATATATATATATATATATATATATATATATATATATACACGCACAAGGACAGAGAAATAGAGAAGGAATGAGAGAGAGGGAATTTCACTTAATTGAAAAAAAAACTGACAAAAAGGCCCACATCATGTTTTGGGGTCAAAACTTACAAGCAATGGTCTGCAAGACTTGTAGCATTCTGTAAATGTGTATGTGAATACACATTTATACATACAGAGTGCATTAAAAGTAACACTCGTTTTTTGAGTTGAAATGGATAGGATGATGTGATGTAACTGAGTGGCCATCACGATCAACACACATTACACCACCAGACTTTTTCTTGTGAGGTGTACTGAAAGATCTTGTTTTGAGGCTCAAACTGAAAACAATTCTTGAATTTATAGTGAATAAAACAGCGACTTACTCGTCAAACCAAGCGACAGTGCGTCGCATGTATTCTATGACAGAAAATGTGGTGAAAAAGAAAATTACTTACCAAACAAAAGGGCACGTATTCCGCATGACATGCTAAAAATGGAATATTTGAATTAAAAAACAAGTCCATTGCAGGAGTCGCTAAAAAGTATGTTGGTATGCAAATTACTGAACATCCTCTCCCAGCTGTCGACGAATGGAAAAAATTTTCAGCTGATAAAAGGAGTTGGTGTTCTCAAATCGGGGCAGGAAAAAAGTTGGCAATTTTGTCTGTCACGTTAGTTGGCGAGTGACTGGTTGCGTGCATTGTGATTTGTGAAATAGTAATTGCGAATCGAGTTTTTGGCATTTTCTTTCTGTCCCTGATGTTCAAGTCTGAACTTAGTGATTTATTCTCGGCAACGTGGAAATAATCTGCGACAAACATTTCCTTTGCAATCCCAGATCACTTACAGAATTAAAACAAACAATTTATGATATATCTTATAAATTTATATAGAAATGTGTCAAATGATTTGTAGAAGTGTTGCTGAAAGACTGCAGCACTGTATTGAACCTGAAGGGGAACATTTTGAAAATATTAAATAGCTTCTGTCTATATGTCTGAGATGAGGTATTATCATTATTTACATTATTCGGACTGTTATCCTGATCTTCATTGCCACATTCACTATGTTTTGGCCATTGTACACTCCAGCCTTCTTCAGGTTGAACCAAACCTTTTATTTCATCCACCAAGGTAGACTGTTCTAGTTCCATGTGCCATGGTTCACCACTGCAGTAGCCTGATATTGAACTCACAACTCTTTGGGTCTAGTTACTGGATCTAATCAACTCCTTTATCTACTGGACCATGTGTCCTCAAGGATAGTGGTGAACTTAAGCTTAGGTGTGCTTAAGCACGGGGCCCCACTGGCCAGTGAAGCCCCATCTTCATTCTATGCCTGCATAGGCATGCTGGGCATACCTACTTCAGGGCCCAAGTAAGGGGCCTTATAACATTACTAGCAAAGAGCCTCATATCCAGTGCTACCTGCAGGGATTAATAAAGACTGTCCTTCTTCAAACCTTGTGGACTGGTGCAATAAACAAAGCAATGTTAACATTCATCACTACTTCAAACAAAAGGTTCATCTACTGGATTTGAGAAACCTATTTTCCTGAAAAAGAGAAAAACTTTAGTACTGGCTGCCCATTCCTTGAATGCTGAATATTTCCTTCTAATATTACCATTCCCATTATGAATGAACATGTGTATACATGTGTGTGTGTACATATATATATATATATATATATATATATATATATATATATATATATACCCATTAAAAGTACCTGGATTATTTACATATGGAGTGGTGCTTTTCAATCAATGTAATAACTATGTATCCTCTCTCTCTCACCCACTCTCAGCCTGTCACTTTAATCAATCTCTCTCTCTCTCCCTATATATATATATATATATATATATATATATATATATATATGAACACACTGAGTGGAGATATTGCATCAAGTTTTGACAAAAGCTTGCAATACTCAAGCTCAAACCATTCAGAAAATTGAGCAGGCCTTTGCCAATGATACTATGGTTAAAACTCAGATCTAGGTGTGGTACAACTGAACATACAGGGCCACACCACAGTGGAAAGGCTAGCTCAGGCTGGCTATCCACAGGCTGGTGGGAGTAAGCACAGGATCTGGGCATTCCATATTAATGGATGATTAGTGCATGTGGGAGTGTCGGCACAATTCATCCCCAAGGTACTGGCAGAGCAGCAGAAGCAAATCTGCATGGAAATTGCATGGTTTCCAGATTGGGGAAGAGCCAGAAATCACACAGTGCCAAGTCAGGAGAATAGGGAGTCTGTAAAACAAGTGGTGTATTGTTCTTGACCAGGAAAGCTTGGTGCAACATCTCTGTTCAATGGGTTTAGTCATCTTGTGTGTAAGCAAAATTCTAATGAGTGTGCACTACATGTCTGTACTCTAGGTGTAACAGTCGGTAAGTGACACAGCCTACCAGCATGAAAGTTTTCTCACATGCACAGGAAGACTGGCCTCACCTTGCACACCCAACATATTTTTCCCAAGCAGCATTAGTTTGGTGAGAAAAAATAAATAAATAAAAATACTTTTTGAACATACCTTGTATGCATATAAGTAGCACAGTCAGTGCTATCAGTGCTTAATGTAAAAGAACAAAGCTAAAATTTATATATATATCTATAAAATGGACTAATTATAAATATGCATACTCAGGTGTGCTGAAAAGTTCTCAGCAAAAAGGAATTCAACAAAAATATTTATGCTTGGTCATGTGGTCAGATTTTATGTAATGGATTGAGTTGTGAATTTTCAGCACCCACTTAAGTCTGTATAACTCTTTACTATATATTATACACTTAGCTATGTATACATATGAATATATACATATAAATAAATAGATTCTGTTTGAAGCCGTTTTTTATGACTTTGCCTTGCTCCATTAGAAAGCTTTTTTATTTTTTCTATACATTTATACTGACATCGTCTTGAAAAAATTGCTTTTCTTGAACACCTGTTGAGATGTCTGACTCTTACATTTTTACAATCTTCAAGGTTATCAAAGATAAGCCCTGGTTTAGCTTTATATAGAAACTGCTTATAATTGTTGTTTGTTTAATATTTGCCAGTAAAACAGAGGAAAGATCTTTATAATACGGAATCTTGTAAATCAAGCAATTTTAAGTCATGAAGAATATAGACATCTTTGGAAGTCATTCTTGTCATCTATTCAATTAATTTTTATTCATATCTTTGTTGCTTTATTTAAAATTGTGGAAAATATTGCTTCAACCTTTTACAAGAAATTCTAAAATACTTCAGTCTATGGATTAAATTTCATATAGGAGATAAGGAAATTGAGTATAGACTATGCTATGCTAGCCATATATTCACCCAACATTACAAATGTCTACAAAACATTAACCTGAAAACTCAGGTCATGTTCTTAAATATCGTTATCAGACTGTGACTTTCATTTTGATGTCATGCATGGCACCAAACCATTCAAAAATATGTAAACTGTTAGCTATATGCAACCACTTTCTAAGATCAATAGTTAAAAATGGCTTTGAGTTAGTGTAGGTCTTGGTAAGAACCATACTTCTTTGAATCTTATGCACTGGCACTGCAGAATCACAAACAAAACAGATAAAAGAAACCATATCACTTGAGGACTAGCAATAACATCTAAAATGGATATCACATGTAACTCAAAGAGAAAATAATGGTAATGTTAATATTAACTGTTTCTTTATGAAGAAACTTAAAAGGTTTTAATTGAGTGAAGTCTGAGGGTTTTGGCAAAGATCATACCTCTTTGAATATTTTGGACTGGTAATATAGAATCACAAACAAAGAACTGTAGCAAATAACAGAAATCAGAGGACTACCAAGAGCAGCAACAACTAAAATGTATAGTACATGTATCTTGAAGAGAAAATAATGACTTAAGATGTTGACATTTCACAAGTATTGAATAAAAGGTTAATGCTGGAAAGAGCAATAACAACTGAAAAACCTAAATTTCAACCCACCAGCTGCTTGGTTAATGAATGCCAAATGTTTCCTTATAAGAAAAAAGATAATATTACTGTTACTATTACTAATACTTTTTCACTTGCATTGGTGATGTTTGCCAAATATTGTTTAAAACTTTTTGAAAAGAACGGATTTAAAGATATTAATATGAATAATGGTTAAATAATAAAGTTACAGTCATTTTCCAATATCAATTTCAGTTTTCAACTCTAAATTTAAATTTCACTAATAATAATGACTGAACACTTGTTTTCTGAGCACACCAGTCAGCTAGCCAATTACCTGTTGCAGATGCCTGCTCAAATAAACTTGAATTGAATTTTTTCACTGAGACCACTTGTGGTTTATTGTGAAAATATGCTGAGCAGACCTTAGTCAATGTTTCTGAAAGAGAGTGTATAAACTGATATGATCAATAGTTTTGAACAATGTTAGTACACTCAAACCCTCGGTTACAATGACTTGTGACTTTATGCTAGCACAACCATCAACAGCTTTCAAACAGTTCTGTCTATCCAATGTTACTCACATGCTTTGGTGTGCTTTTTGATGCACTTTCCAAAGAATGATAACATCAAGACAAATGAGTTTCGAAACCTGGAATTATGGTCAGAAACAAAACCCTCTCATCACTCAGCTATGGGCCAATTTCAGTAATACAGTATTGTTTATTAGCATGCTTGTTCGTTGGGTTGATCATCATTATTATTTATGTGACATATCACTTTATAACATAGGGGATCATGGCTCTCTACAACTTCCTACCCTTTTGTAGCTCTAAGTAAACATTTGACTCTTTACCATCACTACTTGTCCTTGCTCTGTCATCTATTGACACAAACTTGTGAACTAGATTTCTTGATATTTTCTGCGGTTTCTCTTGCCTTCAGTATGTGACTATGTCCTGTGAGTGTTAATTTCTCCAAACCCACTATCCTCATTATATATCCCAGAAATTTCAACTGTCTCTTTTTAAGTATCAGTGTATTTCTCAGTGGAGTAATGGATAGCTGCTCAGATTGAGGAATCGGAGAGGCAAATTTAAATTCTAATCAACTTACTCACTTACATGCTAATACCTTTAGGAAAAGGGATGAATCCATCTCTTCTCCCCTCAGCTATGGGTAGACTGAGTCCTATAGTTCTAGGAGAAGGAAAAACTCTGAATTCAAAACCGGGAAAGAGTTGGGCTCTGTCAGGCTACTTTGCCCAAGAAGCATCACTGATATTGTGGCTGCAGAACATGTGGTACCTCTATGACCCTAATAAGTTATGAGTCTCATGATTGTGATGTTTGGATTACTGATAATCTGAGAAAAATAAATAGAAAGAGTTGAAATATGAGATGCATACTGGGAAATCTAACACTCACAGAATATATTGAAAGCAAAAGAATTGTAAGACTTTTTTTGGAGATAATGGCTTTGTGCTATAAGTTTTATTAATTAACCCATGGGAAGAAGGTGGATTCATACCTAATCAGAACAAACAAGAAATTATAATGTGGATATAAAGTGGGGGATCAATTCTATATTACAATCGCTATATAGACTGATCCCTCACTTTATGATCACGATAGCTTCTATGCATTTATATTCCAGAGTATATAAATAAATTTAAAAGACATGCCTGTGTAGCTAATCAGTATTTGATTGATTTGTTTTCTATGGTTTAACAAAGCTTTGCAGGTTATTTAAAGCAAGAAAATATTTTTAGATTTTACGAATCTTTTTAGCTGGAGGTTCTACCTTATGTAAGTCAATATAACGAACCCAATGGGAACTGGGACTTGGCTCTCTGATTAACAATTCTGAGGTATTATCCATTATACCACCCACACGTCTGAACTTACAGCATGTGGTATTCCTAATTTAGGTAGTGACCAGGCCATTGCTTAACTTTGGTAATTGTATTGTAACCGGTATTTCAGTGTGATGTGGCCATAAGCGCAACAAAGAACATGAAGTTCTGAACACGGTAAATAAAACAATAAAATCCAGTAAAGTGAGAAATGAACTCACTATTAATTGCCTGTCAGACGAGTGCACCAATCATTGATTGTTGGCATGTAAAACAGAATTACTCTAAAGACTTAAGCAGAATATCTCATAATCCTTTTCCAATAGTCACTTACAAAAGAATGTCAATAGAAATATTGTTCCTTTCTCCAGAATGACTTGGTTTGATTAATCATGTTTTACAGGAAATTATTTGTCCATAAACTTGGACACTTTTTAAAAACTTTTTTGTCTTCTTGTTTTCTGCTTGTTTTTTTTAAATATTTCACATAACAGTTTTGAAAGTTTTAATCTAATTAAAATTTAGATTAAAGTGTGAACATGAGATGGATCTTCATTTTGATTCCAGAATTTATTTTTTTCAATATTCTGATTTGTTTATATTTTCTTTATATAGAATTTTCTCTAGGTTATATAACAGCACCTCTTGGTAGGATGTATAGGTTGTTCACCAGTTAGTGACTTGGAAAGAAAAATTGGCAACACAAGTTCAAATTCTAGCCAAGTTCATTAGCTTCAAAGGCATCAATCCATCTCTTCTCCAGCCCTCCAGTTGTAGGTCAAGGGTGTTTGGGATCTCTTGCCTTGAGCTAGCAGCCAGTCTACAAGAAGGAAAAATATAAATTCAAAATCAGGCTATTTTGCCCAAAACACATCACTGCTACTATGGCCACAGTACCTGTGGTGCACCTACAGCCCTAACATGTTTCTGGACTTCTGACATGATATGACATGACATCTCATTATTATATTGGTAACTTTCTAATCAGAGTATACTTTTCATTAAAGAACATTTTATAAATCAATTTTGATTATTTCAAGAAAATTTAGTAATTATATATATATATATATATATATATATATATATATATATATATATATATATATATATTGTAGGTGACTTGTAATTTGCTCCTGTCGCACCAGCAACTCTATGGTGTAAACAAATGCTGGCTTTTATGGCATCAAGTGAGGTTGCTAAACAGATTTTCGGTTATGTGAGACATCACCCAGTCCACAGAGATTGAGTCTCCCATGCACAGCACAGGTAATCTTATGTTACTTACAGCAGGGAGACAGGCTGTGTCTACTACATACACCCCACCGGATCTCACTATCAGAAAGTTAGAAGCTGGTGAGGGGGCTTCGAAGAAGCAGTTCAGTTCGGCAGGCTCACTTGATACTTGGTGCAGCCCTGTCACCATCTGTCGACCTTCATTGTCATCACTATCACTTGATTATTTAGAGTCAACATAAGCTGAATAGTCATCTTTGTCCTTCATTACAAGTATGTACTTCTCATCATCATTTGATGCTGTAGTTTCATCTTCCACAGAATTGCTCATCATATGAAGAACAGGTGTGGAGGTCTTTCACATGGTGTGGCATTCCATCCATGTAAACCACATAGGTACTCACAAACCTAGTTACTGTCCGCATCCTCCATTTACTTGTACATCTTTTCAGTGAACTTCTTACTATTAAGTTGGTGCAAAAATAATGACGTAATAATGTCGTTTTTTGACGTTAAAAAATACGTCAAAAAATGACATTATTACGTCACTATTTTTGCACCAACCTAATAGTACAATGTTCCTTTTCTTGTACATACCCTGCTCAGACCTAGGCTTCTGTGAAAGCATCTTGCTGATACCTTTCACTTGGACTTCATACTGGTACAAAGAATTAGCCAGAGCATTTGTATCACAGATGCCATCCTTTGGCATAAGATTGTACCAGTAAACTACTTCCTGGACAGAGCATTACTTTATGAATCTGTACAATCATTCAACAATGCCATATCCAGATGGCGCATATGCACATTGGAAACATGTGAACACCTCACCTCTTAGAAAACAGTATAAAGCTCCTTCTGTTAAATGCTTTATTGTTATCTTCAAGACCTCTCAAAAAAGATAAGACACTGGAACACAATAGCCAAATCTTCTTGTTGCAGAAAAACAGGTAGGACCACAGTCTATCAGGGTCAGGTAGTGAGCACCCCTGTAATAGGTGATGTCCCTCCCTAGTCTATGCCATATATCTGCTGTCTCCAGTTTCCTTTTTCACCATTAGTTTGGTACCAGATTGATTGACAGACATTCTGGGTAGGATTTAACAGCAGATCTCACAGCCATTTTTGGCATAGATCGAGTGATTTTCTTGACAAAGTACATCATTTATTTTACACCGGGCTGTCTGCTCTGTGAGTGTATTTGCCTTATATGACTCAGTTCTATATCACTGCCATTCACAGCTCATACCTGTAACAGGTTCTGCTTGATTTTTCAATGCTTCTAACCACCTCTGAAGAACTCTGGTGCTTCTGCCCACTTTGTTCTGATTTGATTTGATGAGCATAACATCCACAATTAACACATACACCTTAACCAACTTCAAGAAGGTTTGCAGCTGCCTCCAGATCAGCATCTCACTCACAGCCTTAGTGCTCACTTTGCCTTTGCATGTCAGCATGTTTATGAGCCACTGACACACACACAGTGAATCAGTTTTTAAATGTACAGGCTTAGCTTTTCAGTGTATAGCCAGGTTTACCCCCTTTTATAATAGCATCTAGCTTCACAATGTTAATGTGTTACATGTCTAACTCTGGCCACAACCAATGTGCCTCTTTGATAATGGACCCACATGATTCCAGCAAGACTCCAGTGGCCAAAGAACTTGTGTTAAATCACACATCAAGTTTTTGCTATCAATGTACCACTCATCTCTACACGAGTCACTTTGCCTCACCCTGGTAATAGTCTGTGTCAGCATTCTTTTTAGCAGGGCATTGTCAGTGGGATCATCCCAACCTTTCGTCACTGAACTTGCTCTTCATTTGATGACAACAGCTGCTGCTTGCAGACATCCACAGACTGGGAGATGTTCAATAAGCTTGCCACAAAATGAAAATACCTTCCTCCTGATGACTGCCTCGGAGACTTTAGGAAGTATATTTCCGTGCTCCCAAAGCGGAATGTTATCTTCCCCTCAGACAGTTAAGCCAGGTATCCGAGCACCATTTTTTGGTCATTCTGGAATTTTTCTTGTCAGTCCAAAATGCAACAGGTGTTCAATGATAATAGTTGCAGACCTCATTTACATACAGATTTTTTCATCCTGAGATATCTCAGTATTGACGACAGATCTCATTATTTGGGGTTGGGGGCAATGTTCAGCTCAAATCCCAATCTGGTCAGCCAATACCTTCTGCCTTGAAAGATAACAGTTTGGTATGGCCAAATTCGTTCATCAGTTCACAAATGTAGATAGGCTGGTCTGAGATTTAGCAGTGCAACATTCGATCCTTTGTGTTTCTATTCTCTTAGTTTCTTGATGCAGACATTAGACATCAGCATTGTATGCATTGACATAGAGTTGGGCATAGAATAAAAAAGAAAAAGCAACTTTCTATTGGCATGGAAAATAATATTAGCAAGTCAAATATTAGCAAGCCAAATTCAAATTCCAGCTTGGAAAAAGCATTTCTTCTCCCTCTAGCTTTGGGTTAAATAGTGGGACAGACTGAACTCTCAAGCCTTGAGTGGCAACCATAAAATGTAAAGAAAACAGTAACTTCAACACCATGAAGAAGACAATGTGAAACCATATTTTCAAGTCAGTTGTATTTGAACCCAGAATACATAACCATGGATTTACAGTTAGTATAATAGAAGAATTGGTGAGATGGGTTTAAATAACACGCTAGTCTTTTATGTTCACTTTTACACTGATACACTTAGAAAGATCATAGATACTTTTGTTTTAACTCCAGGTATGAATTAAATAGCAGAATAGACAGCTCTTTATCCTTGGGTAGCAGTAAGTCTAGGAGAAAGACTATTCTGAATTCCAAATCATGGAGACAGCAAGAGGATACCACTCCACTATATTTCTCAAGAAATCAATTCTCAGATAGTAATAAAATGGAAACTGGGAGAGCCATGATCACCGCTATCCTGAAGGAACATGACACGAAAAAATGCTATTATTATGTAATAATGTAACATGTATATTCTTGACACATTCATTCATGCATAGAATATTGCTGTCATATATGGTCCAGTGCTATATATTTAGAGATTCTTGATAAAATCCAAAGAAGAATCAGCAATATTATTGGTCCTGATATGGTGTCTCAGCTTCAGTCAGTTTCACACTGCCATAAAATTGTTTCCCTGTGACTTTTCTATAAATAGTTTCATGGTAATTGTTTGAATGAGTTTTTGATATGCTATGTAGACTTTATGTATTTAAGTGCAGTACTAAATAGGCATGTCTCATTAATTTACAGTTGAATTGGCTAGATATTTTAGAAGTCAAGTGACTTACCTGCCAACATGGCTGCCTTCTTCTGTTTCTTTGTAGAGCAAGCCAGCTGACTTTATCTCATTTTATAGGAGAGTGTCTAATACACCAGTTAGGTTGGTCGATTTTGCTAGAATGGACCTGCCCAATACATTTGCATGAATGGTCTTTATTCACCCATATATTTCTCCATAGAATGACTCAAGTCAGTTTAGCTTTGGCTACACTTGACTACTTGTGTGTCAGACCACTGGCAAGCTAACCAATATTCTACATATATAATCATTAGTTTGATCCTAACAGTTTCTTTTCATGCACTCCTCACCTGTGAAACTCCTTTCCGACTTAAGGATTTCCAGACTATTTTGATCTGCAAAAATTTAAATGCAATGCCAATCATTATCTGTTGTCTACCTGATTACTCTTCTATTGTTCTTGCTCCTTAGTAATTTTTCTATTTTCTAATTCTTCCATACCCAGTATTTTAATGGTTTTACTGCCTTCCTTGGGGTGATTTAGATAATAAAAAAAAAAAATGGAATCAGCAAATTGATTTTTGATTCCAAATAATATTTCTTAAAATTTTTATGCCTGAATGAGTTGTGTGTTATAAATGAAAAAGGAAGTAAGAAGAAATTAATATTAAAAAGATAATGAGTTAAACTAACAATTGTCCCTTGACTTGAAGAGGTTAAGATTATAGTGTTCAGGTAAGTATCCACATGGCAGTCTATTACACAAAGTAGCAGTTCTTGAGAAAAACTTGCCTGAGTGCAACTTCCTGCTGGCAAAGATCATCCCTTTTTTAACATTGTCGACTGGTGCTACACGATCACAAAGAACTGTACTAAATGACAGAACGCACATCACTTCAGGACTACCAAGACCATCAACAACTAAAATGAATAGCACATGTAACTTGAAGAGAAAATAATCAAGATGTTGACATTTCAAACTACTTTGAATAAAAGTTTAGGAAGGAAACCCCCATCAGTGCTGTAAAGAGCAATAATAGTGTACTTGAAAAACCTATTTTCCTGAAAAATTGTTTTAAGATAAAAATTTTGTAAATTATAACCAAAAGCAGTATTGACTGCTTCGTCAATGGATGTCAAACGTCTCCTTATAAGGAAACAGCTATTATTAATATTTTGGCATTCATTGAAAGAACAGCTAATGTTACCCAACTTAGGCTTTTCTTCACTCTCTGGCCATCAAGCTGGGATCAAAGTGTAGTTTCTGTTCATCTCATCACTAATGGTAATTTCAAGAAAATATTTGACATTCATTGACCAGTTAACCAGTATTATCATCAGTTGAAATTTATAAAATTTTTCTCTTAATTTTTTTTTTTTTTCAGGAGAATAATTTTCTCGAATCCAGTGTTTTTTTTTCTTTCATTTTCATTAGTGAATTGTACTGACAAAGTCACTGGAGATTCTTGAATACCCATCAGGTTTCAAACGTCTACACTGTGATTGCTTGTATAAAAAATAAAATTAGTTAAATGTATTAAACATTTGAATTGTTAGCCTTGTAGATTCCAAGATTCTGATCTATCTAGCACAAAGCACTGTGAAACACAATGCTGCTTGATATTGTAAATAACTTACAGACTTTCAAAGTTAAATTGCTTTTTAATGAAACTGAATATCAAAGATAAATAATAAGGATGATGATGATAATAATAATAATAATAATAATAATAATAATAATAATAATAATAATAATAATTTCTGAAAGGCCAGATCTCTTCGTCAGTAAGCCTCATTAATAGTCAAATGAAGGTATCCATAAAACTTGGGTAGGGGGAAAAGAGGAAAAAAATGGAAGCTTCTTTTGGTCTGTAATGCTCCATTTGCATCTAGATTCTTCCCTAAAACACAATTTTGATTGTTTTAATGAAACTAGGTCACTTTTGATGCAGAAATTGCTGGCATAATGCCTGCTACTACCAATTTAGTGTGGATAAATTTGGTATTTTTGCCAAAATTTATCCAGTTTAAAAAAAGAGAAGAAATTTGGTGGAAGAATTTATATGATTGCAGACATAACTGAAAAAAGAAATTCCTTTTTAAAATCAAAACTACAATAAATGATTTGTTATTGGGAATTGTTTCCAACCAAAATACTTGTTGCCGAGAAGGACACTGTAAAAAAAAGAATGCAATTAAAAAGTGATTTTCTGCTAGTTAAACTTTTCTTTCAACTGGAAGCAAGTAGAATTCACAGTAAATTTTGACCATTTTGTTTTCTATTAAATAACTTGAATATTAGTCAAGGAATACAAAACAATGTTTTTTGCAAATTTTCTCATTTAATTTTACATTTTAAAAACTTTGGGGTCAACCATTGAGCTTTGAATCTTTTAACTCATTCATTTGCACTAATTGTAGCTTTTTTCTTCTTTTATGTGCTCTGTCTCATCAGGATATGGCAATGATGTTGCTCCATAACTTTCCATCTAGGCAGCTCTTAGCAATATTTTTCTACTTACTATCCATCCCTGTCTATCTTCTGTCACCCATTTGCATAAACTCATTAGATAGATTTCCTTCTATTTCTTTTGGCTTCAAAATATCCCATGAGTGTCAAATTCTCCAAGCCATCCTTCCTGATTATGTGCCCCTGACATTTCAAATATTTTGATCATAAATACAAGTTTCCTTTTGTTTACATATTCCTTAAAACATCTTTGTTGTTCACATGGTCCATTTATGACAGTCATAACGTTCTTCTATATAGCGCACATCTCTGTTGCCTCAAGTCTTCTCTTTAACTGTGAGGAAACTGTCCAGAATTAATGGCCATATAGGAGGATTGATGTTAGCATTTCAAGACTCTTTTCTTTGTTTCCAGTTAATTTTTTCCTGCTTGTTAATACTTTGCTTAGTTTTTGGAAGGCATCTTTGACAATTCCAAATTGTGTTTGGATTTCTTTTTCACAATTTCCATCATCTCTTTAAACATTTCTCAGATAGTTAAAATTTCTGTCCTTGCTCAATTTTTACATCTTACATTTGTAGCATGCTACTTGGGTTGACCCTCTTGACCATATATTCTGTCTTTTTACACTCTTTTCTCTTTACTTTCTTTTACGAATGAGTCTAGAATAGGTATGGGTAACGTTTTTCAAACAGTGGACCATATGAAGTACAGTATATCATAAGACACATTGAACTACTGAAAGAATTAAGGTATTTTTTTTTTATTAAAGATACTGCTGCCATTTTTCCAACAAAAGAATCAGCCTTAGAAATGGGAAAAAATGTCTTTTTTTTTTCTTTGGGGAAAAGATTCCTTGTATAATTAAAAAAAATTGAAGTCACTGTATAATATTATCACTGATGACAATGTTATTAACAAACATTGCTGAATATGATTTGTTCCTAATATATTCATTTGAGTATTAAAAAAAAGTATTTCTAAAAGAATAATTATCATTGACATTTCCTGTTTCAAAAGATGTTTATATGTATGATCTTCCTTAGTGAAAATCGCCAATTGTTTAAAGTGCTGGCAGCACTACCTTCAACGAAATGTTACAAAATTAAAGAAACACTGAACTTAATCATTGTTTATATACATGAATGTGTATGAGACTATATGAGTGAACAAGTGAGAATGAAAAGAAACAGCATTTTAATAAACATTATTTTCCTCATAAAATTAGGTGTATCATTCAGAAAGCCAATCAGGTTGCATGAAGTACCAGGAGTTTTCTTCCTATGTCTGCCGTCAACACAATGTCATAAAAAAAACTTGGTCCAATCTTTTTCAGATCCAATACTCATAAGTACAGTAACCCCCCACCCACCTTATACATAGGGATTATGTTCCAAGAACCTGAGACAAGAGATAGTGCTGTTGTGAGCCAGTTACACATTTTCCAACTTGTTTGAAACTGGGAATAACATGCTGTCTTTTGAAATACCCACAACAAAATGGCAGATTCGGGATGTGAATCTATGTAAAGAAATGACAAGAACCAATATATATGTACAAACAAATGATAATGTATTATTATTAGCAACAAAGGTATACAAATGACAAAGATGTGTGTATTAAATGAATGTGAAGACCTTTTCGGTCCAAATTATGTGTAGTGAGTGAATGTGCATACATATGTGTGTGTGTGTATTGTTCATGCGTTACACATAGGGAATGTGTTCTTTCCAAGAGATTTACATGTTGATGTGTAAGCGGAAAAAGTAAGAAGGTAGTGAGAAAAAATATCGCAGAGTATTTATAGTCTAGAGAGTGTCCCCTAGTAGCAGTTTTGAAAATTAGAAGGGGTTAACCTGACAGTGCTAAACCTCATATATAATGTTTTTCCTCTACATATATACCTATAATTAGATTAATTTATAATTTATGCACACCACCACAAATTAGAGAGGAACACTCTATAGAGACCTGGTTACTTGGGACCCATTTCCCTGACAATATTAAAGGATTAGGATCAAGGGTATTCTCTTAATTGATGCTAGGACAGAGCAATTTGTGTGCACACCCACATAGAAAGCACATGGAGTCCCATGTTAAACTGACTCTGTGTTACATTTTTCTTTGTGATGAGGGGAACAGAAACTATCATATGATGAAAGGTGGCTACCACTTGAGTAGAATTCAAATTTTGTATCTTGTATCTTCTTGTCTAATCTTCAACTATTCGGGCCCTGAATTATTTCAAAGAAAACCCCAAATATATCATTTTACTGATTAACCAGACTAAAAACCTTTATTAAAAATGCTACTTGTCTTAACTGAAATATGCACAATATTTATTAATAGCTTTATTATTGTCTTTTAGAGGTGATATATCCATTTATCAACTGTGCTTTGCTTTATGCAAATTCTCTGTGAAAGTCACATTCTCTTGAAATAATTTTTCTAAGATTCTTATGGTAATGGTAAGATTAGCTATTTTCATATGGTAAATATTTGGTATTCATTTAGTAATTGTTGCTGGTGGAAATTTTTTTTTTTTAAACGGTATCATCCCATACAAGCCAGTAAAGCCACTAAGACACAAGATATGTAAGAATAAGAAAGAAGAGAAACATTATTAAGGAGCAAGAAGACATTGCATTTAAAATTTTGAGGATCAAAGTTAATTGGAAAGCAAGGAGCCATAAGAGATTTTTACAAGTGAGTTGTACAAGAGAAAAAAACTGTTAGCATAGAATTTACAGTTGCATCTAGCAAATTCAGCTGTAAAATGATGAGACCTAGCTACTAATCTAGTAATGCACTTAAATTTGTGAAGACACCAAAAAGGAAAGTCTATGAGAACAATTACCATAAAAATATTGATAGAAAAGAGACTTGAAAGCTATCTTATGGTGAAAGTGACTGAAGCCAGGATGCTGGGTCAGAACTGATAATATTGCAAAGTCTTTGTTGAATTTTATCTAGAATCCTTAAATACATATCAGAAGCACCAGTACTTTTGGTTGGGTAATAGACAGTGGAGGGGTTATTTTGAGGAAAATTTTTCATAACCCCAGTGGGCTTATTAAGATCTCCCCATTTATTGAGTCCACACTTTTTGACACTCTAAATGATTTCACTCTCACTCTCTTTATTAAAACTTGCCCCCCTCTATTGTATATTGTGAAAATTCCTGACACATTGCTACTCATATGACCGATTATATATTATTAGCATTTATATGCACACAAATATATAAACACATGCATATATTCAAATCCTTGATACTTTATTACATATCAATATCTTATGAAATGGACAAAGTCTGACAATTATTTTAAGACATTTTATGTTTATACATTCTTTTTAGAAATACAAATATTTAAGTAAATGCTCTGTTTATAATAAACAGTATTAAACAACATTTACTAGCCTGAATGTCCAAGAAATTTTCATAGAAAATATTCGTCCTCTGACAGGATTCGAACCTGTATCCTATACGGAACCGTCATATAGCCTGATGTGTCTTTAACCGATTCAGCCACAGAGGATTGTTCGGTTAGCAAGGTCAAATTTACTGCTTTTAAATTTCAATCATCCATGAATCTCTCACGTACATTCATATCTGCTCATGGCGTATCAATGTAAACAAATGACGTCATACATTAAAAAGCAGTAAATTTGACCTTGTTAACCAAACGATCCTCTGTGGCTGAATCGATTAAAAGGCACATCAGGCTATATGACAGTTCTGTATAGGATACAGGTTCAAATCCTGTCAGAGGACGAATATTTTCTATGAAAATTTCTTGGACATTCAGGCCAGTAAATGTTGTTTAATACTGTTTATTATAAACAGAGCATTTACTTAAATATTTGTATCTATAAAAAGAATGTATAAACATGAAATGTCTTAAAATATCAATATATACAAGCATCCTTCTGTAGAACCATATTTCTCTTGCATCAAGTGTTGTGTGTTTATATCTGTCTACATGCATTCATTCATACATTCATTTGTATATATTTATAATGATAACAAATCTGAAGAAATCTTCCACTGTGTATTCATCTGTGAATTCTCAGCTGGTCCCAAAACCAGACTCTCGTAGCAAAGAGTCTAGAACAGTACAATCACTGAAGTCAATTGTTGCTTGTGTTCCTATGAGAGTCTATAAATTTATAAAATCTTTCTCTTCAAACAGTTTTTCAGGACAATATGCTTCTCAAGTTTTTTTGATATCACTCTTTCTAGTATTCCTAAACTTCAATGTCCTGTTTGTGCCAAATTTTCCAAACATTCTTTCCTCAGTATGTTTCCCAGAAATTTCAGTTTCTTTATGATTTTAAGTATGAGAGTCTTTAATGGTCCTAGTTTTTAAAACTTCCCTGCTGCTCAGTCCATGGTATTTTTAGCATCCTTCTGTAGAACCACATCACTCTTGCATCAAGCCTCTGTTTCATCTGAAAGGAGAAAGTTCAGCATTCACTGCTATACAGGATGACATAAGCAATACACTGTAATAAAAGTGATTATTATTTTATCAACAACCTAACAACAACAAAGGCCAGACTACTGCTTTTAAGTCTATTGTTCAGCATATTTTATGACTAAGGAAAAAATAATACACAATTCTGAAATTATTTTAAGCATTTCACCCCAAGCAAGGTGGGAGTGCCACTAGTACACAAGGGTCTACAGAGAGTGAGAGCAGGAGTAAAGAGGGGTGTTTAAGGAAAGGATACAGAGAAGGACGGGTATCAGGATCAAGGCATCAGAAGATGTTGATTGACATTACATTTGAATATTTGAAGATTATAGCTATCAAGGAAGCAAGTAGGAGGAAGGGAGTTCCACTGTTGGGAAGTGAAAGAAGCTGTTGGAGAAGAAGAGGCAGTTACATTTAACTGTTTTGACAGTAAAAAGGTGGGACCAAGATACCAACCTAGTAGTAAACTTCTTGTAGTTGGGACACCAGTGAAAATATCTCATCAGAGCAGTTGCCATGAAAATATTTGTAGAAAAGACAGAGGGAAGCCACGTTATGTCTGTGATAAAGTGACTTGTCGAGATGCCAGATCAGGACCTATCACATTGCATATCCATCTTTGGATTTTATCAAGAACCTCAAGATGAACAGCAGGGACACCAGACCATATATAGCAACAGTATTTAATGCAAGGATGAATGGTAGATTTGAAGAATAGATTCAGGTGAGAAAAAACATTCGTAAATTGATCATAAGGGAGTATGATTGAATTTGACAACACTTCTTCTTCAGCTGAAGGACATGGGTGATCATAACTCTCCACAATTTCCTGTCCTTTGTAGCTATTCAAAGTTATTTCTTTAAAATTATTATTACTGTTTTCTAAGCTGGACCAGAAGTGCCTTCAGTTTTGGGCTGGAAGACCTAATTAGTCCTCTGCAAGAGTTAGCTTAAAAGCCTGCATAGAGTTTTAAGCTAGTATTATACAAAATTGTCATGTTTTATTATTTTTCCTATGGAGATATGGTTATCATTCTTTCTACCATTATAAAACACATTTCAACTAAAACTTTGAATATTTCTGTTTTTTCTTCTCTTTTATTTTGCAGTGAATTTTGGCAATTTTTAATTCTAATGTTGTTGTGGCCTTGTTAGGGCCAGAAATAAAGACATAAAGAGAGGAAATGAGTTAAACAAATATATTAACAGAAACAGTAATACAAACATATACAAACGAGAGTGTTACAGCAAGAATATTAGGTTCGACTATCAGAGCTGACTTCTGGAAACTTCCCTCTCCAAAAGGCAGTACCTGCTCCTATTTATAGCTTGGAGAGTCCATGCATGTGTGGGTAAATTACCATAAAAAATGCTCAACCAATACAAGACCCAAGAACCACTCAAGGTAGAGGACTACTGAATTAAGTTATTGTAAAGGTGTACAAGTAGAGAGTAAGAAGTGCATATGATGAGGATATGTGTGATAGATCCTGTGGAACTCCCTTCCCTATTCCAGTTTCCCTGAGAGCTATAATCTCCAGCTATTCAAGTATAATGTCAATCGACATCTCCAGTTGCCTTGATCTATCCACTACCCTTCTCCTCATCCTTTCTTCTATCATTCCTATCTGATCTTGTTCTAAATTTTCTGCAACCCCTTGCATCTTAGTGGCTTCCCACCTTGCTTGGGGTGAAACTCTTAAAAAAACAAACAGTTAACCCTAGAATTGAAGAGGTTAAGATCATAGTGATATGGAAAGCATCTAATCTGCAGTGTGTTCCATAAAGTAACAGCTCTTGGGAAGAAGCTACTTGAGTGGAACTTCCTCTTTTTCAGTGAGATAAGAGGGGCTGGGAATGATAAAACTGTGTTTGTGTTATGGCAGTTCCTAGCAGTTAAGGTCTGCACTGGTGGTACTAAGAAATGTAGCTCATTTGAATATGTGATATGAAAATAATAATAAAGTAACAAAGGACTAACAAAGTTTCATCTGGGAATGGAGTGAGAGTGGGTAGAAAATAATTCATCACCTGCAAGGCTACATTTTAAGTGAAGTTTAAATATTACTGTTGTTTGCTGTGAATTTCAACAAAAGAAATAGATTTTTTTTCCAAGTTCATCAAAAGAAATAGATTTGCTGCTTAGTTTAAGTTGGTTAATCTTACAATCTATCAACTCTTGTTGCTTTATTTCATGGTGATGTCTTAAGATAAAAGGTTGATGTTAGATTAGTTTATACTTCAGTCTGCAAGTATCCACCCTGAAAATATATGCTCTATGAGATACAGGTTCTTATCCCTCTACAGGTATTCAGTCAGTGTTTTCTAAACCCATCAGGGCGTGATTGAGAAGATGGAGATAAAAGATCTCTTTGTTTTTTGAGAGGGTGGCAATAGTTATTTTTGCAGAATATGGAGAAGTATTATCTTGCATGCAAATATTTATGTTTGTGACCTGTGATTTGACAAACAGTAGAAGGATAATAAAGAAGAATGATGGATTGACTGGCAAGTATTTGAAGAAGCTGGTGTTACAAATCTAAACAGAGGGAAAAGAGGAAGAATATTAAGAACTTTGAATAAATACATGAAACCACATTTACATAAATATCATAAAGAGAAACTTGTCAGTTGGGTAAAGAAGAACAAAAAACTTATTTATAAATAGTAATTTTCAGTGATTAAAGTAGAGCTACATTGGTTGGATCTACTGGTTGGGTGAAACATTCAGCCACTATGACTGAAAAAATAACAGTGTATTAGTGTTTTAGATTAGTGTTGTAGGCAGTAAAAAATTACAGGTTTCTTTAAAGATAACTCTATTATCAAGAAAAATGCAAAGAAGTGTTTATAAGTTCCTGGACAAGATGGTTTTCGAGAGGTAGAAGTCAAAAATGTTTAAAAACGACCAAATTATTCCCACCCAACCTACCCAGATATTAAACTAAAAATTATGGTTCATCATTTGAGGAATTGGAGAGCCGAGTTCAAATTCCACTTGAATCCATTACACTTAATTATGTGCTAATACACTTGGGAATGGTATGAATCCTTTTCTCCTCCAAGCTATGGGTAAATAGCAGGACAGACCGGGTTCTATAGCCTTGGATGGCAGCTGGTCTACTGCAGAAAGAAATGACAACCTACTGCAGGAAAAAATCTGCCTCATCAGTCATGTATCGAAAGATACACGATCGCCTAAGCATGTATCACGCATGGCACATAACTGACTGTTAGGAGAATGGAAAACAATTTTCTATTTGGGAAGCAATAGAATCTCTTGCATGAAACATTAAGATCAAAACAGTAGAATGTTAATTAAATTAATGAACAAAAGACAATTGAAGATTATAGAATAGGAAGGAGCCCAGATTAATATGTAAAATAATAGAATAATAACTCATACGGCTGGGATTTTGTCTTAATCAAATATTTGCTTGTATGGTCTTTATGATTTTGGGATTTCTTTGTTGATAAAAATTTAAATTATTTGCTTAATTAAACCTGATCCAAAAAGAAGTTTTTAACAATATTTGTAATAATTAGAGATAATAATAATAATAATAATATAAAATAATAATTAGAGATATTATGAAAAAAATTTACATAATATATTTATCATATAAATATATTTGGAAAATATTACCAACATCAGTTGAGTCATAACAATTTTATTGCGAAAATGTTGACTTATATAATGAAATCTTTATGTACATGCAGACTATTGTCAATAACTTTGTTGTTGTTATCATTAATGATTTCAGTTATTGTGTCCTCCAAACTTCATTAGATGTATGTCAATCCAGGTAATCTACAAAGAATTTCAAACTGAAGATTTTATTTATTCTGTGGAGTATAGATTGTTCTCATTCCATTGTCATGTCTAAGGATATCTCATCTCGTTCTTATTTAGTACAGTTCAATTATTGCTTGCCCTGTTTCCACTAAGTGCAAGTACACATTAACCTACACAGGGATTGAACTCACAATTACTGTCATCAAATTCACGAGCCAATGCTTTAATCCACTAGGCTATTGACAGAAAATCTAACGAGTAAATGAATTGGTGTATGAAAGCAGTGAAACAATTATTTTACAAAATAAAAAATGTAATGAGATTGAAAAAAAAGGAAGGGAAACAGTAGAAACAGGGGTTGGGGAGAGAAGAAAGTAAAGCAAAGAAGAGAAGAAAAAAGGGGAATGAAGATTATGAGAGAAATAAAAATAATAACAAAAGAATTAACAAAATGAAGAAGACACAAAAAAACAACAACTGAGAATAAAATGAATAAAAAAAGAAAGAAAAGAAAAAAATGAAAATACAGAAAAAGGTAAAAGAAATTTAAAAAGTTTAAGCATTGAAGAAATATGAATTAAAAAAGAGAAAGCCAAAAATAGAAACAAAAACAAAAAAAAATAAGTATCAAAAGGAAGAAATTTTATAAAATTAAGGAAAATGTATCCATCTAGAAAATGAGAGGAATGAAAACAAGAAAGAAATGAAGGAAAAATAAACGAAGGAAATAGAAAGAGATATAGGATGAAAGAAATACAATGAGTGAGTGAATAGGAAAAATGAAGGAGAAAAAGCATAAAGATATTTGACAAATGAAAGAAAATGCATATGAATATGCTGGAAGCAGAACTGCAGAGAATTTTCTGACAATAGTGAAGGAGAAGGCACGCAAATGAAAAAAGAGATGCCAATCAATATAAGGAGGACAATGATTTTAGATATTCAATAGTAAAAGTATATCAAAGAAGGAGAATAGATGATGCCACAGTTTCTGCTTAATGGACAAGATTATTCTGAAAAACAATGAAAAATACATATGTCTATATACATACATTAATATATATATATATATATATATATATATATATATATATATTTGTATATGAGCTTCTTATAGCATGTATGTCATTGTGTATGTGGGAATATATACTATAGTATATGTGCTTCTATTTGTGTATTTCGTAACATTGGCTTATGTTCATATACAGAAAACAATAACATTCATTTATATATAAATATACAGATTTACATATATTGTCATACATGTACACACATACACACACACACATATATATATATATTCAAAAGTGAGGTTCGCAGCCTGACCAAGAAAGGAATAAATAATTTTTTATAATTGGACATTTCTTTACATTCTGAGAAGTGGACCATGCCAAGAAAGTTTCAGTACTATATAATTATATATATATATATATATATATATATATATATAGATAGATAGATAGATAGATAGATAGATAGATATGTATGTAGACACTATTCAGTATCAAACACTGAAGATCACAGTAGTAACCAAAAATTTAAGATATTCAAACAACTTTATTGTACTCCTACCTGTCAACAAAATAAAAAAAAAACAATATGAAAAGAATATGTTATTCACTTATATACATGGGTGCGATGGGTAAATTGTCGCCATTTTACATTTTTAATTTTGCACGTGCTTTGTTTGTTTTTGATTTTGTCAACTGCACAGTATAGTAGGATCTGTTAGGTATCATCTGTGAGAAAA
The DNA here is from genome assembly GCA_963932145.1 of Acanthosepion lycidas. Lineage (NCBI taxonomy): Eukaryota > Metazoa > Mollusca > Cephalopoda > Sepiida > Sepiidae > Acanthosepion > Acanthosepion lycidas. Next base: position 118,232,376 of record OZ010573.1, read on the forward strand.
AGAGCACCATGATACAATTCACTCTGCCAGAAATTTGGAAACAGCATGCTGTACTGCTTGGTATTTATGCTAGAAGCTCCAATATGAACATTTCAGAGTATTTGGGTGTCAATCTGAGGACAGTGCAGAGGATTCAGAAAGAGTTGGTTGAGTGTAATGGTGATTACAAAGGTGTGATCACTACTTATAGTGATGTTGCCTCCATTCATCTTCTCACAGGGCCTCACACTCAGCAAGAAACCTACATAAAGTGCCATGAAGAGATAGCGGTACCCCAGGTGAAGAGGGTGACAGCTGGGAAACCCTATGTCTGGCAACAGGATTCTGCACCATGCCACACAAGCAAGAGAATCCAGTCATGGCTGTCAGAGAATTTCTGCAACCACATTACCTCTTACATCTGGTAACCTATCTCCCCTGATGGCAACCCCTTTGATTATTATGTGTGGGGCACTGTTGAGTGAGAGACCAACAAAACTTCTTGTAATATTAAAGATGAACTGAAAGTATTATGACAGGTCTGCTCAGCATAGTTGCAGTATAAAACACAGGTGGGTCTTGTGGGTGTTGAACAAATACAAAATGAACAAGCATCTGCAATAGGAATTAACTTGTCACCCTGATATCCTCGAATATGATGGTCAGCCATCTTATATATACATCTTTATATATATATATATTCATGAATTAGATTCAAACTGATAAAGATGTTACCTTAACTGTCTTTTGCAATATTAAAAGAGTACTATTGGTCAAGTAAACAAACTGTTATCGTTTAAAATTTTGTGTTCTCTATGAATGTGTTAATAAATACAGTATTTAACTTATATTATATCCCTGAATTATTTGTAAAAAAAAGTTAAATATTTGAATTGCTAGCAAGCATCAAATTAATTTCTTTATGTTTTTTTTAGATATCTAAATTACTATCAAACATTAAAATCTATTTTTTACATAAATTGATAAAACTTACCACCCCTCTCCCTCATATGTAAAACTCATTTACAGCCTCTTTCTCTTTACTTCCCCCTTCTTTCTTTTTCCTTTTTATTTTCTCTCTTCTCCCCTCCCATTTCAATATATCACTTCCGTTAAGTTAACCATTTAAATAGGTCAAGGTCTGGTCACTCCTCCTCCCCCAATACTAAGTATGATTGAGGGAGATATCAAATTAAACCCTCCCTAAACTCTACCATGTCTCCCTAACCACTCCTTATTACATTCTCTGTTAAATTACAAGATAGATTATTAAATAAATTATTAGATAGATATTTTTATTACTTCAAATGTTATTGTTAGTGGGCACCAGTATTTCAGAAGACCCTCCACTTATTTTAAACAGTATTTATTTAATCTACCAGCCTGTGTATTCGATAAAACTTAATAAAGAAAATGTGGTCTCCAGCAGGATCTGTAACCACATTCTCCTTTGCAGAAGGAACCACTGTCTGATCCAGCATGATTATACGGCTTGACTACCAAGAGTTCATAATAGAGAAAGGTTCTGTTTTACCTTTAAAGTACACTCATTCATTCAGATCTTTCTTGAAAGCAAGCAAATATGAGAATCCACTGAAAATAATGTTCAAAGTAATCAAAATATGTTGTATTAATTCCTTAGAAATACATATATATATATATATATATATATATATATATATATATATATATATATATATTAATACCTTGTATTGTTATCCTTATTTATATAGACACAAATATTTAAGCAAATGCTCTGTTTATAATGAATAGTATTAACAATATTTACCAGCCTGAATGTCCGAGAAATTTTCACAGAAAATGTGTGTCCTTCAAAAGGTATCGAACCTGTATCCTACACAGAGCTGTCATATATCCTGATGTGCTATACCAGTTTAGCTACAGAGAAGCATCTGGTTAGCATGGTTCATTTTACTGCTTTTAAACTACAATTCTTCATGATTTTTCTCAAACAATCATATCTGCTCAAAACATATCTAAACGTAAACAAATGACATCACACACTATGAAATGGACAAAGTCCGACAATTATTTTAAGATATTTTATTGTTATACATTATTTATATAGATGCAAATATTTAAGGAAATTCTCTGTTTATAATAAACAGTATTAGCAACATTTACTAGCCTGAATGTTCAAGAAATTTTCATAGAAAATATGTGTCCTTTAACAGGAATTGAACCTGTGTCCTACATGGAACTGTCATATAGCAGTGTATATATATATATATATATATATATATATATATATATATGATACCAAATTGTAATTGGTAGGGATTATTCCAAAAAGGACTTTTTAGTCCATATGAGAGCTCAATGTGTGACGCAGAGCAAATTATATGAATAATTAGGAAAAAAACTTAAAAACTAAAGTCATTAATAAATTTATTTCAATGAATATAAGCATAAGCTTATACTCACCAAATAAATTTATTACTGACTATGGATTTTTAAGGTTTTTCCTAATTATTCTTATATATAGATAGATAGATAGATAGATAGATACAGATAAGCCTGCAGTCTAATGATGGAAAGCAAATATTTTTCCATATAATCTGTTTCTTTCTTAACACACTTAGCCAGTAATGAATATTAATATAAAATAAACATTATGCAAAAATATTTAAGATTAAAATTCAGCTATTGACTGCATTTTACATTACAAACACACTGATCAACTTTTATGTATGTATGTATGTATCTATGTATGTATGTGTGTGTGTGTATATATATATATATATATATATATATATGTATATATATATATATATATATATATGTATGTATATATATATATATATATATATATATATATATATATATATATATATATATATATATGTATATATATATATATATATATATATATATATATATATATATATATATATATATATGAGTTATAATGAATACACCATTACACCAATATATAAATATATGTGTGTGTGTGTGTAAGAGAGAGAGAGAAAAAGAGAGAGAGAGTTAATTATATGTAGCTTCATGCACAGTTAGTTGTGACAATATACTACTGTCCATCACATCCTGGTATTTCTTTATTTTCTTTGTTCATTATTATTATTTTATGTATATGCATATCAAGTTTCTTCAAATCTCCAGCACTGTCCTCAGAATTATTGTAGAGCCCAGAATTGCCAGGATATGTACAGTCTCAACTCTATCACAGATTTCCACCTCGTACAATTTTGATTTCAGTACATTTTGACACAGTTCTCAGTACACTTAATGTTATTGACAATACTGTAACATTCTCAGCTCCCAAGCAAGGTCCTGTTATTATTTTATTTTCCACATTCTGTTGCCTATCAATACAGCTAGGTCCACAATCTGGCAAATTCATTTTAAATTAAATTAAATGTGGTTTCAAAACACCAAAGTATTCTGACTCTAATTTTCCAGGACAGTCTGAATTCAAATTATTCATACAGTTCCTGGAATGTTACTGTCATTCATACATTTGGATGCTTTTTGGACAAGCTTGTTATAATTAGTGTTTATCCAGTTTACTTTTTCCTTTCCTTCTCTTCTGAAATTGGCATCTGTTATTTTTCTGGTTTTTGTCCATCTTTGCTTTTGCATAGTTTGTCTTGATGCTCTTATTCTGGGCTGCTACAATGACGAATTTTGTTTCACACTTCAGATTTCCTCTGCATAAACACCCTTGTCTGTGTGTGTGTGTGTGCATATATATATATATATATATATATTTATATATATATATATATATATATTAAGGCATTTTTATGTTTATACATTCTTTTTTATAGATACAAATATTTAAGTAAATGCTCTGTTTATAATAAACATTATTAAAAACATTTACTGGTTTGAATATCTGAGAATATGTCATCGAAAATATGCATCCTCTGACAGGAATCAAACCTGTATCCTATACGGAACAGTCAAATAGCCTGATATTCTTTTATCGATTTCACCACAGAGGAGTGTTTCAGTTAGCAAGGTTGATTTTACTGTTTTTAAACTACAATTTTTCATGATTTTCTCACATACATTCATATCTGCTCGATGTGTATCCAAATGTAAACAAATGATATCACGCATTATGAAATGGACAAAGTCCAACAATTAATTTAAGACAATTTTATGTTTATACATTCTTTTTTATAGATACAAATATTTATGTAAATGCTCTGTTTATAATAAACAGTATTAACAACATTTACTTGCCTGAATGTCCGAGAAATTGTCATAGAAAATATGTGTAATAGTTGTCAACGCATTTTGTCCAATGTGGACTTTCTCAAGGCAAAACGAAATGAATTTATCAAACTAAGTAACTAATAATAACAGAAACAAAATGTCCTTAGCAACTGGAAGAATTTAGAGAACGCTATTTTTATACTGTTAATGACAATTTCAGTTAACAGTATGAAAATAGCGTTCTCTAAATTCTTCCAGTTGCTAAGGACATTTTGTTTTTGCTATTATTAGTTACTTTGTTTAATAAATTCATTTCATTTTGCCTTGAGAATTGGACAAAACACGGCAACTATTACAGTTTTCCTACATATATGTGTGTGTGTGTGTGTATACATTTTTATATATACATATGTATATATTTAGAAAAAATAGTATGACGAATTGGAAAAAATCTTTCTCACACTATTTTTAAGTTATATATATATATATATATATATATATATATATATATATATATATATATATATATATATACACACAATAACTGAAGGGAATAAGATGATTTTAATGAATAAAATAATTCCTTAGTTCTGATCCAATGTGAATCATATGAAAAGTATAACTAAAAATCGTCATTATTCATGTACATGATAGGTCCATTGCCAGAGTTTTCTTCATCTTTTCAAGTTTCCTTCAACAGCAATTTTAGTTTGAGAAAAATCCAGAAGTTATCAGGAGATAAACAAAGACAGGTTACATGATGTTTTGCCAAAATGAAATCCCTCTATAATACTGGAAGAAGCTAAATGCTTTCTTCCTGTGAATGTAATAGTCACAGAGGATATATGCTCATTCAATGGCATCTCACTGAATGTTATATTACACGAACAGTGGGAAATTGATTGAAAAAATGTAAGAAAAGTTTTACATTATGCATTTCATCACTTGAAATTTCTTGAGTCTGAAAAAGCTCCTTTCTTCACTATGAAGAACTCCTTTCAGAGGAGAAAATGCATAACATAGCAGTGTTTTTATTATTTAGTTACCAATATATATATATATATATATATATATATATATATATATATATATATATATATATAATGAGATAGATAGATAGATAGATAGATAGATAGATAGATAGATATGGAAATTAAGATATAAATGAATATATCTGAAAGACAATATTCATACTTTCCTGTTTTGTTATTTCAATTCATATATATATATATATATATATATATATATATATATATATATATATATATATATATATATTACTTTCTTTCACACATACACACACAAATTCATACACACACAAATGCACACACACTTACTCACATACTATGTGTATTCAAAAAGTATTTGACTTTATTTTGCCTGTTAAAACTAATGCTGCATGGCCAAAATTCTTTGGTTTGAAGGTGATGCCAAATTTCCCGGCAGATGTATGAAAATTTTCTGGTAAACCATGCCACTTTTTGGCTGTTATGCATAGAGTAATGACATGTAGTGCACACTTGTTGGATTTTCATTTTCATGAACTGTATTTTACTAAAAAATTAAAAAAAAAATATTCCCATCACAACAAATACTGACATATAAATATCTATATATTCAGTGCAGAATAAAGAAAAACACCCTTGATAATGACTAACAGAATAGCTGAAAATGTTCAGATATATAAAACATTTAGAGTTTTTACACACTTTATGGCCAGAAAAGAAATACTTATATGAGCATAAGAAAAACTGAATAAAAAGCTTAATCACAGTACATTATCAGTTGTCTTTAATGAAACTTGTAATATATATAAGTGAACACTGAAGAGTTGACAGTTTGTTTCATGCTTAAATACAATTGTCAGGCCATGACAATAGCTTAATAATTGTGTTTAAGCATGGAACATCCTGTTACCTCTGGTTGTTGACTTCAATATCCACTTTTATATAGACACTAGCAGCATGGCCCAGCATTGCCTGTGCTTGATTCAAAAATTGTACTATCACTTAACTTAAAATATTTTTGCACTTCCTTGCCTTTAAAGGAGTGCCCTTTGCCATGCTGATGTTGCTACATGCCTTACTTCTTGCCTATCTCACACTGCAAATTTTTTCTAAGCTCTATACTAAACATTAAATCTGTTACAAAAAAAGAACTAAACAAAATGAACACAAAACGATCAGCTTTAAAAAAGGACTCGTAAATGGAAAAACCAAATGAAAAAAGAATGTTAACAACAAATACTTTTTCTCACCCAACCCAGTTCTGCAGAATCAGAATCAACATTGAGTTTAAGCAAGCAAATGAGCCAATTGGAGTAAAGTGCCATGCAGATTTAACTTTTTCCCACTTGTGACAAATGCAGCTATCAATTTTTTGTCTAGCATGCTAGTTAACATTCATGTCAGTCAGCTGTTAGCTCTCATGCTGCCCAATAGAATCTTCCTGCCTATTCATGGCAGCCAGCTATTGGCTCTCCCTCTGACCAGTAGAAAATGGCCACAAACTACATGAAAACTGCTGTAGAAGCATGAAAAAATCGATTATTTCCACTATCAATAGGAGTTGGGAAATGCAAAGTTGATCTTGGCCTTTCCACTAACTTGGAGCATGTGCATGTAAATTTTGGAACAAATCCGTCGAAAATTGCAGCCGTGCATTCATTACACACACACACATCCTGCCTTTTATAGATAGAGATAATCTTTATCCCTGATATTGAGCAATTTGAACCATAAATATAGGCCTAACCCATTTCCAAAAAGCTGTCCAAACAATCAAGTGTCAGATTTTTGTAATCCCTTCTTGGTTAGACTGAGAACTTTTCAACATGTGCCCGCACGTCTGTGTGTGTATGCATGCATGCATATATGCGTTAATGATGCTTCCTTAAATCTTTATTATATCTTATCTATTTATTCAGTCACCTGTTGAAATATTCATGCTTTTTTAGTTTTATTTCAAATATCACTGGGGAAAAAAAGCAAGAATAATATCAATGTAGCATGATGAAAAGCATTTAAACATGATTTCAATTTGCTGTTGTTTCTTCCTATTTCTTTGAAAGTGTTTATATCTGGTGCTGCATAAAAGAACATTAACCCTGTTTTTACTTATATGAGTTTGAAAATATCTTACTACGCAAGATTGACATCACAAGCAAATCATTCATGGAAGAATAAATATTTTGCAAAAAAAAGTTTTAAAAAAAGGAAAAATATTATGTTTACACACCATGAAGTTTTTCAATCAAAATTCCATCTTCCATCCCCTCGGACTGAAACATCTCCCAAGAATTAACCCACCATACTCACCATCATAAAATGAATACATGTGGTATTTTTCAGAGTAAAGGAATTATTAACAGGAATATCATTCTTATAAGTGGAGTTATAAAAATAATCTATAGCCCAGTGTATAGCTATTAGGTGAATTTTGATCTGAAAATTTCACTATATAGTGTTTTATCTCAACAATAAATCTTTGTCAATGAATTACATACATCATTGATTAGGAAGGAAGATTACATCAAATATAAATATTTCTTGTGTAAGATTAATGCAGTGTATATGTATATATATATATATATATATATATATATATATATATATATATATATATATATATGCTTGGTTATATATATATATATATATATATATATATGAGGAAATAAAATATAGTTTTAAGGTGTGCTATATTTATAGGATAAAGTGCTCAATACCAGAAATAGAGCGTATGTAAATATAAAAGTGAACATTGAAATCAATATTCAGCCTGATGATTGTGTCTAGCATGAAACAGCCTGTCGTCTCTGTTGATGTCAATGTTCACTTTTATTTATTTATATATATATATATATATATATATATATATATATATATATATATATATATATATATATATGCATATGCTTGGTTACCAGATGTAACAGCAATATTATCCAACTGTTAGATTATGCTCTGAGATGTTGTATCTTAGAAATGATTAGAGATATCTTGCTGGAATTCTCTGAGGGTTTTATAACACTCCTGGACTCTACTTTGAACAATAATAAGAACTTATAATTACTCTTCAAGCTTAACAGATGTATCGTGATGAAATCAATCATAAACAAAAATGACATGTTCATCATAAATTATTCATAGCTAAGAATTGGAAGCTCATGAAGGACTGAAATAAAGTTCAAATATATATATTATTCCAGGATCATTTTCCAACTTATTCACGATGATCTTTGCCCTCTCTAAACTTTTAACTTTCTGTCCTGGAGTAACAAGGTGCCTCACAAGTTACACATACAATTTCATTTTCAAATTTTTTTTCACTGCTCCTTGGACTGTCATAGCTGAACTCCTCTCTCACATGCCAAACATGTCATGAATTGAGTGGGATATTTTCTAACTGATCTCTTTAGCTCTAAGATCCCTCTTCCTGCTGTGACCTCCTGACCCAGTTTTCCTCTCTACCATTCTCTCTTTTTTAAACTTATTCACCATTCTCTTAATGGTTCTTGAATGGACTTTGAAGATGGAAGCAAGAGTATGAATGTTGGTACCATCACTGAAGACCTGAATGATCTTTTTCCTCACACTATTGCTCATTTGGGAAAACAGTGGATCTGAAACAAAACAATTTTAACATGTTCTCTTTTTACCTGAATAACTCAAAGGGTTTCTCAGTGATTCTTACGACAAATGGTGTCCAGACGGCTAAATGTCTAAACTGAAAACCTGGAAAAAAATCAATTAGTTTCATGGCATTTCAGATATTAAACATTTTGTAGTACGGATGATTATGCAGTTACATGGTTCAGACAATTTTGCTGTTACATCCAGTAAATATATATATATATATATATATATATATATATATATATATATATATATTCAAATGGTTGGTTCCGTATATATATATATATATATTCAAATGATTGGTTCCATATGTATATATACATATATATATATATATATATATATATATATATATATAATACATATATACATATATATATACATATACATATACATATATATATATATATATATATATATATATAATACATATATACATATATATATACATATACATATATATATATATATATATATATATATATATATATGTGAAAATATTGTAGAAAATAGGAAAGAAACTGGTTTGGTAAATAATCCAAAGTTCCTTAGTATTTTTGTAATTATTTTAAAAAATAGTGCTCGATACGAAAGTAGAGCATAAATATAATTATTCATTTAAAAATATGATTCCAACTCGCTACATAAGAGGTCTCATGTTTCAAAACAAGAGCCGAAAACTGCAAAATAATATTTGAATTAACTTGAGTTAAAGTAGGCTCTGTTCCATCTTCAAGCAAAATTTTTTGGGAATGACTTATTTCTGAAATTTACGAGTTTTAATAGTATGGTCGGAATTGAATTGAATTCAATTCCGACCATACTATTGAAACTTGTAAACATGAGACCTCTTATGTAGCGAGTTGGAATCATATTTTTAAATAAATAATTATATATATATATATATATATATATATATATATATATATATATATATATACATGCACATACATATATATATACATACATATATATATATACATACATACATACATATATTTATATATACATACATACATACATATACATATACATACATACATACATATATATACATACATACATATATATATATATATATATATATATATATATATATATATATACATACTTGGTGCTATATATATACAGAATGCGATGGATAAATTGTCTCCATCTAATATTTTAATTTTTCACCTGTACATTAATTGTTTTTGATTTTGTCAAAAGCATAGTAGTGTCAGTTGAGCACCCTCCATGAGAAAAAGACCACCATAACCCATTCAATCAGCCAGAAAATTGGAAAATGCATACTGTACTGCTTTGCATTCAAGCCTAAAGCTCCAATATAAACATTTCAAAGAGTGAATCTGAGCACAGTCCAAAGGATCCTGTAAGAGTTTGATGAGTCTAATGGTAATTGCAAAGGTGTTTGGAGTGATCACTAGTGATGGTGACATTATGCCTCCATTCATCTGCCACATATGCATAAGCTTGGTTATATATACAAGGTGTGATGCATAAATTGTCTAAATTACGCAAAAATTAAAATAACTCTGACATCTCATTTTAACAGATATAATTACAAAAATTATATAAAAATTTGTTGAAATACTAAAGACTAAATTTAGTCAATAAAATCACCATTGGCTTAAACTAGGGCCTCCAAACAACTTTGGAATCTGCTGCAACTCTTCTGGAAGGTGTCCTTGTTTAAGTTGGTGAATGCTGCCATAATCCTTGCCTTCTTTGGTGTCACAAGAAGTTTTGTTGGTCTCTCATTCAACTGTACTCAACACAAAATAGCCAAGAGGGAGTTAGGTGACCAGATGTAAGAGGTGATGTGGTTGCCGAAATTGTCAAAACTGTGTAGCAGGGTGCAGAGTCCTGTTGCCAGACATATGGTCTTCCAGCATCACCTCTCTTGACCCAGGATAGCACCACCTTCTCAAGGTACTTGATGTAGGCCTCTGTGTTGAATATAAGGCTCTCACCAACAAATTCACGTGGTCTTTTGTTATCAGAATGATCAGAGTAAGTTTTCCGAGTTGCTGTATCTTTGTAATAACCATTAGACTCATCCAGCTCTTTCTGAATCCTCTTCGATGTCTTCGGATTGACACCCAAACACTCTGGAATGTTCTTATTGGATCTTCCAGCACATATACCAAGCAGTACAGTATGCTGTTTCCAAATTTCTGGTGAAGTAAATTGCATCATGGTGCTCTTTTTCTACAGTTGGTGTACAACTGACCCTACTATACTGTACCATTTACAAAATCGAAAACAAACAGCACACATGCTCGAAATTAGAAATATAAAATGGCGACAGTTTACCCATCACACCATATATATATATATATATATATGTGTGTGTGTGTGTATTAGTTGAGAAACCTAATTGAAATAATAAAACAAAACATAGTAATATACAACCCAGTGTCTCTGAAAATTTTAATTTTTTAATATTTTTTATTGTGTGTGTGTGAAGAGCTCTACTTCTGTGTTGTGAGTTTAATAATCACTCAGTATGTTATACAATTCAACTATGATTCTTCTTCTTTATCTGCCATGTTCCTTCAGGATGTAGACGATCATGGCTCTCCACAACTTTCTGTCCCTTGTAGCTCTTAATAAACTTTACATTTCTGTTATTTCTTTCAAGCCCTGTTCCACCATCCATTTACTCATGCTCATTATGTATGTTATGTACTATTTCATCTGTACATCTTGCCCACTATCTGTCCTGTGTATATCAGATTTTCCAAGCCCTCTTTCCACATTATATGCCCCAGATATATAGGAAAACAATTGGCTATAATATGTATATCATATAGGAACATGGCTAAGTTATTAAAACATTCACTTTCTGACCATGAGACTTGAGTTCAATCAATCCTTGTAAATGAAATTGGGTAGATAGAACTATTTGCAAGCAGTCAATAGTTGTGACAATACTAAGTCACAAGTCATCGTGACAGAGGGTTTGATCATACTGGCATTATTCACTATTAATCATACCAGAAACTGTAACTGAGATTCACCCAGAATAGTTGAAGTATAAACCACAGGTAGATTCTATGGGTGTTGAACAAACACAAATGTACCTGAGCAGGCTTCTGCAACAAGGATTGGCTATTACTCATATATATATATATATTGTATATATCTTTATTCAAATATAATACTTTTTGAAATTATCCATATATATAAAAATTAATTAAATCTTTCTTGTCATATTTAATGAAAGATGCTTGAAAGAAATTGCATACAAATATATATATATATATATATATATATATATGTAAAGTTATAAGTAATATAAAAACAGAATTATATATATATATATATATATATATATATATATATATATATATATATATATATATATATATGTAATTCTGTTTTTATATTACTTATAACCTCTATGTAGAGGTGTGTGGAGAAGTTAGCTTAAATGTATTTAAATTATTTGGGTCTGGGACATCAAGTAATCTTTCAAAAATTCTTATTTGCATGTTTATATAATTCTGGTTATTGTCAATGCTCCAGCCACAAATTATTGATTGAAAATGATGAGGATGTTAGTCAAGAGAAATTATCATCATGCTATTTATTGTTTTGAAATGCACCATTGTTGAATTCAAATGCTTGTCTAGAATAGCCTTTTAAAACAACAGCCAAACTTGGCAGACAGCCATGAGTAAAGTTATTTGAGCCTCAATTAGAATAGCAATTATTTTTAGCCACTCTGTTACAAAAAAAATGGATACTAATGGTGATTTGAATTACATTTGCATCTGCTTCTCTCTTATGGAGCAAATATTGAAATCACATCAAGTTGGTTGCACTAATGTTTAGGTATACTGAAGTCAGTTTCTTTTTGAGCTCACTGCCCAATCATATATATATATATATATATATATATATATATATATATAGTAAAAAGGTAGGTTTTTGAAATTATACTAAGAAAAATGCTTAATACTAAGTTTTTCATTACTTCTAGTGGTTACAGTTAGTGTATTTGTGTCTTTGTAAGTTTTCAATACACTAAGTGTACTCATATACATAAGCAATTACAAATTTACAGTATTTACATTGTTCAGACTATTGTCCTCATCTTTGTTGTCATATTTATTCAAAATAGTTGATGCATAAATTCCAAGCTGTCTCTTGAGGTGTCAATATACATAAATATGTCTGATTTGACATCCACAACAGGGATTTACCTAGCATACAGGCATACTCAAATATTAGTGGCCACTCATGCATATACATATATATAAGTTAAAGATCAAATTCACATCAAATATGGATCAGAAACTGACAGGATGATAAGATAAAAAACAAATAGGAAATATAAATCTAACATGTTTCCCTTTTATTAAAGCTTCATCAGAGACGGAGAGAAAACAGACAAAGAGACAGAGTAAAACGTTGAATGAATCTAATGGTTATTACCAAGGTACAGCAGTTCAAAAAACTCACTCTGATTGTTCTGATAAGAAGAGAACTCCTGAATTTGTTGGTGAATGCCTCAGACTCAACACAGCGGCCTATATTAAGTGCCCTAAGGTGGTAGTTCTGTCCTGGGTCAAGACGGTGGCTGCTGGAAGACCCTATAACAGGACTATGCACCATGCCTCACAAGCAGGAGAATCCAGTCATAGCTGTCAAACAATTTCTGTGATCACATTACAATAAAGATGAACTGAAAGTAAGGATTATGGCAACATTCATCATGTTAAGCAAGGAAACCATCCAGAACAGATGTAGGAGATTCCAAAGTTTTCTGGAGGCCGTGATTGAAACCAGTTGTGATTTTATTGAATAATTTTACTCTTTATTATTTCAAGATATTTTGGGGTAATTTTGGTAAAAATGAGATATTAGTATTATTTTCATTTCTGCATAATTTATATGACAATTTATCCATCGCACAATATGTGTGTAGGTGTGTGAATGATGAAAGAAAGAAAGAACATTTTCATGCTAATAAAGTTTCAATGTTGCTATTTATCCCATGATTAAGATGGGATAAAAATGTTCAGTGTTGTAAAGTTGTATATCATTGTGGTTGGATTAAGTAAGTACTCACAAATTTAATATGGATAACTGACTGTTCTTGGATAGGGGAGACAATTTATAATCACCACTCTTCACCTATTTATATTAATCAGCCACTACAGTAATAAAGCATTAATATTTATAACTGCTTTTATGTAAATATTCATAAATTCAGCACAAGACTAAATATTTTCAAAAGAATTGTATATATTTTTCACAGTGTTTTACAAAAAGCTTTTTCCTTTCATAAGAAACATATTCTAGCATGTTAAATTTAATAAATTGTACTTTAGTTCAAAGCTATAGAATGACAGCGTAGCATTTAAGTAGAAAAAAGGTTGCTCATAAGAAGAATTCTATAATAGTTGTTTTCTGCTCTTCACTGCTATTTCGTTCTGTTAAACAAACAGTTTAGAAATAGTAAAAATAAATCCAAATATCTCGGGAGTGTATCAGCAAAATTATCACATCTCTTGGCAGATAAGAACATCAATGCTTAAAATTCATAAATATTAGTTAATATAGAGAATATTATTTATAGTCTTTATGGAAGCTTTTTCTATTTACTGCCTTTGTTATTTTCACAATGTTTCAGCCATTGTACTCTTCAGTCTTCTTCAGGTATTAGTTGATCTTGGTGAGCATCAGAGAATTTCAAATGATTTTTAGGATAAAGATGAATGAGGTGTGTAATGTGAATGGATGAGAATGTGATAGGAAATGAAGAGCATGAGGATAAGGAGGATAGATAATAAATGATGCTTGATTTGGAGAGGTTAAGATTGTAATGTTCAGGGAAAAAACAGTGATAAATTAGTACACACACACACATATATATATATATATATATATATATATATATATATATATATATATATATATATATATATATATATATATTGAACAATAAAAAGTATTAAAAAAATTGAGATCTTCAGGCATACAGGATGGTATATTAATATTCTTTTGTTTTTATTATTATTTCATTTAGATTCCTTGACTAGTTTCGACCAACATGGCCATCATCAGAAATGAATATATATATATATATATATATATATATATATATATATATATATATATATGTATATATACTTTATGCATTAAAAGAGAAGGACGCTACATTCACCCCACAAAACACAGACATTACTATACAGACATTTGAAATAGCCATAGCAAATGACAAAGAAAACAACAGCACTAAAGCTGACATGTGACAATATTACTGAAGGGGAACGTATAGCCCTTGATATGCTGACACATAGAGATGACCTAATCATAACACAGGCGGACAAAGGGGGTGCCACAGTGATGTGGGGAATCAAAGAATACATTAAAGAGGCTACCAATCAGTTACCTGACAAAGAAACCTATAAAAGTTTAACTACAGATCCTCTTCCCGAATACCAAAAAGAATTAACTAGCTCACTAAACATAATACTTTGCAACAATTTAATCAACAAGGAAACATGCACAACACTTACACCCAAACACATCCCACCTGCTTGCTTCTATCACCTTCCCAAAATACACAAAAGCAACAACCCAGGAAGGCCGGTCATTTCATCATTCAACTGCCACACCACCAGAATTTCCAAATATATAGATCATTACATACAACCCTAGCTAAGGAAGTAAAATCCTACATTAGAGACACAACAGATCTACTAAACAAAATTAATCACATACAAACAGTTCAAGAGAATGCGATTCTAGTGACTATAGATGTAAGATCACTCTATTCAAACATTAAATACATCAAAGGGCTAACCACCCTTCAAAAAGAACTTACTAAAAGAAGAAAACAACCCTCCCCACCCCAGAAGTTATCATAAAACTCATGGAGCATATTCTTACATTGAATACTTTTAACTTCAATGGAGCACACTACCTGCAAGTAAGAGGCTGTGCCATGAGCACCATTGCAGCTCCATCATATGCTACAATATTCATGGGAAAATTTGAGGAGACACATATCTATCCCCTCATCAGTAGCGACTGCATATTCTATTCAAGATATATCGATGATATATTCTTTGTATACACGGGAAGTGACAACAAACTTATCAAATCCCTCATGACCCTAAACACAGTGCATGACTCAATTAAGTTTGACAATGAAAAATCCACAAGATCGGTAACATTTTTAGACACCTGCATTTACATAGATGAAAATAGCAAACTACAAATGACACTACACACTAAAATCACTGACACCCACAACTATCTACACTTTAAGTCTTCCCACCCTAAACACCTCAAAGAGAACCTTCCCTATTAACAAGCACTTAGACTGAGAAGGATATGTTCCAACAATGAAGAATTAAATAAACACATTGAAAATCAGGAGCATCAATTCACAACACATGGCTATAAACAACACCTAATCAGGGAACAAATAAATAAAGCAATTTCCACACCTAGAGAAGACATCTTAATATACAAGATTAAAAATAAACCCAGCCACATACCTCTAGTAACCACTTTCAACCCCACTCTGCCTCCACTATCCTAAATAATCAAAAGTCACTGAAAATTACTACATCTCAAACCAGACCTAAAAAAATTGTTTGAGGAACCTTCTAGCATATCGTAGACCTAAGAACCTAAAAGAAATCATATGTAGTAACCACATTTCAGGGGACATGGTAAGATGTAATAAACCAACAACAAAAACAATAGGATTTTCCCAACCATGTAACAACAAAAGAAGCTTATGCTGCAACCACATTAAACACATGAATTCATTCATTAGCTCAGTCACTAAATCTACTTTCAAAATCTACCACAACTCTAACTGTAGAAGTCATAACATAATCTACCTCCTAAAATGCACACTATGCCAGAAACAATATGTAGGAAAATCTGAATGGCCTTTTCATTACAGAATTAATAATTATCTCAATCGAATTATGTCGACTCCCCATGAAAGATTATTACCTGTAGAACAACATTTCCGCCTAGAAAAACACGATTTTAAAACCCATGCCAAATTCACTATAATTGAGAGAATAGAAAAGTTCAGAGTAGATAACATTAGAAAGATTTTAGATTTCCATGAAAATAAGTGAATACAACGTTTAAAAATGCACTATCCAGCCGGGCTTAATCACAAATTTAACAATATAGATAGTATTAATATTTAACTCAACAAATCAAAACCTACCCACATTTCTCACCCACACAAGACAGACATGCTTACAGAGG
This sequence comes from Acanthosepion lycidas, assembly GCA_963932145.1. Classification (NCBI taxonomy): domain Eukaryota; kingdom Metazoa; phylum Mollusca; class Cephalopoda; order Sepiida; family Sepiidae; genus Acanthosepion; species Acanthosepion lycidas. The sequence continues at coordinate 118,249,448 of OZ010573.1, forward strand.
TGTTGAGGCCTCACACTTATACACACACCCACATGAATATACACACTTACACACATCATACTCACTCACTCCCTAAGAACCAAATAACACACACACACACACTTAACAGAGACACATCCCCTTTCCAGGAACCAATAAAACTGTCAAAATGACCAAGGGAATTCAGAGCAGCATGAATCCATCCAGCTCTTATCTCAAATAACAACTTAAAAGAGACTGTTTGGCCAACACAAAGACTAAGCAAAATTCATGTTAAAAAAAATAAAATGAAAAAACAAATGAAAACTACAGACAAAAGTTCATTTTCTCCATCAAGACATTCATTTCTGTAGTTCACTGCTACCAGCAAGCAGAAAATTATTTTTCTCCTGATGATGGCCATGTTGGCGAAAACTAGTTGAGGAATTTAAATGAAATAATTATAAAAACGAAGGAATATTAATATACAACCCAGTGTATCTGAAGACTTTAATTTTTTAATATTTTTTATTGTTCAAAATACATATGTATATATATATATATATATATATATATATATATGGTGTCCCAAAAAATGTACTCACTCTTTCAAAGACAATAAATGCAGTGCTTATTGATTTGCAAACAAGTAAATTGTTAATATTAAGAAATATTAATGTTTATTGACTTACAAAGAAGATTAACAGCTTAAATTAAATATTAAACGAAACTAAATGTATGCTTATAAATATTCAAACAGATGACTATCACTTTCCAAACACAGCAAGTGAGTTGATTTGGGGACACTACATATATGTATGGCCAAGTGGTTATAACGTTCACTTTCTGACCATGAGACCCAGGTTCAAATCTCACCATAGTCGATTTGTCAGGAAGGAGACTTCCTGATGTTATCGATCTGGAGGGTGGACAATCTCAGCATGTGGCACCTTTGGAAAATGCCTGAAAACAATACCACGAGTTAACCCAAGCCTTGTAAGTGAAATTGGGTAGGCCGAACACTTGGGGCCATCGATAGCTGTGTGGGAGAGAGTTTGAATGTGCCGGTGTTGTTCAGATTGTTGATCATTCTAGATAACACGTTCCTCCCAGAAACTGTAACTAAAGTCTGCTCAACATAGTAGTATAAACCCCAGGTTGGCTCTGTGGGTGTTGAACAAACACAAATGTACCTGAGTGAGGGTCTGCAATAGGGATTGGCTAACCACCCTAGTAAACGCGTATCCTCGAAAACTAGTGGCCAGCTATTATATATAAAGGAATGCTGAAAGTTCTCTACCTGACAAAGAAGCCCTTCCAAGAAACATATTTGATGAGGTTTTGAATAGTAAGTTAAGGCCAAGAACTTTCTATTAATTCTTCGTGTGTGTGTGTATGTGTGTGTGTGTGATAGCCATTTTACCCTCCACCCTTATTTAGTTATCTATCAATCTTGACAAACTTCAGGAAATTTCAATTTTTTTGAAAAAAAACTAGAATTCACCCAATAAAAGACTCAAGAGCCACTCAAGGTAAAGTGTTACAGTTATAATGATAGTAATGAATGGGGTGTGTGATATAAATGTAATAGAAGGTGGTAGAAAATGAACATTGTAAGGACAATGAGGATAAATAACAAGTGACCCTTGATTTGGAGAATTTAAGATTGTAGTATTTGACTGAACCTTTTATTTAATCAATTGGGACAGATAGATCTCATTTTACTGCCAATGTCATGGGATATCTCATCTTATTCCTTTTCAGCACTGCTTCATTATTGCTAGTCTTGTTCCTATTGAATCTGTGTCCATACAACCCTGTCCAGGGATTGAACTCACAATGACTCAGTCACCAAATTAATATAACTGTAAATGAGTTAAATAATGATAATCCCACAGAGTCAGAAACAGCTTATACAATATTTAAAAAGGAAATAAGCCATTTATTTAAAACTGATAAATATATTTGAAAAGGAAAAATATATTCAAAATGGTAATAAGCCATGATTTAAAGTTGTATCATATATAACCCTCTTAATTATTAGCAACAAAAATGAAGATCAGCTTGGAAAATGTTCAGAAGGATACATTGTTCTGAGAAAAAATTCTTCACAAGCATTTTTTTTAAAGAAACATTATTGGGGTGTTTCAGGTCAAGAATTTTAAATAAGAATGTTTGAAAAGATATTCTTGTGGAGACTTACAGAGTGATTACACAAGTTATACTAAGTTGTTCTTATAAGATTTAAGTACTGGACAAATAAATATTATTTTCTCTTTCCTGAGCTAAAATGCTTTCCTATCTTTAATGCAAAGTATCCAATTCCAATATTGTAAATGCTTGACAGAGACTAAGCCACTATAAATACAAGCCACAACCATTTTTATTCAATTCTTTTTTGTTTATTTCATTTATTCTACTTTTTTTTCTTTTTTGGCTTTCATTCATGCAAAAATGAAATAGAAAATAATTCAGACCAAGAATATTTTACAAAACTTCCTTTTCTCTTCAGACTTAAACCATTTCTAAAAGATGCCTATCAATTCTTTTGCAGTTTAGTGTGCATCATTGTTTGTACATCAGGGTGTAAGTTTATACCCATTTCCATTTTTCAAAATAACATTGACTCACTATTTAATTCTAATTAATTCCCCCCAAGCCAGGTAATAATGCTACTAAAATGCAAAAGGCTACTGAGAGAAGATACATTACACAAATTACTTCTACTCTATTCGTAATTATTTCTGCAAATCTAAAAGAATATGCCACTGAGAGAACATACATTACACAGATTCCTTATACCCACTACATAATTATTTTTGCAAATCTAAGAGAATATGCCACTGAGAGAACAGACATTACACAAATTCCTTCTACTCTATTCATAAGTATTTCTGCAAATCTAAAAACCAAAACTGAACCAATATGTTAGTAAGTCATCCCACATGTTCAAGATTTCAGACTAAATTTTTATGCAAAAAAATGAGTAGTAATTTTGTTCATCCCAGATCCATACATGATAGAAATGTTTAAGAGGAATTCTATGGTTCAGCCACAAAAACATCCACAAATTAATGCAAGTAATTAATTAGGTGGATATATATATATATTAAGTCATTTTTATGTTTATATGTTCTTTTTATCGATACAAATATGTAAGTAAATGCTCTGTTTATAATAAACAGTATTAAACAACATTTATCGGCCTGAATGTCCAAGAAATTTTCATAGAAAACATTCGTCCTCCGACAGGATTCGAACCTGTATCCTATACAAAACCGTCATTTAGCTTGACGTGCCTTTACCAATTTGGCCACAGAGGCGCATTCGGTTAGCAAGGTCGAATTTACTGTATTTAAACTTCAAACTTCAATGAATCTCTCACGTACATTCATATCTGCTCATGGCATATCCAAATGTAAACAAATGACGTCACACATTATGAAATGGACAAAGTCTGACAATTATTATATATATTAAAATAAGTTTATTCACACTGTCAGAAAAAAGACAATATTTAAGTAATTTAGCAATTGCACTGATTATCTGCATGAGTAATCAAAGAATATCTATCTATGCAATTAGATCTTTTGTTGCATGTAAGAAAAAATACTGCTTTGTTAAATTACTAGAAGTAGAAAACATCCAAAGAAATCTAACCAGAAACAAAAGAAATCTAACCAGAAACAAAAGAAATAAAAAACAAAATGAAATAAAAAACAGGAAAAAAAACAACTTATTTTCACAATTTACAAATGAGATATTCTGTTGTTATTATAACATGAGGTATGTTCTCATACTGGCATAGAGTAATACTTTCTGTTACCATAACAAAGAAATATCTCTTTACTAAATAGAGGAGAACAGGTTGTGTAACCAATAAATAAAGTCATATTGTGTTTTCCTTCATTAGTTGCATAATCCATTACAGGATTCTTGCACAACTCTTATCACATACATTGTTTTTGGTTAAGCAATTTAGTTGAAATCTAAATTATCTCTATCACAGTGTACAATCTGATTGCACTGTTCTCTTTTGATTCTGAATTCAGAGTTGTTCTTGTCCTAGACTAACTGCCAACCACAGCTAGAGAGCCCAGTTTGCCCTGCTATTTAACCCATAGCTGGGGTTATGTTTTACATTATAGAATAGATTCATGATGATAATCTGTGCAGTGCTTTCAGCAGCTGAAGCTTCCAAACTTCCCAGTGACTAATTTACCATATAATGTTTTCTCTTTGATTTATATTTATGATTTTAAAACAGATAAGCCTAATATATCATGTACTCATGTGTCTTTATGATTAGTGATATGTAGTGAAAATGACAGCTACTGCTTATATCAAGATCACAAGTATGCAAGCTGAGAAGCTAATGTCAAATACTTCATTTGAATGCCTTAGGGTACCCTAAATTACTAAATAAAGTCTTGGATTGAGGAATTGGAGAGCCGAGTTTGAATTCCAGTTGAATTCATTACATTGACTTATGTGCTAATACCCTTGGGAAAGGTATGAATCCTCTTCTTCTCACTCCCAGCTGTGAGTAAATAGCAGGACAGACCGGGTTCTATAGCCTTTATAGATGGCAACTGGTCTACCACAGAAAGAAATGGCAACCTACTGCAGGAAAAAATCTGCTTCGTCAGTCATGTATTGAAAGATACATCATTGCCTTAGCATCTATCACACATGTTGCATAACTGACTGACTGACTAAAAAATAGATTTACCTATAAATAAAGCATTTTATAAATTAACAAGTTCTTGGCCAAAAATCAAGGGCTGACTAATACATGATTTATATACAAATATAAAAACTGAATATGTATCTTTCTTCAGCTAAACTATTCTCCTGTCTTTAATGAAAATTATTTAAAAATATATCAGAGACAATCATGTTAAATTCTTTATATACCGTATCTTCCAGCTCATAAAATGTTAAATATTACAGTCCAGCTAATGAACTGTAACTAGAGGTCCATCTAATAAAGTTCAAAATGGACAACTTTGGGATTTGGATGAATTGCACTATTTCTTCAAATACCATTGAAAACCTTTACTTGCAAAAGCCAGAAAATATAGTTTCTCTCTTTCTCTATGTGTCATGTCCCTCCAGGTATGGAGGGAGATCAAGGTTAGCTATAGCTTTCAGTTTTTTATAGCTCCCAACTCTTCTTTATGAACCCTCTCTTCAGTATTTGCTCCCCTGCTCATTTGGTCAAACATATGTAGGTTAGTTGTAAACTTATTTTGCATCTCTTGTCTGTGATGTGCCCTGGGAGTGTTAAATTATCCAAAATTTCTTCTTTTGAATGCTACCAACAAATTCTGTGATGCTTCTGTTCTCCTTAAAACTTCTTTATTCATCCCATGCCCAGTTCATTATTTTCTCAACACGGTATTTCCATAAAAAATGCTCAGATGAACTACATTCCTTAGTTCCAGCAGTTCTAACCTTCATGGCTAGGGCCTGCAATGCCACTTATATTGGCGTGAACCACCCTCATTCTCCCCTTATTTTATTGGTGAATACCCCTCAAACATCTTCTTCTCATGAATGCTGCTTTGTGGATCTGACTCCCAAGATGATGCTTCCATGATAACTACAACCTTAACCTGTTCAAGTCTAGAGTTAATCATTATCTTTCCACATATTCACATTTACTGTACCATTTAATCTATAACCCTCTATCTGAAGTGGACATTGTAAAGAAAAAACAAAATTTCTGGTTACCTCATATCTTTTTCTTCATTGGCAATCCAAATTCTCAGCTTCCACTAGCATATCAGAGATGACATGTATACCTTAAACACCCATGTGGTGTGACTGGAAGCTGGGGGTTTCAGGCTTCAAGAAAGAGCAGATTTCCTCTACCAGATTCTTGATGCCCCTATGGAAGCCAAAACAAATATACTCATATGATGTGATTTCTTAAAATGCAAAATAATTTTTAAAAATATTTGAAATTTGTTATCTAAAGTGTTTAATCAATCATGGTACATTAAAAAAAATCTTTAGATTATGATGTTGAAAAAAATTAATTTTTTTTTTTTATATTTTATGAAATTTTGTTACATGAGCATATTTGTTTTAGATTGTATAGAGTAATCAATTTTCAATGAAATTACATAGCAATTTAATTAGGCTCTGTTTCGTTTTATTTTTTAATCTGGTACAAACAATCTATCATTTAGTTAATCTCAGAAATAACATTTTATTGAAATAATATTTTTTAACATCAATGGTAACAAACTGAAGTTAACCTTCACAGTTTTTGGGCAGTCTCAAAACAAAGGAGGTCATCTAAATTTTACACATTTTAAGTGAAAAAATAATACAAATACATATATAAGGAGAATTATTTTCTCAGGAAGATTTGCTGTTATTGTTAAGGTCTGCTAAAAGTATTCTAATCTTTTTCATATATACGACCTTCATATCATTGTTTTTGTTAGAAAATGGGGGGAAATATAAATCTGGAAAAAGTCCAAGCAGACGAGCCAGTCAAGTGTGAATGAAAACAAAATAAATTGAAAATATTGCTGACCTGATATGCCTTTAGCCAGATTAGAGCCCTTGGTGAGATGAAAAAGAAATAAAAATGACTTACACAGTTTATCTTTGATTACAAAATTGTACAAAAATAGAACAGAAAAAATAAAAATACTACCTTAGTGAATAAAGAACATCTGTGGATTTTATGTAAGCAGTAATCAATATGTCCATAGCCTGACATATAGTTATTGTCTGAATTTTGATCTATTATGTTGAGTCAAAAATAATTTTAGTTTTGGTTTATCAACTTTCTTTTTTCAAAAAATAAAGTCTGAATATATATTATACATTTAAGACCAACCTTACAAGAAATGAAAAGGCATGGAGAGCCATGATCACATACATCCTGAAGTGACATGGACATAGAAGTAGATATATTCATCTTTATTTGCAATTACTGGTTGCTACTTATCAGGTAGCTCATTGATTACTTTTGACTAAAATTACACAGGTTTTGATGTGAAAAAAGTTTTTAACAAACACTTGAATCTGGTTTTTATTAGAGAAAGTTTTCCCCATCAATGTGTTTTGCAACGATCAAAAACAGTAATAATCGGTTGGTGCAAGATCAGGTGAATATTTCGAGTGGAGTAGAACAGACAAACAGTTATCTAAATTTTTTTCCTGTTATTCTGCATGTGGCCCTTCATTGTCATGAAGGAGAACAACATTTTTCCTAATGACACATGCAGGTCACTTTTCAACCAAACTTTTTTGGACACATTGCAACTGCTGGAAGTATAAATGTGCATTTAACATTTTGTGGCAGCTGAGGATACCATGGACCAAACATTTCAGCAATGACAAAGTTTTAGAGAAAATGGAAACAAAAAGCAAATTTATACTTATCAGGAAGAGAAAGTTGAGATTTCTAAGTCACATAATGAGCAAAGAAGGCTTGGAAACTCTGATACTCACAGGACAGATTGAAGGCAAGACAGAGGAAAACAACATATAAACTAGAGTAAATAGAGAGTGGAGCAAGATTTAGGAGAGATAACAAAAAGACCAAATTTATTAAGAACTACAGAGGATAGGAAATTGTGGAGAGCCATGATCACCAACGTCCTGAAGTGTCATGGTGCATAGAAGAGGAAGAATATTTAAGGTATCTTAGTATAAAAAATATTTTCATAAAATTTGCTTTATGTGCATTGATTAAATATATTTCAGTAAAACAGGTACAAAAATTTGTCTGGGAATTGTTCTAACAGAGGATGGAAAGTGTGACACTGAAATCCAAAGTGACATTGGGATAGCTAAAGATGCCTTCCAAAAGTGAAGCAGAGTATTAAGAGACAGAAAAACTTTGTTAGAAGCAAAGAAAAGAATGCTGACCTGTTATGTAATATATATTCTTCTATATGGCAATGAATGCTGGACAATATCCTCAAAGATGAGGAAGTAACTTGAGGCAACAGAAATGGGGTCTTGCAGAAGGATGTTGAGGATATTACAGGCCAAACATGTTAGCAACAATGAGGTCTTAGAGAAAATGGAAACAAAAAGGAAATTTATACTTAACATCAGGAAGAGAGAGTTGAAATTTCTGGAGTAATTAATGAGGAAGGAGGGTTTGGAAAATTTGATACTCACAGGACAAATTGAGGGCAAGAGGAACAGAGGAAAACAGCAGATAACATATTTGGTGAGCTTAAGTAAATGGATGGTGGAACAGGGTTTAGGGGAGAAAATTTATTAAGTGCTACAAAGGACAGGAAATTGTAGAGAACTATGATCACCTTCATCCTGAGAGGACATGGCACATGAAGAAGAAAAGCAGGCATTTTCTTTCTGCTCAAATGATTTAACATTTTGGAATAAAGTTTCAAAACTCAGGATCCAAATTCACTATGCTGTCCAAGAAGCCAGATTAACAAGTGCAAATTGCAACTAAAGAGACTTGATTTAAGAAAAGAGCAAAAACCTGGAAACTTAATTTTAATCCTATTGAATTCTAAGAACAAAAAACAAAAAAATTGCAAACTTTTTCTTAATTTGGTCCATACCTGTCCCTTTGGTTTGAAATTCCAAAATAAAGAATATTTGTGTTAAGGTGGGCTAGGGTAATGAGTGTGTAAAAGTTAAGTGTCTCAAAGAATCTTTTAAAAAGAATCTTTTGCGCATACACAAGTCAACCTCTGCTTAAGTAATTAGGGAAAAGGCTGCAAGTGAAAGACAAGAAACAAATCTAAATACACACGTTACCATGACAACAAGTGATGAAGCTATGCAAGTTAGAGTGAGTTATGCTGGCCAGTTGCCAGTCGTGGCGGTACCAATTATGCCAGGGTGGCACAAGGGGGAAAAATGAGCACAAAAAGTGCTTTAAAGTAAAAACAAGGTGAAGCAAAGTAAAGTAAAATAAGATAAATAAAAGTTGTTTGTTTGACTTACAAGATCTGAAAGTGAAAGTGAAAGTAAAAGAACTTGGAATAAAAAAGCAACTGAAGAGAAAAATGCTAATTTAAAATTAAAGTAAAAGTGCAAAAACTTACAAGAATAAAATGAAAGGAATCATAAAGAAAATAGAAGAAAATTGAGAATTTTAAAAAAGAAGCAAAAATGAGAAATAAAAAGAAAGAGAAACATGAGAGAGAGAGAGAAATGATAAGAAAAATAAAAGGGGGAGTTACAAAGTATAAGATTGAGAAGGATGATGTTGAAGAGAGAAAAGTTAAAAAAGTGGAACTGAGAGAAAATAAATAAAAAAGACAGTAAAAGAGTAACTGAGAAAGAGATAGAGACAATGAGAATAAAATGAGAAATGTAAAGAGAGATTGGGAGAAATAAAGAGAAACTGGGAAAATGGAAGGACAATTGAGAAAAAGAAACTGAGGAAGAAGAACAGTGAAGATGAAAGCACACATCAGTAAGGGAGCAAGGGTGGTGAAGAGAAAGAGGAACTAAGAAAGTGAAAGAGAGAGAGATTTAGAAAGAGAAGGAGAATCTAGAATGAAAGTGGTTAAAAGAGACAAAATGAGAAAGTAAAACTGAGAAAGGGAGAGATGGAGAAATATACAGGAAAGAATCTTCAGCCATTAAGTAAGTCTAGAATCAATACATTACTTTTGAGAAGGCAGGATGTAACTAATTTCAAGTTTGTTTTTATTTTTTTCCATTTTCTATTTATTTATTTTTTTTCTATGTGCACTTCTTTTCTTGTTCATCCCAAACATTCATTTACTTAAATTTCATCTCAACAAACTGAAAGAAGCAAAAAGTTCTCTACCCATCTTTGAAGTGGCTTGGTATTTTCCACATATGCCAATTATTCAACACAGACCATCTCGAAATAGCGGGTAACTGACAGAGGCATAAGTAAGTGGCAAATAATCTGAACCCCTGAAGGTTTATTATGATTTCAATGGTATATTTAGAACATGTTGCACAGAAATTATCATCAGTCTCATTACTATATGTGGTCACAGGGTCACTTGGGCAGCTGGGACCCTGACCAGCTTCCTTTATATGTCTCAGTTGCATGAGTCTCTGTGAAGGATCTTCCAGTCCAACCAGTGAGAATATCAGCCTTTTTTTTTTTTACTCTGCCTCTTCTTTAGCCTAAGGTCTTACCTTATACAATGATAATGAAAAGCTTGTTGGCTCTTAGGACATGTCCCTACCACTTCAACTGCCTCTTCTTGATGGTGGATATAAGCATCCATCAAACTTGTTTGATGTTTTGCACTGCATCATTTGTGATGCTGTCTGTATTGGAGATGCATAACATGTTTCTTTTGCATCTCATTTCTAATTCTTGGATTGTTATACAGAAAACCAGGGCATAAAGAACTTACTAAGTTCCTTTAAAGCAAACTATTTACATTATTCGGACTATTGTTCTCATCTTTGTTGCCATATTTATTACGTTTTGGCCGTTGTATACTCTGACCTTCTTCAGGTGGTTGGAATGTCGGACTGAACTCTTTATTTCACTCACTGGGGTAGACTGTTCTAGTTCCACATGCCAGTTCGACATTCCAACTACCTGAAGAATGCTGGAGTATACTACGGCCGAAACATAATAAATATGGCGACAAAGATGAGGACAATAGTTCGAATAATGTAAATAGTGTACATAATACCTCATCTCAGAAATATAGACAGATCCCTTAAAGCAAATATTAAAACCTTAAAATTACATTCAATGTTGTAGAGTAGGACTCAGCATAGTTCTTTCTATTCTTTACTTCTGTGACAATAAACCGCTTCTACTTAAAATATAGCAAGTAGCCACATTAGAGTAGGATTTGAGTAGTATTTGATTTACTCACGTTCCCATGTTCTATGTATGAATATTTAATAAACATTTTCTTCTTTGTTTTCTCTACTTAGTCTTCTATTCCTTCAATACTCTCTCTAACTACAGCCTTCCTAACTCTCAGCTATTTTGAACAAAGACAATATTACACCATCAGGTTCAAGACTAAAAGTACCTCTATGACAGAGTCATTAATGGTTATATAGAAACCAGATGTTTAAATGAACTAAGTATGGTAGTCATTTACAAAGCTATGATCAAGACTACAGTAGTTAGGTACCCAAAGAGGATTGAACTTAACAACTAATTTGATCATCAAGCAAGTGGATAACTGAGTTAGCTATAAATGTGAGATGTATTGTGAATTTTTGGTTTCATTATATTGTAATGGTAAATTTAGATGACAATTTACACAGAAAGCTAAGATAAAAAGGGCATTTTTAATTCCATTAACCCTTGGTTATCCTACATGGTTTTAGAAATCTACAACTTTGTAAAAATTCTAGATATTGAAGAAGTTGTAGACTTTCAAAATCTCAAGGTGTCTATCTTGTTTATTGAAATACCGAACTACCCAAATGCAGTCATATTCAAGTGCATGTGAAACTTGTTTGCACATTTGGGTGCTTCTAACCTTAAAGGGTTAAGGCAGATATTGAATGACCCCAAATGTGCGAACCTAAAACATAAATATTTGACAGGTCATTAATAAAAAATATCCATAATCTAGAATACAGCTGATCCTGTCTATATCTTTGAGATGAGGTATTATGATTACTTGCATTATTTACATTATTCAGACTGTTATCCTCATCTTCATTGCCATATTCACAACGTTTCAGCCATTGTAAATACTTGTAAAACCTTCTTCAGGTGATTGCTATTTCAAACCAAACCCTTTACTTCCTCAAGGACACCTGGCCCAGTGGATAAATCCAGTGACTAGACCTAAAGAGTTGTGAGTTCAATACCAGGCCACATCTGTGATGAACCAAAAACTTGGAGAGTTGAGTTAAAGGGAAATAACTGAGACATCCGGAAGAGGCATGGCACGTGGAACTAGAACAATCTACCCCCTGTTGGACAAAATAAAGGCTTCAGTTCGAAATTCCAATCACCTGAAGAAGGCCAGAGTGTACAATGGCCAAAACATTGTGAATATGGCAATGAAGATGAGGATAACAGTCCAAATAATGTAAATAATTCGACTGATCTTTTAGTTTGTGCACCAATCATCTTTAGCCAGTAGATTTTTACAAGGTAACATTGCAAGCACCATCCCACTTTTTTATATTTTTCATAGCTAATCTTAAATTCAGAGTTGTCCTCCAGTTGTCAAACAAGGCTATAGAACCTAGTCTACTCTACTATTTTACTTATAGCTGAGGATAGAAAAGATAGATTTATATTTTTCCAAAGAGACTTAGTAAAGTGAAAAGAAACTGTTTCTGTTAGAATTTCTATCAGGATTCTGTTTTTCATGCATACCATATAGAGAGATATATCTAATGACAGAAGTACTTACTATTGGTTTGATAAGGTCAAATTGACAGCTGATCTCAAAAAATGAACTACAATTTCTTGTTAAATGAGACTAGAAATGGGTTGTTAATTATAATACCTCTGAAACAAACCTGCTCATTTTTAATCATTTTAGAAACCTTTTTTCTTTGTCTTTCATCCGCATGACTTATGCTACACTCCAGAATAATGATTCCTTGTACCTTCTTAGACTAATGTTTTCTGCTGGTATAAAATGGAAAAAGTATATTGAATCTAGGTCTGCTACTAGTTCACTGTGCCATAGTAGGTCGGGATCTATCTTACACATTTATAAGTCTACCATTCATCCACACATTGAATATTGCTATCACATCTGGCCTGGTGCTTATGTTATGTATTTAGAGATTCTTGATAAAAAACAAGAATTTGCAATGTTATTGGTCCTGACATGGCATCTCAGCATCATTCACTTTCCCACCACCATAACATAGCTTTTTTGTTCCTTTACTATAAATATTTTCTTGGTAATTCTTCTAATGAGTTTTCTTCTTTGGAACTAGACTTTATGAATTTAAGCATAATGCAAGGCCTCATCATTTTACAGTTAAAATTGCTAAACATATTAGGTTGGTGCAAAATTAATGTCGGTTTTTGACGTTAAAAAATACGTCAAAAACCGACATTATTTTTGCACCAACCTAATAACTGTAAGTTCTAGGGTAACAGTTTCTTCTTTTGCACTTCTCACTTGCAAAACTTTGTTCCAGCTTCTTGTTTTCTGGTTAAAATTTAAACGCAGTGTCACTTTTATCTTTTTTCTTAATTCCTGTTCTTTTATTGTTTCTCTTTCTTTAATAATGTTTTCTTTCTTTGTATTAGCCCACACTCAGTAACCCTTTGTGTCTTAGTGTCTTTAATGCTTTGGATGGTGTAAAAGCAGCATGTTTAGCAGTTGGACATATCTTGTGTGTCTGATACAATGTCTGATGTCACAGATGTAACAGAATGGCATGTGTAAAAAAACTGGGAGTATGCACAGTGCAAATCCCTCTATGCCAGATAGGATGCTAAACGTAACACTCTGAGAACAGATGCACATGGCTTAGACAAGATGCCTCATGCACTCACTCTTTAACTGACCAACAGAGTAAGTTCAACCATTTCTTAATTTTTACCAGGACTAATCATAAGACCATTCCTTGAATTTACACTTTCTCTCAGGAACTATACTTGAACATTCTCAATACTAAAAGTTCCCGATAGAATAAAAATATCTACCTCATTTGATTCATTTTGTCTATTTTCTCAGCCAATTCAACATTTTTAGATTTTGTTTGTCAACATAAAACTCCTTCTCAACCTCAAACAAAACCCCAAAACCTAACACAACAAATGCGGTATGATGGAAACATTCTAAATGTATTTTTACTGTGTTCATAAATGCAACAATAAATCATTCTCAGAATTGAAGCAGTTTTTAACGATTTTAATTTTGATTTTAATTCTTGTCCAATCACTGAGAAGTCCTTCAGTGGGTGACTCTTTTGAACCAAAAGTGATCACTTGTAACTTGTGGTTTATGCAGATCATGGCCTTAAGTTGTGGCTTCAAACAGATCTTACTAAATTATTTACCTTTTGTTTTTCTTAAATTACTATATCTTTAGAATAACAGAAATTAATAAAAGATTTGTGAGGATTTCTGTCTTCTCTTACATCTACTCAATTAGAAAATGTACAAGATAATTACTTGAATATTTAATTATGCCAACAACTAACCATTTTGTCATAGACTTAAGCTTATTCATTCATTGGTCTGTTAACTAACACCTTGTAGAATGTCACACAGAAGCTATTATGTCAACTCACTATTGTGTGGTGTCCTAATCAACAGAACAAGTTCCATCTTCTTGATTAAATTAATGGTAAATCTAATTCAGTTCCTTAACAACGTTTTCCTTCTCTTTGGTCAGTGAGTATTAACTGAACTGAACCCCAACGTAAGTACAATGTACTTACAGTGTGCAAGACTTGGATATAATCTAATTGTTCAAATTTAAGCAAGTTAACTAAAGAACACCCTGAAAGAGTCATGACACCCAGATTTGTACAATTCTTTCATAGATTTATTGTCAGGAGTGGAAGACTCTTAAGCTTTGGGTTGACAAAAAATATGAATAAAAATAAAAAGGAAGAAGAAATCTTTCTGGTAGAAAAACATTTGCTTCATATTGAAATTCATTTAAGCGAATTTGGTCACAACATCATCAGGTGAAATGAGGCTAAAAATGAGAGACTGAAACAGAGGGAAAAACTCAATAAAGCATGCTTGTAAAGAATAGGATTTGTGAAAAAAAAAATGAGATGAAGATGAATAAAAAAAAAATGATGAAGAAAAATGATATGAGGGAAATAAAATACACAACGATAATAAAAATAATGGAAATTAAAAGTAAAAAAAAAATGAAATAAGAATAAATAAAAAGATTAAGTTTCCTGGAAGAATAAAAGTGAATGAAGTGGTAAAAAGGTAACGGCATTTGAGTGGGGAAGGGGATGTTGCAAAATAGGTAAAATTTGGGGGGTATAAAAAGACAGTTAAAAAGTAAAAACAAGAAACGGGTTGGGGTGATTTTGAATTGTATGTACATAAGAACAAGGGTGGTAATAGAGTAGATAAAATGATATTGGGAAAAGAAAGATGAAGAAAAGATGAAAGAAAAGAGGTAGAAAGAATAAAAATGGTAAAGAAAAGAAAGAGAAAAGAAAAGAGAAAACAGGTAGAGAAAGAAAAATATTAGAAATAAAGAGGAAGTGACAAAAGAATGGTAAAGTAATTTGAGAAAGATGAAGAAAAGATGAAAGAAAAGAGGTAGAAAGAATAAAAATGGTAAAGAAAAGAAAGAGAAAAGAAAAGAGAAAACAGGTAGAGAAAGAAAAATATTAGAAATAAAGAGGAAGTGACAAAAGAATAGTAAAGTAATTTGAGAAAGATGAAGAAAAGATGAAAGAAAAGAGGTAGAAAGAATAAAAATGGTAAAGAAAAGAAAGAGAAAAGAAAAGAGAAAACAGGTAGAGAAAGAAAAATATTAGAAATAAAGAGGAAGTGACAAAAGAATAGTAAAGTAATTTGAGAAAGATGAAGAAAAGATGAAAGAAAAGAGGTAGAAAGAATAAAAATGGTACAGAAAAGAAAGAGAAAAGAAAAGAGAAAACAGGTAGAGAAAGAAAAATATTAGAAATAAAGAGGAAGTGACAAAAGAATGGTAAAGTAATTTGAGAAAGATGAAGAAAAGATGAAAGAAAAGAGGTAGAAAGAATAAAAATGGTACAGAAAAGAAAGAGAAAAGAAAAGAGAAAACAGGTAGAGAAAGAAAAATATTAGAAATAAAGAGGAAGTGACAAAAGAATAGTAAAGTAATTTGAGAAAGATGAAGAAAAGATGAAAGAAAAGAGGTAGAAAGAATAAAAATGGTAAAGAAAAGAAAGAGAAAAGAAAAGAGAAAACAGGTAGAGAAAGAAAAATATTAGAAATAAAGAGGAAGTGACAAAAGAATAGTAAAGTAATTTGAGAAAGATGAAGAAAAGATGAAAGAAAAGAGGTAGAAAGAATAAAAATGGTACAGAAAAGAAAGAGAAAAGAAAAGAGAAAACAGGTAGAGAAAGAAAAATATTAGAAATAAAGAGGAAGTGACAAAAGAATGGTAAAGTAATTTGAGAAAGATGAAGAAAAGATGAAAGAAAAGAGGTAGAAAGAATAAAAATGGTAAAGAAAAGAAAGAGAAAAGAAAAGAGAAAACAGGTAGAGAAAGAAAAATATTAGAAATAAAGAGGAAGTGACAAAAGAATGGTAAAGTAATTTGAGAAAGATGAAGAAAAGATGAAAGAAAAGAGGTAGAAAGAATAAAAATGGTACAGAAAAGAAAGAGAAAAGAAAAGAGAAAACAGGTAGAGAAAGAAAAATATTAGAAATAAAGAGGAAGTGACAAAAGAATGGTAAAGTAATTTGAGAAAGATGAAGAAAAGATGAAAGAAAAGAGGTAGAAAGAATAAAAATGGTAAAGAAAAGAAAGAGAAAAGAAAAGAGAAAACAGGTAGAGAAAGAAAAATATTAGAAATAAAGAGGAAGTGACAAAAGAATGGTAAAGTAATTTGAGAAAGATGAAGAAAAGATGAAAGAAAAGAGGTAGAAAGAATAAAAATGGTAAAGAAAAGAAAGAGAAAAGAAAAGAGAAAACAGGTAGAGAAAGAAAAATATTAGAAATAAAGAGGAAGTGACAAAAGAATGGTAAAGTAATTTGAGAAAGATGAAGAAAAGATGAAAGAAAAGAGGTAGAAAGAATAAAAATGGTAAAGAAAAGAAAGAGAAAAGAAAAGAGAAAACAGGTAGAGAAAGAAAAATATTAGAAATAAAGAGGAAGTGACAAAAGAATGGTAAAGTAATTTGAGAAAGATGAAGAAAAGATGAAAGAAAAGAGGTAGAAAGAATAAAAATGGTAAAGAAAAGAAAGAGAAAAGAAAAGAGAAAACAGGTAGAGAAAGAAAAATATTAGAAATAAAGAGGAAGTGACAAAAGAATGGTAAAGTAATTTGAGAAAGATGAAGAAAAGATGAAAGAAAAGAGGTAGAAAGAATAAAAATGGTAAAGAAAAGAAAGAGAAAAGAAAAGAGAAAACAGGTAGAGAAAGAAAAATATTAGAAATAAAGAGAAAGTGACAAAAGAATGGTAAAGTAATTTGAGAAAGATGAAGAAAAGATGAAAGAAAAGAGGTAGAAAGAATAAAAATGGTAAAGAAAAGAAAGAGAAAAGAAAAGAGAAAACAGGTAGAGAAAGAAAAATATTAGAAATAAAGAGGAAGTGACAAAAGAATGGTAAAGTAATTTGAGAAAGATGAAGAAAAGATGAAAGAAAAGAGGTAGAAAGAATAAAAATGGTACAGAAAAGAAAGAGAAAAGAAAAGAGAAAACAGGTAGAGAAAGAAAAATATTAGAAATAAAGAGGAAGTGACAAAAGAATAGTAAAGTAATTTGAGAAAGATGAAGAAAAGATGAAAGAAAAGAGGTAGAAAGAATAAAAATGGTAAAGAAAAGAAAGAGAAAAGAAAAGAGAAAACAGGTAGAGAAAGAAAAATATTAGAAATAAAGAGGAAGTGACAAAAGAATAGTAAAGTAATTTGAGAAAGATGAAGAAAAGATGAAAGAAAAGAGGTAGAAAGAATAAAAATGGTACAGAAAAGAAAGAGAAAAGAAAAGAGAAAACAGGTAGAGAAAGAAAAATATTAGAAATAAAGAGGAAGTGACAAAAGAATAGTAAAGTAATTTGAGAAAGATGAAGAAAAGATGAAAGAAAAGAGGTAGAAAGAATAAAAATGGTACAGAAAAGAAAGAGAAAAGAAAAGAGAAAACAGGTAGAGAAAGAAAAATATTAGAAATAAAGAGGAAGTGACAAAAGAATGGTAAAGTAATTTGAGAAAGATGAAGAAAAGATGAAAGAAAAGAGGTAGAAAGAATAAAAATGGTAAAGAAAAGAAAGAGAAAAGAAAAGAGAAAACAGGTAGAGAAAGAAAAATATTAGAAATAAAGAGGAAGTGACAAAAGAATGGTAAAGTAATTTGAGAAAGATGAAGAAAAGATGAAAGAAAAGAGGTAGAAAGAATAAAAATGGTAAAGAAAAGAAAGAGAAAAGAAAAGAGAAAACAGGTAGAGAAAGAAAAATATTAGAAATAAAGAGGAAGTGACAAAAGAATGGTAAAGTAATTTGAGAAAGATGAAGAAAAGATGAAAGAAAAGAGGTAGAAAGAATAAAAATGGTAAAGAAAAGAAAGAGAAAAGAAAAGAGAAAACAGGTAGAGAAAGAAAAATATTAGAAATAAAGAGGAAGTGACAAAAGAATGGTAAAGTAATTTGAGAAAGATGAAGAAAAGATGAAAGAAAAGAGGTAGAAAGAATAAAAATGGTAAAGAAAAGAAAGAGAAAAGAAAAGAGAAAACAGGTAGAGAAAGAAAAATATTAGAAATAAAGAGGAAGTGACAAAAGAATGGTAAAGTAATTTGAGAAAGATGAAGAAAAGATGAAAGAAAAGAGGTAGAAAGAATAAAAATGGTACAGAAAAGAAAGAGAAAAGAAAAGAGAAAACAGGTAGAGAAAGAAAAATATTAGAAATAAAGAGGAAGTGACAAAAGAATGGTAAAGTAATTTGAGAAAGATGAAGAAAAGATGAAAGAAAAGAGGTAGAAAGAATAAAAATGGTAAAGAAAAGAAAGAGAAAAGAAAAGAGAAAACAGGTAGAGAAAGAAAAATATTAGAAATAAAGAGGAAGTGACAAAAGAATGGTAAAGTAATTTGAGAAAGATGAAGAAAAGATGAAAGAAAAGAGGTAGAAAGAATAAAAATGGTACAGAAAAGAAAGAGAAAAGAAAAGAGAAAACAGGTAGAGAAAGAAAAATATTAGAAATAAAGAGGAAGTGACAAAAGAATAGTAAAGTAATTTGAGAAAGATGAAGAAAAGATGAAAGAAAAGAGGTAGAAAGAATAAAAATGGTAAAGAAAAGAAAGAGAAAAGAAAAGAGAAAACAGGTAGAGAAAGAAAAATATTAGAAATAAAGAGGAAGTGACAAAAGAATAGTAAAGTAATTTGAGAAAGATGAAGAAAAGATGAAAGAAAAGAGGTAGAAAGAATAAAAATGGTACAGAAAAGAAAGAGAAAAGAAAAGAGAAAACAGGTAGAGAAAGAAAAATATTAGAAATAAAGAGGAAGTGACAAAAGAATGGTAAAGTAATTTGAGAAAGATGAAGAAAAGATGAAAGAAAAGAGGTAGAAAGAATAAAAATGGTAAAGAAAAGAAAGAGAAAAGAAAAGAGAAAACAGGTAGAGAAAGAAAAATATTAGAAATAAAGAGGAAGTGACAAAAGAATGGTAAAGTAATTTGAGAAAGATGAAGAAAAGATGAAAGAAAAGAGGTAGAAAGAATAAAAATGGTAAAGAAAAGAAAGAGAAAAGAAAAGAGAAAACAGGTAGAGAAAGAAAAATATTAGAAATAAAGAGGAAGTGACAAAAGAATGGTAAAGTAATTTGAGAAAGATGAAGAAAAGATGAAAGAAAAGAGGTAGAAAGAATAAAAATGGTAAAGAAAAGAAAGAGAAAAGAAAAGAGAAAACAGGTAGAGAAAGAAAAATATTAGAAATAAAGAGGAAGTGACAAAAGAATGGTAAAGTAATTTGAGAAAGATGAAGAAAAGATGAAAGAAAAGAGGTAGAAAGAATAAAAATGGTAAAGAAAAGAAAGAGAAAAGAAAAGAGAAAACAGGTAGAGAAAGAAAAATATTAGAAATAAAGAGGAAGTGACAAAAGAATGGTAAAGTAATTTGAGAAAGATGAAGAAAAGATGAAAGAAAAGAGGTAGAAAGAATAAAAATGGTACAGAAAAGAAAGAGAAAAGAAAAGAGAAAACAGGTAGAGAAAGAAAAATATTAGAAATAAAGAGGAAGTGACAAAAGAATGGTAAAGTAATTTGAGAAAGATGAAGAAAAGATGAAAGAAAAGAGGTAGAAAGAATAAAAATGGTAAAGAAAAGAAAGAGAAAAGAAAAGAGAAAACAGGTAGAGAAAGAAAAATATTAGAAATAAAGAGGAAGTGACAAAAGAATGGTAAAGTAATTTGAGAAAGATGAAGAAAAGATGAAAGAAAAGAGGTAGAAAGAATAAAAATGGTACAGAAAAGAAAGAGAAAAGAAAAGAGAAAACAGGTAGAGAAAGAAAAATATTAGAAATAAAGAGGAAGTGACAAAAGAATGGTAAAGTAATTTGAGAAAGATGAAGAAAAGATGAAAGAAAAGAGGTAGAAAGAATAAAAATGGTAAAGAAAAGAAAGAGAAAAGAAAAGAGAAAACAGGTAGAGAAAGAAAAATATTAGAAATAAAGAGGAAGTGACAAAAGAATGGTAAAGTAATTTGAGAAAGATGAAGAAAAGATGAAAGAAAAGAGGTAGAAAGAATAAAAATGGTACAGAAAAGAAAGAGAAAAGAAAAGAGAAAACAGGTAGAGAAAGAAAAATATTAGAAATAAAGAGGAAGTGACAAAAGAATAGTAAAGTAATTTGAGAAAGATGAAGAAAAGATGAAAGAAAAGAGGTAGAAAGAATAAAAATGGTAAAGAAAAGAAAGAGAAAAGAAAAGAGAAAACAGGTAGAGAAAGAAAAATATTAGAAATAAAGAGGAAGTGACAAAAGAATAGTAAAGTAATTTGAGAAAGATGAAGAAAAGATGAAAGAAAAGAGGTAGAAAGAATAAAAATGGTACAGAAAAGAAAGAGAAAAGAAAAGAGAAAACAGGTAGAGAAAGAAAAATATTAGAAATAAAGAGGAAGTGACAAAAGAATGGTAAAGTAATTTGAGAAAGATGAAGAAAAGATGAAAGAAAAGAGGTAGAAAGAATAAAAATGGTACAGAAAATAAAGAGGAAAGAAAAGAGAAAACAGGTAGAGAAAGAAAAATATTAGAAATAAAGAGGAAGTGACAAAAGAATGGTAAAGTAATTTGAGAAAGATGAAGAAAAGATGAAAGAAAAGAGGTAGAAAGAATAAAAATGGTAAAGAAAAGAAAGAGAAAAGAAAAGAGAAAACAGGTAGAGAAAGAAAAATATTAGAAATAAAGAGGAAGTGACAAAAGAATGGTAAAGTAATTTGAGAAAGATGAAGAAAAGATGAAAGAAAAGAGGTAGAAAGAATAAAAATGGTAAAGAAAAGAAAGAGAAAAGAAAAGAGAAAACAGGTAGAGAAAGAAAAATATTAGAAATAAAGAGGAAGTGACAAAAGAATGGTAAAGTAATTTGAGAAAGATGAAGAAAAGATGAAAGAAAAGAGGTAGAAAGAATAAAAATGGTAAAGAAAAGAAAGAGAAAAGAAAAGAGAAAACAGGTAGAGAAAGAAAAATATTAGAAATAAAGAGGAAGTGACAAAAGAATAGTAAAGTAATTTGAGAAAGATGAAGAAAAGATGAAAGAAAAGAGGTAGAAAGAATAAAAATGGTACAGAAAAGAAAGAGAAAAGAAAAGAGAAAACAGGTAGAGAAAGAAAAATATTAGAAATAAAGAGGAAGTGACAAAAGAATAGTAAAGTAATTTGAGAAAGATGAAGAAAAGATGAAAGAAAAGAGGTAGAAAGAATAAAAATGGTAAAGAAAAGAAAGAGAAAAGAAAAGAGAAAACAGGTAGAGAAAGAAAAATATTAGAAATAAAGAGGAAGTGACAAAAGAATAGTAAAGTAATTTGAGAAAGATGAAGAAAAGATGAAAGAAAAGAGGTAGAAAGAATAAAAATGGTAAAGAAAAGAAAGAGAAAAGAAAAGAGAAAACAGGTAGAGAAAGAAAAATATTAGAAATAAAGAGGAAGTGACAAAAGAATAGTAAAGTAATTTGAGAAAGATGAAGAAAAGATGAAAGAAAAGAGGTAGAAAGAATAAAAATGGTAAAGAAAAGAAAGAGAAAAGAAAAGAGAAAACAGGTAGAGAAAGAAAAATATTAGAAATAAAGAGGAAGTGACAAAAGAATGGTAAAGTAATTTGAGAAAGATGAAGAAAAGATGAAAGAAAAGAGGTAGAAAGAATAAAAATGGTACAGAAAAGAAAGAGAAAAGAAAAGAGAAAACAGGTAGAGAAAGAAAAATATTAGAAATAAAGAGGAAGTGACAAAAGAATAGTAAAGTAATTTGAGAAAGATGAAGAAAAGATGAAAGAAAAGAGGTAGAAAGAATAAAAATGGTAAAGAAAAGAAAGAGAAAAGAAAAGAGAAAACAGGTAGAGAAAGAAAAATATTAGAAATAAAGAGGAAGTGACAAAAGAATAGTAAAGTAATTTGAGAAAGATGAAGAAAAGATGAAAGAAAAGAGGTAGAAAGAATAAAAATGGTAAAGAAAAGAAAGAGAAAAGAAAAGAGAAAACAGGTAGAGAAAGAAAAATATTAGAAATAAAGAGGAAGTGACAAAAGAATAGTAAAGTAATTTGAGAAAGATGAAGAAAAGATGAAAGAAAAGAGGTAGAAAGAATAAAAATGGTAAAGAAAAGAAAGAGAAAAGAAAAGAGAAAACAGGTAGAGAAAGAAAAATATTAGAAATAAAGAGGAAGTGACAAAAGAATAGTAAAGTAATTTGAGAAAGATGAAGAAAAGATGAAAGAAAAGAGGTAGAAAGAATAAAAATGGTAAAGAAAAGAAAGAGAAAAGAAAAGAGAAAACAGGTAGAGAAAGAAAAATATTAGAAATAAAGAGGAAGTGACAAAAGAATAGTAAAGTAATTTGAGAAAGATGAAGAAAAGATGAAAGAAAAGAGGTAGAAAGAATAAAAATGGTAAAGAAAAGAAAGAGAAAAGAAAAGAGAAAACAGGTAGAGAAAGAAAAATATTAGAAATAAAGAGGAAGTGACAAAAGAATAGTAAAGTAATTTGAGAAAGATGAAGAAAAGATGAAAGAAAAGAGGTAGAAAGAATAAAAATGGTAAAGAAAAGAAAGAGAAAAGAAAAGAGAAAACAGGTAGAGAAAGAAAAATATTAGAAATAAAGAGGAAGTGACAAAAGAATAGTAAAGTAATTTGAGAAAGATGAAGAAAAGATGAAAGAAAAGAGGTAGAAAGAATAAAAATGGTAAAGAAAAGAAAGAGAAAAGAAAAGAGAAAACAGGTAGAGAAAGAAAAATATTAGAAATAAAGAGGAAGTGACAAAAGAATAGTAAAGTAATTTGAGAAAGATGAAGAAAAGATGAAAGAAAAGAGGTAGAAAGAATAAAAATGGTAAAGAAAAGAAAGAGAAAAGAAAAGAGAAAACAGGTAGAGAAAGAAAAATATTAGAAATAAAGAGGAAGTGACAAAAGAATAGTAAAGTAATTTGAGAAAGATGAAGAAAAGATGAAAGAAAAGAGGTAGAAAGAATAAAAATGGTAAAGAAAAGAAAGAGAAAAGAAAAGAGAAAACAGGTAGAGAAAGAAAAATATTAGAAATAAAGAGGAAGTGACAAAAGAATAGTAAAGTAATTTGAGAAAGATGAAGAAAAGATGAAAGAAAAGAGGTAGAAAGAATAAAAATGGTAAAGAAAAGAAAGAGAAAAGAAAAGAGAAAACAGGTAGAGAAAGAAAAATATTAGAAATAAAGAGGAAGTGACAAAAGAATAGTAAAGTAATTTGAGAAAGATGAAGAAAAGATGAAAGAAAAGAGGTAGAAAGAATAAAAATGGTAAAGAAAAGAAAGAGAAAAGAAAAGAGAAAACAGGTAGAGAAAGAAAAATATTAGAAATAAAGAGGAAGTGACAAAAGAATAGTAAAGTAATTTGAGAAAGATGAAGAAAAGATGAAAGAAAAGAGGTAGAAAGAATAAAAATGGTAAAGAAAAGAAAGAGAAAAGAAAAGAGAAAACAGGTAGAGAAAGAAAAATATTAGAAATAAAGAGGAAGTGACAAAAGAATAGTAAAGTAATTTGAGAAAGATGAAGAAAAGATGAAAGAAAAGAGGTAGAAAGAATAAAAATGGTAAAGAAAAGAAAGAGAAAAGAAAAGAGAAAACAGGTAGAGAAAGAAAAATATTAGAAATAAAGAGGAAGTGACAAAAGAATAGTAAAGTAATTTGAGAAAGATGAAGAAAAGATGAAAGAAAAGAGGTAGAAAGAATAAAAATGGTACAGAAAAGAAAGAGAAAAGAAAAGAGAAAACAGGTAGAGAAAGAAAAATATTAGAAATAAAGAGGAAGTGACAAAAGAATAGTAAAGTAATTTGAGAAAGATGAAGAAAAGATGAAAGAAAAGAGGTAGAAAGAATAAAAATGGTAAAGAAAAGAAAGAGAAAAGAAAAGAGAAAACAGGTAGAGAAAGAAAAATATTAGAAATAAAGAGGAAGTGACAAAAGAATAGTAAAGTAATTTGAGAAAGATGAAGAAAAGATGAAAGAAAAGAGGTAGAAAGAATAAAAATGGTAAAGAAAAGAAAGAGAAAAGAAAAGAGAAAACAGGTAGAGAAAGAAAAATATTAGAAATAAAGAGGAAGTGACAAAAGAATAGTAAAGTAATTTGAGAAAGATGAAGAAAAGATGAAAGAAAAGAGGTAGAAAGAATAAAAATGGTAAAGAAAAGAAAGAGAAAAGAAAAGAGAAAACAGGTAGAGAAAGAAAAATATTAGAAATAAAGAGGAAGTGACAAAAGAATAGTAAAGTAATTTGAGAAAGATGAAGAAAAGATGAAAGAAAAGAGGTAGAAAGAATAAAAATGGTAAAGAAAAGAAAGAGAAAAGAAAAGAGAAAACAGGTAGAGAAAGAAAAATATTAGAAATAAAGAGGAAGTGACAAAAGAATAGTAAAGTAATTTGAGAAAGATGAAGAAAAGATGAAAGAAAAGAGGTAGAAAGAATAAAAATGGTAAAGAAAAGAAAGAGAAAAGAAAAGAGAAAACAGGTAGAGAAAGAAAAATATTAGAAATAAAGAGGAAGTGACAAAAGAATAGTAAAGTAATTTGAGAAAGATGAAGAAAAGATGAAAGAAAAGAGGTAGAAAGAATAAAAATGGTACAGAAAATAAAGAGGAAAAGAGAAAGAAAGTAAAAACCGTTGAGAAAGATAAAGAAAAGAACCAAAAGAACAGAGTGAAGAGAGGAAGAAGAGGTAAAATATTTTCAATAAATAAGGAGGTAATGAGAAATGAAAGGTGAAGAGGAAGAAACAGAAAAGATGAAGTAGAGATAAAAATGGT
>OZ010573.1:118279439-118304439 GCA_963932145.1 Acanthosepion lycidas
CAGTCAAGAAGCTTTATTGAGTGACATTTCTCTCAAGGAGATCTAGTTTTTCAGAAGACTGCAGTTAGCAAAGAAAAAAAAATTTAATTCTCTATTTTTTTTTTTCAGAAAGTTTTTAAAAGTTTTCTTTGAAATAGAAAAAACTCAGACTTGCTTTTTTAAAAGAAAAAATGAAAAGAAAACACAAAGAGAGACAAAGTCCAAAAATCCAAAGAAAATAGGCATTGTCAGTTCAGTTTGGTTTCAATTCTCATCTGATTTAGATATTTTGGTATTTTCAAGCTTATATTTAGATTGTTCACATGTAATACACATATATAGTAATAATGTTCAATATAATACACATATTTTATTAATTATGTTCATATATAATATACATATCATATATTAATAATGTTCATACATAATATACATATACATTTATATTGTTCATAATATATATATATATATATTATGTATTGTTCATATATAATATACATGTATCTAAACTGTTAATATATAATCTACAGTGTAACCCGGATATAAGAGAGTTGTCGGGACCGGAGAAGAAGTCTCTTATATCCGGGTTTGATCTATTTTATATACATTAACACAGGCTCTAATTTCGGACCAGAGAAAATCTCTCTTATATCCGGGTTTCTCTTATATCCGGGTTACACTGTACAATTATTTATATTGTTCATAAATAATATACACATATTATATTTATAATATACATATATTGGGCACCTCAAGATGGTGTAATGGTTAGCAAGCTTGTCTCACTAGAACAATTGTGACTGAGTAGTGAGTTTGATCCTCACTGGGTGCTCCATACTTTCGGCCTTGTGCCACATCTGAGCTACGCTTGGAAAATCACTATATTAGGGCACCTCGAGATGGTGTAATGGTTAGCAAGCTTGTCTCGCTAGAACAATCACAACTGAGTAGTGAGTTCAATCCTCACTGGGTGCCCATAATTTCAGCTTTGTGCCACATCTGAGCTATGCTTGGAAAATCCCTATAATATACATATATTTATATCGACCATATACAGTATACAGATATTATATTTATACTGTTCATATACAGTGTACAATGGGAAAATTGCTGCCATTTTATATTTTTAATTTCAGGCATGCGCATTGTTTTTGATTATCTCAACTGCACATGAATGTTGCATCTGTGAGAAAATTCACAGTGTTTGGGTTTCAATCTGAAGACAGTGCAGGGGATTTGGAAAGAGCTGGATAAGTCTAATGATGATTACGAAGGTGTTTGGAGTGATCATTAGTGATGCCGACGTTATGCCTCCATTCATTTTCCCACAGGGCCTCAGACTCAACATGGAGGCCTACATCAAGTGCCTTGAGGAGGTAGTGCTGTCCTGGATCAAGAGTTGGGCTGCTGGAAGACCCTATGGCAACAAGACTCTGCAGCATGCCACAGAAGCAGGAGAACCCAGTCATGACAGTTTGACAATTTCTGCGATCACATCACCCCTTACATATGGTAACCTAACTCCCTGAACTGCAACCCCCTTGATTACAGTTGAGTGAGAGACCAACAAAACTCCTTGTAACACCAAAGATGAACTGAAGGCAAGAATTATGTCAGCATTCACCAACTTAAACAAAGAGACCTTCCAGAAGAATTGCAGGAGATTCTGAAGTCATCTGGAGGACATGGTTGAAGCCAATGGTGACTTTATTGGAAAAATTTACTCTTTAGTATTTCAAGATATCTTTGCGTAATTCTGGTAAATATATCTGTTAAAATGAGATGTCAGTGTTATTTTCATTTTTGCATAATTTAGATGACAATTTATCCATCGCACCCTGTATAATACTTATATATATTTATATTGTTCATATAAAATATACTCATTTTTATATTCTTCATATATAATACACATATATTTATATTGTTCATATATAATATTATATTTTTAGAGTTGATTTTTGTTAGGTTATGTTTCTGAAAAATTCTACAGATATTTTTATTGTAGAGTTACTGCAAGTTTATCTTCTATTTTAAGTTCCTTGTCCCTTCAGGACATGGAGGATCATAAATTTCTACAACTTCCTATCCTTTGTAGTTGCTATCAATGCTTTTTTTTAAGTGGTGTCACATGTAAAATTGACTGGCATATATATATATATATATATATATATATATATATATATATATATGTGTGTGTGTGTGTGTGTGTGTGTTTGTATTATTTTCCAGAAGAAGGGCATGAAACTTAAGTAGTGACTAGAGTTGTGATTAATTGAGTGGTGATGTTTTTTGGCATTTTTGGCTCTGTCTGGATAGCCTAGGCATTCGGCACTTTAACTTACTACTGCTGTAAGCGTTTGGTAATTTGTTTTTCTTTTTTCTTTCTTAATTTGGGATTTTTTTTCTTGTCTAAGGTTTTAGGTCTTTTGGCAGTTAATCCATTGGTTGCACCACCATTTTAGTATATATATATATATATATATATATATATATATATATATATATATATCATTGACAGAGCTATGTAAATATAAAAGGGGACATTGAGGTCAAAACCAAGCAATGATTGTCTGTTTCATGCTTGAATGCAATCTTCAGATGTCCTGCAGATTGTGTGCAAGTATGACTGCTGCTTCTTGGTGTTGACCTCAATGTCCACTGTTTATATATATATATATATATATATATATATATATATATATATATATATATATATTTTATTATTTAAGTCAAAATTTTATAAGAAAATTCTTATAAAGCATTGTTGGTAAAATTTTGGAGATATATTTATATCACCAACTTATCCTGTGTGTTTCAGCTTATGATATCTATCCTTATTATAAAAATATTGATAATAGCTTGTTTTCAGCATATCAGATTTTAAGATATAAAAGATATATACAGGGAGGAGACAAGGCAATTGAGGTGGTGTTCTGCAGAGACATGCTGAGAGTACCATGGACTGAACATGTGAGCAATGATGAGATTTTGGAGAGAATGGGGACAGTAGGGACACATACTTGACATCAGAAAGAGATAGTTGAAGTTTCTAAGGCACATAACGAGGAAGGAGAGCTTGGAAAATTTGATACTCACAGGATGGGTTGAAGGTAGATTAGACAGAGGAGATATTACATAACTTACCTAGTGAGCATGAGTAAACAAATGACAGAACAGGGTTTAAGAAAGATAACAAAAAGACAAAATTTATTAAAAGCTATAAAAGACAGGAAATTGTGGAGGGTCATGATTGCCAACGTCCATTCAGGACATTGGCACATAGAAGAAGTAGTTTAAGATTTTGGAAGTATCTTTTGAGGAAATGAGAGAATTTATTTACATTAATTAAATCAAATACCCTGAATATTGATGGGCTTTTTTTAATTTTGTAGACTAAAAGACTACACTAGTGTGTAAGGAAGCTTTGTTTATAGATTATTTGATTATTTTTAGGGGAAATTTCTATTGCAAAAGTGGTACTAAGTGAACCTATATGTAATTGCAGTCCTTAGTATTTGAACAAATTCATTTAATGTGTAAGCATTGGCTATAGATTATGGATTTCTTTAAATTGGTTGGGTGGTAGCTATCAAAATTGAAATAACAGTGACTGTCTGCAGGTTTGGGGAGAAGTGATGTGGATATCTTATTGTTGGTGATGAATAATAATATATCTAAAAAGGAATATTTGTATAAGAATATTCTAGTGTAAATTTAATGCTCTTAGAGTAATTGCTTATATATATATATATATATATATATATATATATATATATATTTGACTCTCCTGTCATATTCAATGTATGAGGGTCAAGCAGCTCAGTTCCTAAGAACTGACATCCAGACACCAGAACATGAGATTTGATTATAGTGGTGAAGGCTTTGTACAGAACCATCCACACTTTTTGAAGGACCGAATACAGAGACCTG
The DNA here is from genome assembly GCA_963932145.1 of Acanthosepion lycidas. Lineage (NCBI taxonomy): Eukaryota > Metazoa > Mollusca > Cephalopoda > Sepiida > Sepiidae > Acanthosepion > Acanthosepion lycidas. Next base: position 118,283,352 of record OZ010573.1, read on the forward strand.
ATGCACTACATGGCACAAGGCCGCCAAACAACCTTCTGCTGGTTTTAAATTCAGAGTTGTACTTTTTCTAGACCAGTTGCCATCCAAGGCTTCTATAGGCACAAAAGTAGGAGAACCCAGTCATGACAGTTTGACAATTTCTGCGATCGCATCACCCCTTACAAGTGGTAACCCAACTCCCTGGACTGCAACCCCCTTGATTATTATGTGCAGGCCACAGTTGAGTGAGAGACCAACAAAACTCCTTGTAACACCAAAGATGAATTGAAGGCAAGAATTATGTCAGCATTCACCAACTTAAATAAAGAGACCTTCCAGAAAAATCGCAGGATATTCTGAAGTCATCTGGAGGACGGGTTTGACTTTATTGGATAAATTTACTCTTTAGTATTTCAAGATATTTTTGTGTAATTCTGGTAAATATATCTATTAAAATGAGATGTCAGTGTTATTTTCATTTTTGCATAATTTAGATCACAATTTATCCAGTATGTCCTCCTATTTACACATAGCTGGAGGAAGAAGAAGAGGATTCATACCTTTCCAAAGGCTATTAGCATGTAGGCAAATGTAATGGATTTGACTTGAATTCAAACTCGGCCCTCTGATTTCTCAACCCAAGCCACTAACCATTACTCCACCATGCATTTTAGTAAAGTCATATAGGCATTGATGGATTTCCATATAAGCTAGGATGGGCTGCAGCCCAGAGTCTCTATAACTAAAGGGACTCTCAATGGCCCACTAATCTTGGGCCTCTGATTCAATTCAAAGAAAATAAATATATAAGAACAGAGATTTGCTTATTTTCAGATTTAGTCGGTCTCTTTTGAACCAATTTGAAAATATTTCGGCCCCTCTAGTTAAAGTAGATCTTTTAAATTTGATGGAAGTGATTTTAGGGTGTAAAGTTTGGACAAAAAATTTCATGAAGTTGCTAATGAAATAAATTGGATGAATTTGAAGTTTCATGTTTTACACCAAAAGAGCAGAATTGAAATATATATATATTTTTCATAAACATGGAAGAGGCATACATAATGAACAGGACTAAAATTCTATTAGCCTGGGGCCTCTTAAGGCCTAAATCTGGCCCTGCATATAGGGTAGACTCATCATGCATCCATATAAAAAAATATTGTCAGTATATCTATAGTAGCATATGACTTCCAAATTAAAACTGATTATCAATTTTTTGTTTTGTAGAATATACATGAAAAGGTTATGAGGACACCCTTAGTGGGCCTTGCATGAAAATAAATATGATATGAGAGCCACTAATAAAAAAAGAATGACAGGTCTTCAACAGTCACAGCAGCTGTAACAAAAAAGAAAAGCTTCAGTGAATGCAGTCAAGCATGGCAAAATGATTTAGCAGTATACATCAGCAGGCAGGTTAAGTTTAAGGCTCCAAGTTCTTCACATAGCCTAAAGTATTGGTTCATTAATATGGTGTCATATTTCAATCCCTGGACCAGGCAGTGTATAATTGGATTCACTGGAAACAGTGCTACAAATAACTGAGTTGTACTAAAAATAAGAACATTTCCCTAGACATGAGCAATGGAATAAGAACAGTCTACCCAGTTGATTAAATAAAGGGCTCAGTTCAGAATTCCCTGTAGGTTACTCGAATCAATGTATACCTAATAAAGGCCAGAAGGCACAATGCCCAAAATGTTGTAATAACAACAACAATATGAGAACAATAATGTAAATTAAAATTGAAAATGGAGATATCTATAGAAAATAAATTTAGAAGAGCAATAATACTCACTGGATAAATACTTTAAATGAAAGAGATTGGCAAAGGTAGTTTGAAAGGTGACTTAAAGTAAGAGTTGATAAATGCATTTATCTGCACTCTTGGAAATGCATCTTGCCACTTTTGGACAGAATGAGAAACATTTATCTTACAAGTATTAGGTTGGTGCAAAAATAATGTTTTCTCACATAGTAACATATGTGAGAAAACGACATTATTTTTGCACCAACCTAATATGTAATAAAGACAGTGGCTACATTGAGGCAAATGGATCTATCTAAAGAAGATTTTGCTGAGTTTTTTTCTGAAATAGTAACTTTGAGTTTCTATCAGTCAATCTAAAGATTAGAGTAGATCAGATATTTATTGCCAGCAATTAAAATATTAAAAAAAAGCCACACTTTGACCGATCACAAAAGGTAAAGTGTTCCATCAATGATAATATATGACACCATAAAACAACTCATCTGAAAAGATTGAAGATCTCAACTGGAAATAAAAAAAAATCCTGACTCTCTTTATTCTCCAGATTTTACTTCATCTGATTCCTGCTTATTCTGAAATTTATAGAAGTACCTTGATGGGTTAGTTCTTAAAATACATAAAATGTAAACTACTCTCTCTACATGCTTTTCTTCCAAACCCCAAAACTTTTACTGATAATGAAAAGAATCTACATTAATAAATAAACCATGAATTTGTATATTGTTTCTTATTCTAATTTCAGCCAATACTTATGTGACCTCATATATACTAATTAATATACTCATATTTATATGTATAATATTGTATTATTACCTACGGGATTTTAAGTGTTTCATATTCTTTAATTAATAATAATTTTGCTCTGTCCATTGACATAAAGCTCTCTATAGAAATTCCATATGGATTACCATATTGTATCATTACTATAAAAATAAATTTTAAAACTCTCCCTTCCCTCTCTAAACTTGACCATGTCTCTCACACTATTCCTCACCACCTTCTATGTCAACTTATATAAGCTTAATACTGCCCGTCAAAAGTGTAAATTTTAAATTCAATTTTCGTTTCGCCTTTTGAAAGTGAAGTCTGAAGATCCAGAGAAAAATAAAATTCTCTGGTGAAATAAATTATTACAAATGGAGCCTTAAAGTGATCTGTTTTTCTTTAAATTAAATTATATATATATATATATAATTAACTCACTCATTGTTTTTGAGGTATGATGATCCAGCAAACTCAGTTCTTTGAACTGAACAGGGAAACTCACACATATGATTTTAGAGAGATGGATTCATACCTTTCTCAAGAGTATTTGCACAAAAATGAATGTAATAAACTCAACTGGAATTCAAATTTGGCTCTCCGATTTCACATTCAGATCAGAGCTGCAATTTACTACACCACCCACACTATATATATATATATATATATATATATATATATATATATACTAGCAGCATGGCCTGGCGTTGCTCGTGCTTGATTCAAAAATCGTATGACTCATATAGCAATTGCTATCACTTGACTTAAAATAACTTTGCCCTTCCTTGCCTTTAAAGGAGTGTCCTTTGCGTTACGGACGTTGCTACGTGCCTTACTTCTTGCCTATCTCACACTGCAAATTTTTTCTAAGCTCTATACTAAATATTAAATCTATTACGAAAAAAGAACTAAACAAAATGAACACAAAATGATCAGCTTTAAAAAAAGGACTTGTAACTGGAAAAACCAAATGAAAAAAGAATGTTAACAACAAATACTTTTTCACACCTAACCCATTTCTGCGGAATCAGAATCAACGTTGAGTTTAAGCAAGTGAATGAGCCAATGAGAGTAAAGTGCCATGCAGATTTAAATTTTTCCCACTTGTGATGAATGCAGCTATCAATATTTTTTTCATGCTAGCATGATAGTTAACACTCATGTCAGTCAGCTGTTGGCTCTCATACTGACGAATAGAAAATGGCCGCAAACTACATAAAAAAACTGCCGTAGAAGCATGAAAAAATCGATTATTTCCGCTATTGATGGGAGTTGAGAAATGCAAAGTTGGTCTTGCCTTTTCCATTAACTTGGAGCATGTGCATGTAAATTTTGGTGCAAATTCGTCGAAAATTGCAGCTGTGTATTTGTTACACACACACACACACACATCCTGCCTTTTATATATATATATATATATATATATATATATATATATATATATATATATATGTATATATATGTGTGTGTGTGTGTGTGTGTGTGTGTGTTAATAAAAATACATAATACTCCACACCAACAATACAAACAAGGATCTTCATGCCTAATGCAATCTTCAGGTATTGAACTTTGTTGACTGTGTTCGGTATTATGTATTTTTATTAATATATACTTAATAGCTCTGTTATTTAGTATTGAGCACTGTTTTTCTTACACCAAAGGATATATGTATGCATTTGTATATGAACACTTCCATGCACATTTTCTTATTTTTCATTTGATTATATATATATATATATAATGAGCAGAATTATGATGTGCATGAAAAGCTGAATAGAGATATTCATAATTTTGATGTGAATTTCTCTGGAAATACCCCTATAAATTTGATCTAGCATGTAATGTATGTGGTTACATCTGCCCAAGTAGTTATGTACCAACAACTGCAGTAGATTTCGAATCTTTCTACAACTTTCCCAAGGGAATGTAAGACCTCAACCAGACTAAAAAGCTACATCCACTCTGGGCATATTTGAGGATGAATCAAGTTTGAAATCAAGCTGCACCTATCATATACATATATATATATATATATATATATATATATATATATATATATATATATATATATATATGCATTAGAATTTAAGATGGTACATGAAAAGGTGGAACAGAATTAAAAAGTAATAAAAGTGCTCAATATAAAGAAACAGAGGTTTCATACCATGGAAATCTTCAGACAATTAGTCTGAAGATTGGCATTGCATGAAACTTTGTGTTGCAGAAGGTAAGAAATAATAAATTAAAATATATAATCATATATTTATATATGTACACACACATATATATATATATATATATATATATATATATATATATATATATATATATATATGTCCTAACACGTGAAAATTTCATGGTTTTCCTATTTTAATGTTCTGATGAATCTTAGTTCTTAAGTTAATGATTAAGTAAGCTAACAGTGAGATTTACAACAATAAAATATCTGTAGAAATTCATTAGATATTTAAGCTTAATAACTTTAACAAAATATTGGAATAACAATCATAAGTATGAATGCTGGTCATTATTTTAAGAAGTGGGTACAAATGAAAAAATTTGAACTTGACAATGTTCTCTGTTTACCTGAAACAGCCGCTAAACACTTCTATCTTCCTTTCCTTCTTTCTTTTTTTTTTCCATCAAGTAGTCTCTTTCCTTTCTTTCCATGCGATCAAAACTGAATAATCCATTATTTATGAGTTATTGGCAAGGCGTAATGGTCACGAGAACTAATGAAGGGAGGTTCAAGCACAATTATAATAGGATATTGGTGTCACATGACATGCTATGCCAATGTGCATTCAATTTAGGTTTTCAAGAAATAATGATACAATCTCCTTCTTAAAACACAATTCATTTTCTTTTCACCTGCTGCTGATGTTAGATGAAAATATCAGCTACACAATATGAATTTTGGCCAATTTATCCACACAAAACGAAAACGTTTTCAAAAGTATATCCATATTTACACTAGTTACATAATTATTGCCATATTCACAATGTTTCAGCCGTTGTACGTGCAGATCTTCTTCAGGTAAATTACACTGGAATTTTAAACCAAACCCTTTATTTAGTCCACAGAGGTAGATTATTTTTGTGCTATGCCTTTTTTGTAAATAACGTAAATAGTTACAATACCTCATCTAAGAAATATAGAGAGATATCCATATATTTAAAAACAGATCATTACATAGAATAAACACAAAATGTCTATGATAAAAGGAAAATTTGTTTTATTATTGCTTTTATTAATATTATCTCTGTGATATATCTTTTTATATATATAGTAATGCCTTGAGATATGAGTAATTCATTCCAAAACTGAGCTTGTAACTAAAAATCTCATATCTCCAATTTTCCCCATTGAAATTAATGGGAATGTTTCTGATCCATTCCAAGTACCTAAAATTCACCCTTATTTATCTAAAAGTCTCCCCAACTTTTGTATTTGTGGGTTTCTTACACTGTGTGAATAAATAAATATTTTCACAAACAATAAAATAAAAGAGAAAAAGCAAATTGTAAAGAAATAAACTATACTAAACCATGAAGTTCAGACAAGTCATAGGCCAACTGATGGAGGAGAGAGAGAGAGAGATAGAGAGAGAGAGGGGGGGGAGACAACAATAGCTAGCCTAGCAACGGCTAACCTAACCTAGCAACGGCTAGCCTCGTCTCCGATACCGATTGACATTAACACTTAATTTTAAAATTTTTTAAAACATTTACATTTTAGCCATTACTGTAACCATTTTTTTTAATTTTTTAAATTTAAAAATTTTTATTTATTGTTGATTTAGAACACTCATATTATCTCACCAAATCCATTACTGATACATCTGTTTTGTTTTTTTATAATCTCCTTCTTTACCTCGTCGAGTGAAACCATATGTCTTGGCTTTTCACCATTGGTCTTTACACTTACTTTCTTCAGACCCATGTTGTCATGAAAGAACTTTTGTAAAATAATGGTAAAAAAGGTGAACATGTGTACTGTGTGTGGAAATACTCTTGAAGCTTGACACTCACTGCACCAACTAGCAGATGCTTAACTGAAACTCAAAATTCAGCTCATACCTCAAGGCAAAAAATCAGCTGAACTCCAGCTCATATATCAAAAAAACTTGTATATGTCAAGGTGTTACCATATTAATTTTTGCATATATATATGCATGTTAGTGTGCATATAAGTTAATACATTGGGTTGGTGCTTAATTATCAGGCGTTTTTGTAGGCGAGTTATTTCTTAATAAAAATTGCTGTATTGTTTACTTTTTTAATAAAAATATTATTTTATTTTCATGTTGTAGAAATGCATGCCAATAATCATACGTTCCAGAATAATCATTTAAAAATGTTATTGTGGAATTGTTATAGTTCTTTTTTCATAATAAATATTGTTTAAAACGCCTGATAATTATGCATCAACTCAATAACAGAAAACAATGTGGAGGTTTGTTAAATGTCAATTCAGTTCAAAGTACAAATGAGACTTGTGTCAGCTTTCTTTACTCAGCCTTGAAGACCTGTTAAATGTATGCATATCTCATGGGATAACTGAAGTATGGATACAAAAAAGCAGAACTTGATATTACCCACAATGGTAAAAAAATGGTCCCAACATTTAAATACTATTATATGATGGGTAATAATTTCAGTATTGTATAAGAGGACCAATGCTATGTTTAGTTTCATCAGTTCCAACCTTTAGTCTGCGCATATGCCATGCTACTTCCATAGAGTTGAATCACCCACATTTCCTCCAATGTTACAAATGTAAGAAAAAAAAGTCCCACTCAGCTTTTTTGCAAGAACTGCCACTTTGTGAAACAAACTCCTGCATGGGTGCTTCCTTGAACACTTTAATCCTAATTATTAAGTCAATGATGAAGCATTATTTATCCTCATTTTCTTCATTATCTTCACTTCCTACTACCTTCTTTTCCCATTTATATCATACTCCTCATTTATTATTACCATCTGATTCTAACCTTGTTGAGCATTCTCAGGTTAACATTTTCTACTGATGACGTGGAAAGATTATATTGAATCAATTGCTAGCTCAGCTACTAAGAAAGTTGGTTCACTGTGTCATGCTTGAGAATTTTTCTCTCCAGAATTTATTTTACATATTTATAAAGCTACCATTCATCCTTGCTTTGAATATTACTGCCACATCTGGTCTGGTGCTCCTGCTATATATTTAGAAATTCTTGATAAAATCCAAAGAAGTATCTGCAATGTTATTAATCCTGACTTGGCATCTTGGCTTCAGTCACTTTCTTAGCACCATAATGTAGCTTCCCTATGATTTTTTATAAATACTTCCATGGTAATTGTTTTGATGAACTTTCCTCTATGGTACGTAGAACCTGCACAGTACTAGATTGGCAGAAAGGTTTCGTCATTTTACATTTGAAATAGCTAAATGTAACCCTAAGTTAACAGTCTCTTCTGTTACATTTCTTGCTTATGGAGCTCTTTTCTGGCTTCTTGCTTCCTAGTCAATGTTGATCTTCAAACATTTAAATACAATGTCAATTATTATTTTCTGTATTCTTCTTATTAATAGTATTTTCTCATATTCTCTAACACTCAGTAACACTTTGCATTTTAGTGGCTTTATTAACTTGCTTGGGGTGAAATGATTAAAAAAATTAAATTGTAACACTCTATTTTAAATGTTTGCCAAGTCTAGGTTGATATTTAGTCCAAAAAATACTTTTTCTATGAAAAAGACTTTTATTGTTTTATTCTGTTATATAAAACTTTTTTCAAGGTGGCTATCATTAAAAGAAGGCTTTTAGAATGGAATTTCAGTATAAATTTGCAAGCACTTTTATCAGTTTTCTTTGCATCCTGAAAACATTCATTTCATATTCTTATGTGTCTTTTATAAACTAGGTTCATTACAGTAAATTTCATCTTTAAAATCCTTCAAAATATTTTTCAGCAGAATAGCTTATTTTTCTTATTCTCTATTTTAGTTTGATTTTATCTCTTATTTTTTTTTTTTTACTTGATTTTACTTTTTTAAATTTTTACTTTTTATTTTTACTTTTCACTCTTTATTCTTCACCTATTTTTATCCCATTTCATTCACCTTTTTCTACATACATTTCTGAATCACTCTTCTTCACACTCACACATTTATGTCATTGTAATATTTTTTCTTGTTTTTATATTTTCCATTTTTTTTCTCTCTTCTTGAAATTTCATATTTGCTTTGGTTTCTCGTATTCTTGTCCTTTACTTTTTCTTTTCTTTTTACTGCCCTTTCCTCTCATCTCTTTTTCTCTGTTTCATTCTCAGATTTTTCTTTTTCAGTTTCTTTCTCATTATCTTTACGTTTTTTCTCTTTCTTCTTTTGAAACAATTCCTCATTCTTTCTCTCTATCTCATTCCCCATCATCTCTTTCCTGTACTCTCTCTTCCTCGTTTCATCTTACCCATTGTTACCCTTTTCCTTATTTTTACTATCTTTTCTTTCTTTCTTCTTTTTTTCTCTGCTTCATTATCATCTTTTTCTTTTTTACAATTTCTTTCTTACTATCTTTATTTTTCAGTTTTTTCTTATTACCTCTTTTTCTCTTTCTTTTTTTTTTAAACCATTTCTCATTCCTTATTTCCCTCTCTCTCTCTCTCTCTCTCTCATTCTCCATCATCTCTTTCTTGTATTCTCTCTTCCTCATTTCCATTGGTATACTTTTCCTTCTTTTTCAAATTACCCTGCCTCCCATTCTTTCCTAGTGTTCTTGCTTATTCTTCTCTTTCCCTCCACTCTCTCTTTGTTTACATAGCACTATTTCTTTCATTCTTTCATTAATATCTCCAGACCTTTTGTGGTATCATTCAGGCCACATACTCCCATCACAAGAGCCATCTAAAGACATTTTCTTCTTTTGTGTTTTTCTTTTGCATTTCCTGTTTTCATTGGACAACTAAAATACTTTCTTTTCCTCTCCTCACCTCTACCTCTGTGTCACCTATACACCCACCCATTTCTCCTCTTATTGCATCTCATTGCTGCCATGTATTTATCTGTTGCATCTCTTTGCCATCTTGATGGGCAAGTATGAGGTCAAAAGAGAAGAAAAGAGGTGCTTCAAGATAAGAAAAAGAGGAAATTAAAAAAATAAATAAGAAAGTGAAAGTGAAAGTAAAAGATATGATTGAATGAATTAAATTGTGTATTGGAATAGTAAGAATAAAAATAATAAGTAAAAGAAAAAAAAAACAAAAGAGTGAAAGTAAAACTAGTGACAGAATTAATTAAACATTAATGAATGTAGAGAGAGAAGTAGAAGAGAAAGAAGAGAGTAAAAATTACAAAGAAAAAGAGAAAGAAATGAGAAGAAAAGACACAGTCAAAAGAATTAAAGATGACAAGAGAAAGAAAGAAGATTAAGAATGTTCACAAGGAGAAATGAATGAAATAGAAGTTAGAAATGAATAACGAATGAAAAGAGAATGGGGAAAATAATTAAGTTATGAGTATGAAGAAGATACAAGTGGATGAAGAAGAAAGTTGACAAAGTAAAAGAAGTAGAGGAATAATTGTAGATGGACAGAACATGAAAAAGAAAGTTTGAAAGAAAAATAAAATGTGAAGATTTGATAGAATAGGATTATGTTAATAGAAAGGGTAATGAAGAGAAATCCACTTAAGAATAAGTTGACCTGAATGAACTGAAAGCAATGAAAAAAGAAACAAACAGCCTGAAAGAGAAGAAATTAAAGCAGAGAATATGATAGAAAAACCAAAAGAGAATGTAATAAGTTAAAGTGCACAAGGAATAAAGAGACCTAAAGAAATATTATCCAATAGAACAAGAATAAATTGACAAAGACATGATAATGAAAAAATGAAAGAGTGAATAAGAATGAGAAGAAGGAAAAAAAGAATAGAAAACGTGAAAATGAAGAATAGAAAAAAGAAATGGTGCAATGAATGAGTGTATAAAATAAAAAGAAACAAAACTATATTAAAAATGTAAAAAAAAGAAACACTTTGAAAAAATTATGAATCAAAGAGCTGAAAGAAGAAATAAAGAAAAAAAAAGGAAAGAAAATTTGAAGGAGAAATGAGTGAGAAGACAACAAGGAGAAAGAAAAAATAATATGAAGAAGCAAAAAAAAAAAAAATAGATAATGAAAGGATAAAATTAATAAAATACAAAGAAGGAAAAAGTGAAGAAAAATAGAATAATTTTTTTAACAAAAAGCAGTGAAAAAGCAATTAAAGAATAAAACTCTCATTGATGAAGAACGTTAAACATATAGAACCAAAGAGAGTGGGTGTGAAGATAGAGAGGGCTGAGCCTAGGTATGGACAGAGAAAAGAGGATGAGTCTTGGGTGGGGCTAAGCACCATTGAATAAGACTTTTTTCTCTTTCATTTGTTTTTGGTGTCCCCTGAAATGCAGACTACTACTTGGATTTCATCCCCCCAACCTCTTTGCACCCCCAACCCCACTGCTGTCACTGATGCTTGACACAAGCTACAGAGATAGGGAAGAAGAGGGTGGACACTGTGAGGGGGGAAGGGACTGATAAGATTGGCTGGGGGGAGTGGGGATGACAAGTCTTTTGGAGCTCAACTACGGGAACTAAATTGAAAATCAACAAAACCAGCGGACACAAATGGTATTTCTAATTCATCTTCAGTGTACATCCACCCCCCACTGGACACACAACTTACACCTTTGCTGCTACTCCTCTCACTCTGTCTGTCTGTCTTTCAGTTGAGTCATATTCTCTCACTTTTTGCTAGTCTCTTTTCCATCCACCCACATAACTGATAGGATGACTTTCTCAGTATGAGGTAATGGTTAGTGAGCTGGTCTGATTGACTAGATAGTCACTAGATGACCCATACTTGTGGCCTTGTGCCATAAGCTAAGCTTAGTAAATACCAGCACCCAGAAAAATTGTTTCTACATAACTGAAAGCAAATTTGACCTAGCTAACTGCCTAGTATGCTGCAATTCCAGCCCTCTCTCTCTCTCTCTCTCTTTCCTTTTTCTCTAATTCTTTTACTTTTCTTCTGTACCTTTCTGTTATTCTCTCTTTTCTATCCTCTCTCTCTCTTTTCTTTTTCTCTTGGTTTTGACTAACCATTCAAATTCCATGTAACTTTCAATAATTCATAAATTTCTTTCTCTTTTCTCATTTTTCTTTTTGTTTCACATTTCTCACAGACTTTCTCTTTTTTGATATAACTCTCTTTAATTGTTTTCTTGTGCCATCTTTTCTCTCAAATCATCTTCGGTATTTGACACTCTCTCTCTCTCTCCTTTTCTCTCAGTAGATAGTGAAGGAAAGGTTTAAACTATACTGTGGAGAGGAAATTAGTGATAAAACAGATATGGAAGGAATGGAAAGTCATTGGATCTCAACTATGTATATGTTTCTGAGCAGGCACCCCTATACCACCTTAACTTAAACTGATTTTAAAACTAACTTATATTTGATATATAAGTTGTCTAGGGAAATTAAAACCCTAACACCCCTTATCAAAATGATTGAATTTTCTGTAAACTTAACTATTTAAAATATTAAAATTGTCCCTGCTTATAAATGAAGTAAAATTCTTAATAGGTTATTCTAAAAATTGCTTGATAAGGAATAAAGCTATGGATTTTAAAGTTAATTTTATAATTAAATTTGAAATTTTAGTTTCTATTTTGAAACATAGTAATTCCTGTGTAGCAATGGAACCATATTTTTAAAATAGACAATAATATATATATATATATATATATATATATATATATATATATATAAAATCTAGTGAGCCAGAACCTACCTACAAAGGTTTCGCCTAATGGATCTTCAGGGTACTACCATATAATTATTTAAAAATATGATTCCAACACGCTTTATAAGAGGTCTCATGTTTCAAAACAAGAGCCAAAAACTTCAATATAATTATTTGAATTAAATTGAGTTAAAGTAAGCTCTGTTCCATCTTCAAGTGAAATTTTTCATATTTTTAAATAAATAATTATATTTATACTCTACTTTTGTATCGAGCACTATTTTAAAAAAATAATAACAAAAATACTAAAGAACTTTGGATTATTTACCTAACCAGTTCTTTCCTATTTTCTATATATTTTCACATATATATATATATATATATAAGGTGCAGACTGTTAGACAAAATAATCACTGTTTAAAAAAGGACCATTTACTCAAATATGGGTATCCACTAAAAATAATGTTAGAAGTAATAGAAATATGTCAGATTAAAAAGCAAAATCCATCAATTCTTTAGAAATTGCATTGTTTACATTTTGAAATGAAACTGGGCATATATATCTTTCAAGAAGATCTCAATTAGTGAATGTGTATTAATGCAAATAGATCCTTGCCTGACTGTGAAGGTCTCCAAAGCTGTATGGTCAATGCATGCCAGATCTGATGGTGCTTTCTCCAGCAAAGGGTGAAGCAGTTTTGAATCCTGCCAGAGAGCACATTTTCCATATTAAGTTTTCTCGAGTGCATAGACTGGTGGATAAAATAAACACTGTTTAAAAAATGAAGAATCTACTTAAGTATGGGCATCCACTAAAATAACTTTTGAGGTAATAAAAATGTATATAAAGATCCAAAAGACTCTTGTCATGCATCCCAAATCAGTCATATCAGTATTTCTTTCCAGTGCATTAGTATCCGAAAGTGTTTTTCACTATCTATCTGTCTATCTATCTATCTAGATAGATAGATAGATAGATACAAACATAATAAAGCAGATATAGATAGATAGATAGATAGATAGATAGATATGAACATAATAGATAATAAATCAGATATAGGTAGACAGATAGATAGATATAAACATAATAAAGCAGATATGAATACATTTATAGATATATACATAGACATTTTTTTTTTTTTTGCTCTCCTCTCATATTTCTTTCATTCACTTTCTTTCTTTTTTTTTGGTTTCTTTTATAACTATTACTATTTTTCTTCAATTGTCCAAATTGTCTGTTCTTTTCTCTCTATATCTATTTCTGATATTCAGCTTTCTTCTTTTTCATCTTTTTTCAATATATTCTTCTCTCTCTTTCTTATATTCAGCTTTCCTCCTTTTCTTTTTGTCTTATCTTCTCTCCCTCTCTCTGATTCTGATCTTCAGCTTTCCTCTTTTTTCAACTCAGCTTTTATTTTCCTCTCTATTTCTTTCTCTCTTTCAAATATTCAATTATCCACTTTTCATTCCTCTCTCTGATATTCGGCTTTCCCTCTTTTCCTTTTAATCATTTCTTCTCCACCTTTCCCTCTTTCTGACATTCAGTTATCCTCGTTTACTTTTTTTTTATCTCTTCTTTCACTTTTTCTCTCTTTCTAATAATCAGCTTTTGTCTTTTTTTTTTTTAAATGTTTTTTTCTTCTTCATTTACTCTCTTTCTTCCTCTCTAATCTTATGCATTATTTATCATATGTTTTATTAACTCATTCAGTGCAACAGGTGCGGAAAGGTTAATCATACAAAGGAGATGGTCACAGCTGACCCAATAAATAGATTTTTTATACCTAATTTGTACCAAAAGAAAGGTGAAATACAAGAATACAAGAATCAAACACTAAAAAAAGTTGTTTTCATTTCCCTTTGTTGTTTTTAATCAAGTGATGCACAATTAAGCAGAACATTTGCAACTTTGAGATTTTTTTGCCTATTATCTTAAAATTAATAGCATTTTTAGAAAACTTTTAACATACTTGCTAACATTTCTTATAAGCACTGCCTTTTCTTCCTCGTGTTCCTTTCAAAGCAAATGCACTTGTGAGTAATAATGTTGGTAAATAAAGCTATAGAAAATTTACATGGATTTTTATCAGAACCATTTTGCATCAAACACTTTTAAAATATAAATGGTGGCAGTGGCTACAAAAAATATATTTTCAAGTAATTTGTACTCAATTAAAATCAAAGACATTATAATTTTCCATCAAATATTTTTAAAATATAAATAATGGTAGTGGGTCCAAAAATCATAGTTTCAGATAATTTCCTGAAATTCAAAAAATATGAATTATTTTGTTGATATTTTCATATTAGTCCCATTATCTTCCTGATTTAAAGCCATAGATAAACAGAAATATCAATTGTTTCAATGATAAAGGAACAATTTTTATCATTCAAAATTGACTTACTCTCAAAGAAACTGAAAATGTTTTTTTTGCAAAAGAATTTGTTCATAAACTTAGTAGTCAAAATGAACCAACGTTACTTTTTTATGCTCCTTTTCCGAAATATAATATTTAGCCTTTCATAGGAAAATTAACATGAATTTGAAATCAACCCTTGTTTTTTTTTTGTCAACTTTTCAGAAATGTGTACCAAAGATAAAAGAATTTTTAAATGGTTGATTCAAATAAAAAAAACATTATGGAAGGTATAGTTGGTGATCAGTGTCTGGTAGAAAGTTTAGGTATTAACTTATATTTGAGATGTAACTTTTCAACACAAGAATTGACAAAGTTTAAAATAAAATCTATTAATCAAAGAAATTTACTGCAACCAATAAGCAAAAATATTGTAAAGAATAAGACGGTAGAAATTTTACTTATATAAGATGCAAAAAAGAATTATAAAATTTTGGTTTTTCAGGTGAATTTAAATTTACTTCATGTGCAGGTAGTGTAATGGTGAATGGCTCAAGACAAGAAAATGATGAGTTCTGCTCAAGTTTATTACATTTACTTATGTACAAATACCTTTGAGAAATCCATGAATCTATCTCTTTTCAATCAGGTGGCTGGTAATTGCTAATACTTAAGGTTTGTTAATAAAATTTTTTATCAAGATCAGAATGATAAATAAATGAAACTAAAAAGAAAAGATTATTGTGGCTTATTTGCAATTTTTGTTTAACAAGCATTCTAGAGTAAGTTAATGATTCAAAAAATGTGTTTGATCCTTGACATATTTACCTATGTTTTCCAAATTGAAGAAGAAGGTTCTGTTCAAACAGTTATTTTCCTGAAAAACTCCACTTTGTAGAACAAACTCCTGCATAGGGATTTCCTTGAACACTACAATAGTAACCTCTTTGAGTCAAATGTCAATCATTATCTATCCTCCTCATCCTCATAATCTACACTTCCTAACACCTCCTCTTCCATTCATATTACTCCCATCATTTATCATTACCATTTTAACTCTACCTTGAGTGGCTGTTCTTTTTTTTTGTCCAAATCAATGAATTCTTTTTGCTCATGCCATTTTTAAAAAAACACTATATAAAATTCACTATTTTTATCCAAAATAATGTATTAAATTTCTTCAACATTTTAGCAAGAAAAATCTCAAGTTGATGTTAAAAAATGCAACTAAATATTCTTGATTTATTTAAGATGGAATGATCTATTATGACATGTCTCTAATTTGTATTTAGATACATTGTGTTTATTTTCAATCTTTCTAGCTGAATTGTTCACCTATATTGCATATAATCCATTATTTTACATAATTAGGTTACCATAAAATTTGTACTTTATATGAATATTAGCTTATGAAAACTGAGATATCATAGATTGGGTGGGGGCACAAAACCCTTGCACCAGCCCTGCATTTGTGAATGGATATTTCTACGTTGAAAAAAAAAGAATCATTATAATTAGTAGACATAAGACATTTAGCAATAAATGTTTAAAGAAACAAATGCTGCCTAAATATACCAAATTTAAATGTACACAATATAAATATTTTAAATCCAAGAATAATCAGCCATAACAAAAATGAAATGGCCAAAGAATAAATGATGCGAAATTCAACTCTGGCAATGAAAATAAAAATGATCTATCTTTGTGAATATGTACATACTTCTGATTAGTCAGAAAGTGCTGAATAATTCAATCCAAATTTGTTTTTGGGTGGAAAATATAATCTATATGCAAATGCCTTTTTTTATCTCTATCAAACTCAAGACTTATATGTGACAACATCAAAGTAAATTCACTTGTATATTAAATGACCAGTTTACGTTTTGTAGCTGCATAAATTGAAAGAGGAGGGAGAAGGAAAGAAGTAATTGTTTAAAATTAATCTCATATGTGTGCGTGTGTGTGTGTGTGTGTGATTTAATTGTTACATTTTGGCTTGATACATATTTATAAATGTTCTAGAAAACTTTAGTTGGTAGAATAAAACCTCTGACCCAACTAGCAACCAATCTTAAAATACTGATACAGTAGTCAAATTCATTATTGGATCCCCAAAGAGTTCCAAAGGGTAGGTAACTCTTATCTTCCCAATCAACACTATCCAACACATACCCATGACTTCCAAGTAGTTTTATACTTAAAGGCGAAAACATTTTTAGTCTGCCAAAATTCCATTTATCTCATGTTTATTATTATTATTATTATTATTATTATTATTATGATTATTATTATATACAGATTTGTCTCTCTTTGACTTTCTGTATAATGAGTTGTAATGAAATTCATAAAGAATTAATTTCTTGTTTTAAATTCTTTGTCTTTCATATGATGCCTTTCATGTGAATCTTCTGATATGCAACTTTTTATGTATATTTTCAAAATATACATTATGTATAAAACTTATATTATGTTAAAAGTTTTCATATAAACTATTTCCTTGTCTATATACTTATACATGCACATATCTGAATGTATATATTAGGTTGGTGCAAAAATAATGTCGTTTTTTGATGTATTTTTAACGTAAAAAAAGACATTATTTTTGCACCAACCTAATATATTTACATAAATATGTGTATATTATATATATATATATATATATATATATATATATATATATATATATATTTGTACATTTATATGTATGTATATATATTATATATAAACAATATAAATTTAAATAATGATCCCAATATACTAAATCTGTATGTATATACATATGTACATATATAAACTCTTTCTCTTTGCATGCATATATATTAATATTAGTTGTTTTCTCTATTACAATCAATGAATGCCAAATGTTTCCTTATAAGGAAATGGCTAATATTGTTATTACAATTATAGAGAAATACTCTGCATTCAGTGACCAAACAGAAGGTGCTACTATTGGTTAAAATTTGTAAAATCTTTCTATTAAAACAATTTTTTAGGAAATTGTTATTGCTCTTTCCAGCATTGATGATGGGGTGGGGGTCCTTCCTAACCCTCTCTTTGAAGTAGTGTGGAATGCTAGCATCTTGATTATGTCATTATATTCTCTTCAAGTCTTTCGTAAATCCTTTCACCCCAATCAAGGTAATAATTCCACTAGGATTTAGGAGGTTACAGCGAGTACAAGAGAATGAGTAGATTTAGTACAGTGATGTGGGGAAAAGGACAAGCAGAAAAGACGGAAGATGCCGATTGATGTTGCATTTAAATTTTTGATTATTGTAAGTAGTAGAGAATTAAGAAATTGGAAAGTAGTTCCAAAGGGAAAAAATGCAAGAAAACAAATAATTAGAATAGAACAGATAGTTGCATTGATCTAGTTCAACAGTAAAACAGTGAGACCTAATGGCCAATCAAGTAGCATGTTAAAATTCATGCAGTCAGGGCACTAAGAAGGAAAGCTCACCAGAACAATTACCATGAAAATATTTGTAGAAAAAATAAGGGGAATCCATGTTACATTGATGAGAAAATGACAAAAGTCAAGATGACAGGTCAGGATCAATTATATTACAGACATTTCTTTGGATTTTGTCAAGTATTTTAAGCTATATAGCAGACCAGATACAGCAGAAATATTCAATGCACAGATGAATGGTAGATTTATGAATGTACAAAATGCATTTTGATGAGAATAATTGTCTGGCACAACACAGTGAACCATCTTTCCTGTCAGTAGACCTATCAATTGATTCAATATAGTCACTCCACTTCATTTCAGTAGGAAACATGAGCCCAAGAAGGCAAAAAGTGTTTCTCTCTTGGGATTTAGCATCAGCCATACTGATAGTAAGCAGAAAAGTTTCTCCATGGTGACTGAATGAAAGCAGTTTGTTTTGGAGGCATGAAGACCTACAAGCTATTCCTTGCCCCAATTAACCACTGGTTGGAGTTCTTTTCGAGAGCAGTTGCTAGTTTTTACTTTATCAGATCTGTCAGATATGATACACTGTGCTATCCATTTTAGTTGTTGCAGCCGCTGAAAGTCCTCAAGTGATGTAGTTTCTGCTATTTCACAGAGATCTTTGTAATTCTGTAGCACCAGTCTAGAGGATTTGAAGAAGGATGGTCTTCTCTGCATACAGGATTACATATATATGTATGTATACAAAAAATAGTATATCATTATATACTTTCTGATTGGCTGTGGACTGACAGTATTTTTAAGAGTTCATCACTATTCCTTACAAAATGAAACCTTACTGAAATTATGAAAATTTAAGTTTGTTTGGATTAGAGCTTTCTGCAATTGTTCAATTCAAACTTATTTTCTGCATCTATAACAAAATTTTAGTTAAATTTAGACACAAAAAAGAGAGAAATGACAAAAATACCCCGTTATATATATATATATATATATATATATATATATATAAAAATTTAAAAAATTTTTTAATCCAAAATTATTTCTTATTACTTAAACATATTTTGTATATATATATATATACATATATATTTCTTATTATTTAAATGTTATATTTTAGTGGATGCACATGTTTGACTAGACACCCAAATTTTTAAACAATGTGAATTACATCTACCAACATTTGAATTTGAAAATCTTAAGCAAAAGAGTAATCTCTGATACTTAAATGCAGAAGCTGGTAAGATCTAATACACCCATTTAAAAAAAAAACAGTTATATACTCAAACATGTACATGCACGAAAATATAACATTAAAATAATAAGATATATATATATATATATATATATATATATATATATATATATATATGATGGAGTAGTGGATAGCAGCTCAGATTGAGGAATTGGAGAGCTGAGTTCAAAAAACAGTTGAATCCATTACATTCACTTACGTACTAATACACTTTGGAAAGATATTAATCCTCTTCTTCTCCCTCCAGCTATAGGTAAATGGCAGGACAGACTGGGTTCTATAGGCTTGGATGCCAACTGGTCTAGGAGAAGGACAATTCAAAACCTGTGGAAGGTCGTTTGGGGAGTTTATGGCACGTAGTGCACCAGGTCTCTGTATTCAGCCCTTCAAAATGTGTGGTTGGTTTGGCAGGAAGCCTCCATCACTATAATCAAATCATACATGCTGGTGTCTGGCTGTTGGTCCCTAGGAACTGAGCTATTTGAATTTAATACGTTGAATACAACAGAAGAGTCCACCATATATATATATATATATATATATATATATATGTATAATTTTTAAGTAATAACAATTAATGTTGGATTAAAAATAAAATAAAAAATTATTTCTATATTAATACGCACATCATTTCTTTATAAATACGCACATGCACATTATTTATTTGCATAGATGTTCACCCTGTACAAAGCCCAAGAGCCACTCAAGGTAAAGTGTTAGAAAGTTAGAGGCACAGTTTATATGGATATGTAGGGAAGATAACGGTTAACTCTAAAATTGAAAAGGTTAAGATTGTAGTGATTTGGGAAACATCCTCTTGAGAGTTGGTTCCACAAAGCAGCAATGGAATATGAAGCTAATGAGGGTGGTTCACTACAATGGGCATGGCATAGCAGGTCTTGTAGTTTATCTAAATACTTTCCATGGAAATAGTAGCAGAGTAGCAAGTGTCTTGTGATATTTTGCTTGGGAGAGTTGTAGGGTGAAAAATAATTTATTGCCCACAAGGATGCAGAGATGATTTTGAACTCTACTGAGACTGGAAAGTGAAGACTAAGCAGCTCCTGCCCATGTATGGCAGCAGTACTCCATTTACAGCCTGATTTGGCCTGTGTAAATGTAGAGGATAGCAGGAGGAGTCAGGTACTTACTGGAGCAGCACAGGGAACTGACCATTTTTTTCAGCATCTTTTGTGATGGATGATATGTATGAAATCTGGGTTGAGTTTAAGTCCCAACAATGGCTCAAGACAGTGCTTCCTTGAGGGAATGTCTGTTCATTATGATTGATGATAGTTCTGGGTCTGTTCAGCAATGATGGAATATCACTACTTTGGTTTTCAAGGCACTGAATGAGACCAGCCAGGTTCTCCCCAACTGAGCTGTTAGAGTTAGGTCAGTGGAGAGATCAGATGCCAATCTCTGGTCATCTAGAGTTTCAGAGGTGCACACATATACTGTTGAACATAAAGAGAAAGTTTGAGGCATATATATATATGTTAATATAATTTCTAAGGAATTAATAGATTTTAATTCTAATCCAACATTATTTCTTATTACAGCAAATGTTATTATAGGGGATACACGTGTTTGAGTAGACATCCTGTTTTTTTTTTTTTAAACAGTGTGAATCACATATACCAGCCTACACATCTGATAGGCTGACTAAAGTAAACTGTTTGAGAGCAAATTTTCTTTATTACTTTTCACAAATGGACAGGCCAATAGATACGATTTACACTGTTTAAAATCAGAGATTCTACTCAAAAACCTGTATCCACTG
>OZ010573.1:118309439-118351939 GCA_963932145.1 Acanthosepion lycidas
AGAAGAGATGAAGTCATACCTTTCCCAAGGGTATTTGTGCATAAGTGAATATAATGAACTCAATTGTGATTCAAACGTGGCTCTCTAAGTTTTCATTCCAAGTTGTTATCCATTACACCACATCACACTTCCTACACCACATTGCACATCCAATTTTTTACTTACCATTTTATAAAGTTTGAATCAATTGGAATTTATCCAATGTTTAGTGTAAATAAACAATTTAACATATAAAGTGTTTATTATTCTTGGTGTCAATTCTCAAGAACAAAGAGAATGTATAAATTCACTTTCATATGTTTAATCATTGTTTTTTAAAACAATAAATATTGCTAAAGAATGAAGGTAGTTAAAATAATAACAGTGTCATGAGAAAACTATTCTTTTGACACTCAATGTTTGCCAAACAAACAATAGAACATAGATAATTAGAAGAGATGAGTAGCAAGAGGATTTTAGATTTGTTTGGCTATAGGTGTGTTGTGGTGTCCTCCCTCTAAAGAGTCTATGTTGGACTCTTTCACCTACTATATGATCAGTAGGAGAGAAGGCCTTGGGGAAACAGTCGAATAGGTCAGCTAACACACACTCATTAGTCATGTAATACTCTTCTGTTGTACTTACTGTTTAATATATGATATATCTGCAACACTTGTTTTGTTATTGCTTTAACCATTTACTTGGTCACAACAAGGTGTAATAAAGTCAGATGTTCCAGTTCATCAGATAAAACATCTGGACAAATGATTATCATGACACTTGAATCATTTATATTTAGTTTTACACTTTTTGGTGCAAACAGCTCTGCACCCACATCCAAAATGAGATCCTTACATTCTCATGGGTGCTGCATTAGAGACTGTGCACTCCACTCTGTTGGGGTTGTTTATATATATATATATATATATATATATATATATATATATATATATATATCTCCAATGGTTTTTCTCACACATGCAGACATTAGGTGCAATCTGGCTTGCTAGTGTTCATCACTAGAATTACCAATTGACAATGATCAAATCATGGATTTCTAATCCAGCTAGGTGTCATCTCATGTTAACCCTGCACCAGGTTTTCTTGATAATCTGGTGTGAAATTGAGTCTAGGATGACCCAAGATGGAACAATTAAAAATAGATTTTCTTGGGGGAATTAATTAAACTGTTGGTCAAGTAAGGGAGTTCAAGTCAAAGCTTCTTCCGTATTCTAATTTTGCACTTATTAATGTTAAGACAATATTCAAATCTAGAACATTGTATTAAAAAGCAACTATAAGATTAAGAAAAGCATGACTGATTGGTAGATCTGATTTTTATGGCTTATTGCAGGTTATTTAAAGCCAGGAAATATTTTAGATTGTAAGAATTTTTTTGATATTTACTAATACAAGTTCTACTAAGGAGAAGATGTAGATTCATATATCTCCCAAGGGTTTTTGTGATTGGAATTGGAACTCAGCACTCCAATTTCCAATTCTGAACAGTTATCCATCATAACACCCACTCATCCAAGCTCACAACACCTCGTATTCCCAAGCAGTCACCCATCTAGGTACAGACCAGATTTAATATCTCTTAACTTTGGTTATCATACAAGAAGTACTATTTTAACATGATATGGCTATAAGCTGATGAAACATATAAGTAAAAAATTAACCAATTGATCATGTACTGGCTTTCTTGAAACCAACAGTGAAGTTATTCTTTCACCCATGACGTCTTAGCAGAAAAGAATTCCTTTGAAATCAAAGCCATTATAAGAGTAATGGTTGTTGAGGTTGTTGTGATCAAGTGAAATGAAGCCAGGTCAAATTGAAAGAGTACTTCAGATTAACATTTGAACCAATCTTAATTCACACATTCAACCCTGCAATTGTCCACTTAGCCTTTATTTACAAGCCAGAATCAACAGCAACTCATAGACTGACTGGAAATCAATGACTGCCAACACCTTCCTCACTTATTTCAACTCTTTACCCTAACTTATGTATGCTTGCTTGCTGGGCAAGCACCCATTTTTTGATCCTCTCTTTAATGGCTACATATAAATCAGGACAAGATGACAGGCCACTGGGAATAGTTGTGTCCTCTGGGAGATGCTAACTTAATGTATCCATTGGATGGAAACCAAGGCATCCACTTGCTCTCTTCCAGTAAACGCTCAAAATTCTTTCTATTTGCAACATATTTCACTTCTATACTGGCTACCATTTATTTGTATCAATAATGATTTATTCACTTCTGATTATATATATATATATATATATATATATATATATGACTGTTGTGGAGTAAATGCTACACCCCTGGTGACTATATGAACTAGTCCATAACTATAAATAAATAGTACCAGTTCAAAGGTAATAAAAAGAAGCCGTTTGGAGTCAGTCTTCAGACTAAGTAATACAGGCATCAGGTCAAGCTGCCAAAGCATTACTTATAAGCACTACAAAGTGCATTATAACAGTGGCGACAAAGGATTCAAAACTCAGCTGATTTATAACTGTTGTGATGAGGATTCAGAACTCTTCTGATATAACTATAATGAGGATTCAGGAACTTATACAATTTGTAACTGGAGTTACAAGGATTTTGGAAACTCATACTGAGTGAACAAGTACTGCAAAAAAATTTGCAAACAAGGATATCAGTGACAAGAATTTTAACTATTTTGGTTTAAAAAAAAATTTCTCTTGTATAGGACAAAATTTTTTTGTTCTTTGGGGTAGGAAAAAAGACAACATATTGTGGTGAATATGAAGCAAATTTTGACTTTGATAGTTGAAAATCAACAAAAATATCAGAAACGACAACACAATCAACCGTTGCTAGAACTATAAAAACAACAACAAGATTTGTCGGATATAATTTTGAAGAAAACAAATTATTTTTCAAACATCTCAAAAACACATCAGAATTTGTATAAAATCCTGATGAGGGACTGATTTTTCTGCATATTTTCACACGTATGAAAAATATTCAGTCAGGAATGCAATGGCTGAGAAGATGCGAGAAAAATGAGATTGTTGTTGAGGATAATACGTTCGATATATTATGAAAAATAATGCAACAACATATTACAAAAAAAAACCAGGTGAAATTGGGTTTGAAGACATGATACACATTCTGACAAAAATATTTAGTAACAAAGGCTCTCTGTTTAATGTTTGTTAGAGGTGCATGAATCTAACCAAAAAAGCTGATGAAGATTTTATCATGTATGCTGGTATTGTCAACAAAGAATGTGAAAACTTTAGAATAAAGGAAATGACTCCAGATATGTTCAAAGGGTTAAATTTCCTTCAAGGTTTAACATCTCAAAAAGATGCTGAAATATAAGCAAAAATTTTAGCAAAAATTGAAAAAACAGTAATATTACACTGCAAGAAATAGTGGGTTATTGCCAGACAACTCTAAGTCTTCACAATACTGAAGAAATTCAGGAAACAGGAATGTGCATCATTACAATAAAGGACAAGTGTACAAAAAGGAAAATAAATCCTTGTTTCAGATGTGTTAAATTACATCTTGGAAATGACTGTCCATTTAAAAAGGCAGAATGTTACAGGTGTGGTAAAAGAGGACATATAAAGTTACATTGCAAAACTAAACCAAGAAAAAATTCTCACAGGAGGAAATTTATACACAGCACTGTGATGGAAAATATGGTCAAAGAAAACAAAAGAAAATTTGTGAATGTGAAAATAAATAATGTGGATATGAAAATGCTACTAGATACTGGTAGTGATATTTCAATAAAATGTGAAACCATATGGAAGGACATTGGAAAGCCTTTATTAAAAAGGACTTCCAAAGTCCCGATTTCAGTTTCTGATGAGAAATTTTCTTTTTTGAGATATGATTTGTAATGTCTCATTCCATAATAAGCATTTAAAAACTAAAGCTTATGCATTAAAAAAATTCATAAATTTATTCAGTATTGACTGGATGGAACTATTTGAAATTTGGAATTTTCCAATAAACATTTATTGTAAAAACATTAGTGGACAAGCAATCAATTTAAAAAGAGCAAAAATCTTAAGGAAGAATTAAAAAAATATTTTTCAGATGTTCTGTGTTCAAAATTCAAATTAGATTTTCAAGTAAAAAAAGTTTTGATGGCAGTATTTAAGCCAAAATGTAGTGCACCATTTGCAGCATTAGAACAAGTCAAAAAAGAGTTGGACAAACTCAAAAGAATTGGTGTAATAGAAAAAATTAAGCATTCAAAATGGGCTGCACAAGCAGTGTATGCAAAGAAAAAAATAATAAATTTCATGTTTATGCAAATTACTTGACAGGATTAAACAGTTGTTTAGAAATACATAACTACTCATTACCAGAGGAAAATTTTTCAAAGTTAAACAGTGGAAGAATATTTTCAAAGCTGGATCTCTCTGAAACATATTTACAAATTCAGATTGAAAATGAATGTTCAGAATTAATGATCATAAATACAAACAGAGGATTATATGTTCAAGCAATTTCTTTTTGTTATAAAGGTGGCACTAGCTATTTTTCAACAAGCTATGGATACCATGCTTGTGGATTGCATTTTTGCAGTGGTGTATCTGGATGATATTTTAATCAAAAATGTATCTAAAGAACATGGAAAACATTTTTGGAAAAACTAAGAAAGTACGGATTCAAGCTCAGTGTAGAAAGATGCAAATCATTTTTGCCTTGGACAAATTATTGATAAAAATGATAATCAACCAGATCTGTTGGGGGCAAATGCAATTAAAAATATGCTCCCATACAAACATAACTACATTTCAAGCTTTTCTAGGACTGGCTAATTACTATCAATTATATGTATATAATATGAATAATTTGGGAGCTCCACTGAATGATCTTCTTAAAATTGAGTAAAGTGGAACTGGAACTGGAACTGGAACTGGAATGATAATTGTCAAACAGTGTTTGATAGAATAAAAAAAAGACTTGCATCAGATTTATTATTAGCAAACTATGATCCAAAAGCAGAAATTGTAGTGGTGTCAGATGCTAGTGAGTATGGTATTGGAGCAGTGATTTTACACAAATATGATGGCAATAAAATGAAAGCCTTCACTCTTGCATCACACTCTATGCTAGCTGCAGAGAAATATTAAAGCCAGATAGAAAAAAAAGGTTCTAGCAATTATATTTTCTGTGAAGAAATTTCATAAATTTATTCATGGAAGAAATTTCAGGTTGTATACAGACCATAGAAATAGGAATACCTAACCATACCGATAATAGACTACAACGCTGGGGTACCATCTTATTAAACTATGATTTTATGATGGAGTAGCAAAGAAATAGGACATGCCAATTGATTATCAAGATTAATACCTAAAAATGCAAAACCATTTGAGTACGTGGTCATTGCAGCACTAAAAAGTAAAATGGAAATAAAAACATTTTGTGTAATGTAGTACGAGAGTTACCAGTTACCATGGAAGAATTAAATGAAGAAGTGGAAAATGATGTCTTTATTACAAAAATGTAAAGAAACAATTCAAAGAAAATAACAAAGAATGAAATCCAGACTTAAATTCTTACTTGCTATGCAATGGTGTGGTGATGTTCAGGCAAAGGGTTGTAATAACCTAGTGTGTTACAGAAGTGAATATTGAAGGATATTCATTGCAGACATCATAGTATTTCAATGGTGAGAAATTTCATATATTGGACTAGAGTGGACCATGATATTGAGAAAATAGTCAAAGTTTGCAGAGGTTGTGCTCTGGCAGCAAAACAACCTATCACAAAGATAGAACCTTGGCCAAATACAGACACATTGTGGTCAAGACTGCATATAGATTTTACAGGTCCTTTGATAGTTTCACTAAATGGCCAGAAATTTATAAGTGCAAAAATCTAACATCTTCAGTGACAGTGAATTTCTTGCATGAACTGTTGGTGAGAAATGGCATACCAGATTCCATAGTATCTGATAACAGAATACAATTCACGGGTAAAGAATTCAAAAACTTTCGTAAGATGTTCACCACTGAACATATGATACCATCACATAATCCAGGGTCAAACATTTAAAAGGTTGTGGGAACATTTAAAAGACCATTAAGAGAAAGTAAATGGGGAAGCACTTCAAAATTTTCTGAGAGTTTACCATGTAACACCAAATCCCAATACACCATCAGGCAATGTCATCGGCAGAATTAATGTTTGCTAGAAAAGTAAAATCAGTGTTCAAAAAGTTATTACCAAGTTGAAAAACACAAATGGATAACAAAAATGATACCAAAAGTTTCAAGGTCAGCAGTAAAGTATTCTTTAGAGCATATAAAAATGGCAAAGAAACGTGAGATGTTATAATATCAGCAAGAATCAGGAAGTTGATTTACATGATAAAAGGGAAAAGTTTCAACATAAAAGGCATCATAATCAGCCGAAAAAAAAAGATTCATTAAGGAAAAACATGAAACATTGGAAGAACAGATAAAAATGCTCCATAATGTTTTCGATGTACCAGCACCACAAGTCATGGAACCTATAAGGACAAGTTCCAGAAAAAGAAAGCATGCTGAAGAACTGGAAGTGGACTGGAGACAGAAATGCTACAAAGTCAAGTATGCTGGCAAACTCTCCAGAGAGAGAAGGGGGAGATACTAATACTAATAAAAAATAAAATATTTATAAAAAAACCTTAAAAGAAGGGTGAAGAAAAGAAATGCCAATATGAGAAATTAGCATTCTTGGATCCAAAAAATCATTTAAACCAAAAATCCAAAATTTTAAGCACTTCCCCTCAAATAAATAAAAAAAATTTATTAAGTGAATATGAAGCCAGTTAAAAAATTTAATTTAGAACCTCACTGTTACTCTTTTGACACACGGGCCTCCCTGTCCTCCATAACAGTTACATATTTGCTTTTCCTCTTTACTGTATACACTTAAAATACACTTGCATCCCCTCACCGTTCCTTTACCTTTCTTTTCTTCCACCTTCTTTTCCCCATCCATTACACTCAATGATCTACCTTTCGATCATCATACACCTGTTATTTTATTTTTAAATATAATGATGTAGCATTCTTTGTGTGTTTTTTTTTTAAATAAAGAGTTAAAGTGGTCATTTTAAAAGTACTGCCCGAAAAGACCGTCAGGTTAAAATGAAGGGCATGTATTTTAATTGACCTCCTGAATTTTAAAGTTAAAAGCTCTACATGTTATTTTTATTTTTACTTGTATTTTTTCTCATGCATATTGAGCACTTTTTTAATACTACTGTTTCCTGGTCTGATACAAGTCTGAACATTAACCTTTATATATATATATATATATATATATATATATATATATATATATATATATATATAAACATACATACATATATATATACATATACATACATACATACATACATACACATATATATATATACACATATATATTTAAATAGAAATATATATACATACATACATATATATATATATATATACATACATACATACATACATATATATACATACATACATATACTAATATATATATACATACACATACATACCTATACATATATATATATACATACATACATATATATATATACATACATACATATACACATACATATATATATACATACATATACAAATATATATATATATATATAAACATACATATACATATATATATATACATACATATACATATATATATATACATACATATACAAATATTTATAAGATATCGCACATTGAGTGCTAGTGTTAATAAAATAGTGCTTTATGTAATAAAACAGAGCTATTAAATATATATTAATAAATGTACATATTATTCCTCACTATATATATATATATAATTAGGAAATCAGCTGATTTTCTTACATTGGTTTCAACCTTTCATTATCTTCAGACAATTTCATTCAAAATATACCAAAAGGCTGAAACCAAGGTAGCTGAATCAGCTGATCTCCTAATTTTCTATACTTATAAGCTTTACATGTTAAATTTTTATCTTTTTATGTGTACTGAGCACTTTTTTAATACTACTGTTTCTTGGTCTAATTCAATTCTGACCACTAACTTCTTTATTATCATTATTATTATTATTATTATTATTATTATTATTATTATTATTATTATATGTCTTGAAATACTAAAGAGTAAATTTATTCCATAAAATCACCAATGGCTTCAACCACAGCCTTCAAACAACTTCAGAATCTCCTGCAACTCTTCTGGACAGTTTAAGTTGGTGAATGCTGCCATAATCCTTCCCTGCAGTTCATCTTTGATGTTACAAGGAAATTTGTTGGTCTCTCACTGAAGTGCACCCTATACATAATAAGCAAGTCGGTTGCAGTCTGAGGAGTTATGTGGTCAAATGTAATGGGTGATATGGTCACATAAATTGTCTGACAGTCTTGACTGGGTTCTCCTGCTTGTATGGCATAGTGCTGAATCCTGTTGCCAGACATATTGTCCTCTAGCTGCTACCCTCTTGACCAAGGGCAGCACTACCTCCTTGGCTTGACTTGACTTGACTGACTTGTAGGGATTGTCTTCAATGATGGCCTAGATCTCACCAACAAGTTTAAGAGTTCTTTTCTTATCAGAACAATCAGATTGAGTTTTCCTGAGCTGCTGTACTTTCATAATAACCATTAGACTCATCTAACTCTTTCCAAATCCTCTGCAATGTCTTCAGGTTGACACTCAAACACTCTGAAATGTTTGTATTGGAGTTTCCGGCCAAGCAGTACTGCATGACATTTACAAAGTTCTGGTGTGAGTTAATTGCATCTTTTTCTTGTAGACAGAACCCAACTGACCCTACTACATTGTGCAGTTAAAAAAATCAAAATCAAACAGCATGCATGCACAAAATTAAAATATAAAATGGCGACAATTTACCCATCGCATTCTGTATATATAACCTTTCTGTCAGTTATTTTTGCATGGAATATGTGTGTAGCATAATAGTTATTAGTGGAGAAAGTGGAACCAGCAAGCCAATTTCAAATTTAAAGTCTAGTCTACTCTGATCACTTCTGTACTAGTAGCCTTGGAAAAGTTATGAATCCATTTCTTGTTCTCACCATTTCTGAGTTAAATGAAAGGACGGATGAGACACTCTAGCCTTGGGTAGCAGCCAATAAAAGAAAGGGAAATTCTAAAAGCAAAACTGTGGAGAAAGCACTGCAAGAAATCATGGCAATTCAAAAATAACAAAGAAAAAGACTTTTACAGAGTGACATAATTGCCTATGACCCAAGGGGAAATACTGTTTTAAAAGACGAGACAATTGCATAAAGTTCTGACAACAGCAAATCACTTTTTTCTTGATTTTAAGGCAAAATGTTCATTGTAGATATTGGATAAGACAAATTTTAAATGAGAAAAATGTAAAATTTAGTGTTAATCATTAAATTTTTTTATTCTTAACATAATAGATATTTTATTAACTTGTTATTGATGATACATAGTTGTTGAAATCTGATGTTTTTGTTTTACAGAAATAGTATCTGCAACCAACGTCAAACCACCTTTGTACAGCTGCAGGTCACTGAATTTTGAATTCAGAATTATCTTTCACTAGACTAGTTACCAACCAGCTAAAAAGGTCAACCTACCCTACTATTTCACCCATAGCTGTGTGAAGAAGAGATGGGTTCATATCTTTCACAATTACTCAATTACTATTCAAGTCTAGGGTCAACCATTATCTATCTTATATATCTCCATATATATCTTAATTTCTCCCATTATGCCCTTAAAACAATCTAATTCAGTCACCCTCTACCTTGAGTGGCTCTTGGGTCTTGTATTGGGTGAACAATAGTATAAAAAAAAAAGAGTAATATGAAAAAAAAATAATGTAAGAAGGAAAGAAGATATGCTTATTAATTTGTATTTATGGGTATATACCTTAAATAAATTAAGAAAAACCAAAATAATGCTGGTAAAAAATCGATAAAACCCTAAAGTTTTCTATACCATATTTTCAGACAAGTATGCTTGGTTATTATGCTCACAAAGTTTCAACCATTGTACCTTCCTGCCTGCTTCAGGTTATTATGCTCACAAAGTTTCAACCATTTTACCCTCCTGCCTGCTTCAGGTTATTATGCTCACAAAGTTTCAACAATTGTACATTCCTGCTTGCTTCAGGTTATTATGCTCACAAAATTTCAACCATTTTACCCTCCTGCCTGCTTCAGGTTATTATGCTCACAAAGTTTCAACAATTGTACCTTCCTGCTTGCTTCAGGTTATTATGCTCACAAAGTTCCAACTATTGTACGTTCCTGCCTGCGTCAGGTTATTATGCTCACAAAGTTCCAACCATTGTACCCTCCTGCCTGCTCCAGGTTATTATGCTCACAAAGTTTCAACCATTGTACCTTCCTGCCTGCTTCAGGTTATTATGCTCACAAAGTTCCAACCATTGTACCTTCCTGCCTGCTCAAGGTTATTATGCTCACAAAGTTCCAACCATTGTACCTTCCTGCCTGCTCAAGGTTATTATGCTCACAAAGTTTCAACCATTGTACCTTCCTGCTTGCTTCAGGTTATTATGCTCAGAAAGTTTCAACCATTGTACCCTCCTGCCTGCTTCAGGTTATTATGCTCACAAAGTTCCAACCATTGTACCTTCCTGCCTGCTTCAGGTTATTATGCTCACAAAGTTCCAACCATTGTACCCTCCTGCATGCTCCAGGTAATTATGCTCAGAAAGTTTCAACCATTGTACCCTCCTGCCTGCTTCAGTTTATTATGCTCACAAAGTTCCAACCATTGTACCTTCCTGCCTGCTTCAGGTTATTATGCTCACAAAGTTCCAACCATTGTACCTTCCTGCTTGCTTCAGGTTATTATGCTCAGAAAGTTTCAACCAATTTACCCTCCTGCCTGCTTCAGGTTATTATGTTCACAAAGTTCCAACCATTGTACATTCCTGCTTGCTTCAGGTTATTATGCTCACAAAGTTTCAACCATTTTACCCTCCTGCCTGCTCGAGATTATTATGCTCACAAAGTTCCAACCATTGTACCTTCCTGCCTGCTTCAGGTTATTATGCTCACAAAGTTTCAACCATTGTACCTTCCTGCCTGCTTCAGGTTATTATGTTCACAAAGTTCCAACCATTGTACATTCCTGCTTGCTTCAGGTTATTATGCTCACAAAGTTTCAACCATTGTACCTTCCTGCCTGCTTCAGGTTATTATGCTCACAAAGTTCCAACCATTGTACCTTCCTGCCTGCTTCAGGTTATTATGCTCACAAAGTTTCAACCATTGTACCTTCCTGCCTGCTTCAGGTTATTATGCTCACAAAGTTCCAACCATTGTACCTTCCTGCCTGCTTCAGGTAATTATGCTCACAAAGTTTCAACCATTGTACCCTCCTGCCTGCTTCAAGTTATTATGCTCACAAAGTTCCAACCATTGTATCCTTCTGCCTGCTTCAGGTTTTATATGCTCACAAATTTTCAACCATTGTACCTTCCTGCCTGCTTCAGATTATTATGCTCACAAAGTTCCGAGCATTGTACCTTTCTGCCTGCTTCAGGTTATTATGCTCACAAATTTAAACCATTGTACGTTCCTGCCTGCTTCAGTTTATTATGCTCACAAAGTTCCAACCATTGTACCTTCCTGCCTGCTTCAGGTTATTATGCTCACAAAGTTCCAACCATTGTACCTTCCTGCTTGCTTCAGGTTATTATGCTCAGAAAGTTTCAACCACTTTACCCTCCTGCCTGCTTCAGGTTATTATGTTCACAAAGTTCCAACCATTGTACATTCCTGCTTTCTTCAGATTATTATGCTCACAAAGTTTCAACCATTTTACCCTCCTGCCTGCTCGAGATTATTATGCTCACAAAGTTTCAACCATTGTACCCTCCTGACTGCTCCAGGTTATTATGCTCACAAAGTTTCAACCATTGTACCTTCCTGCTTGCTTCAGGTTATTATGCTCACAAAGTTCCAACCATTGTACCTTCCTGCCTGCTTCAGGTTATTATGCTCACAAAGTTTCAACCATTGTACGTTCCTGACTGCTTCAGGTTATTATGCTCACAAAGTTCCGAGCATTGTACCCTTCTACCTGCTTCAGGTTATTATGCTCACAAATTTAAACCATTGTACTTTCCTGCTTGCTTCAGGTTATTATGCTCACAAAGTTCCAACCATTGTACCCTCCTGCCTTCTTCAGGTTATTATGCTCACAAAGTTTCAACCATTTTACCCTCCTGCCTGCTTCAGGTTATTATGTTCACAATGTTCCAACCATTGTACATTCCTGCTTGCTTCAGGTTATTATGCTCACAAAGTTTCAACCATTGTACCCTCCTGACCGCTCCAGGTTATTATGCTCACAAAGTTTCAACCATTGTACCTTCCTGCTTGCTTCAGGTTATTATGCTCAGAAAGTTCCAACCATTGTACCCTCCTGCCTTCTTCAGGTTATTATGCTCACAAAGTTTCAACCATTTTACCCTCCTGCCTGCTTCAGGTTATTATGTTCACAATGTTCCAACAATTGTACCTTCCTGCCTGCTTCCGGTTATTATGCTCACAAAGTTCCAACCATGTACCTTCCTGGCTGCTTCAGGTTATTATGCTCACAAAGTTCCAACCATTGTACCCTCCTGCCTGCTTCAGGTTATTATGCTCACAACGTTTCAACCATTGTACGTTCCTGCCTGCTTCAGGTTATTATGCTCACAAAGTTTCAACCATTTTACCCTCCTGCTTGCTTCAGGTTATTATGCTCACAAAGTTTCAACCATTGTACCATCCTGCCTGCTTCAGGTTATTATGCTCACAAAGTTTCAACCATTGTACGTTCCTGCCTGCTTCAGGTTATTATGCTCACAAAGTTTCAACCATTTTACCCTCCTGCTTGCTTCAGGTTATTATGCTCACAAAGTTTCAACCATTGTACCATCCTGCCTGCTTCAGGTTATTATGCTCACAAAGTTTCAACCATTGTACGTTCCTGCCTGCTTCAGGTTATTATGCTCACAAAGTTTCAACCATTTTACCCTCCTGCTTGCTTCAGGTTATTATGCTCACAAAGTTTCAACCATTGTACATTCCTGCCTGCTTCAGGTTATTATGCTCACAAAGTTTCAACCATTGTACCCTCCTGCTTGCTTCAGGTTATTATGCCCACAAAGTTTCAACCATTGTAACCTCCTCCCTGCATCAGGTGTCTCTCTGAATATATGCTCTGTTATTTTGATCAACATGCTCATTTTGGTTATTATACTCAAAATGTTTTGACTATTATGAAGCTATATGTCCAAGAGACACATCTCCTAATGGATTAAGGCATTGATTAAAATATACCTTGTTTCTCGGTAACTGAGACTTCAATACTTGCGTTTGTTAGAGCGGAAAGGTCATATATACTATTTAAGTGTTAAAAATTGAAAAGTGTTACAAATGCATAATAGGGAAATAAGAACAATCTACACTCATAGAAGAATGAAGGTTACAATGGCTAAAACAATTGTGGAAATAACAATCAAGTTGAAAATGCTGATCTATATAATAAGACATGTAATAATGATAATTCATTAACTGAGTAATTCTAATTTAAATTATCAATTCAATAATATTGAAAATTTGTGAGTATAACAAACAAGATGAAAATGCTAGTCATTAGAAAAAATATATAGTAATGATAATTCCTCATCTAAAAGTTTTTGACATAAATTCTTAAAATTTTAATATGAAAAACAGATATTGTACACACACACACACACACAGACACTCACAAACACACACACATTCATCAGTCTATTATTCTCAGTTTAATTTTCAAAATAATTAAAGTTGTCCTGATAAAATTGAACCCATTCATCCTGCCAGGTTTAACCCAGGGTGATGATCAGGAAAGTGATTTTTATCATAAACATCTATTAATCATTAAATTGTTTATCCATTTATTTCTTTGGTTAACAACTGATTTTGCTTCCAACTTAAAAATCAAAGCAGTTAGGCAACCTTTGTTAAAAGCCCCTTGTTATACTTGATACACTATTCTACTACGAGTGGATCAAAGTTAACACAAAGGCAACGCACTGAAAGAGATTCAATTAGATTAGTTGCGGAAATGAAATTTGTCTTTGCCACCTCCATTAGACAAACAGCTTATTTCAATTTTTCTTTGCAATTTTCCTAGTTTTCAAGAGAAGAACTCTGGTTTTTCTGGTGTTAAAAGTGCCACTCTACTCCAGAGACACCATTAACGGGGGGTTTAGATTCCTTGGATTGCAATGTTAAACTCTAAAGTAAACTGAAAGTCAAAGAAGAAAGGATACAAAATTTTAGAATAATGACAAACAAAGGCTTAAACTGTTACGCCTAACAAAATCAGAGATCAGCGATTATGCATTACAGTTCATCAGTGATCAGATTAATATGTGTTACAACATCAGAAATTTCAGCAGTGAACTAAATAAAGAAAATAAATGAAGAAAAATATTCAGTTTGCTAAAATGAAAACAATTCATTGTTTGAATTGGTAATCTTCCAATTCTGAGGCAGTGTTTTTGGTTCTAGTTAGAATACATAATGGGATGTAAATATTGGGAAAGTTCCCAAATCCAAACAAAGGGGAAAAAATTAGCTAATAATAAATGAATTCCCATATACTATAAGACACATTCTAGAATGGGAAAAAAAAATAACATCTTTAAAATACTGGACTACAATGGCTTTTAAAAACAAAGACGTAGAAGAGCTACACATAACCTGATATTTATTTTAATTTCAATCATTAATCAACTTTAAAACTTTTAAAACTTTAAAACAACTGAAAAGCAAAGATCTTTTGGCAGTAATATATATATATATATATATATATATATATATATATATATATATATGTGTGTGTGTATGTGTGTGTATTTTCTAAATAAGTCATGCATTTTTTATTTATTAATCTGACAGATTTTATTAATTAAAATATTCAGTCTGATAGACAAAAATAAATAAATATAGTTTAATAAAGTGAATGTCTACTCAAATATGGGTATCCACTAAAAATAATGTTTAAGCAATAATATATCTAGAGTCAGAATGCTGAAGGTAACATCAATCAACTAAGTGACAAGTTTTATATTTTTTATTATATATATATATATATATATATATATATATATATATATATATATATAGTGGGGTTGTTTTTACAGCATATCAACCTGAATGGGTTATTTAATGCCAACAAGTTTCTTATTGCTAGTAATATTTATTTCCAAAGATGTAGTGCTGGTAATATTTTTTCCCAAAAATGTATTCCTCCTAATATTTTTCCTTTTAAAAAAAATGTATTGCTGGTAATAATTTATAACAGGGAATAATTTTTTCTTCAAAAATATATTGCTGGTATTAAGACCTATTTTTATACTTTCATAATGATTTGACCCCTTTGTTGGGGGGTGGTAACTATTTGCCCATAGCTGGGAACCCAACAGGTGGTACCACTTCATGTCAGGTTGGACCTGGGAACACCAGCAATTAAGAGGTGGTTTCACACTCCTCAAAACTTTCTGATCAAAGGCTTGCTGTCGGATATAATTCATCATCTTACCCAGGACTGTATATATATATATGTGTGTGTGCATGTGTGTATGTCTATATATTATCTTCTTGTTAAGCATGTTGTAGTATATTCAATATAATTATTTATGAATTTGGATTGATCAGAAACACATTTCCTTAATGAACATGTGAATTCATAAACAGTATTAGTTTCTCTGTAATTTGGATCTTGCAGATCAAAAATAAAAATAAAATCATCCCTGATAATGGCTAAAATTATAGCCAAAAGCACTTGGACATACAAAACATTCAGACAATTTCTAAACAATTTATGTCCAGGAAAGAAGAAAATTATAAGAAGGTAAGAAAAATAAAATAAGTTTTTGTTCTATTTCTTTTATTCTCAATCATCAAGTGTTTATGTTCAGAAAAAGTTGTCGTCACTTTTGGTGCTCCAGCTTGTTATAGACAAGCGTATGGTTCTTAGAAAGAAATACGACAACAGCAGAAATAGATTTACATGATTTATTTCAATAGGAACACGTGGTTTTGGTACATCTACCTTGTGGTATAGTTCATAGGCCGGCTGAAGATTTGGGTTGATCTTTCATAGTAGTTCTTGCTGGTTGGCGTGGCGCTACTACTGCTGGCTGCTGCTGACCGCTCAGTCTGACTGTGACAGGTCTCTTCCCTGGCCTCCTGTTGACTGCCTGGTGTACTTCCCTGTGACCCCTTTTATGGCGTTTTTTTATGGCTTAACAGGCTCGAAAAACAATGCGAGTATAATTAGGAGGGAAGCATTTTTATTGGTCGAAAAATAGAAAAACTTTAAATATTATTTTATTTTTTGACCGGAACTCGTGCGTCGGGAACATGCATAAATGAAGATAATGGTCATTTTGTGATGGGGCCTTGTCCCGTTCACATCCGGCTCTCGCTCTTAAGTATGTTAGTTTATTTGCCTGTAAATCAGCCGAGATATGTCTTATTTTATTTTATAACAAGCTCTTTTTCTGTCAAGATTTGCACCAGTTTAAAATTTCAGTTTCTACCTTCACTTAAATGCTTA
Organism: Acanthosepion lycidas; assembly: GCA_963932145.1. Taxonomy (NCBI): domain Eukaryota; kingdom Metazoa; phylum Mollusca; class Cephalopoda; order Sepiida; family Sepiidae; genus Acanthosepion; species Acanthosepion lycidas. Next base: position 118,326,027 of record OZ010573.1, read on the forward strand.
ACTGCTTTAATTTTATCATTTTGTGCAAATTACTTCAAGATTAAAAAATAAAAAAAAAGTAATGAAAATAGAGTCATAATGCACTATCTTTTTTCTACAAACAAAAACAGCTATATCTCTTGTTTACGGCATTAGTCAGTACTAAGGTAACATTTAGAATCTGTATTAACATTTAACTTAGTTGAACATTTTGCTAATCTCAAAAAGTCTACAAAGGGGCTTAATGGTGAAAAGAAATTTAGTAAAATGGATTGTGAACAAAAGAATCCAAATTTGAACTTTTTTTGGTAGTAAGAGGAACCTGAAGAAAAAAATGAAAAACAAAAGTAAATACATTATAGTTACTGAAATGTTATCTTTTATCTAAAAAACATATATAAAAATATCACATGTTAAGGTTTTTTAATGAAATGCTCAGTGAGCCCCAAACTTTTTGCCTGTAGTGTAATCAGGGCTGGCATGTACTACCCCTGAACTCTCCAAGCCTTATCGGGCAGTGCTTGAATAATTGCTTCAAAGCACCTGGGATGGGTTGTGTACAAATCCTTCACCATCTTCACAGGTACCAGATACCACTCCCTGTGGTTAAGCTTCCGTAGTTCAAGATTGGAAGGATTCTTCCAATGAATTCTACTCATTAGTTGTGCCAACATTTGATCCATGATTTAAGTTAGGGTATTAATCTAACCAATCTTTGGATCTGGTGACACATTCATCAATCAATCAATCTCTGTTGCATGCGATCTGTGATATAGGGATCTGTTATGCTATAAAAATTCCACCTTCTCCCAAGTCTATTATCAAATGTTCCTTCAGCAAGAGGATGTATTTGACACTATTCATGCTATCATAATTTCTAACCAATTTTCTTGAACTATCCCTTTTTAAGCAGCCTTAAAGCATTAAACACTATGCATCCAAAACTTCACTGTTTTCATCGTGTAATATGGGTCATTTTGCTTTTTTGTTAGCTTTCTGACAAATTCACACTTATTAGAATGCAGCTCCATTTTCATTTCATCACTGAATGTAATCTTACCCCCAAGCATCTGCATCCCACAGTTCATGCCATTTTGACCAAATTAATGATGCCTTCAAATGCTTTTTGTTTAAAGCTGTTTTCTTTGTTGAAATTAACTTCTTCAATCTATGTTCTTGAAGGCTGCACTTAAGGTTATCTACTGGCACAAAAATGAACAAATCTCACTCATCCATGACTTGTCTATCAATCTTCTTTCACTGAGCATTTTTCTGACCTGATCAGTTTTTGCATTATCATATACTGCAGCTTTTGAAGGTGAGTATAATTTGGTGAATTCAAAACACTTTTAGTGATTTGCCTTTCAATTTCTGAAAGGACAATTCTTGATATTCCAACTTCTTTTGAGATTTGCTCACTTGTTCATATTCTTGACTATCTTCATCTTGTTTGTTTTTTGTTTTTTTTTAATTTTTAACATGATTTCAAGTGATACAAGAATGTAGAAATTTGATGTCAGAATTTACCTGATATGTATGAAAAAAATTGGTCCTGTTTTCAAAGAAAACTTTTTCCTTTTAGTGGTGGAACAGAAATGAGACAAGAAAAATGGTTAGATAGCCAAAGAATTTTGTACAGATATTTTTCAGTGTCATCTCACATTTTTTTCTTCTCATTCTTCAGAAACCTTGTTAAAAACACAATGATTAGGCGTGAAAGTGTTTCTAATATGGCTAATGTTTCATTTGTAGACTGCATAATAAAAACATTGACTTATAAGATGGCAGTTATTATAAATTTACAATAGTTTAAAATAATCTAAGACTTTTGCATCGTATTATATATATAAAGAGAAGATGTTATAGACGTTCCAACGAGAGAAAAGTGTATATATTAAAAAGAAGAGAGAAACCACAAACTCTTTTTGGTTGTAATATAGATTTTTTTAAAAATATATATTATGCTTTATCTTCCATAATTTTGCTACACGTGTTTCGGGTCTCGCAACCTCCTTCAGGCAAAAAGTGGATATTTCTACATATTATTAAAATGAATTAATTTTCATTATGTTTTTCGATGTTAAACATTCTCTTTTTTTATGTGGTAGTGACACAAATGTCTTTATTGAACTGGCAGTGAGAAAGTTCTTCTGAATGAAGCGTAATAAAACAATTAAGATTGGTCTAAGAAAGAGGAAGGAAAGATATCTGTATTCTTATCTTTTAATGACCCCTTTGTGTTCTTAGATTTATTTCCATATATATATATATATATATATATATATGAAAGGATGAGGGTTCAGTAAATTTGATGCACAATCTCACCATCATTGCACCATGTTCTGTGCTGGTGTACTGTGTGGCACATATTAAATGAAGCTACTATCACAAACTTTGTTTTATAAGAGCTTTCCATCTATGTATACTGGCCAGTGGTTCTTTGCCAAACCTCTTCCGGTTGGTTTGGATTCAGAGTTTTCCTTCTCTTAGTCTGGTTGCCAACCAAAGACTATCACACATGCATGAGCACACACACTATGAAAGGGGAAAAAAATCAACCTTGCACCAATGAAAAGTGCATATATAAAAGAAAATCAAGAAAATAAACAGTCAATTGCTGGTATCCCCTGATGAACTGAGAGAGTGATTGCTGGAGAGTCTGCCTACAAAACTCTTGAGTCAGGATGCTGAGAGTAACACCAAACACAAATGAGCTAAGTGACAAGTTTTATGTTTGTATTAATCCTGTTCTCTCTCTCTCATATATATATATATATATATAGATATATATATATATATATATATAAAGATGAAGAAATATAGTCTTAAGATGTGCTATATTTATGGGATAAAGTGCTCAATATCAGAGATAGAGCATGTGTAAATATAAATTGAACATAGAAGTCAACACTTAGAGGTGACAGTCTGTTTCATGCTATATGCAATCGTCAGGCTGCCCAGTATATATATATATATATATATATATATATATATATATATATATATATATATATATATATATATATATATATATGGTGTATGGTGTATCACATATATATATATATATATATATATATATATATATATATATATATATATATATATATATATGGTGTATCACACATATATATATGTATGTATATATATATATATATATATATATATATATATATATATATATATGTATGTGTGTGTGTGATACACCATACGTGTTTGTATATTTTTTGTCTGTCATGTCCATAACAATTTGTTTCACTTGTTATTTCCTTTGCACTGACACTACTTGGTGACAGTGTCTTTTTTATGACAAGTGTTGTTCTCCTGGAGTCTAGCATCAACCATACTGATGATAGGCAGAAAAAGTCCTCTGTAGAGTTTAAATGAAAGCAGTTTATTTTTTTTTTAATTTTCATGCTATATTTCCACTCTAGACAAGGACTTTTTTCTACTTCTACCTGCTTATTCTTATTCTTCTATATCTCCTGTCCTTTCAAGATGTGGGTGATCATAGCTCTATACAACTTCCTATCCTTTGTAGCTCTTAATAATGTTTATCTCTTTTTCCCTGCTCTGCTATTTAAACATGATCATTTGGTAGGTTACTTGCTGTTACTCTGTCTTGCTTTAAGCTCTGCAAATGTCAAATTCTCCAAGTAATCTTTCCTCATAATGTGTTCAAGAAATTTCAGCCATCTCTTTATGATTCTAAGTATAAGTTGCCTTTTAGTTTCTATTTTCCTTAAAAATTCCTCATTGTTCAGATGTTTCATTCATGTTATTCTCAACAAGCTTATTGATCTCAAATATAGTCTCATATAAATTACGCCTGAATTTTTCACAGGTATTAATAAATTGTTATAATACAGAGGAATAAATTATATTACATTTTAGAGACTATTGAAAATGGAGTACTGCTGTCATATATAGGCAAGACCTGCTCAGTTTTCCCTTTCTGGTCTCAGTAGAGTCCAAATGCATCTACACAGCCTTGTGGGTGATGAATTATTTTCCACTGTATAACACATTTTCCACTGTCAAAGCATTGCAAGCTACTTACTAATCTATCACTATTTCCATGGAAAGTACTCAAACAAACTACATTCCTTAGTTTCACCAGTTGTAACCTTCACAGTTAAGACCTGCTATGCTATGGCCATTTTAGCAAATCACCCTCATTCCCTTCATATTCCACTGGTGAGATGTAACTTTCACTGGAACATCTTCTTCCCACGAATCACTAATTTGTGGAACTGACTCCCAAGAGGATGCTTCCCTAATCACTGTTAATCTTAACCTGTTCAAGTCTAAGATCAACCAATATTTTCCCTGCATATCCTCATAAACTGTGCCTCTTACTCTGAAATCCTCTATATCAAGTGGGTCTTAGGCCTTGTAAAAAATATCCTTTTATTTGTTTCTGATGCAATATTTTTTCAAATTCAAAGGAGTTGTGCCTAATACATTTTGTTTTAATTATTTATTTATATTTTACAAACTAAAAAAAACATGTTAAAAATATATTTAATTCTTTAATTATAGAAAAATATTTAATCTACATATTAGACAAGGAAATTAAGTTTAAATTCAGCATTTGGACTGCAAAAAAGTTTAAGTCTCAACCAATGCTCAAGGCATGGGGACTCACTAAGGGAATATCTGCTCATCACGATTGGTGAGTGTTCTAGACCTGGCTGGTGATGGTAAAAGTTCAATAGTTTGACTTTTGTGGCATCAAATATGACCAGCAAGTTTTCTCCTCACTGCTAGAGCTAGGTCAGAGGAGAGATCAGCTTCCAAGATCTGTGGTCATCAAGGGTTTTGGAGGTGCACTGATATATCATTGTAAATCAGCATATATATTCACAAATGATTGGAGTATATTCTTCAGTTGATCATTTATGTAGAGGAAGAAAAGAGTTGGACTGAAAAGGAAACCTTGGGGGACATCCATGTTGATCATCTGGGACGTCAGGTACCTACACATTAGGATGGACATTATAAATGAGAAAACTCTAAGAGTTTGAGCAGTAATCCTCCATGCCACACCTTGTCAATGGCCTTTGAATTATCTAATGTGACCATCCTTGAGATGTATTTATTGTCAAGTGCATAACTAATTCAGTGAGTAATCATAGCATATCAGCAGTATAACAGGCTGTTTGAAATATGTACTGCTTGTCACTCAAGAGGTTGTTCCTATTGAGATGATCAACAAATTTCTTGTTGATTATAGCTTCAAAGAGTTTGCTGATGACACTGAGGAGATTAATGGGTCTATACTGTGAGTGGGGGTGAGCACTTACTCGCATTCTTGAAATCTGGGCATATACTTGACACCTTCCACAGACTTGGGAAAGATTTCTTCTTCAAGCAATGGTTAAATAATTTCATTAAGATTAGGGGTAATTCTGGGTTAATATTCTTAATTCTTAAGGACAACCACCCAGGATTTTGTCTAGACTGCTGGCCTTTGTGTTAAGAGTTTTAATAAATCTTGAGACTTTCTGAGCTGTAATGAAAATGTTACTGAGAGTGTGTTTAGGGAGATGTGAGAAGTAGGGGAGGTTTGGCCTTGGTCATCAAACATTGAATTCAAAGCAAAGAGCTTCATCTTTTTTGACAAGGATGAGATGACCTGAGGGCCATTTATAATAATAGGCAGTGATGCAATCGATTCAGAATTTGGTTAGAGAGCTTCCAGAACTCCAGGGATCCCGTTTGTTTAGCTTTCAAACTTAGCCTGGACTGCTCAAGCATAGCTTGACATTGCATGTTCTAGAACACTCTTGGCACCACCCCCTGTGATAAGTATTGTAATAATGGTTATGATGAATTATTGCTGCAGCATATTTGGGTGTAAGCCAGGGCTGGCTGTTCAGTTCCTGCTTGTATTTTTTCTGGGGTATAAAACTCCATTCCATTGAGGATCCATTCCGGTATGGGGGTAGCAGTTTTGGGGGTGGTGTGTTTGAAGAAGACTGAGAGAGAAGCTTCCACCATTTAAGATCTGAAGCTGTCCCAGTCTGCTTCCATGTAGCAACAAATTGTTCTATGGAATAGTCTATGGATCAAGCGATGTTTTTGGTTTGGCATCACCTTTGACACTGACTAGGGAATTATCTGAAGTGCCCAGAGGATAAAACTTCTGCAATGGATTTTTCAGGACAGGATGTGAGGAGGTGGTTGAGGAAGTTCACCTAGTGTCCTGTTGTATCAGGAATGTGGGTGTGTTCTTCAATGTACTGTGTAGGATTATAGTCAATGGATAAGTCTCTGTAGTATCTGCCTTCTTGTTCATTTTTATTCAGACTAACCACACTTTGTGGTAAATATTGAAGTCACCATAAATATAAAAGCTAGCCGAGGGAAAGCTTCAGTGAGAATTTTGTGGAAAAAAGAGTATTAACCATTGATTTTTACTCTATCTTATTACTATTGTAATAGAATTTTAAAGAAAAAGAGAAAATAATTATTTTGCAATTCCAGTGCCATTAAAAAAGTTTTTAAAAATCTTCTTGGGAATACAAAGTTTAAGTAATGCTAAAAAAAAAAGACATATTTATTAAAATGAGCAGAACACAGACAAGGAGAAAAAATACAATTACCATGAATGGCAACCTGAAACAAGAAAGTGATATAAAATTTTTTAGGGAGAAAATTTTAAAAAAATTGACCAATTCTCATTCCTTTCTATTCAGAGGTTAATTGAGTAAATAAAACAGCTGTGACCCATAACTAAAAAATGGGGGAAACTAATTTCCACAATGAGGATAAGAAATACATATATATTAATAACTAACTTAAAAGACACCCTATTGGGTGGCAATTAAGCTAACTCCTGCAGAGTGCTCTTCATCACAATAGGTAGGGAGAAGTAGATGTGATAGACAGCAATAAAATACAGAAGAATTCAAAAGTGGTCACTGTATTTAAGTATTGCATTAATATTTAAACTTACCTTTTAAAAGTTCAATGATAATTTTTCTGCCAGTACTTAATTTAAAGACAATTTGATATATGTTGGTCCTTACTTTCTGTACAAAAAATTACTCATATTTCATAGGCATCTTTCACTAAATTTATTTCCAAGTCATAAAAATTATTATTGTACAAAAAAATTGGTTGCAAAAAATCATGTAAAAAAATTGCCAAAAACAATTGCACTAATGAAAACTTGGGAATCCAAAATTTCAGGATTGCAAGTCCGGATCTGGCCTTAAATGTTTTTAATTTGCTCACAGAGTTATCCCAATTCAAAAATGGCATGATATTTTGAGATACAGTCTCTAGGAGTAAAGTTGAAAACACAGACAATTTTATTTTGAAACACTTTAATTTGAGAACAGTAATTTTTTCACTTGAACATGAGCTATTGAAAGTTAGAGAGTTGTGTTCCTTTAATTTTTTTTATCAGTAGAAGCCAATATGGAAGAATGCCAAAGCAACTGCAGCAATGAAAACTTGGAAATCCAAAATTTCAGATTTGCAGGTCCAGATCTGGCCTGGATTGTTTTTAATTTGCTTATGAAGTCGACCTGATTCTAAAATGCGATATGTTGGGCTACAGCCTCTAAGAATAAAGTTGAAAAAGTGTAACACACACTGACTTTCATGTTTATTATATAGATGTAGTAATATATTTATATTTATATTAGAAATCTGATTACACTGAGCCCCAACAACCAGAAAAATAGTTGCATAGATTTAATAAAAATGATACCCCAAACTTTCAGCTGAATGTCTAAATATGAATAGCTCAATACATGGAACAAAACCTTCATTGTAATCCAAAGTGTATTACTGATTTTTACTAAGATGCTTGGAGGTTGCAGAACTGGATGTATGGCCAAGGTTTGTTTTTTTCTGTAAAGATGCATAATTCTTCTTTGTTAATAACAGAGAACATTAAGCAAATTATTTCCTAATAATAAATTGAATTCAGAACCATTATCAGATTTCCCAGTCTTATGTTATAACATAGTTACCTCAGCAAAAATACCAAATTTCATATAAGAGCCTGAAGTAGATTTTTATATGTAACCATTTAAATGATAAAATCACTTTAAGCCAACATTCAATGAATAAAACTTGATATATAAGGATGAAAGGGGCACCTCATTGCAGTGTAATGGTTAGCAAGCTTGTCTCGCTAGAACAATTACAACTGAGTAGTGAGTTCAATCTTCACTGGGTCCCCCATACTTTCAGCCTTGTGCCACATCTAAGCTACGCTTAGAAAATCACTATAAGGATGAAAGATTAAAATTTATCAATTTCAACCGACACTAATGCTGTTTGGTCAATGCATGTTCCCCAAATGGAAACAGCTATTCATGCCATTACCAAGTTCTGCAAACAATTTATTCAGCCAAAGGATTTTATGAGGCAACTCCAATTATTTGGAGTTAAGAAAACTGTTTTAACTGCTTTAAATCTTTGCTTTGATGATGGCTTTTAACCATGATGTTCTATACAGTGAAGGCATCCTGGGTATGACGTTAAACTGCATCCAACAGCAAGGCCTCTGATCAGGAGGTTTTGAGGAGCGTGGAACCACCTCTTAATTGCTGGTGTTCCCAGGTCCACCCTGACCCGGGGTGGTAGCACCTGTTAGGGTCTCAGCTATGGGTAAATAGTGAACTAGTTTTTTTTCAGCTCTAACCCACGTCCTGGGTATGGCGATAAACTACATCCGCGTCCTGGGTATGGCGATAAACTACATCTGCGTCCCGGGTATGACGATAAACTACATCCAACAGCAAGGCCTCAGATAATGTTTTTCGGAAAAGTAATGTTGCCAGCTATCCGTTTTTGAAACCATAATGTTGCCAGCTGTCCGTTTTTGAAACCATGGTGTTGCCAGCTATACGTTTTGGAAACCATAATGTTGCCAGGTCGATGTTTTGGAAACCATAATGTTGCCAGCTGTGCGTTTTGAAACCATAATGTTGCTAGCCATACATTTTTGAAACCATAATGTTGCCAGCTATATATTTTTGAAACCATAATGTTGCCAGCTATACGTTTTTGAAACAATGTTGCCAGCTATACGGTTTTTTTGTTTTTTTTTGAAAAAATAATGTTGCCAGCTGTAAGTTTTTAGTTTTTTCAGCTCTCACCTATTCCTGGGTATGACAATAAACTACATCCGCGTCCTGGGTATGACGATAAACTACATCCAACAGCAAGGCCTCAGATGTTTTTCACAAAAGTAATGTTGCCAGCTGTCCGTTTTTGAAACCATAACCTTGCCAGCTATACGTTTTTGAAACCATAATGTTGCCAGCCATACGTTTTTGAAACCATAATGTTGCCAGCCATACGTTTTGGAAACCATAATGTTGCTAGTCATAGGTTTTTGAAACCATAATGTTGCCAGCTGTACGTTTTTGAAACCATAATGTTGCCAGCTATACCTTTGTTTTTTTTTGAAAAAATAATGTTGCCAGCTGTACGTTTTTAGTTTTTTCAGCTCTCACCTACGTCCTGGGTATGACAATAAACTACATCCACGTCCTGGGTATGACGATAAACTACATCCAACAGCAAGGCCTCAGCTCTCACCCACGTCCTGGATATGACAATAAACTACATCCGCGTACTGGGTATGACGATAAACTACATCTAACAGTAAGGCCTCAGATAAAGGTTTTTGAAACAATAATGTTGCCAGCTATCCGTTTTTGAAACCATAATGTTGCCAGCTATACATTTTTGAAACCATAATGCTGCAAGCTATACGTTTTTGAAACAATGTTGCCAGCTATACGCTTTTTGTAAAAAATAATGTTGCCAGCTATATGTTTTAAAACCATAATGTTGCCAGCTATACGTTTTTGAAACAATGTTGCCAGCTATACGTTTTTTATAAAAAAAAAACAACAAAAAAAAAAAACAATGTTGCCAGCTGTACGTTTTTGAAGCAATAATGTTGCCAACTGTACGTTTTTGAAACAATGGTGTTGCCAACTATGCGTTTTTGACTTTTAAAGTCACTCAAAATCATTTCCGGCATAAAATGACCACTAAGGTTGAGATGCCGTTAAACAAAACAATCAATCAATCAATATATACAGTGAAACAATACTTCAGTGGCCTGTTTTGGAGTCGAACAGAATTCAGTTTTCAAGCCTGGATATAATCAAGGATTTTGAATGCTGATTTTCTAGACATTACAAATCAACGCCACTTGCAAGATAGGCATAACATAATCATACTGCCTTCATTTGGCATGGCCCCATACTAAGACAGAAATTGTTTGGTACTTTTTCCAGAATTTAATTTCTCTCTCCTCATGAATGTATTAATACTTCCTCTTAAACATATTTCTTAAAAATTATTACCAGAGAAATAGTTACATATTTGCTACCATTGACTGAGCTCAGGGCTGGTGCAAGGTCTTGTTCCCTATCCAAATCGATGATACCCCAACAAAATCTATAATACACCCCCCTATTCTACTGAATCTCAATTTTCATAAGGTAGTATTCATATAAAATACAAATTTTATTGTAACTTAATTATGTACAACAATGGATCATATACAATATAGGTGGAAAATTCAACTAGAAAAATTGAAAATAAATTCAATGTATCTAAATACAAATTAGAGACATGTCATAACAGATCATTCCATCATAAATAAATCAACAATGTTTTGTGGAAAATTTTAACATCAGCTTGAAATTTTTCTTGCTGAAAATTTGAATAAGTTTAACACATTCAACTTTATGAATTAAAAAAAAAAAATAATAATAGTGCTTTTTTGCGACTAAGCATGAACTAAACAAATTCACAGATTTGGACAAAAAGAAAGAAACCAGAATGGCATCAAAATACATGAAAATTTTTCATCCTTTAATAGTCAAAAAAAAAAGCAGATGTTTATAAGATAGTGGGAGTCACAAAGCACTGTCTGAGACACCCAATTAGGCTTGGTGCCAAACCAGTCAGTGAGTCTGGGAGTAGTACATGCCGGCACTGCCTGAGGTTGATGCTTGAGCCAGGGTAAAAATCAAACTTGGCTTTGTGCTCAAACTAGGATAATCTAAGTAGACATTAAAGCAACCTGTGTAATACAAACATATCTATACATATTTAATAAAAAATTATAATAAAAAAGAACACTCTCGCTACAGTTGAGAATATGACTTTAGGAAAGTTTAGACTCTGCTCTTATTGCCCAATAATATTTTTAAGGTTTCATGTAGATACATTTGTAGGGATACAAAAGACAATTATCTCCCTTTGGTGGCGATAAGTCACATGATGGCTGCTTAATGATATCACTCCATACAGTGACAATAGAAGCAGTCAAATTCAGTTTTGTTTTCAGCAGCTAAACTGTACAGTTGATTACTTTAACTAACCGCACCCCCCCCCTGCTAATGCCCCAGACAGAGGCTAAATCTGCCTCTCCAGCAGCTTACAAGTCCATGGTACTGTTTCTCTTTGGGAATATATCTTTCCTAAATGTAAAGAGAAATTCCAGCTCGCAGCCTCAATTTGGGGAAACCCAAAACTCACAGTTTTTCATTTGTGAAATATGTCCTTGCTTGAGACATAAATCAATCCAGCCCATTTGAATCTGGAATCCTAAAAATAGCTTCTCCAGACTTAGTAGTATCTTCATATTAGATATAAGATCCTTCTTTTTGCTTCTCCATACACTTTGCTTTGCTGTGTAGACATAATTTTATTTTTTAATTAGTATCACCCCACACAAGGCAGTAAAGTCACTAAGACACAAGGCAATAAGGGTGTGGACGATTAGGATCAGAAACAATAGTAATGAGTAGAAAGAGAAAATGAGTAATCAAGAGGACAGTAAATAGCAATTGACATTGCATTTAAATTTTTGCAGATTAAAGTTGGCTGGAAATCTTAGAGCTGAAAGGGAGTTCCACAAGAGAGAAATGTGAAAAAAGAAACTGTTAGCATAGAAGTTATGGCTACATCTAGCTAGTTCAACTGTAAATTAATGAGATCTTGCCACCAATCTAGTATTACAAATAAATTCATAGAGTCTAGGCACCATAGCAAAGAACTCATCCAAACAATTACAATGAAAGAATTTATAAAAAGGCAACCTTACAGCAATGGGCAAGTGACTGAAGCTGAGCCACCAGATCAAGACCTATAATATTGCTGATTCTTCTTTGGTTCTTATCAAGGAGCTCCAAATGCACCAGACTATATATGGCAGCAATATTCTAAGCATGGAGGAATGGTAGACTTATAGACATGCAAGATAGATTCTGGAGAGAAAAATTGTCTTACATGACACAGTGAACTAACTTTCTTAGCAGCTGACCAAGGAATGGATTCAATATAGTCTTTCCACTTCATGTTAGCTGAGAATGTTAACCTGAAAAGGCACAATGAGTCACTTTCTTGGAGGTTAGCATCAGCCATGCTGATGGAATGCAAAATATGGATCTTGAGGTTGTGTTATATAGAAATAAAGTGTCGCTGCCAACACTTAAGTTTGAAGATAGATTGCCAGTGAGCAGAGACAGGCGATTCCATTATTGAATTAAGCAGATTCTGTGACCAGAGAGCAAATGCATAAGTAGGAAGTTACATGACATCTAACTGATCACTATTCCTCGTCTATCCTCTATACTATATGGATCACTATTTCTACTCTATCCTCTAATATTATACAGACTGCTGTTCTCTACTCTATTCACTATACTATTTCTCTATTCGGATCATTATATGGATTACTATTACTGCAAGATTATTCAAAGGCCTCTGACACCAGTATTGTTCAATGGTGTTACTAGTTGTATCTGCAATTACAAAGCCTCTACTACAATGAGCATTACAAAAGTGACAATGAGGATTTGTTGACATTACAAAAATGTCAAATGAGTGCTTATTGACATCATTTTCACCTTGTCATATATTATTCTCCATGTTGGACATGTGTGTGTGTGTATATATATATATATATATATATATATATATATATATATTTGTATATTTTTAACAAATAACACACAGGAGAAAATTGTTGAAATGATCCTTTCCTAAATTGTTTTGGAATGACATAAATATCTTGAGTGATGTTGTACAATTCATTACAAAATAGTGAAAGGACTATCAAGATAGATAATGCACAGGGTTAGGGAGATACATAAACAGATAATGAACAGGTTTATGTCAACCATTACTGGGCTATTTTCTATGGGACACACAGTGAGGATGAAACACACTACTCAGTAGGTATAGTTAACAAGACTAGGTCACACTGAATCACCTCTAATTAACAGACTTTGATAGATAGATAGATAGATAGATAGATAGATATAAATATAAATGAGATAGATATGAATATAAATTAGATAGATAGATAGATGGATAGATAGATAGATATAAATATAAATGAGATAGATATGAATATAAATTAGATAGATAGATAGATGGATAGATAGATAGATATAAATGGAAATGAGATAGATATAAATAGAAATCAGATAGATAGATAGATAGATAGATAGATAGATAATGGTAATATTAGTTGTTTCTTTTACTTTTTTTTTAATTATTTTACCCCAAGCAAGGAGATAATGCCATTAGGACATAAGGAGTTACAGAGAAAACTTTTCTGAGGAGACAAGACAGTAAAGCAACAGTTTTCAGGAAGACAGAAGATGGTGATTGCCATTGCCTTGAGTGAAGCATCAGAAAAGAAACTATTAGAACAGACAGTTGCATCTATTTAGGTCAACAGTAAAATGGTGAGAGCTAGCTGCCAATCTAGTAGCATGCTTAAACTCATGTCATCAAGTCAGTAAAGAGGAAGGCTCATCAGAACAATTACCATGAAAATATTTATAGAAAAAATAGGGGTAAAAGGAAGACATATCACATCTATGAGAAAATGATTGAGATTGAGATACCAGGTCAGGATCGATAACATTACAGACACTTGTTTGAATTTTGTCAAGAATCTTAAGATATATAGTACAAGCACCAGATACGGCAACAATATTTAATGGAAGTTGGAAAAGAATTTCTGAGCAAAGCATTCCACTTTATCTGCAGTAGAAGCCAACACTTCTAATTGATTGAAGGGAAAAATGACTGAGTGTTTACTCTTGTTCAGCACACTCTTGAAGAGCTGCCATTAATGTCTAGAACCAAACTTGAGAGGTTATATGGTGTCTCATTCTTTTAGTGAATAGGGACTTTGCTTCTTTCAGGACATTATGAGTGGTTGCAAAGAAGTTGTCTTTTATAGTTGAACCTTTCACATTACAATAGCTGGAAGAAGTGATTCATTCTACAGCAATTGAATTGGCAGGAGAGCACCAAGAAGAAGATTATGAATTCACTTGTTATTTAAATGCCTGCTTTCACCCATGAAGAGACCCTCAATGGCACATTTTTCTCAGCAGGATCATTAAAAATATCATTCAAAAGGGCATCACAAAGAAAATCACGAAATGATTCCCAATCAGTGCATTGATAGCAGAAAGATGTTCCGCTAATAATGGGTTTATTCTGAATAAGTGAATGGAAAAAAAATATCTACAGACACTATCATGTGGTGATAGTTGTCAAGAGGGCAGAGCTGCAGTGCACGACATGAGTCAGGAGAGGAGATAAGGAAAAGATTAAGTAAAGAAGCATGTCCATCTGAATTATGAGTCTGGATGTCAGTGAGATCAGTAGCATTAGAGTGATGAAGTCACTTGACATGATGGGAATTCAAGTCAACAAACACAAAGAGAATTACAGATGAACATACAGAAAGGGCCTTATCTATACTCCCAGAAATTCTATCTAGCAAGCAAGACATGAAAAGAAAAAAATAATAAAGGATGAGGAAACATTTGGCATTCATTAAGGTACGTAGAGAAGATAGGTAATGAACAGTTGGTTGGTTGATTTTATGTCAACTGATAATGGGTTATTTAATATCTGCTGAGCATATCAAATATACTCACTCATAATGGTTAACCAGACCAGCATTCTAACCATTACCCAACACTGAGGCATCAATAATCAACAGATTGAGATAGATAGAATCATCTTTTATGTGCTTCAGCACATGGGTAATCATGACTCTCCACAACTTCCTGTTCTTTGAAGCTCTTAGTAAGGTTTGTCTTTTTGCTATCTCACCCTGTTCTGCCAATCATTAGGTAGGCTATGCACTGCTTTCTCAGGACCATAGCAGCTGGGAGGTGGGGGCTTGGTTCCCCACAAATTTTTACCAATTTTAGTATTTTTACAGTGTTTTATTATAACAAAATACAAGAAAGAAATAAACTATCAAAGCAAAGGAGGTACTGGAAATTTTAAATGGTCTTGTCACTAACCATGTTGGTAGCCTTTGGTAAGGCTAAATTCTAAATATTTTTACCCCTGCTCCTAAAACATTTGTCTCTGCTATAGCCCTGTTTCTTCTTTCCTTCTTGCCTTCAATGTCCTGTAAGTGTAAATTTCTCCTTTCTGATTGTACGTCTCCTTTCTTTGTTCTATTTTCCTTAAAATCTCTTCACTACTTAAGTCTTTTCTTCATCTATGAAAAGATTTAATAAAATTTTCCTATTTCATTATACTTTGCTTAGCTTTTGAAAGGAATCTTTCACTTTTGCAATGCACCTTTGAATTATGGTGTCACATTATCCACCTTCTATTAAAATATTTTCTAGATATTTAAATTATATACATCATTTTGTTGTATCCAATTCATAGTTCATATGTTGAGCGGTTCCTTTTACTGACAAGCATAGATTCTATCTTCTTACAATCGAACTTTATTCCTTTCTTCTCTCTTTCCTTTACTATCTTCTGTAGGATTTTCTTCAGTTTCCTTTCTATGCCTGCTATCAACATTGTGTCATCTGCAGATTTTCTGTTGTTAAGATTGTAGCCACTAGATAAGACTTCTAATTCTCTTAGGATTGCTTCAATGTAAAGCTTGTATAAGTCCAATATGAAGACATATCCTTGTCTTATGCCCCTTTCTATTTCTGTGGATTTATTGAACTCATTTTATATCCATATGCCAGCATTTTGCTTCCACTATAATTTCTGGATTATTCCAATATCTTTCTCAAGTAAATTGAGCTTACTTAGCAATTAAAACAGTTCTTGGTGTATTACTTTAACAAATGGATTTGAATATACATCATTCTCCATAACATAATGAGCTAGAGAGGGAAAATGATAGTGAGTGTAAATATGCAGATAATAGCAGACTAACTTTCAATACATTGAGTCAATTGCCTCATCCACTGCAAGGAAAGTTGGCTCCCTGAGCCGCGCCAGGAAGTTTTTCTCCCTGGAGTCGATCCTCCAGATCTACAAGTCAACAATTCGCCTTTGCATGGAGTATTGCTACCATATATGGTCTGGTGCCCTTTCTGTTTGCATCGGGGTTCTTGATAGGCTCCAGAGGTGGATATGCAATGTAGTTGGCCCTGCCCTGGCGTCTCGTCTACAGTCACTTTCTCACAGACGCACCATTGCCTCCCTCTGTCTGTTCTACAAATACTTTCATGGAAATTGCTCCGAGGAGCTGCATTCGCTGGTTCCCACACGTCATGAGTTCCAGCGCCTTACGAGGTTGGCATCCTGCTCTCACCCCTTCACTGTCGAAACTCCTAAATGTAGCCGTCTCTTCTACTCTAATAGCTTCATGTCTCGCATCTCTCGCCTGTGGAACTCCCTTCCCTATTCCTGTTTCCCTGTGAGCTATAATCTCCAGCTATTCAAGTGTAATGTCAATCGACATCTCCAGTTGCCTTGATCTATCCACTACCTTCATCCTTTCTTCTATCACTCCTATCTGATCTTGCTCTAAATTTTCTGTAACCCCTTGCGTCTAGTGGCTTCCCGCCTTGCTTGGGGTGAAATGCATAAAAAAAAAAAAAATCACTTTCTTATTTTCTCTTTTTTTCATGTTTTTTCATCTTTCTTTTTTTTTCTTGGCATATTTGGGAAGGATAGAATTATCCAGAATCTATACTGGTAGCAAACTGCCGCCATATGACAATCTTAACAAACTATGCAGAAAAAAAAAAGACAGTGTTGATAGCAAACATAGAAAGGCAACAAAAAGGTAATAAAGAAAAGTGGGAAGAAAGGACTAAACATCAATTGCAAGAAGATAAGAATTATGGAATACAAAAATCAAGCAAGTACAACAATTTAAATATCTGCGAAGTGTTTTAACAGATGATGAAAAGTGCAACATTGAAATCCAAAGGTGCATTGGGATAACGAAAGATGTTTTCCAAAAGCTAAGAAAATATTAAGAAACAGGAAAATTTCAATAGAAACAAACAAAAGAAAACTGATGGTCAGTGAATGCTTGAAAATCACCTCACAGTTGCAGAAGAGACTTGAGGGAACAGAAATGTTGTTCTACAGAAGGGAGCTGAGAATATCAGGGACCTAACACATGAGCAACAACAAAATTTTAGAGAAAATAGAAACAAAATGGACAGTTATACTATTATGATTTGGGGTCTGGCAAGACACAACACTTAACTCGACTGAGTCAGTCTTGGTAGTAGAATTCAATTCTGAGCTAGACAAGTCACTGCAATAATATTATCTTCTTACCCTTCTAGACAATAACCCAGGACTATTTATCATGATTTAGTCCATTCATAATAGGAAAGTGGGTAACTGGTTCTTACCACAACATATACTTAACACCAGAAAGAGATAATTGAAATTTCCAGGGCACATAATGAGGAAAGAGGCCTTGGAAAATTTGATACTCATAGGACAGATTGAAGGCAACAAACACATAAACTAACTAATGAGCTTGTGAAAATATATGACAGAACAGTATTTAGTAGAAATACCAAAAAAGACAAAATTTATTAAGAGCAACAAAGGACAGGAAATTGTGGAGAGCCATGATTGTTAAGGTCTTCAAGAAACACAGCACATAGATTTCAACATTCTCTTTATTTTGATTCTCTTCTATTTTTGTTCTTTTTTCTTTTCTCTATCTTTCTCTTTCTTCCTTCTTTCCTTCTTTCTCTCATCCTTTCATTCTTTCCTTTTCTCCGTATTAATATATGCTTCTGTTCTTTTTTTGAGTGTTTCTTTTGCAAACTTTCTTCAGTCTTCCATTCTTCCTTGGTATCTTTCATTCACTTTGACTCTTTATTCTGATATTTCATATAGATCCTTAGTTTTCCCTGATCACTATTTCATTCACTAACTTTTCATTCATTTCCCAGTCACTCACCCCTGCTTATTCTCACCTTTCTTCAATTTCTATCTACCCTCACCAAGTTGTCTGCAAATATTTCTCTTGGGTCTTTAAACAAACTTCTTTTGCCATTGTTGGTGCCAGTTACCATCTCCGTTTAATGTCAAGGATCCAGCCACTCTCTTTCCATTCCTCAATCTCACTTTTAAACACATTTTGGCCAAAAGCCAATCATAGAGCAAAGAAAATAAAGACCCTTTCCTTTTTCTTTTATTTTCCATGCTGCAAATCCAAAACCCTTATATTCCCAATTGTCCAGCTGACAAGAGTGTCCATACCAAAAGAGAAAACTGTCCAGCTATTTGGATCTAAAGGGTTCCAAGCTGATGTGTATTCTAACAATTAAGGTAACAAAACAATTGTGTAGGGCAGGACATATCAGAATAAACTGACAAAAACAAATTGAATTTGTCTTTGTTACTTTAGGTTTCTTTTAAGGTTCTTACTTCTTTTCTCTTTATCTTCTTTTCACACTTTTGATATTTACAGCAAATCTTTAACTCTCTCTTTATATATATATATATATATATATATATATATATATATATATATATATGTATATATATATACACACCACACACAAGGTCATGTACTGAAAAATTCTTAGCCTTACCAAGAAACCCTACTAAGCAAGAATTTGATGTTTCCTTTGGTCATTTGGCAACCCAAGACCTTTTCAGCACCCACTTTTATATATGTATATATACAGAGTCAAAAAATGTATACACACTTCCAGAAATGAAAAATCTGTATAGATATTGTAATACTAAATTTATTTAGACATCCAAGAGTAATACAAATTAACTTTGGACTCTACAATCACAAAGATGCTAAAAATAGTGGCCTTTATCTTCCAGACATTTATTAGTACGGTGAACTACAGCTTGGGCAATAATGGCCAGAGTATCTAATGGACTGCTATACATACATTTCAATTTCTTGTCTAATGTAGTCAGTTTTCTGTGATACACAATGTAATATAATAAACAGTGTAATTTTTCATTTCCTGAAGTGCATATAAAATTTTTGTTAGACTATATATGTATATATAAAGACAAAAGGAAAACTTTTCTTTATAAATGGATTTCATTCCCTGAGGAAATTTATCAAGGTAAATGTGGAAATTTTATTTTCTATTTATGCGTAGAAGTTTCTATATTGTAAATTTGAGAACATTCTAAAATATTTTTAAAGCTACCTGTGTAAGGAAAGATAAACTTAGTGGCTTCCTGATCTTATATGAATAATTTATATTTTGTTAGACAGAAAACTGGATTGTGTATGTAACATAATAGTTATTGGTACAGAAAGTGTAATTTGCATGCCAATTTCAAATTCTGACTTATATAAAGGGTGCTGAAAAGAAATCCTTCCCCACTTTCCAAAAAAAGTAATTCTGATGTTTGTGTCATTTGGTCAGCACTGCCTCATGGATATCTGCAACTCAGTCTGCTATTGTCGGGAAATAATAAAAAAAAAAATTCTGGCCTTGAGAGAAAATTAAGCCCAACTGTGCCAAACATTGAATAATTCCATTTTCTTCCAACAAAACATTTTTATCTTTTTTCTAATGTTAATCAGCCATGTTTATAACAAAACTATCATTCTTTTATTTTCTTTACTTCTTTTAATGCATTCTTCCTAAGTTCTTTTGATTATCTCCCTTTGCTTAAAGCTTTCTCTTTTTGTATCTCCTTATCTTGATTGTCAGACATTTTTTTCACATTTCCTCGTTTTTTACTTGGTCTCCCAGAATGCTTCTTTAAGTTTTTGTCTAATTTCATTGTTTTATATCTTTTTCCCTTTCCATCCAATTTCATTTATTTTTATTTTTGCCTCATCAAATTTTCCTTGAGTTCTTTTCATTTATTTGCGTTTTAATTTTCTTTTATCATATTCATTCATAGTATGTATATCTCACTGTCCCAGTTCTTCATTTTCTCTCTTTCCTTATCCTTCTTTTCATTAGACGTAATTTCTTTCTTCCTTTTGTGTTTATATTCATCTATGTTACACTCAGTTTTCAAACATTTTGCTTTTCAGATGCTTTTTTAATTATTTCTCTTATTGTCTCTGTTACACAGAACCATTATCTCCCTTTATCATTATTCTCATCTTTTATATGACATTTCTTCTCTCACATTTTAAAGATTTCTACACTCTTACATTCCTCTCTCAATTCTCTTATCATATTTTAAATGGTATCTATATATAGATACATTACAATCCATATTTCTCTCTTGGCCATATCAACAATTACTTATCCTTATCACATATTGTTATGGTCCAGTTCCTTGTACCACGGTGATAGTCCAAGGTAGAACCAATAAAGAAGAACTCAAACACAGATATGGAATAACACAAACATATTACAAACAAGAAATATATACATAGAAGTAGAAGTGTTAGTATGAACAAACAGGTTTAGTAGAGAGAACAATGTAGTCTCGACCAGTATCACTATTCCAATGTCTCTCAGTAATTGTCTGAATGTGACTCTGTTTCGGACTCCCTCTGACTCAACTCTGGACTCGACTTGAACTACTGACCCTCTTGCCTACTCCTGAGGTGCAGTATTTATTAAGTATGAAATAGTCCATTATTATTATTATGGGTAAGATCCCATAACACATATATATATGTGTATGTGTACATATTTAATCATTTCACCCCAAGCAAAACAATAATGCTACTAAGACACAAGTTGTTACTTAGAGTGGAATAAGTCTTTAGTGAGGAGAAAGGACAATAAAAGAACAGAGTGTGTAGGAAAAATGAAATAGAACCAATAAATTAATAATGAATAAAAAAGAAAAATTTCCCATGATGCAATTTAAAAAAAACAGAAAGGGTTTCAAATCACATGTGCAATTTTATGACCTCAAATCTGGAAAGGACAGAATCCTCTTGGCTTCAAGATGTGAACCATGCAGTAATAGCTTTCCCACTGGGGAATGTTAGTTTCCTCTGGTCCAATCAAGACTAAACATTTTCCCCTTGCCAACAACATTGTTGGACATGTTTTAGCATCCCTACACATGAAGTAGAGATTCAGTATTCCCAACTCATCATGAAGCTGCCTTGAGCTTGACTTTCTATCATTACTTCCCATAAATCATTTCAGAAACAAAATGAAAATAGACATACTCAAGAGAGCTTTTAACTTTATTTCAATACAGTCAAGATAAAAGGAATAAATGTCCGTAGCAGAAACTCAAGTGTTTTTTTGGTATGCTTTTATCTATCTACTTTGTTTCCATTTTGTTATGGTCCAATATCCTCTCACAACAGTTATGGTCCAATATCCTCACACAACAGTTATGGTCCAATGTTAGAATCAAGGAAGAACAACACGAACACAAGAGTAGAATAACAAAGATATATTACAACAGAAATATAGCACAAGAAGTTGAAGGTGTTAGTAATGTACTGTTCACCTGGTTTAGAGTGAACTAATATTGTCTCAACTCTTTACGCCATTCATTCCTTATACCTCTTGAGAGGCACAATATTTATAGTGTCAGGAAGAGTCCATTATCATTATAGGTAAGTTCCCATAACACATTTAAACATACAACTTCACCTAAAAATACACACAAACCCCACAACATTGTTAACATCTACAGGCTCAAGAAGACAGAAGATAGCAATTGCATTTAAATATTTGAACATCGTAGGTGGCAGGGAAACAACAGATCACAATTGAGAAGTGCAAGAAAACAAAACTATTAGAATAGAACTTACATCTAGCTAATTCAACAGTAAAATGATGAGTGAAACTTAGTAGCAATCTAGTAGTATACTGAAATTCATGTGGTCAAAGTACGAAGGAGGAAAGATCTTTAGAACAATTAAGGTGAAAATATTCATTGAAAAAGGTACAGGGGAGCCATGCATTGGCAATGGGAAAGTGAAAAGTCAAGATGCCAAGTCAGAACTGATAACATTACATTTGGATTCCATATCACAATAGACTCAGAGTACCAGACCAGATATGGCAGCAATATTCAATGCATGGATGAATAGTAAATGTATAAATGTGCAAGAAGGATTCTAATGAGAACCTTTCTTTATCTATATATATATATACACACACACATACTGGGTGTAACAGTAAATCTTTTCAAATCATGTAAAAGCAAAATTGTTCATTTGTTAAATTAAGCTTTGAACCATTGTATCTTAGAAATGATTAAAGATATCTTACTGGAATTCACTGAGGTTTTTATAACATTATTGGACTCTACTTTGAGCAATTAGAATGTATAATTACACTCCAAGCTTAACAGAAGCATCGTGATAAAATCATTCAAGGATCGGAAGCTCATGAAAGATTGAAATTAAATTCAAGTTATATATATATGAGTGTGTGCATGTGTGTGTTGTGGCCTTGTTAGAGCCAGAAATAAAGACACAAAGAGAGGAATTGAGTTAAACAAATATATTAACAGAAACAGTAATACAAGCATATACAAACGAGAGTGTTACAGAAAGAATGATCAGTACAACTGTCAGAGCTGACTGCTGGAAACATCCCTCCCAAGAGGCAGTACCTGCTCTTATTTATAGCTGGGAAAGTCCATGCGTACATGGGTAAATTACCATAACAACATATATATATAATTCTTGGATCATTTTCCAACTTATTCAAAATGATCTTTATCCTCTCTAACCTTTTAACTTTCTATCCTGAAGTAACAAGGTGCCTCACAGGTTTCATGTATGATTTCATTTTCAAGTTTTCTTTCTCGCTGCTCTTTGAAACTCTTCTCTCACATACCAAATGTAATATAGATTGAGCTGGATCTTTTCTAATTGATCTTTTTAGCTCTAAGTTGATATGATGATCCACCTTCCTATTGTGACCTCCTGATCTACTTTTCCTCTCAGTTCCCTCATTTTTAAACTGATTCACCATTCTCTTGATGGTTCTTGAATGGACTTTGATGATGAAACCCAGATTATGAATGTTGGCACCATTACCGAAGGCCTGAATAATCTTTTTCCTCCAACAATAGTTCAGTTGAGAAGATATAGTGGGGCTGACACAAAATGATTTTAACTTGTTCCCTTTCAAGCTGAAAGGGTTTTTCAGTGATTCTTACAACAAATCGTGTCAAGATAGCTAAATGTCTTATCTGAAAACATGGAAAAAAGAAACTCAATTAGTTTAGTGCTTCTTTAGATATTAAATATTTTGTGGGATGAACAATTATGCTGTTACACTTGGTTTTTATATATGTATATATATATATATATATATATATATATATATATATATATATAGATAGGTTGGTGCCGATAAACCACGGTAGTTGGGATCCAAAACTTCTAACCATGGTTTAGATGGTTCATGCTTTAGATCAAAAGTGAGTTATGATGTCAAGAGAGCCAGCTTAGACCACTAAAACAAAGCTTGTCAAGACCATTGTTATCCATAAAAATGAGGAACACAGTGGTTAAGTATGCAAAATGCATATTCAATAATAAGAATTGAACATTGGCAGTTTTGAAAAACATTTATAAAAACTGTTCCTTAATTTCACATAAAAATCTGCAACAATGTCAATAAATTTGAAAGGTGATGGCCTAAAATGATTCCAATTATAAAGCGCCATGTCAATAGATTCATCATCGATGATAGCAAAAGATGGTGGAAATCTTGTAAACACAAGATTTTAAAAAGAAAAAAAGAAAATTAATTTTTTATGGTTTTATTAATATTCTGAATAAAAACATTACAATACATTGTATTGTAATGTATTAATAATAATAAAAATAATATAACAATACAATGTAGTAACATCTAAGTACAAGCACAGGTTTCTATGCAATGTAATGATACAATACAAATCTATGAAATTAATACAAAACAACATTTTTATTAAATTTACATGTAAGTAATGGAAAATAAAAATAAATTCATAATAACACTTTATCTAAGAAAGTCAATATTAAATCAAATCCTGTTGAGTAAAATATTGCAATTTTTAATTTAGGATAAAGGTTATAAGCTGCATATTTTACACTAAAAATGTCTGCAAAGTATTAATCCAAACCACTACACAATCGTGAGTGTGAAACACCACAGCCTAAACGATAGTAAATGCCTGGGAAAATATGGATATACTGAAGGTATTAAAACTCGATTTAATGAATTTATTAAAATAAAAGATTATAAAGAAAAAAATCAGACTTTAAAAAGTGTCACAATCAAGTTTTAATTTGTTTCAAATTGGGATCTACTGATGATTATGATTCTAATATGAACATGACAAAAAATTTTGGGGTCCATCGCACATGCGACATAGTAGTTTACTTGTATGCTGCTTAATGGCACTGAACTTTATAAATATATATGTATCTGAGAGAGAGGGGAAGAAAGAGAGATAAGAACAGCGACACACAGAGTGCAAACTTGAGATATTGGAGCATACAAAAGACAATTACTATGCAATGTTGATTGATATATATATATATATATATATATATATATATATATGTATGTATAAGCATGAAAGAAACTTTTGTCACTTTTTGTTGACCTCAGTAACCAATTTTATATTTAAACATGCTCCTATCTCTGATATTGAGCACTTTTACCCATAAATATACCATACCCCAAAAATATATTTTTATCATATATAAGTAAACATTGAAGTCAACACTCAGAGGCGACAGACTGTTTCATGCTAGACACAATCATCAGGCTTGATGATGGCGTCTAGGATGAAACAGTTTGTCGCCTCTTAGTATAGGCTTCAATGTTGTTATAGAGTAGTTTCACAGTGGAGGCTTATATTTCACTAAATTGGTCCTAAAAAGGTTTGATGTACAAAAGGTTAGGAACTTGATATAATAGTTAATGACGCAGCAATCTAGTTGTGCTAGCTGATACTTTAATGTCCAACATCGACTGACTCACCAACTCTCTGAGCTCACTGGCGACTGCTACTACTACTACTTATATGTGGGAGAGTTTATTAATAATAGAATAGGTATGTTCCAGTATAACAAATGTTCACTTTTATATTTACATACGCTCTATCTCTGATATTAAGCACTTTATCCCATACATATAGCACACCTTAAGAGTGTATTTCCTCATATATATATATGTACACACACACTACCAACCCTGTCACTTAGCACTTTTCCTCTATAAATATAGAAAATATATGTATGTATATATGGAAATGGAGCAATATGTCTCTTACCTGATGCCTAGCAAAATTTTGATTCGATATAAAATATTAAATGCCCAAATCATGTAAATAATATTCACCACTGAATTAAGTTCATTGGCAAGATTATGTTGAAAAAATAAATAGTTTAACTAAAAATTTATCAATAAATAAATCTGTTTAGAATTATTATAAATTCCACAACCTAATGCAGGTATATTTTGATCTGAAATTTTCATGTCAAAATGTTTAATCTTGTTATTTAAAATTTACCATGGAATTAAGTGCATTGACAAAAAAGTAGATTATTTTGAAAAATAAATATTTGTTATGTAAATCATTTTTTATCATTATGATGCGGACTTACTGATGAACTTACATAAGATAGATAGATAGATAGATAGATAGATAGATAGAAAAAGACTGAGATAGATATGAAGTGTGAGGAAGGCAGACAGATATGAATAGACTGAGATGGATATAGATATATACATAAATAG
>OZ010573.1:118376444-118396444 GCA_963932145.1 Acanthosepion lycidas
GCTATGTCATACACAATCTTTCTTATGAGATGAGCCAAGTCTGGCATTAGCTATTCAGTCAAGATTTAATTCAGTATACATGAATTCACTTGTGAAGTAACCTTGCTAAATATCTTTTTATTGGAAGCAATATTTACTATGGTTAGCTAAGTACATTACAAGATCAGATTGGAAAATGAGGTAGATCGGATCAGTTAATCAAATCTTAAATGTGGAGAGGGCCTGTTTACTATAAAAATGACCATTCCAAATACTGCCATTTTTACCTTAGCTCAAAAGCTGAACATGTCACAGGTGGGAAATATCTAGCAATTTCACTTCTGAGGCAGGCCCCATTTAAAGTCAACTGACACATAAAAAATAATTCAATATAACATAAATAAAGAAAGTCATAAAATAAATCAAAATTTTTTATTCTTTATATGACAATAATTTAAAAAAAAACTTTCATATTTTATAGAATACCATTTCAAATGATTTAATTGAAGAAAAATATTCACTAATTAATATTTTAATCCTTAATAAATTACTTTTATTTGGTTATAAAAAAAAAAAAAAGTTATGTTTTTCTGGTGCTGACTTGTCCTGGTGCTCAGTTGGCGGTGTTAAGTTGTCCCTTCCCGAATGGTCTGGGCAGAGGTTACAACTGATGGAATCAAGGGCCATGGGTCCATAACTAAGCAGGTCTTCAATTTGGAGTACATCGGTTATATTTTCACCTGGAGAGGGATGGGTTCTGTCAGGTTTACTTCCCCAAGACATGCCTTGCATGAATAAATACCCTTTTGGGTTTCAACCCAGATATGAGCAGGGGACTGGTCAGGTGTTCCACTGTGCAGCAACCCTACAACCACACTGGAACTGATGATGAACTTTAGTATTTCTTCAGTCAGAACATTGCCAAACTTTTTCTTTATATGCTGTGTCCCCTCAAGACATAGACAATCATGGCTCTTCACAATTTCCTGTCCTTTGTAGCTCTTAATAAACTTTTTGGGTATTTCTCCTAAGCCCTTTTCTGCCATCCATTTACTAAGGTTCACTAAATATATTATGCATTGTTTTCCTCTGTCCCTCTTGTCCTGTGAGTAACATATTTTCCAAGCCTTGCATCCTCATTGTGTCCCCCTAGGAATTTCAACTGTCTCTTCCAGATGTTAATTATTAGATTTTTTTTTTTTTTCTCACAGATGGATTCAGTCTGAAGATTGAGATGAAACCATTTGAAAAATTTAAGTTTAGATTTAAGTGTAAGGGGCAATCTAAGTCACTTACACTTAAGGAACACATGATTAAAGTAAAGGTACTGTCTGTAAGGACCACCCCATGGAGTTGAGTTGTTTATACACATATGATAGCACACAAAAATATCCTGGTCTTTATCAGTGATTTACAAAGTATTGTCAAAGACAACATTTAAATATTTAACTTCAGCCAACAAAATAAAATAAACCAGTGTATATAACCATTGGGTTAATTTTTTTCTCTGTAAAGCATAAGTGTTCCTTAAGCATAAGTGACTTAGATTGTCCCTTACACTTACATCTAAACTTAAATTTTTCAAATGGTTTGCTTTACAGTGAATAAAATTAACCTAATGGTTATATACACTGGTTTATTTTATTTTGTTGGCTGAAGTTAAATGTCTGAATATTTATGTGTATCTCACTAATGTTATGGGTGCAGGATATGCCACATGTCAACCAGATCATAGTGCCAACATCTGTAGCAGCTAATGCTCAGTCGGGGCTCGTGTATCGGCAGTGTGAAAATGTAGCACCCCCTATTTTTACTCAATATTATTGATAACATTAAATATAATGTTATGGTGACCTATCTACACTAGAATGAACTCTTCCTCCTTCATAAATACTAACCTGCGAGACTTCCTAAGGAGGTAATCGGGACACAGTGTAACCTAACAGTTTAGATGGACACTTCTATCTGCTGACTAATAACACTCTTATTTTGTATATATGTTCTGTTATTTAAATACACTTGTTCAACCTACCTACCTTCTTTCCGTGTCTTTCTTTCAGGCCCTTAACAGGCCACAAGATATGATTTTTTTTTCTTTATACTTTTACATTATATAATCCTTAAGCTTAATGTCAGTAGCCATCCCATTGTTCATGAAGAATTACAAAAATCCTTGTATAGAACAGTGTGCTTCACAGTTCCAGTAGTGTTTGTTGTGCACATGCACACATACCTGAAGAAAAAAGCTGAACACTGGTTAGAGAGAGCACTTTCACTCATGCAGTGCCAACCCTGTTGTTTGACTGTAAGGTAGTATTTATTTTTGACTCAACATATGTTATGCTTAAAAAATATGTGCCATATTCTTGAATGTGATGAATTCTAAATTACTATCATGCTTCCAGGTATTTATAGTTAACTAGCAGGAGAGCCCAGCATTGCCCAGGGATGTAACAGTAAGAGATAGATCAAGTATCAACCATTATAAAGAATGAAAAATAAAATTGACAAAGATTATTGTTTAAGGTTGACGGACACGCATGTCTTAATTAGTTTTTTTTTGTTTTTTTTTTTGTTTTTTACGAATTGGTAAAACCCAAACTCAAACTAAAACATTGTTTTCAATCGTTATGAGTCTGTCAATTGAATAGAATTTTATTATAAACAATTGTCTTGTAAATGGAATTTTTAAAGCATTCTGAATATAAAAATAAAGAAAAAAGTGTGCAAGACAATAAGAAACACTACCTGCCAAAAAAAAGTGAAGTTTTGTTGAAATCTGTTGAAAAATGTAGGAAATCCGATCCCATATATAAATGAACACATACACACACACACACAAGCAACCTGGGTTTTATAATTAGTATAACTCGATATGAGTTGTCCCCCTTTTATTCTGGTGACAGAATCATGTTTTATTGTGTTTTCAAATTGATTCGTGCAAAAACAATTGTGTTTTTCCAATTTTGGGCACTGTCAGAACCACCATAAGGTAATTTTACGTAGTCCTGTGAAGTTTTGTTGAAATCGGTTGAAAAATGTAGGAAATCCGATCCAATATATATAAACATACAGACACACACACAATCTGCACAATAATAAGTAAGATTCATTGTTTTTTTTGTTTGTTTAATGTATAGAAAATATTAATAATTTAACCATTACCTCCTTGAATCCCCAAGAAATAGGTTCTGTGACAGTAAGTGAATTTCAACACCTTATCTTTGTCTCTCCATGAAAAAGTTACAGTTAAGAAAAGAGTCCGTTCAAATATCTCGACTGCGAATAAGCAAGAACAAAAGGTATATTTGTAGGTATAATTCTGAATGGTACCAAAAAAGTTGTCTCTGTGGCTGTAAATGTGAAAAATGCATTACTTTGTTTCCTGCATTTGCTGTTTGGAGGTGATGTAATGTGGACAAAAGATGGTTTTATAGATATAAACAAAATGAAAGAAAGAAAGCTCAAAAACAAGAGAAATCAAATAAGCATATTGAAAATGTCATTTCAGTGTCACTTTTAGGAAACGTAAATATTAAGGAGAAACTTAGTGAGGCTTACAGACTTTCAGTCAATGAGCATATCATGAAAGTTAAAAAAAAAATCATGAAATTTTATCCAAAACAATAGACTGTATTTATTTCGTGGAAACTTTGAAACTCCCTTACATGGACATGATGAAAAATATGATTCGGTAAATCCAGAGTTATTTAGAGGATTCATAAATTTTGCATCTAAATTAGATTCAGATTTGAAGAATCACTTAGAAACCAGAACATTTTTCAAAGGTGTTTCTAAGACCATTCAGAATGATATATTTGTCTGCCTGCTACAAATATACAATGTGGAGATAAGGACAGAAATTAGGGAAGCTTCATTTGTAGCTATAATAGTTGATGACAAAGCAAATGTTTCAGAACAAACTAAAATGGTTCATGTTCTATAGTAGAATAAAGAAATATTTGAATGTTTTGGGTGTTTCTTTATTCCAGAAAATCAAACTGCAGATAGCATATCAAAATGTATTCTAGAACAATTAGAAATAATCCTTCAAGAAAATGGGCAAAAACTGTTAGCACAATCTGGCAACATCTTATATAATACCATTAAAAAAATGCTGGAATGCATATGTGCACTTACAATCTTTGAATTTGCAGTATAACTAATACAAAGAAAGATGTCTTTTCATATGGATGTGACTTGCAAGTCAAGAGGGTGGCAGCTAGGAAAAGGTTTGGGAACCACTGTATTGAACTAATTTTTTTTTCTCTACAGTGCCTTATGATCTTAGTACTAGTTCTTATAGAGTTAGATTGAAGAACTGTTTTGTATGCACATGGTGAACCAACACCTTATTTGACAGGATGTCATAATATTGAAGTTCATCTATAGGCAATCACTTGTTCCTCTGTATATCGATAAAATCATGCATAAATATCTTGGGTTTTTTTTCCAAATCTCTGGTAATTTGGAGATCAAATAGAAGTATAAGTCCAGTTTTTAGAGATCAGTTTCCAAGACATTACCACCTCATTGTATGAAAAGAGGCAAGTGTTTCTATGATTAAAAAAGGACTTGTGCTATATTGCATCTCATTGAAACAATGGATAAATACTTTTTCTATTCATATTGATAATGTGAAAGGGAAGTCAGTGTTTTAATTTTTCCTTTATTTATTATTGCCATCATAATATCTCATTCCCCCACTTTTCAACATGAAGGAAGAAAAAAAAATCAGTCTGAGTTTGAATGCTAACAGTGCAGCCCCCTTTTCCTTGCAATCTGAACATTGGCTCAAAATGCCATAACAGAAAAGCAAGGGGCTCCACTGACATGTTGTACACCAACATAATTTAGTGGCAGTGGTTGTGAAGGAGTGGAGAGAGAGTATGGAAGGTCAGTTGATTTGGGTGATTAAGACCCATTCGTGAATTGGACTTCTTTTTGAGATTTGAAGTAAGGTCAAAAGTTCAGTACTAGACATGATATTTATAACTTCCCAAAATAACCCTGCCATGTTGCAGAGATTGATGGTGGACCGAGAGTGAAATGCTTTTCATATTTCAATGCAGTGTTTTACTTGGCAAAAGAACAACTCACTATTTCTTGCCTGCCTACCACCTTCTCTTCATTTGATATTGCAACCACTCTTTTCCTCCTTCCATCTCATCTATCAGTAGACCCATTTATATATCTGTCTCCACACACACACACACACACACACACACACATATATATATATATATATATATATATATATATATATATATATATATAAATAATAGGATAAAGAACAAATAAGAAATGTTTATCAATCTGGCATGTTTCACTTTTGTTAAATCTTCATCAGAGAATGATATATGATAAAGCTTTAATAAAAGGGAAATATGTTATAACACTTTCACTGCTGCATTGTTATAACATTGTTACCTGGCAGTACTGGCCCATTTGGAGAAATATAGGAAATACTGTCCATTTACTTAGCATTCAGATACTGATAGTGATTTCTCATGGGAGTTGCCATTTTGGTTTTGATTAGATAGTCTTCAATACAGACTAAGCTAAATGATACTGCAACACAAGATATTCGAAAAATATATCACAAAACAGGTTGGATTGTATGGTGCTATGTGTCATATTTGTCTACATTTTTTTGGAAATAGCACTAAATGTTAGTTTATAACACAAATACTAGAGACCAACATTTCATAGTGACTTGAAAAAAAATGTATATATGTATGTCATCATCAGGCAATGTAAGTTTTGTAAAAATGTATCAATAAGACTACAATAGTGGAAGTGTTAATTTCATTCATATTTGAGAGAAAATGCAATTTTTCAATAAAATCTTTTTGTTAAATCTCCAGTTGATATGACAAGAGTCAAATATATATTAGCAGGTAAGTTGGCCTTGTGTAGTTCATTTTGCTGTATTGAATACGACAGTTATGGGCAAAGAGAAATAGGCCTAATTGTTAGGACATGGCTAGAGCATGTCCATAATGATATGTCTTATGTGGTGCTCACATTCATTTATATTGAGTACCTATTGACAATATGACAATAAAAAAAATGATCTGTCATTATTAAGATATAAGTGAATAGATACTTTCTCAACAATTATGTACCAACAGAAGTGCTACTATGTTAAAACTTGCTATTAACTTTTATCAAGATTAAAGAATGAATGTGTCACAACACACAGTTTGTCAATACTTGTTAAGTATAGGGCAGGCCATTCAAAAGTACTGATATGTTTTTGATTAAAACTTATTGTTTGGAATAAAGATTTTCCTTAAATCTTTGGGGTGAAAATACATGAGGAATCTATAAATATAAAAAAATGCATACAGACATGTAAGTTCATATGGAATGAATTTTATATAATAGATTATCTTATAAATTTAGAAATGATAATGACATTTTGTCACATAAATACTAAATTGTAACTTTATGCTTGATGTATCTTTTTGTACTAAATAGGCAAACATTTTATGACATTTTTTTATGATTAATATATGAATAGACTTTTTTTTTTTTTTTTGTTTTTTTTGAATCAAGGTGCCATAAAATAGTTGACAAGGACAGACTGAGTCTGGCCTTGTTTACCTTCTGCCATTGTAAGGTTACCTATTTGTTTAATAGTGATGGGTACTTTCATGGAATAAGCAAAAAATGAAAAATAAATAAATAAAGATGTCTGCTTGTTCTTAGAGTCTGATTTTTTTTTTTTTATTGCACTTGTTACCTTGTCTTTTTACAGACTGTTCTATTTATGTGTAACCCACAGTGAATGAATAATGCTTCTTGAACACCTCACCCAGAAATATCAAAAACAATAAGACTGAATAGCAAAAGGGTTTCATTTTTGACAAACGAAGCTTCAAGAAATATGACAGCAACAAAATATTTTTATAAGTCCTGAAAGTGAACCAAAAAAAGAACACTTTTCTGATTTTTTTTTTTTTGCTTTTATTGTCATTTTTATTTTATTTTTTAGCTTTTTTTTTTTTTTTTTTTTTTTTTTTTTTAATATAAAATGAGTTTTAACTCTGGAACCTTTATAAATAAATATTAAAAATCAACCACTTAAATTGAAAAGCAAGAACAAAGTATCAGTTAGTTTTCACATATCTTTCTACTTTAAATGCTATCATTACAAGAAAAAAATATTGTCTTTTTTTATTTTACTCTATATTTTTAAAGGCATATCAAGATATACATCAGAATAATCTAATCTTTTTATTTAAAAAATATTCAGTACATGATGGAACAATAGCAGTCAATTCAATAATGAAAAGACAATATCACCAATGTCTACAAATTACTTAAGATAATTTATATTAAGTGTTTCAAGAGATCACAGAAAATGTAACACCAAAATTGAACGGTGCATTGGAATAATACAGTAACTTGACCCAAAGAGTTGTGAGTTCAATACCTAGCAACAGCAGAGAGGGACAAAAAAAACTTAGAGAGTTGAGTTACTAAAGGGAAATAACTGAAATTGACATATCCAGAAAAGGCATGGCATGTGGAACTAGAATAATCTAGCCCAGTGGACTAAATAAAGAGTTCGGTTCAAAATTCCAACGTATATCATCTGAAAAAGTCTGGAGTGTACAATGACAAAAACATTGTGAATATGATAATGAATGTAAGGACAACATTCTGAATAATGAAAATAGTGTAAATGGTTACAACAGCTTATCTCAGAAATATAGACAGTTCATAAAGAGATAGCTGAAATTTCTGGAACGCATAATAAGAAAAGAAGGTCTGGAAAATTGGACACTCAAAAAACATATTGAAGTCAAGAGGGATAGAGGAAAACAATGAGTATACCTACCTAATAAGCTTGTGGAAATGGATGTTAGAACAGGGAAGGGATGATAGTAAAAAGACAAATATTGCTAAGATACAAAGGTTAGTGAGTTGTGGAGAGCCATGATTTGAAGGGATATGGAACATGCAAGAGGAAGCTTTAAGCTGGCTGCAGTATATCATCCCAAAATCTTTAATTACAGAAGAGGCTTGTAACTATTTAGGCTCTAGATAAAGATTATAATTAACCGAGTCTTGCACAGGGCTGCACTAGTGAGAAACTTAGTGAGGATCAAACTTGCTATAGTGTAAGAGGAATTTGTTAATCATTATGCTAACCAGAGGAAGGAATCAGCAAAGTTTAACAAACATACTTGCAAAGAAATGTCTCAAAAGGATGATTTTCTCTTGACGCTACTATTACTGTACAATGTGCAATGGATAAATTGTCGTCTTAATTACACAAAAATGAAAATCATACTGACATCTCATTTTAACCAATATATTTACCAAAATTACACAAAAATATCTAAAGGTTAAATTTATTCAATAATATCACCATTGGCTTTAACCACAGCCTCTAGATGAGTTCAGAATCTCCTGCAACACTTCTGGACGGTCTCCCTGTTTAAGTTAGTGAATGCTCCCATAATCCTTGCCTTCCGTTCATCTTTGGTGCTACAAAGAGTTTTGTTGATCTCTTGCTCAACTGCACTCCACACACAATAATTTAGAGGGTTAGAGTCTAAAAAGTTAGGTCACCAGATGTAAGGATGATGTGGTCACAGAAATTATCTGACATCCATGACTGTATTCTCCTGCTTGTGTAGCATGTTGAAGAGTCCTTTTGCTAGACATAGGGTCTTCCAGCAGCTACCCTCTTGACCCAGGGCAACACTACCCAAGTTACTTGATGTAGTCCTCCATGTTTAGTTTGAGTCCTTCACCAACAAATTCTGCAGTTCTTTTCTTATCAGAATGAGTTTTTCAAGCTGCCGTACCTTTGTAATCACCATTAGATGCATCCAACTCTTTCCAAATCTTCTGCATTGTCTTCAGATTGACACCCAAGCACTCTGAAATGTTTGTGTTGGAGTTTCTGGTGCAAATGTCAAGCAGCACAGCATTCTGTTTCCAAATTTTTGGCAGAGTGAATTGTGTCATGGTGCTGTTTTTCTCACAGACCATGCCCAACTGACCCACCTATACTGTGCAGTCAACAAAAACAAACAAACATGCATGTGTGAAATTAAACATATAAAGTGGTGACAATTTACACATTGCACCCTGTATGCTCTAGTGGCCATTTTTATTTAAAAGCTATTTTTTTAAGAATTTTAATAAAACCCAAACATGAATCTGGATTTATACATTCTCTTTTTTCAAGAATTGACAACAAAAATATTAAGCACTATTTTATTTGATTGTTTATTTCCAATAATAATTTTATATTTACAAGTTTATAAAACATGGGAACCATCTACAATGTAATATTTATTATTTTCTGCATTATAAAAAATATAATTAGGGAAACAGTTTCTTTTTCATAAATCTATAAAAATGTCTATGAAGGATAGGAAGTTGTAGAGAGCCATGATTGCACATAGAAGAATAAATATTAATACAGACATAAGTCAGACCAAAATTCACTGATATGACAATTTGAAACAATAAGATTTAATGAACATCGATTTTTATAAATGCCACAAACAACTGTTTGTGGAACCAAGAGACTGCTTCCCCAATCACTACAATCTGTTCAAGTCTTGGGTTAACCATTATCTTCCACACATATCTACATAAGCTTTGCCTCTTACTCTGTAATGCTCTACCTTGAGTGGCCTCTGGGCCTTATACTGAGTGAACACTATTGTAAGAAGAAAATACCACAAAATTCAATTTTTGTTGTTTTATCAAAATTACTGCTTGAATTTTGCAATTATTTTTCTTTTCAATTGAGTTTCCTTAATTTTTTTTTTATATTTCAGCTGATGTACTCTCTGGTCTTCCTCAAGTACCTGTTGCATTTGCTAACCTTGCAGAAATTTCTTCACCAAATCGAATTGCTTGCTTGCTTGCTTGCAACTGAATCTAATAATACCAATTGACTATGGATGATTAAATCTATCAAATCAGCCAAAGTAACATGGTGGCTTCCAGGTAAGAATAGTATGCTTTGAAATTAGCAATTTATTTTATGATTTTTTCATCAATAGATTATCAAATTTTGATACCATATAAATCAGGCATAGAATCATAAGCATGAGGAAGGTTATTCTTGAGGCTGATAATGAGGTGTGAAAACAAAGTGGTGGAAATAAATTCTGTCAAAATCAGAGTTATCTATCTTGCACAGTTATAAATCTACCATTTGTCTATGCATGAAATATTACTGTCATATCTGATCCTTCATTATTACTTATTATAATTATACATTTTTGTCATTATTATTATTATTCATTAATCTTTATTATGGTTATCATATAACTCTTTCATTATTATTCATTGCTTATTATTTTTATTATCTTAATATTATTTGATTATTATTATTATACTTCTTCATTATCATTATTATTTATGTTTTCTGCCATACAAATAAACTTTCATTTCAGTCTTATAACAAACCAGTTTGAGTAAATTGCATGTGGAACATTTCAGTTTTTTTTAATTGACTCACTTCTCATTTTTTTAAATGATAATTATTTCCCCACAAATATCTTCTTTATGAAAAATAATTAAATTATTTCCCCTAAATATTTTCTATAGAGAAAAGAAGCAAATAATGATTTCCCCTAAATATTTTCTATAGAGAAAAGAAGCAAATAATGATTTCCCCCAAATATCTTCTACTGGAAAAAGAAGCAAATAATGATTTCCCCCAAACTTCTACTGGAAAAAGAAGCAAATAATGATTTCCCCCAAATATATTCTACTGGAAAAAGAAGTAAATAATGATTTCCCCCAAATATCTTCTATATGGAAAAAGAAGCAAATAATTATTTCCTTCAAATGAATTCTATAGGGAAAAGAAGTAAATAACTATTTCCCCTGCAAATATCTCAGTGTCGTGGGTATGACGATAAGCTACATTCGCGTCGTGGGTATGATGATAAGCCACAACCGCGTCGTGGGTATGACGATAAACTACATCCATGTCCTGGGTAAGACGATAAGCTATGTCCAACAGCAAGGCCTCTGATAATACATTTTTGGAAAAATAATGTTGCCAGCTGTACGTTTTTGAAAAAATATTACCTGCTATACTTTTTTTTTTTTTTTTTTTTTTTTTTTTTTTTTGAAAGAATAGTGTCGCCGGCTATACGTTTTTGAAAAATAACATTATCAGCTATATGATTTTTGAAAAAATAACATTACCAGGTATATGTATTTTGAAAAAATATTATTATTAGCTATACATTTTTTGAGGAAAAAAATAGATTTTTGACAAAACAAAAATATTACCAAAAAAAAAAAGAAATGTTAAATGACCCATCGAGGTTGATGTGCCATAAAACAAAACAAACCAAACCAAACATCTTCTATAGGAAAAAAGAAGC
This sequence comes from Acanthosepion lycidas, assembly GCA_963932145.1. Classification (NCBI taxonomy): domain Eukaryota; kingdom Metazoa; phylum Mollusca; class Cephalopoda; order Sepiida; family Sepiidae; genus Acanthosepion; species Acanthosepion lycidas. The sequence continues at coordinate 118,387,805 of OZ010573.1, forward strand.
AAATAATTATTTCCTTCAAATGAATTCTATAGTGAAAAGAAGCAAATAATGATTTCCCCCAAATATCTTCTATAGCGAAAAGAAGCAAATAATTATTACTTGGACAGTTGGTTCCCTCTGATAAACCTAATTTGGCAAAAATATTTTAAAATCAGAATTCACAGACATCAATTAATACAATTATGCTTATCATTGTTTGAAGGAAGTAATGCGCATTTATCAAAAAGTTGAAATTTACCAATAACACCTTTTGTAATAAAATCTGAGTGTTTTTTTTGTAATTTATTCAACAGAATTGTCTATATGTGTTTTGTTGCATGCACATATTATTATTGTTTACTGTATCTGGTTCGGTTTTAATATATTTTAATTTACTCTTTTTGTTAGACTAAATTAAATTTCTCTAATGTTATATGTTTATTTGAAATTAAAAATGATATTTCACTGAATTTCTATTGAAATGCTAAAAGAGAAACACAACTTCCTCCTCATAAACATTATCATAAATAATATTGTTTTTTGGGGGATTTTTTTTGACAAGATTATTTTTTTTGACTTTAAAAAAATCTTTAAAACTTAATTCTTTACACATATTTTTTATTTTGTCAAACTATGAACTGTAAATTTCTCATGAGTGGATGGCAGATAGCAAAAACCTGAGTTTTGCAATCTTAAAAGAAAATGGTGGGCAACAAAAACTAATGAATATTTAATCTTTATTGTCAGAATAGGAAAGCAAATAGCTAGTAAGAAAGAAAAATATTATTGTCTAACTAAAAATATCTATGTCTAACACACACACACACACACATATATATATATATATATATATATATATATATATATAGCTGTTTGGACATTTGGTCAAATTTTGGGAAATGGACTGGACTGAGAACTTCTCAACACACTCTTATATGTATGTATGAATGAATGCATGCATGCAAGCGTATATATATATATATATATATATATATATATATATATTATGCTTATTGCATTATTTGTGGTTATTTTATTGTTAGGATGAATTGTTATTGTTGTTAATTATTTAAATGAATTTTAGTTTAAATTTGGATTTGAATTTAGGCCAAGATTAAAAACAATAAAATATCTTGCAATAACCAGACATATTAAAAAACTGGTGTTAACCTCAAATAATATGCCCCTGAAGATTGTATAAGCATGAAACTGAGTTGTGCAACCAATGTAGGGTATTATGTATATTTTTTAATATATTAAATAGCTTTGTTATTTAACAATGAGCATTGTTTTTGATTACACTATATAGTAATATATATATATATATATATATATATATATGAACAAATTTTTTTATAAAAATCTGAATGTAAGCTTGATGATTGTAAGGTCAATTATTTTGAGGAAGAACTCATATTCCCTTTCTGTTTCTGGGTAGTTATCTTGGGAATGAAAACCCAGAGGCAGAAACAGAACTGATTATCACCAGCATTAGTATATTGATCATGTAGCCCTGATGTTAATAGGTGAATGGCTTTCCCCTTAGACACATCCCGCATGGACTTCTGTGGCAGGTGGGGAGCATCGTCAATTAAACCCATAGGGTTTTTTATGGATATAAAAAATAAAACTCAAGCAAATAAAAATAAAAATCAAACCTTAAAGCATCCACATGATGATGACTCCAATCAGAAACTAACCCCCAGTTTTATAGTACTGGAATCAATGAGAATACTCCAATAACTAAGTTGTCTCCCTTTATCATTGAAAAAAAACTCTTGGCTCTCTAATAAAACCAAAATCAGTCACTAGAATGGGTTACCCACAGTACACCACTGACCCATATATATAAATAATTGAGAAAAATCCAACACTCACGGCCAGACGATTGTGTCTAGCATGAAACAGCCCAACACCTTTCAGTGTTGACATCAATGTTCACTTTTATATATATATATATATTATAAGTTAATAGACTTGAAATATGGTTTTTTGCTACACAGTTACAACCATGTTTCAAAAATGGAAGCTAAAAGCCCCGAATTTAATTTTGTACTTAAATTAAAAACATTAGTTCCATTTCATCCTCAAGCGAATTTTGGAGTCCAAAATTCGCTTGAGGATGAAATGGAACTAATGTCTTTATGTACAAAATTAAATTCGGGGCTTTTAGCTTCCATTTTTGAAACATGGTTGGAACTGTGTAGCGAAAAACCATATTTTAAGTCTATTAACTTATAATATTAATGCTCTGTAAATTTACATTGATCACTATTTTGTAAAAATAAAAATATCTATAAGAACACCAGATTATATATCTTACTGTTCTTTCTTTTTATTAATATACATATATATATATATATATATTTTCAGAGTATATCTGTAAAGTACAGAATGAATAAAATGACAAGAGTAAAAACTATTCTTAGTTAATGTGTTTTGTCCTCTAAGCGAATTTATCTAGGCAAATGTGGGATTTATTTTGTTGCACATGTTTATATACAAGAGCAAGGATGTCATTGGTTTATCAAGGCTTTTACATTTGAGAATATTCATGAATATTCATCAGGTCAGTCAAAACATGTGAAAGTCACAAAGTGGCATAATTCAAAATCTGGTAAGACAAAAGTAAGTGAGTAATATTCAAGTAATATTTATTTATTTTTATAAATTAATATTTTTTAAATTGTGATCAGATTGACTAAAAATTTCATGATCGGAAGATTACTTCTTTGCATAAAACATGTCAAAGCAGTGTCTCTTGAGTATTTTTAAGTTATATTTCTGCTCTATTGTAGATGATTTTTGGTACCAAATTTTCTCATTTCGATTGGGGGCAATTTGTCATTCCAAATTAAGTTTACCTAAGTTGTGATTTTTTTTTTTTTCTTTTGGCTAATTTACCTTGATTTTTCATAAGTTCAATAATTCTGACTATTATCCATCTCTGAGATATATATATATATATATATATATATATACGGGTTACACTGTGTGTGTGTGTGTGTGTGTATATATATATATATATATATATATATATATATATATATACACACACACACACACAGTGTAACCCGTATATAAGAGAGTTGTCGGGACCGGATAAGAAGTCTCTTATATCCGGGTTTCTCTTATATCAGGGTTGGGTCTATTTTGTTTAGGTAAGTATGGCTCTAATTTGAGACCAGAGAAAATCTCTTATATCTGGGTTACACTGTATGTACGTATGTATGTATGTATATATATATATATATATATATATATATATATATATGTGTGTTTGTTATGAATACACTCCAATGGGTACACAGGATGTGTGTTGTTGTGCATAGTCATGGCAAATTTGGGATTATTTCTCAGAAAATATACATGTTTAAATGCCTGTCTGACATGCTCTTGGGTGACGTCTTTCCTGCGGTCGACTGTCTTTTCAGCTGTGACTGAGACTTTTCCTCGGTCATCATCTGGTCTATTTCCAGATGTCGCTGCATAATTCAGAATGAAATTTGTTCTGAATACACCCCAACAGGTGTGCATGATTGCCTCATCAGTAATGTTATTGACTTGAGGCCATGACAAGTTTCGGGTCTTTCAACATCATACTTGTTCGCCCAAGCAGCCCTACTGGAAAGAACCTATTCCAGCAGGTGATCCTGAAGCAAATGTTTATCAAGCATGCAACAAGAAACATATAAAGAACTGCTAGTGCTGATTTTGAAATAGCAAGCAGCCAATCAGAAATGACCTATGTCACTTCCCCCTCAGCCATGATGAGACAAAAGGAAATCAAACTGAATGCTCGTCTATTTTCTATTTGGTTCAACACTCACAAAGACCCACACTTGCAATGAACACTGCTTGATATAATTTCTACTTGTTGCCAGGAAAGTTTTAATTTCCTATGAAACAATATTTCAAAAAAACAAACATACACATTTGCTGGGAAAGGAATTATGATAAGAAATTATTTTTCTTGTGGGACAACTAAAAAAAAAAGTAAAAAAAGACCCTCCCTTATATATATGTAGACATGCCTGAGTTGCTATTCCTGACTGATAATTAAAAATACTAAAATGAGATACCTTACTGAAGGTTGCACCTTCTGATAAGAATCGAACTTGTATTCCCTTTTCCATCAGGAAAACCACTGCTATGTGCCACTATCAATTCAGCAGTCACAGTTTTTTAGTAGGACTTCTTGATTCAAGCTAGTAGTTATTTTTGTGTTTAAAAAATTAAAAACAAAGACAGGATTAACAACCCAAATACATAAAACCACTAAAAAATGTTTATAGTAATTATAATGTTTGATTAAAAATACCCATATTCACACACACACACACATATATATATATATATATATATATATATATATATATATATGCACACACACACCTATGTTTACAGTATAACTCAAGAGTTTCATGGTTTTCCCATTCATCAGGTACAAAAGTTATGAACTGTTCAATATGGTTGTTTCTATACCCCATATCTCTGTTTAACTACATTGAAAACTGTTTTGTTTACACCTCTGATTAAATAAATTGTTATTTGCCCAACTGTATGGTTGATCATATCTCTTTATTTTGTTCATTTCTACATCTCTATCTATCTATCTATCTATCTCTCTCTCTCTCTCTCTCTCTCTCTCTCTCTATATATATATATATATATATATATATATATATATATATATATATATATATAACCAGTATATCTTCATTCAAACATATTTCATCGAATAATATAGACACATTGTTACCATTTATTTTGATATTGATCCTTTCCAATTATCTAATCAGTTTCTTGTTATGAAGATGAAATTCATCAAGGAAGGTGCTGTGGTTTTTTCTAACCCAAATACTTTTGATCTTTTCCAAGATTATCTTCAGTGGTAAATTATAAACACAAACTTATTGTAACTGCGATAAAATCCACATTGCATTATGAAGGTGATTTTTAAAAACAAGGATGAGTGCACTCTGTAATTGTTTAAAAATTTAAAATTTATCCACTGTAGCCATTGAATTTTTTGCAAAACAAGCATTTCAATATAAGGGAGCTGACTAGAAATTGGTAGCATGCTAAATTGCATTAAATGTTTGTTATATGCACTTCAATACATTGCTACTACACTCATAATAAATTTCGTTAAGTGTTGGTTGGTTGATTTTGATATAGAGGACCTTGAGAATCTGAAGACTTTGTTTATTATTTTCATGGTTGTAGTATATTGGTATCTGCAAATATTCTGCTGAACATAAAATGGGGAATTGGTTTTCTATTTTTATTAAGTAGAAATTGATTTACTCCATATTGATATAATAATTTAAAAAATTCCTTAAAAACTTAAGCACAAAAAACTTTTAATAGTAAGGAGTTAGCAAAATGTCATAATTTTTTACAGTATCAATAAAGTAGTTACAATATTAATTCTATAAGAAATGAGCTGAAATTAAATTTAAAGGCTGCTTTGGTGGCTTTTAAATGAATATTTATAATGTAAATATTTGTCTATATTACCTACCATTTCTAAAATGATACTTGAAACATGATTTTTTTTTTAATTTTGAAGGAAAAAAATATTTAGACTAATGTTGTTTTCATGAAAAAGATTTTTTTTTGTATATTCAAACAATAGCACATGAATAGTAATTGAAAGTATATGTTTGAGCTCCATTAGGAAAACTTTTTTCTTTTTTTAATCATTTTAACCCAAACAAGGTGATAAAGCCACTAAGGAAACTGTGAAAACATAGCTAAGGAGAAAGGACACCAAAAAGATCAGGATTAAAGGAGACAAAAGAGGCACTTAAATTATTGAAGATTTTAGTTGACAGGAAAACCTGGAAGAGAGTGTTACAGGCAAGAAGTACTTAAGAAGAAACTAGTAGAATAAAAACATATATTTACATGTAGTAATTCCACTTGTAAAATGATGAGACTTGGCCACCAATCTTGTTAAATTCATGAAGTTGAGTTAGCAAAGAGGAAAGCTCATCAATTGCTCTGAAAATATAGAAAAGGCACAGGGATGCAATGTTACAGTGGTGGCAAAGTTATTGAAGTTGAGATGTCAGATCAGGACTGATAACATTGCAGATTCTTCTTTTGATTCTGTTGAGAATCTCTAGATGAAATATAAACTGTCCCTGATTATTTTTTGGACGTCAGTGTTCCATATTCTTTCCAAAATATGTATGACTATAAAAAATGAGAGCATTTTATGATTACAAAATTTTTACATTTGAGTCTCTAAATATATTTTTTCAGTGACTGTTATTGAACTCATTTTTTTTCTATGACATCGATCTTTTCACTTCTTGACTTTGTAAACATCCTAGATCAATCTGCCATTGTCATAATAAAAACACTGCCACATTTCACAACAGTGCAAGAAAGATATCTAGAAAGATGTTAGAAACACGAGACAAAAAAATACACACTTGGTATATTATATAGATAAGTCCCTGGCAAATTTATGTAAAGTCCCACCATAAGCAATCGGTGTTCTACTAATTTGGTTAATGTTCACAAAGATTGTTAATTAGTTGTTAGATCTTTTTTTGCACAAATAGAACATCTTTAGAACAAGAAAAACTTTTTTTATTTAATTAAATGTGGTTCTTCTTAGTAAAAGAAATTCTTTTGCCCTCAGAAAATTCATTTGATCTGAGACAGCTTTTATATACTTAATAATAAATAAATCAGAAATGAAAATAAATAATAATAATAATAATTTTTTTTAATCATTTCACTCCAAGTAAGACAACAAAGTCACTAAGATGTAGGAGGTTACTGAGTGTGAAAGAAGATAAGAAAAAGAAAAACATTATTAAGCAGCAAGAACAATAAAATAAATTAAGAAGATAGAAGATAACAATTGACATTGCCTGTCTATATTTTTGAGATGCGGTATTTTAATTACTTACATATTCAGACTGTTGTCCTCATATTTATTGTCATATTCACAATGTTTCAGCCATTGTACACTATGGCTCTCTACACAACTCTGGGTCAAGTCACTGGATCCAACCAACACTTTTATCCACTGGGCGATGTGTCGTTGGAGAGTTGAATTAAAGAGAGATAACTGAGACATCCAGAATCTCACAGGCCGAATAGAGGGAAAGAGAGACAATGCATGACATATCTAGTGGGCTTAAGCAAGTGGTTGGCAGAATGTGGAATTAGGACAATCTCCCCTGGTGGACAAAATAAAGGGTTCAGTTTGAAATTCCAATTACCTGAAGAACATTGAAATATTGTAAATTTGGCAATAAAGATGAGGACAAGTCCTAACAATGTAAATAATATAAACTGACATTGCATTTAAATTTTTGAAGATCAGACTTGACCAGAAAGCAATCAACTGAAAGAGAGTTCCACAAGTAAGAAGTGTTATAGAAGAAACTGCTAGCATAGAACTTGCTGTTATATTTAACCATTTCATCTGTAAAATGATGAGGTCACACCATCAATCTAGTACTGTATTTAAGTTCATAGTCTAGATACCAAAGAGGAAAGTTCATCAGAACAATTACCATGGAAATATTTATAAAAAAAGCAGAGGGAAGGTACTGTATGGTGGTGAAAAAGTGATATAGTGATCTTTAGTGTTATTAAATATGTTCCATTTGATTCAGTCCAGCATGAAACTATAAAAATCACCCGAGGATATCAAGCATGGAAAGAATTGTTACAGGAATGGCATCATGTGAATATCATATGTTAAAATCACTTGAAAAGTTGTTGAAAATCTATGTTGATTGGATTAGCAAGTTTTCTCAGTTAGACTTAGTAAGTGATGCTGGCTATCAAACATTAAACCTGCTATGAAATCTTGTGCGCTATACAATGAAACATTACCAATGATAAAATGGGTGGAGGTACAATGTGCATATGTATATGACTATTCTGGGTGTGGAAGATTAAAAAAAGGAATAGTTGAACATGAGGAAAGTAAAGCATCTTGAAAAGATTTATTACATTTTCTAATCTACTGTCATTGAAAAATATAACAAAGCTTCTTAATTTCTCAACTTCCAGGCAAAATGAACTCTATGTGCAAGAAATAACTATATTGAAATTGCAGTTCAGCTCAAATCAAAAAATAATCACACTGAAATTTCAGTTCAGCTCAACTCAAAGTAATAACCACATTGAAATTGCAGTTCAGTTCAACCTAAAGAAATGATCACACTGAAACTACAATTCAGCACAACTCAAAGAAATAAAAACATTAGAGTGAGAAGAAGGGACTATGCATAAAATACAAGAAGACAATGTATGGTCATCAATAAAAGGATGAGCCTGAAATGCAATTTACAGGTCAGGAACACTAGAATCAAGCAGACACAGATGTTTAAATATCTGGGAAGTGTTTTGACAGAGGACGGTGAGTGCGACATTGAGATCTGGAGACTTATTGAGATGTCCAAGGATGCATTCCAAAAGCTGGCCTGAATATTGCAAGACAGGAGGATTTCTTTGGTAACAAAGAAAAGAATACTGAGCTGTTACGTGACATCTGTCTTTTATGGCAGCAAATGTTGGACGATTTCCTCAAAGATGAAGAAGAGACTCTGGTTCTAGAGAAGGATGCTAAGGATATCATGGACTGAGTATGTGAGAAACAATGAGGCCTTGAAGATGATGCAA
>OZ010573.1:118401444-118426444 GCA_963932145.1 Acanthosepion lycidas
TAAGAAATATAAAGTTCTGTAGGCTACTGCTATTGACTAATGACTAAGTCTGCATACTTAGACTTATGTATGAAGAACATTGGCAGCTTTTTTTCTTTTTTACTTCATTCTCATTCATTTCATTCACTGTTTTTTTTTTATCCTTCATCTTTATCTTTTTTAATACCCATAACAAAAAAAATAGTCAATACAGACATAAAGGTCTAGATCATAGTGTTTTTTACTACTTCATTTTAATATATATATATATATATATATATAGGATGCCAAAATTTTCTCAGCATGACCCAATTCCCAAAACCTGACCAAATTACCAAAGATTTAATTTTTCCTTTTAATACCTTTTTATTCAGTCCCAAAATTTCAGTACTTCTTTCATTTCACAGTGTGTATATATATATATATATATATATACGGAATGAATTCCAATAACCAACAATTACTATTCTTAAAAGAGTGCTCAATATATATATATATATATATATATATATATATACAAATACTCTCTCTCTCTCACACACATATAGAAAGGATGTTTAAAAGTTCCTGACCTGACTAAATTCCCAAATTCTGACCAAATGTCAACCTCAGATTTTTTGGGAAAGAATCTTCTCAACACCCGCATATATTGTTATTACCTCAAACTTTATTTTTAGTGGATACCTTGTATTTGAATAGTGTAGTAATATATTTATAATATGTCTGTAGCAATCTGTTTCACATTCCTCACTGCCACGGCTTTGTCCTTGAACCCTACAGCTGTCTCATAAAATCTGTCAGATTTTATGTGTGCCTCCGTCAGTTATGCAGATTTCTTTTTTCATGCCCACCTACAGCCATTTTATTAGTCCTAAGTCATTAGGTAATTTTCATGACCGTGTATGACACAGGTGACTTTGTGCCTCTTTCTTCAGGGTGATAGGCCAAGTCCATTACAAAAAGGCACTCCCATTTATTTCAAACAGTATTTATTTTGTCTACTGCTTTGTGTATAGAAGAAAACTTAAAAAAAAAATATGTGTTCTGTGGTGGGATTCAAACCTGCATGCCTTTTGCCAGAGGAACCACCTGATCTCACATGCTTTTACCAAACGCTTATGTAGAGCTTAACAATCAAGCAATGTTCTCTATTTATATTATTTGAACTATTGTCATCTTTGTTGCCATATTTATCACAACATTTTGCCTTCTTCAGGTGGTTGGAATGTCAAACTGAACCTTTTATTTTGCTTGCTGGGTTAGACTGTTCTAGTTCCACGTGCCATGTCTAATGGATATCAGTTATCAGTTATCTCCTGTTAATTCCCCTCTTTCAAGTCCAGAAATATAGACAGATACCCAAGCAATATTCTATTTTGCCTTTAAAGCATTTGTTTAGATTTTTCTTGAAACAATATGTTCAATTAAAATATAATATTTATTATTTATTTAGAAATTGCTTTGTTTATGTTCCAGATATGCAAAAAAAAAAAAAGAATTTTATGCTTGGCTGTTTGATCAGATTTTGGCAAGTGGCTTAGACAGAGAACCTTTTAGCACCTCCCTTGTATGTGACTAAATATACAATATCCATAGAGACCCCACCTCATTTGCAATATATAGTCATGATGATGATATATGTATACAGATGTACATGTTGCCGTGTGTGTGTGTGTAATATATACATATATATATATATATATATATATATATATATATATATATATATATATATACACAAACACACACTAAATTACCAAAATCTGATCAAATGTCAACATCAAATTTTATTTTTTGGGGTGGGGGGGTGACCTCCTTAGTAATGAACAAAATCTTTACAGTAACTTGTGTGCATGTGTATATACAAACACACACATTATTATGAAATATTGTACAACCGTCAATAAATAGTACATTCTTAAAAAACATCTTTCGGTCTACAAACAATTATTTCGTCTTCAAGTTTTAACTTTAAAGGAAAGAATTACAGCCTGATGATGGAAACATGGTCTTCAAAAGTACTCGCTCTCTTAAAAAAGATATACACTAGAAACATCTGAGAACAGTTTTATAAATGAGGATCTCATCATTCAATGGATTAACAGTATTTTAATGCATACATTATGTTCTACTAGCAAAGTGATTTCACCATTAATCGCATTAATATTGCTCATTGAGTCTATGTATGATAATTTCTTTATATATATATATGAAGTCAAGTCACTCTATCTAACAGCACTATCTGCTACATGCTCAAGGTGTTAGTGACACTGATTTCCCTACCACCCTTTTTCTGGTGAGAGGGTGACTAGACACTCAACAGAATTAATTACAAGACCTGTCAAGTGGTGGATGGATCCTTTCATGAGATCATCAGTCATCTGACACAGGCATAGGCTTGTAGAAATACCTGGTTTAGTGTTCAGGTGTGTGTTAAGCTCCCTGGGAGTGTTGGACCCCTTAGCTTTCATTAAGGCTTCCATCTAGGAAAAGGAAAACACTGATGTGACTTATGGAGCTTGATAACATTGACATGATGTTGACTGGTTCTTCTCTTTGGGTATATGCTGCTGTTCTTGCATAAAGAGTAGGAATAACCAAGTGATATATCTTTCCCCACCCTAAAAATATCAGGTACAAGCATTGCTCACTATTGTAAGTCAATACTTAGTTTTGTAATTATGTCTTGACAGCAAGGTGGCAGCTATGGTATATGCGTATGTGAATATGTATATTTATTTGTATATTTTTGTCTATATTTCTGAAATATTTTCACCATTCAGACTGTTGTCCTCATCTTTATTGTCATATTCATGACGGTTCAGCCATTCTATACCCCAGCCTTCTTGAGATGATATACATTAGAATTTTGAACCCAACCTTTTATTTAGTCCAAGGGGTAGATTGTGGCATATGGAATTAGAACAAGCTACCCACCTTAGACTAAAGGATTCATTTCTAAATTCTATTTATGTATGGATCAGCTCTTCTGCAAAGATCAATGTATTGTTAGATATGATACTCTGTTCCTTTGCAAAACTATGTGCTCTGTGCAAAAAATGTTACACAATATACTTATCATGTGTCTAGCTGTTTATTTCCACATAACTAAAGTAAGAAAAGTGAGAAGAGGAAGAAGGAGAAAAAGGTAGAGGGTAAGTAAAAAAGCTAGAGAGAAATGAAAAGCAGTTGAAAGAGAGAAGTGGAGGGCAATGAAAGATAGAAAGAAAAACCAAACTACCAACACAACTTTTAATAATCTTACGGCATTTATATTAGGTGAAAATTTAATTTTTCATATTTATTTTTAGTATGATATTCATCTTCTATAAGTTGATACTAATATACTAATATAGAGATACTAATGAAAGAGCAAAAATTCTATCAATGTATTGCAATAAAAAAGAAACATTGGACATGATGAGAATTTATGAGCAACAATCAATCTTCAGTCATTTTTTTTTTAAGAGTTAGCTTTTTTCTCTTTTCACAGGGATTTGACAAACACAGGGATTAAAGTATTTAAGTCAAATAACAAACGACAAAAGGAATATATTTTTGTAAAGAGTCTTTTGGGAATTTAACGATTACAAATGATTGTTTTAAAAAATAAAAAATAATATACTTTTCTTTCATTTTATTCTCTTTGACAATTCTATAAATATTTTCATGGTATTGTTTTGCTGAGTTTTTCTCCTTCATACCTGAACTTTATAAATTTAAATGCAGTACCAGATTAATAACTAATGTCTCATAATTTCACCATTGACATTTCTAACAACCTAAGTTATATACTAATTGTTTACTTTCTGACACTTCACACTTGTGAAACTCTCTTCTGGCTTTTTATTTCCTGTTACCTATAATTGTCAAAAATTGAAATGCGGTGGCAGTTGTCATCTGTCTCCTTGAATATGTTCTTTTATTGTCCTCTTTCTTTCTTTCACTCTCGGTAACCCATTGCATCCTAGTGGCTTTTATTGTCTTGCTTGGGGGTAAATGATTAAAAAGATAATTGATCTTCTATCTCAGTAGTGCAAGGGTCCACCATAGAATTTTTATGGACTGATTATATGAAAAATATCATAAAATGTTTTCAAGTTCTGGTGTAGGCAAAATATGTATATAAAAAAAAAGAAATAGAACAATATAAACTATGTGCAAAAGTGGCCAGCATTCATTTTTTAATTCTACAAGCAGAATGTACAATTGAATTTCTTTTTTTAATGGATACATTTTACAAACAATTAAAAAAAAAACTATGAGAGAGCATAACATTTGTTAGCCCTGAAAGAAAATGTTAAGATTAATTAACAGTAGGACATGAATAGAGCTGAAGATCTAAAATACGGTCAAATGGTCAAAGAACTTGAAAAAAACGCTCATGAAAGAAATAGCATCAGTTAATGATTATAAATAAAAGTGAGATCACAACTATTTTAAGTGATAGCAAATTAAGAACACTTAGTATCATTTCCATCTAATTGATTGAAACTACTTCAGTTTTAAGGATGATGAAAATACTGAGAGAATAGTGATAGCAATTTGAGAACACTTGGTATCATTTCTATCTGATTGATTGAAACTACTTCACTTTTAAGGTTGATGAAAATACTGAGAAGAGTGATAGCAATTTCAGAAAACTTGGTATCATTTCCAACTGATAGATTGGTACTACTTCAATTTCAAGGTTAATGAAAATACTGAGAAGAGTGATAGCAATTTGAGAAGACTTGGTATCATTTCCATCTGATTGATTGAAACTACTTTTAAGGTTGATGAAAATATTGAGAAGAGTGATAGCAATTTGAGAAGACTTGGTATCATTTCCATCAGATTGATTGAATCTATTTCACTTTTAAGGTTGATGAAATTACTAAGAAGAGTGATAGCAATTTGAGAAGACTTGGTATCATTTCCATCTGATTGATTGAAACTACTTTTAAGGTTGATGAAAATACTGAGAAGAGTGATAGCAATTTCAGAAGACTTGGTATCATTTCCATCTGATTGATTGAAACTACTTTTAAGGTTGGTGAAAATACTGAGAAGAGTGATAGCAATTTGAGAACACTTGGTATCATTTCCATCAGATTGATTGAAGCAACTTCACTTTTAAGGTTGATGAAAATATTGAGAAGAGTGATAGCAATTTGAGAAGACTTGGTATCATTTCCATCTGATTGATTGAAACTACTTTTAAGGTTGATGAGAATACTGAGAAGTGTGATAGCAATTTGCGAATACTTGGTATCATTTCCAACTGATTGATTGGAACTACTTCAATTTTAAGGTTGATGAAAATACTGAGAAGAGTGATAGCAATTTGAGAACACTTGGTATCATTTCCAACTGATTGATTGGAACTACTTCAATTTTACGGTTGATGAAAATACTGAGAAGAGTGATAGCAATTTGAGAAGACTTGGTATCATTTCCATCTGATTGATTGAAACTACTTCACTTTTAAGATTGATGAAAATACTGAGAAGAGTGATAGCAATTTGAGAACACTTGGTATCATTTCCATCTGATTGATTGAAACTACTTTTAAGGTTGATGAAAATACTGAGAAGAGTGATAGCAATTTGAGAACACTTGGTATCATTTCCAACTGATTGATTGAAACTACTTTTAAGGTTGATGAAAATACTGAGAAGAGTGATAGCAATTTGAGAACACTTGGTATCATTTCCATCTGATTGATTGATACTACTTCACTTTTAACGTTGATGAAAATACTGAGAAGAGTGATAGCAATTTGAGAAGACTTGGTATCATTTCCATCTGATTGATTGAAACTACTTTTAAGGTTGATGAAAATACTGAGAAGAGTGATAGCAATTTGGGAAGACTTGGTATCATTTCCATCTGATTGATTGAAACTACTTTTAAGGTTGATGAAAATATTGAGAAGAGTGATAGCAATTTGAGAAGACTTGGTATCATTTCCATCTGATTGATTGAAACTATTTCACTTTTAATGTTAATGAAAATATTAAGGAAAGTAATAGGAACCTGAAAACACTTGGTATCATTTCCATCTTATTGATTGATACCAGTTTATTGTTGAGTGAAAATATATATTAATAACTGAGATGATGATTTTAATTGTAATAAGTGATAATTATTATAATGATAATAATTGGATGAAAGAAAAAATACTCAGATTGCCATTATTTCAGAGTCTTACCTGTAAGTTTCTGTTTTCAATTATTTTACCTTAAGCAGGACAATAAAGTCACAAGGAATTACTGTGTGTGGGAAAATATGACAAAGAAAGCACAAAAGAAAAACAGGAATTAAGTGGACTGAAGATAACAAGTTACACTGTATTTATGTTTTTGACGATCAACACTAGTTGTAATGGAGGAATTCAGAAGAGAGTTCCACAAACGAGAATTGTGAAAAAAGAAACTGTTAGCATAAATCTCATGGTTAGATCTTGGTAATTCAACTGTGAAAACCTCAACACCAATGCAGTACTTCACTTAAATACATAAATGAGGAGTTCATCAGAACAATTACCATGAATGTATTTATAGAAAAATCATAGGGAAGCTATGTTACCGTGATTGGAAGGTGACTGAAGCTGAGATGCCAGATCAGGACCAGTAATACTGCTGATTCTTCTTTTGATTTTATCAAGATTCTCTATATATACAGCAGGAGCACCAAACTAGATATATCAGCAATATTCAAAGCCTGAGCAAAACGTAGACTAATAAATATGCAAGATAAATTCTGAAGAAAAAAATTCTCTAGAACAACACAAAGACCCAAATTTCTTAGCAGCACACCTAGAAGTGGGTTCAATATAGTCTTTCCACTTCATATCAACTGAGAATGTTAGACAGAAAAGGTGCAACATGTCACTCTCAAAGAGGTTAGCATCAGCCACGTTGATGGGAGGCAAGAAGCGGGTCTTTCAGATGATTAATAGAGAGAAGTTTTGTTTTTGGGCATTAAAATTAACGAGCCATTCCTTGCTCCAGTTAACAACAGATCAGCTGCCAATTTTAACTCATTGAACTGATCAGACTTACTATCAAGACAGGAGTAAATGCTTGTGTTTTCAGCATAGATACCAAGTTGAGAACTGACATAATCAGAATGGACTTTGATGAAAATTAAGAACAAAGCAGGTCCAACGATAGAGCTCTGGAGGACACTTACCTTAGTACAAAAAGATCTAGAAGAGTGGCCTTTCAGGACAATCTCTCATTTTGCAATTAGATACGAAAGGTTGAATCAGTTCGAAATTTGTCCAGAAATACCTTAGAATTTCAACTTGTGGAGAAAACCAGTATGCCAAACCCTGTCAAGATGTCCAAAGAAACAGTTCAAGCTTCACCATTCTATCAGCAATATTCGTTAGTACATCAGCAGTTGACCTAAAGAATCGAAAGTCATATTGCTTGTTTAAAAGAACTCCTTGCACTGTGAGATTCTTAACCTACTTGGAGTTGACTAGGGCCTCAAGAAGCAAAAAGAAGTAGAAGACTAATATGCCAATAGTGTGATGAGTCAGATGGTTCACTGAGTTTTTAAAGACTAGGATAACAGAGGAGGATTTCCAAGAAGCAGGAAAGCAAGAGGCAGTGATGCATTTATTTCACAGTTTAGAGAGAACAAGAGCCAGTCTGGGAGCACATATCTTGACGACTATTACAGAGATATTATCAGGTTCACATGATTTGTGGGGATCCAGATTAGATATGATAGCAGAAACCATGGACGGAGTTAGGCCGTAGATGAGTCAAGAGTAGAGTTTGCGAAGAACTTATGAGCAAAAAAACTTGCTTTATCAGCAGAAGATGTTAACACTTCAAATTGAGTAAAGAGAGGAGGAATAGAGAACTTATTCTCAGTACTCTTTAATACACTATTATAGAGAAGACTTATTCTCAATACTCATTAATACACTATTACAAAGAAGACTTATTCTCAATACTCATTAATACACTGTTATAGAGAAGACTTATTCTCAATACTCATTAATACACTATTATAGAGAATACTTATTCTCAATACTCATTAATACACTATTATAGAGAAGACTTATTCTCAATACTCATTAATACACTGTTATAGAAAGACTTATTCTCAATACTCATTAATACACTGTTATAGAAAGACTTATTCTCAATACTCATTAATACACTGTTATAGAGAAGACTTATTCTCAATACCCTTTAATACACTGTTATAGAAAAGACTTATTCTTAATTCTCTTTATTATTGCATCGATAGTAGACATGAGAGCCAAAGTTGTTAGAAGCTATAAGGTGCCTCATTCTATCAGTGAACAAAGACAAATGCTTCAAAGACATGTTTACATTTATTAGCTGCAGCCTTGAATAGATGTATGTTGTGATTGGACATGTCACAGTGGAATAACTAGAAAATAGTGGGCTATGGTAGCTGAATGGGCTGGGGTGAACCATAGAGAGGATTTTGATTTCACTTGGTATTTCAGAGAGAGTACAAAAACATAGCTGAATCACCAGACGTGGTGTGGCAGCAATATTTAAAGCATGAATGAATAGCAGATTTATAAAATTACTTGATTATGAGTGTAATCTTCTACTTGGGCTAGCTAATTCCTGTTTCAGATGCTGCCTCAGGCACATTTGTATTTCTTCGGCACTCATAGAAACAACCTGTGGTTTATACTGTAACAATGCTGAATGAATGCCAGTTCCAGTTTCTGGGATAGAGCAAATAATCTAGCATAATCAACAAATCTGAATACAGCTAGTATATTCAAACCCATAATTATGATGTCGTTGTACTAGCACAACCATTGCTAGATTCAGAACAATTCCATCTACCCATTTTCCTTCACAAGGCTTGGATCAACCTGTGGTATGGTTTTCAGGCTCCTCTCAACAATAATGGACCATAACACCTAGGCCAATATTTTAAGAAGTCCCTTGCATGACAAAGTTACTATGGTGAGATTTGAACTAAGGTTTCCTGGTCAGAATGATAACCTTCTACCCACTTAGCCATGTGCCCATAATCTGATTTACCTAACAAGCATTGAAAATCCAAGGTAACAAAATTCAAAATTTAATAATGAGAGTATTTCAGAAGTTGCCCAATTTGGCAACTCTGGACTCCAGTCAAATTTGCTACTTGATGAGATCATCAGATACCATAGGTTATGTAGAGTGAGTAGCCATGGTCAATTGCAAAATAAGTAACAGAACTGTCCAATAAACAGAATTGACAAAGTTTGTAATAAGCAATAACAAGAAAAGAAAAGGGTAAAAAAATAATACAAAGCAAACAATATATGCAAGGCAAATTAACAGTAATAAGGCAAAGCAACAGTAATATGGCAAAAAGTTCAAACTAAGAATTGGTGTTGACACACAAAAACAAGTTCAGACAAGTGAATGTAGCATTCTGACTTCAAGACAAGACAGACCAGAACTGCATCAGATAAAACTGAGAGCTGGCCCATTTGCTAGGAAAAAATCCCAGTATGGGTTTGCATGCTTCTGCCTATAAAATGAAAATGGGAAAGTATTTTGCAGTCGTTCCCCATAGGATTGAAAACAACAGATTATATGGTAAGATTATGTATTAACAACAAAATACTTCTGACTCACTTAATATACACCTACCATGTCTTTGAAAATGATTGATCAATAGAAGCATTGGAATATATTAAGTAGAAAAGATATTTCAATTCCATTTTCATTGGATTGGCGCAAAATTAGAATCCCTAAAACCAGGTTTATATTATGTTAGATAATGAAATGTACAAAATACCAAGAAGAGGAACAGATATGTTGCTCTGAGTGTAGGAAGAGAGACGGGGAATGACACTTTGGTCAATTAAAAAATTTAGCAGGTCAGTGCTTGTTAGTCCAGTTAAATTATGGGTACATGACCATGAGACCTGAGTTCAACATGGTCACAGCGCACAAATATTTTGATTCTAGTTAGAAATGCCAATCCATTTGTTATCCTGGTTAAGATGACAAACTACATCTGTCAGCAAGGCCTCTGATCAGGAGGTTTTGAGGAGCATGAAACCACCTCTTAATTGCTAGTGTTCTCAAGTCTACTCTAACCTGTGGTGGAGCTATAGGGTCCCAGCTATAGGCAAATAGTTAACCCCCAAACTGGGGTCAAAACACTATGAAAGTGTAAAAATAGGTTTTAGTACCAGCAATATATTTTTTGTAAAAAATGATTACCAGCAATGAATTTTTGAAGGAAGAAATTATTACCAGCAATGAATTTTTGAAGGAAGAAATTATTACCAGCAATACATTATAATCAGCAATATATTTCTAAAAAAAATATTGCCAGTAATACATTTTTGAAGGAAAAATATATTACTGGCAATACATTTTTGGGGGAAAAATGTATTACCAGCAATACGTTTTTGGAAAAATTATTACCAGCAATAAAAATCACATTGGCATTAAATAACCCATTGAGATTGATATGCTGTAAAACAAAACAAACCAAACCAATCCATTTTTTTTTTTTTTTTTTTTTTTCTCCAAATAAAAGACTTAAGAATCACTTAATGTAGAGAGTTATCTTGCCTTTCCAAAGAGCATTAATGCAAAGTAAATGCAAACTCCTCCAGCCACATTTTGAACAGATTTCAATTTCTGTACCATTAACCAATCTGACCTCCTGAACTCCACAATCCATATGCGAAGAGTTGATAAACCCCAGAAAATGAATCAATCAACCAATTCTTCAGATGTCTATCAATTCAGGGAACTGAATCTTTATTTCATCTATGAAGATAGATTGTCTAGGGATAGCCTATCTTTTTTCTTTCTTTTGTAATACTAATCACTGATTGTTCCTTCTGTTTCCACAGAAACTGGGTCTATAATCCAGCCCTGGGATTGAACTCACAATTACCATTGAATTAATAAGGAAAAAAAGAGAAACAATTTCCAAGATGAGGAGTTATTTTATTGTTTTCATTCAGACTAATGTCCTCATCTTTCTTGTTACACAACAATTTCAGCTGTAATGTAGTCCAGCCTTATCCAGGTATCTGTTGAACCAGGTTACCTTCAGAGAATTCCTAAATGACCCCTTCATTTAATCTATATGGGTGGATTGTTCTTGTTCTGCTATGTCTAGGGATACATCATCTTATTCTTATTTAGTACTGCTCACTGATTGCTTGTCTTGTTTCCACTGAATCTGAGTCTGTACTTCTGTGACCAGGGCTTGAACTCACAATAACTATGCCACCAAATTTGTGAACCAATGATTTAATTCTCTAAGCTCTTCCCCAACATAACTTTACCAAAGTAAAGATAAGAAATTTCCACCTTCCACACCTGTTATACAGTCACAAAATGATAAATAAGATCATATATCAGTAGGTTTGTAGGTATTTTGCAATATTGTAGTCTATTTTGCAGTATTTCATGATATATCTGGTTTAGGCAATTTATTTTGGTAAACAACTGATTGCAGTTTTTTGATTTGATATTAAATAAACATTCTAGAATTTACATACAAACGAAGACTTGGAAAATTCTGATTGGGTATAAATCCACATCTTCTCCCCCAACTATGGGTTCATTAGTAAGACTGGTATCACTAAACCATTATTATCTAATAAAAACCAAAAAACAAACTATTTACAATCTAAAAGTATTTTCTGGCTTTAAATAACCTGCAAAGAAAGGGTTTGATAAACCATAGAAAACAAATCAATGAATCAATTCTTAAGATGTCTATCAATTCAGAGAACAGTATTTTTATTTCATCTATGAGAGTAGATTGCCTAGGGAAAATTTATCTTTTCTTTTTTTTTTTTTAACACTACTCAGTGATTGACAGTCTAGTTTCCACTGATTCTGAGTTTGTTTTACCCAGCCCTGGAATTGAATTCACAATTACTAATGTATTAATAAAGGAAAAAACCACAACACTGAATCTTGTCACTACCTAGATGGGTAACTCCTTGGAAATACAAGCTACTGTAAGCTTGGATGTGCAGGTGGTGTAATGGATAATAGCATGGAATTGTTAATTGGAGAGTCAAGTTCTAATTAAAGTTGGGTTCATTATATTCATTTACGCCCAAATACCCTTGAGAAAGTTATGAATCCACTTCTTCTGCCTCCAGCTATGGGTTAATTAGTAAACGTTCTATCACTAAATCATTATTATCTCAAAAAAAATAACAAAATAAACTACCTTAGAATCTAAAGATATTTTCTGGCTTTAAATACCTACAAACGGTTTGATAAGACATAGAATATGAATGAATGAATCTTTTTGGTTTTTATATTTAAGATTATTATTTTTAATTTTTCTTTGACAATTTATTCTCTGGAAACATTTAACTTGTTAATATCTACATTGCATTTCATTCTACAAGAAAGAATTGTTTTGCTTCCTCTTTTTCCATGGTTTTATTTTCAAGATATTTCCCATTTATTTGGATTATATCATTCTCTATTGTTTTTCGCTTTTATTTATATTCTCCAGTCTTCTTCTTCTTCTTCACGATCTTGTATTTTTCCTTGCCTTCCTCATCCTTCAACTCCCTCACCTTCCACGCCCACACACAATAGGTTTATCGTACTCACTTCTTCTTTATCAAAGAGTGAGGGGGATAAAACTCTTTCGTCTGAATGACTTTTGTGTAACCATTCTTGCTGAAGCTGACTCTGTTTTCCTCTGAAGAATTATCGAGAAATACTTAATATGTAACTCAGGTTCTGCACAATGGAAATATGCTCGAAAAGAAGTTCTCCCAAAGCCCAGTAAGTGCACTTATGCTCTCTCAGCACACGGCAGCTCCACATTCAGGGTCTAAGGGGGTCCGTCATGTCCCCAGGGGCTGTGTCCATCCAAGATGCCAAGCAAAGATGGGAGGAAGAGGGGGAATACCACATTTGCACCATCTCTCTCTTTCTCTCTCCTCTCACCAAAGCTCACTGCCGTCATCTTGACTAGACCAACCCTGACAGTACAGGTGCGTTCCAACAATCTACAAGCTCATGTCCAGACAAAATGTAAAAAAAAAAAATAAAAAAATGAAACGGGAATATCTAAAGGCATTGATTGATTCTTTGTGCTCTCTACTTTGTCAAAAATTGTGAAGACACTGGGAGAGCTAACTCAGGATTTACAGAAGTGGTTCCTAGCCCATGGGCCGTCGATTGATAAGACAGAAGCGTTACATTGAAGTTGGTGCTCAAGTGAAGTAGGGGAACAACTTTCGACTTCTCTCTTTGTCATTTCAGATGTACATTTTCTAAGTGAAGAATGGAATTCAGAAATGTGGCTTTAATTCTCCCTTTTTATGTTTTTTACTGGGATCTTAATTTTTTTTTTTTCATTTTTTGAGGGTGGTGACAGTAAGAAAGAAGGCACCACTGTAAAAACATAGATGAAATGCCCCCATGTCAATGTATTAATATATATATATATATATATTCACACACACATATATATCTATATACATATATCATCATCATGACTATAGCTTGTAAATGAAGATTCAGATGGGGTCTCTATAGATATTGTAGATTTGTATGATACACAAGGGTGGTGCTAAAAGGTTCTCTATCCAGGCGACTTGCCAAAATATGAGCAAACAATAAAGTATGAAGTTTTTAAATCCTATTTTGGTGGGACAGAGAAATTTTCACCACCCTTTTTGTATATATATATATGTATATTATAAAGAGGTAATCATATAATGAATCAATTAGCAGTATTAATGTAATTAATGGCAAATTCTCTTCATTAACAGACTTAATATGTTCTCTTGTCAGGCTGTAATTTTTTTCATTCTGAATTAAAACTCCAAGATGAAATAAATGTATTGTAGACCAAAAGATGTTTTTTTTAAGAATGTGTTATTTATTAACATTTGAATAATAATTACAGCCTGACGATGAGAACTTGAAGTTTTTAAAAGTACTTGCAGCTCTAAAAAATACACCAGATCCATTTGATAATAATTTTATGCATAAGGATCACATCATTCCATGGATTATTAGTAAGGTAATGTGTATATTAAGTCTGTACATTAATATTGCTAATTGATTCATTGTATGATTACCTCTTTATACTATAAAATATATGCTGCCTAATATAATAAATTTATGTATGCATATATCTCTCTCTCTACATACATACATATATATATGTGTATATATCCCAAAAAAATTTCGCTTGAAGATGGAACAGAGCCTACTTTAACTCAAGTTAATTCAAATATTATTTTGAAGTTTTCGGCTCTTGTTTTGAAACATGAGACCTCTTATGTAACGAGTTGGAATCATATTTTTAAATAAATAATTATATTTATGCTCTACTTTCGTATCGAGCACTATTTTTTTAAAATAATAACAAAAATACTAAGGAATACTTGGATTATTTACCAAACCAGTTTCTTTCCTATTTTCTATAATATTTTCACATATATATATATATATATATATATATATATATATATATATATATATAATATATATAATATGTATATCTAAAAATATATAATATGAAGAAATATAGTCTTAAGGTGTGCTATATTTATGGAATAAAGTGCTCAATATCAGAGATAGAGCGTGTGTAAATATAAAAATGAACATAGAAGTCAACACTTAGAGGCGACAGTCTGTTTCATGCTATATGCAATCATCAGGCAATGTGTGCTGTTATTTTTCTTGGCTATTTATATATATACGGGTTAGTGGTGCATTGTGGGTAGTCTATTATGGCGGTTATTTTACCGGAAGTCGTTTGTTTATTTATTTGGGTTAAATTATATTGCTTGTTTTTATTTTTATTTTTTGTTTCTTATTTTATTTATTTTTTTTTTTTTTTTTTTAATTGGTCTTTTTATTAACATAGTAAAAATTTGTTTCTATCACTTATTTAATAGTTTTGTTTTAGTTTGAGAATTTAATTAAAGCTATTTGTTCGGTTTTGGGATTGATTGTTGTAGTTTATTCTAACTATTATTTTGGCAGGAACAGTTTTTAATTTGTGTTTCGCCCTGTTGGCGGGGCTTCAGAATACGTCGACTGCACCTCTGATGGGAGTAAAAGTCCCCCAAGAGGGCCACCTGTTGGTCGTGGATGGCAACCCGTGATGCCTGGGGACGGGATCCTGGTGGTTGAGCAGACCGTGATCCGGGTGGAAAGAGGTCATGGTCCTGCAACACACCACTTTGGCCCTTACCTGGACTAGACTTATCCCCTTTTCTG
The DNA here is from genome assembly GCA_963932145.1 of Acanthosepion lycidas. Classification (NCBI taxonomy): domain Eukaryota; kingdom Metazoa; phylum Mollusca; class Cephalopoda; order Sepiida; family Sepiidae; genus Acanthosepion; species Acanthosepion lycidas. The sequence goes on from OZ010573.1 coordinate 118,416,654, forward strand.
ATACAGAAAGTAATATCCACCAATGTTCCCACTAAAACAGTGAAGAGCATCCAAAACGGAACACTACTAATAGAGGTAGAGAAGAAACAACATGCCACCTCTCTCCTGAAAATGACCAAATTTCATAATGTGAAAATACAAGCCTACTCTCATCTTAATATTAAATTCCTCTAAAGGAGTAATACAAAGCAGGGAACTCACATTATGCACAATTGAGGAAATTGAAACAGAACTAAAAGGCCAAGGAGTAATTGATGTGAAGAGGATCTCTATAAAAAGGGAAGGAAAAATAATAGAAATAAATACATATATTTTAACTTTCAACACACCTATCATACCAAAAGAAATAAAGATTGGGTATAATATAGAAAGGGTGGAACAATTTATCCCTTACCCTCTTCGATGTTATAATTGCCAAAACTTTGGCCACCATGAAGATGGATGCCATGGACAAATGACATGTGGTAAATGTGGACGAAGAGACCCAGGCCATCTTACAAATGAATGTAAAGAAAAAACTAATTGCGCAAACTGTGAAGGAGATCACCCCTCCTACTAAAGAGAATGTGATGCATTCAAAAAAGAAAAAGAAATTATGACCGTGAAACACACCAAAAACATCTCCTTCCCTGAGGCTCGTAGAATAGTGGAAGGATATATGAAAGGGAAAACATACTCACTGGTTGCAAGAGAAACAACAACCAAATGAGATAAATATGAGGCGTTAGTAGAGAAACTACTACAATTGTGACCAAAAAACTGGCCTAGGTTCATACAAGAAATCAAACCAGCTATAACAAAACCTAAAGTCATCCTCATAAAACAGCCCAACAAAGAGGAAGGGACCAAAGAAATAGCAACAAAATCAATAGCAATATCCATCTCTAATTCAAAGAAAAGAATAACAATTGCAAAGAACAAATTGGACAAGTAATCGAGGAAAAACCTGAGGGTACAAACCCAATCCAAATGGAAGATAACAAAATTATTTCTGCCAAACAAGAACCTACACTACCATCCATATCCAAATCATGACCAAAAAAAAAAGGAAAATCAAATACAAAATAAATTCGAAGACTTAGAATCAATGGATGTCGAAGGAGAGAATCCTCAACTAAACACAGGAAAAAAAATGAACAAATACAGAACCAATTTGAAGTCTTGGAGCCAATGGATACCGAGAATCAGAAACCTCAACCATCCAAACTAAAACAGCTTTCAAAATAAATGACTCACAGAATCCTCCAATGGAACATAAGGGGTGAGAAGGTCAACCATTGTGAATTGATGCTTCTCATTGCCATTTTCTGCCCAGCAGTCATATATTTACAGGAAATGCATCAAAAATCACAAGACTCACTTCACATTAAAAAAGATACATCATACAACTACATAAAGGATCAGAGATAGAGCCTCAGGTGGCTCATCAATTATAGTTAATAACAACATAATTCAAATCGAAATCAAATTAAAGACAAAACTACAAGCAATTGCAGTATTAGTATCACTACAAAAAACAGTGACCTTCTGCTCACTATACCTACCTCCAAATGATACACTGGACAAGAGAGAACTGGATGAACCGATTCGACAATTACCTAAACCCTTCATACTGATCTGATGGGGGGGGGATTTTAATAGTCACAGTGAAATGTGGGGCAATAAGGATACAAACAGAAGAGGGAAAATAATAGAAGAATTTTTAGATCAGAACCAATTATGCCTTTATAACAATGAGGCTAATACATATCTGCACCCAGCAGCTGGAACATTATCGGCCATTGACTTAACAATATGTGATCCCATCATTTACATGAATTATCACTGGAGAGTACATGATGAGACCTGTGGAAGTGACCACTTCCCTATCATATTAGAAGGCCAGGACCCAGAAAGGGACAATAAAACACCTCGATGGAATATTCAAAAGGCAGACTGGCAAGGTTTCCAAAATGCATGTCAAGAAAAATTGACACCAGAATCTAATATAAACAAAGAGGATGATATCACATACTTTACAATCACATTACAATCGCAGAACAAAATATTCCCAAAAGATCACCATCTTCTAAATTCAATAACCCCTGGTTTAACACACAATGGAAAGTAGCTGTAAGAGACAGACGAGCATCCCTTAGGAAATTTAAAAATCGTCCAACCAAAGAAAATTTAGATATCTATAAAAATGATAGAGCTAAGGCATGCAGCACCTTTAAAGAGGCTAAATAATCATCATGGCAGCAATATGTTAGTAAAATGAATTCAGACTCTAAATCTAAAAAAGTATGGGCCATGATTAGAAAAATTTTAGGGAAAAACAACAGACAACCTTACGAACATATCACCCACAAGGGCACCAGAATTATAGATAAAAAAGACATAGCTGAAAACTTTGCTAAAAACTCCTCCTCAAACAATCCTCAAAAAAAAGAATTCCAAACAATCAAAAAGCGCAAGGAGAAAAAAGAAATCAATTTTCATTCAGATAACTCCGAAAACCATTCACGTTAACAGAATTACAAGACGCTTTAAAAAAAGCACATAACACAGCTGTTGGTCCTGATGAAATTCATTACGAATTCCTAAAGCAATTGCCCAGAGGACCAAAAAAATACTTCCTTAAAATCTATAATGATATCTGGACTACTGGAAAAATCCCAAATATATGGAAACAAGCCATAATAATTCCTATGCCCAAACCTTCCAAAAACCCTACGGATCCAATGAACTACTGCCCTATTGCACTCACTAGCTGTGTATGCAAGACTTTTGAAAGAATGGTGAATAAAAGGCTGGTGTGGTATCTAGAAACAAACAAACTGATTACAGAACATCAGGCAGGCTTCAGAAACAAGAGGAACCCTATTGACCACATAGTAAAATTAGAAACATACATACAAGAAGGTTTTATCTAAAAAGAACACATCGTATCAGTGTTTTTTAATCTGGAAAAGGCATATGATACAACATGGAAATATGGGATAATGAAAGACTTGAAGGAAATGGGATTGAAGGGCAGAATGCCAATATGGATAAAAAATTTTATGAGTGATAGAAAATTCAGGGTGAAATTTGGAAATACCCTTTCAGCTTGGAAAGAACAAGAAATGGGAGTGCCACAAGGCAGTATACTCTCTGTAACGCTTTTTAATATAAAGATTAACAACATAATTAAAAACATTAATACTGGAACAGAATGTGCCATATACGTAGATGATTCAATGATATGCTATAGAGCAAAATATATGCGCACAATTGAAAGGCAACTGCAACTAAGCCTAAACAAAATTAATGAGTGGGCTACAAATAATGGATTTAGTTTTTCTAAAGAGAAAACCAAGTATATGCATTTTTGCCAACATCGTAAAATGCATAATGATCCTATACTGAAATTTGGTAAGGACACAATAACCGGGGTTAAACAATATAAATACCTCGGTATTATCTTTGACCAAAAACTCATTTTCATACCCCATATTAAGTACCTGAGGAAAAAGTGTAACAAATCTATCCAACTACTGAGAGTCATAGCCCATACAAACTGGGGAGCTGATAAAAAAAACACTTCTGAAACTCTATCGAACACTAATAAGATCCAAACTGGATTATTGCTGTTTCATTTATGGATCGACAAGGAAATCATATATCAAAGAGTTGAACACTATCCATCACCAAGGGCTCAGACTAGTAATAGGAGCATTTGCCACTACCCCAGTTGAGAGCCTGTACATAGAGGCACATGAACCACCACTGGTAATAAGAAGAGGAAAATTGGCATTACAAATCCTACATACAAGTGCGTCTTTCAGCCACAACACAGAGTTTTGTTTGAAAAAAAAGAAAAGGCCATCAAACCATATGGACTACGAATCAAACAAGGTAAAGATGAAGCCAAAATAGATATATCCATAATTCACAAATCTGTTAGTCTGAAATACCCACCTTGGTTGGTAAAACAACCAACAATAATACTTGACTTAAGCAAGTACTCAAAAGCAAAAACCAACCCAATTATATACCACGAAGAACTTCAAAGTATTAAAGACTAATACCAAAACCACATGGAAATATATACAGATGGATCCAAAGTTGGAGATAAAGTTGCATGTGTCGCAGTGCACAACAAAAACAAACTATTAAAAAGACTCCCTGATAAAGCATCAATCTACAGTGCTGAAGCATCAGCCATAGAACTGGCATCGAATATAATTGAAAACAGTGAAGAAAAGAAACACATCATCTTTACAGATAATAATTCAGTACTAACTGTATTGGAAAATAGAAAAACAGACAACCCTTTAACAACCAGAATCCTAAACAAGATCGATGTAATTACTAAAAATAAAGAAATAGTCTTCTGCTAGGTACCCAGTCATATCAGTATAAAGGGGAATCACCGTGCCAGGAGGCTTATACAATATGTCACATTTTGACAAATTGTTTAGACTTGAAGCAAACTCGCCAAAAGTACTACAAAGAAACAAACCTGAAAGAAGTATTTCTCCAAGTAAAACCTTCAGAAATACTTGAATATATAAGAGAAACTGGTCTCTATAACAAAATCTAGAAGAGATTGGGATAAACACAAATATATTGACGGTTTTTGACGTTAAAAAATATGTAAAAAACCGTCATTATTTTTGCACCACCCTAATATCAAGCTATATACCTCCATGAAACTGCTTACTTCAAGATGCCTACTCAAACCAAGAAACACATTTAAATTAAGATTCTTTGAAAGTCACTCAAAACCATTTTCAGCATAAAGTGACCACTAAGGTTGAGATGCCATAAAATAAAACAGTTAATCAATCATAATTTGGGTTTATTTGGGTTGATTATCTTTATTTGTTTTTTTCTAACGGTAACTTTATCGGGATTGGTTTGTTTATTTATTTACTTGGATGAATTTAGGTCAATTTATTTTACTTGTATATTTTCTCTTTTCGATTTTTAAGTAACATAGTATTTATTTATTTTTTTATTTTTATTTCTATTTTTTATTTTTATTTATTTATTTTTTTTTATCGTGATATAACAGTTATAGCTATTTTTTTTCGTCCAATTTTTAGGTTTAATTTTTTAGTCTAACTAATATTTTGGTCATAATGGTTTGCTACTTTTTTTATTATTTACTTTATTTATTTGGGTTCATTGTTTATTTTTGTTATTATTATTATATTTCGTCTATTCTAACAGGTGTGATTTGGTAATTTGTTTGGATTAATTAATTTTGCTTATTGTTATTTTGTTTATTTGTTTATTTATTTGTTTTTATTTTATTTTTTTCCGTTTTCAATTTTTAAGTAACGTAGTAAAAATTTGTTTTCATGTCTGCATTTTGAGATGAGCTCAGATCTTTTATTTAATAATTTATTTTGGTTTGGAAAAGTAATGATAGCTATTTTTTCCTCCTTGCAAACTTTGCTTGGAGGAATAGACTACCCACAATGCACTACTGACCCGTATATATATATATATATATATATATATATATATATGAAAAGCCGAGAAAAATAACAGCACACGTTGCCTGACGATTGCATATAGCATGAAACAGACTGTCGCCTGTAAGTATTGACTTCTATGTTCACTTTTATATTTAAAATATATATGTAAAGTCATCCAGAGACAGACTGTTTCGCTGTTTCACAGCTCTTTAGTGTGGCTAGATATCCAGTTGCCTCTAGCAATATATATATATATATATATATATATATATATATATATATATAATTTAGGGGACAGAAGTATGACAGACCAGAAAAAGTTTTTACCTGATGCATTTCGTACTTTAGGACTTCATTGGACCACACATGTATATGAACAAAACAGAGACACTGAGAATTTAAATTTAAAAATAATTTTATATATGTATTTGTCAAATATTCTCATATGGAGGATATCTGTAGAAGAGACAAAATTAATTTTTTTATTTTTTATTTATTTTTTAAACAAGAGGAAAAACTATATTTTGCCAATGCGTTTCTTCATCTGAGAGACTTTTGCCTTGATATAGTCCATCAGAGACAAAATTTGTCAGTTAAGTATAGTTTTTCTTTTTTATCCATATATATATATATATATATATTATGAAAAAGAATGTATAAACATAAAAATGTCTTAAAACATACACACACATACACACACACACATATATATATATATATATATATATATATTATGAAAAAGAATGTATAAACATAAAAATGTCTTAAAACATATACATACACACACACCCACACACACACATATATATATATATATATATATACAGGTAAAATGAGAACAAATGGAGTGTAATTCCACTGTACGTAACATTCAATTTAAAAGAGAGTTTAAAACAGTGTTGAGCTAATTATTATTCATTTTAGGATATTAAAACATGTTAAAAATCACTACATAATGCCAATTATGTTTTGACACCATAAATGTGACACCTCAGGGGCGATGTTAAACTACTGGTGAGTGAAAGATCTTTAACTTACCAGTAGTTCAACATCGCCCCTGAGGAGACCCATTATGTAGTGATTTTTCATATTTTAATATCCTAAAATAAATAATATATATGTTCTGAAGATTGATATATATTTTTTGGTCAATGTAGATGTTTGCTCATCTTGCACCATGGGTAGGTTTTCAGAGCAGTAGATCACTTGCAAGTTCTTGTTTTGCTCGCCAGCATATATATAGTGAATAAATCAATTTCTTATTAATGGATTTTATTTTATTTTTTATTCCAATATATTTTTATTACTTCAAATGTTATTTTTAGTGGATAAAGAAAATGCACATCCATTTTCTTTATTAAGTTTTCTCAAGTGCACAGACCAATAAATGAAATAAACACTGTTTAAAATAAATGAAGTGTCTACTCAAATACAAGTATCTACTAAAAATAATGTTTGAAGTAATAAAAATACTAAATAAATGAATAAAAACTTCAAAGACTTATCTCCCTCTGATTTTCACAGAAATGACTCCATTCTTCAAGAGCAAGATAAATAAACTGAATCTGTCAACAGATATTTTATATTTGTTTAAAATATGTTGTATGAAAAAAAAAAAAAACATTAATTGATGATGTCAGTTTAATTTAAAATTATTTCTGAAATTATTCTTTTATGTGTATTAGTTTTTTTTTTCTTATTATAGAAAGGACTCCAATCAGTTGTGGACTGGGGCAGGAATTGGCTGGTTAACTTTAAGGCCTCAAAAACAAAACTGCTCTCTATTACTCACCAGAGAGAACCATCCCTGCCTCTCAATGCTCTAACGCTCAACTCCACGAGAGCAACTCTTTGCGACTGCTTGGTCTCACATTGTCTGCTGACCTGAGATGGAACGAATATATTGTGTCAATAGCTTTGCCCACACTAGGAAAGTTGGATCTGTGCCACACCAGGAAATTTGTCTTGCCGGAATCGAACCTTCAAATCCACAAATCAACCATTTGTCCTTGCATGGTGTATTGCTGCCATATATGGTCTGGAGCCCCTTCTAATTGTTTCAACATCCTTGATAAAATCCAAAGACAGATATGTAATGTAATTGACCCTGATCTCGCATCTCGCCTGCAGCTGCTCTCACAGACGTGCTGTTGCTTCTCTCTGTCTTTTTTACAAATACTTTCATGGTAAATGCTCCGATGAGCTGTTTTCGCTGGTTTCCAGACTTCATGAATTTAAGCATTCTACTAGGCTGGCATCTCGCTCTCACACTTTCACTGTCAAAACTATTAAATGTAACCGTTTCTTCTACTCGAATAGCTTCGCTTCATGTCTTGCACTCCTCGCCTGTGGAACTCCATCCCCATTTCTTGTTTTCCTGATAGCTATAATTTCCAACTATTCAACATCTCCAGATGCCCTGATCTATCCCCTAACCTTCTCTTTATCCTCTCCTCTATCACTCCTCTTTGTTCTCACTCCAACACTCTGTAACCCCTTGCATGCTAGTTACTTGCCGCCTTGCTTGGGGTTGAATGCTTAAAAACAAAAATATCTCAAATAAATGCTGATGGTAATATTATCCATTTTCTTTTGTTTTTCAAAAATTTAAATGCAATTATAAATCATTAATAATGTCCTCTTGATTACTCTTCTTTTGTTCTCACTCCTTAGTAATGTTTCTGTTTTATAAATCTTCCACACTAAGTAACCCCTTGTGTCTTAGTGGCTTTACTGCTTTGCTTGGGGTGGACTCAATTTAAAAAAAAAAATCAGCATTCATTGACTGAGTAGTCAGTACCACTGTCAGATAAAATTTATAAAATCTTTGTCTTAAAACAATTTTTCAGGAAAATATGTTTCTCATGTCCAGTAGCTGTTATTGCTCTTTCCAGTACTTTTTAACTTTTTGTTTGAAATAATGTGGAACATCAACATCTTCATTATGTCATTATTTTCTCTTCAATGGCTATAACAGTTATAGTCATTTATGCAACTATTTAACTATTTATATATTTACTATATATAATAAATTTATATTTAATAGTTACTATATATAGTAAATTTTTATATATTTATGAATTTTAAACACATTTTTAGTGGGTACTATGGGTAAATTGTCGCCATTTTATATTTTTAATTTTGCGCATACATATTGTTTTTGATTTTGTTGAATACACAGTATAGTAGGGTCAGTTGGGCACCATCTGTGAGAAAAAGAGCACTATGATGCAATTGACTCTGCCAGAAATTTGGAAATGGCATGCTGTACTGCTTTGCATTCATGCTGGAAGTTCCAATATAAACATTTCAGAGTGTTTGGGTGTCAGTCTGAGTACAGTGCAGAGGATTCAGAAAGAGTTGTATGAGTCTAATGGTGATTATGAAGGTACAGTATCTCAGAAAACTCACTATGATCATTCTGATAAGAAAAGATCTCATGAATTTGTTGGTGAGGGCCTCAGACTGTGAGGCCTACATCAAGTGCCTTGAGGAGGTAGTGCTGCCCTGGGTCAAGAAGGTGGGTGCTGGAAGATGCTATGTCTTTACACCATTGCCACGCAAGCAGGAGAACCCAGTCATGGCTGTCAATTTCTGCGATCACATCACCCCTTACATCTGGCCACCTAACTCCCCAGACTGCAACCCCCTTGATTATTATATGTGGGGCACAGTTGAGTGAATAATATCAAAGCTGAACTAAAGACATGTATTATGGCAGCATTCACTGACTTAAAGAGAGTTGCAGGAAATTCCAAAGTCGTCTGGAGGACATAGTTGAAGCCAATGGGAATCTTATTGAATGAATTTATTCTTTAATATTTAAAGATATTGTTGTGTAATTTTGGTAAATATATCTGTTAAAATGAGTTGTCAGTGTTTTTGTTTTTTTTTTCAATTTTATGTTATTTAGACAACCATTTTGCACCCTGTGTGTGTGTATATATATATATATATATATATATATATATATATATATATATATATATATATATATATATATATATATAAGGATGTGTTATAAGCAATACATAATTGTAATAATGAATATATCATCTTAAGTAATTGTTTTTTTTTACATATATCATAACAAGTAATGAAAAATAGGTTACATAATGCAATGTTCAATGCAAAAAGAGAAATGAATTGACTAGGATAAATCTCCGCAAACACATGGATAAAGATAATACTGTGTGTGGTAGGATGGTTCAGGTATTATTTATTTAGAGTTCTTAAAATGCGATATAACACTAAATGCACATTATACATCCAGCATCTGCAATAGTTTCATAAATGATTGGCTTATCAGTAGGAAAATTGATCACCTCCCTGACAGCATAA
>OZ010573.1:118456956-118481956 GCA_963932145.1 Acanthosepion lycidas
ACGCAGTCTATGTATGTATATATATATATATATATATATGTGTGTGTGTGTGTGTGTGTGTGTAATGTTAATCTGTTTAAACTCAGAGTATGAAAAAACCTGGATAGCACAATTTTCCAATAAATTGGCTTTGAAGGAAAAATAGCAAAAATAGAAAGCACCAGAAACCTTCAAATATGGCAAATCATCCAGTACCTTAAATGTCTGGTACAAAGAAAAAAAATAGCGAGTAATAAGTTAAAATGAAGAGTGTTCAATACTCAAAGTAGAGCAAAGACAAAATAAATCCTAATGAGCCAGGTACTACCTACCTAGGTTTCACCACATAGGATCATTATTTTTATATGTATATATATTCACTTTACACTAATGCCCTTATAAATGGCATGAATCTACTTCTGAAGGAAGTACAAAAGCTAAAAAAAATGATACAAACTGTACTAAATAAACCATTAGTAACCACACCATCTCCAAAATTCATTGCTATATTCAAAATGATCACTCTGACACTCATATAACAGTACAATCTAAAATCCATCATTAAATTAGAGAGGTAATTTCACTTTTAATTGGTGGTTCTGTCATCATCATCATCATCATCCTTTTTCATGGTCCCACTCATCCACATCAAAAATACTTAAATATTCAGAAGAAATAATTCTCTTTTTGCTCTTGTAATCAAAATTATCATCTTGATCATCAATTTCATAATTTTTCATTATCATGCTAATTATATAAAGAGTCATTTTAAATGGAAAGATTATTTTCGTATTTTTTGTCTCATTCAGTTTTAATTGCTGCTGTGCAAATAATAATTATATTTGATTTTATTGTTATTATTATCATGACAATTTTTTTTTGGCAGAAAAGGCCCATGAAACCAGGTTAACAACAATTTCTCTAATCTGCAGACAGAGTGGAGGCAAAGTTATGTTAGGTTATTCCCATTGAAAATATCAGGGTTTTTTTTCATGTTTTATAAATTTATTATTATTATCTTTGCTTTATTGACAACATTATTATTTTTATTAGAAATAATAGTAGTGTTTAAAACATTATTTGAAAATTTTATCAGTAGTTCAATCAAACAGTTCAGATAATGAAGGGATATTTGATTTGCAAGAGTCAGTAAGATGGGAGTGGGAAAATAGAAAATTATGTGAGATTTACTGGGACTAAAAAAAAAGGAAACAGTGCTTCATATGTGTATACCTTAATGAAATAAAAATATAGAGAGGAGACTTTTTGTTGAGGTGTGTAAATGAAAGAAAGAAGAAAGGGAATAAGAGAGACTAATAACTAGATTTATTCATTAAGCATAGGACTAGATTGGCAGATAGGTCTCGTCATTTTACTGTTGAAATTGCTAAGTGGAAGCATAAGCTCTATTTACATAGTTTCTTCTCTCACACTTCTCACATGAAGAACTCTCTTCCAGTTTCTTCCTTTCAACTACGATGTTTAAATATTTAAATGCAATGTTAGTCATCATCTTTTGTCTCTGTGAATGCTGTTCTTTTTACTGTCCTTTCTCCGTTGGATAAAATGATTAAAAATAATCAAATCATATAATAATTATCAATGTGTATTATATATTTCCTGTTTATTTTTATATATCCTGTCCCATCTGTAGTTAAAGTTAATAAATTTATTAGTGATTACTTCCCGTAGTCATTTTAATAAGCTATACAAATAAAATATTTATCTGCATTTAAACAAAATTAGTTCTTGAGCAAAATGAACAGTTATGGTATGAATCTCCACCACCATTTTGAATAGTTGGACAGACTGGGTCCAAAACCTTATCATAGAAAGAAATGGCAACCTACTGCAATAAAATCTTATGCCTAGTCAGTCATGAATCAAAAGAGACATGATCACCCAAGAATGAATCATGGTATGGCACTTAACTGGCTGACTGAACATTAACTAAGAAAATGTAAATTTCAGGGGATCTTATATAACATCAAATGCAAAATTATTGAAAAATAATTTATCTGTATATTTTAATACAGTCATATATCTGAATAGATCCATTTATCAAATATAAATATTTCAAAGTTTAATTTTAAAATACAAGAACTGATTGACTGATTTGCTTTTTATGAATTATTTTTGGGTTATTTTAAAATCAAAACATATTTTGGATTGTAAGAATAATTCTTTTATTTGTGCAATGAATATTGCATTAACAATTTTATAGAATATTTATGATTTTTCCAGATACAAGTCTGACTATTTAACTCATAGGTGGAGGAGATGACTTCATACCGTTCTTTTGAGTATTTACACATAAATGGATATAATGTATCCTCCAAGAATACAAGCTTACTCCAGCCCATTATCCATTATACCACCTGCATATTCCCAATGTTTAGGGATGTGAGGCTTGTGTAACAAATATTTGTGAAGAAGGTGGAAGCAGCAAGCTGAGTTCAAATTCCAACCAAACATATAGATTAAATAGGAGGGTATACTGCGCTTCCTAGCCTTATGTGGTTACCAGTCTAAGAGAAGAAAAACCAAGAATTGCAAACTATGAAAAAGGTAATACCTATCAGTGTAGGTATCATTGCGCAAACTGAGCGTGTCTGTGTAAATAGTTCTCATGCACTGTAATTGAGACAAATTTAGACAAGAAAGATCAGTTCCACACTTAGATTTCCATAGTCTTCACGTTTAGCTTTCTGCAGTGAATATATGTAAACAACAACAGTAATGGTTGCCACCAATGATGCAAATGAATCTGAACTTTTACTGTCAGTAACTCCAAAATGGTGGATTTTATCAAATTTATCAAGCCAGATTTGAATGAAGCATGTACAATTGCACATAAATGTAAGTATTCATATTCTGGAAATTTTTAATGCAAACTGAGCATGGGTATTACACTGCAAATTAACCCAAAACAGGAAACTTTAAAAAAAAAACTTTCATAAAATTTCTCAAATTTAAAAGGACATTTTAATTTTAAGTTTAAAGTAAGTCCCACTTCATTGTTTATTTCTCATCTCATTGATAAAGGACACAGACTTGTTCAAAATTTCTGGCTTTAAAATCTTTCTCTTCATATCTTGGTTTACAAATTTATAAAATAGATGCAAATATCAGTGTGTCAATGTGTCACACTTTTTTAACTTTACTGCTACAGGTAGTAACCCAACATATCATACCATTTTGGAATTAGGCCTACTCTGTGAGCAAATTAAAAATTTCCTGGCTGGATCAGGATTTACAATCCTGAAATTTTGTATTGCCAAGTTTTCATTACTGCAGTTGTTTCTGACAATATTTTTGCATGATTTTTTGCAACAAATTTTTTTGTAGGATAACAATTTTTATAAATTGGAAATAAATTTAAAAATAATCAAAATTAATTTCTAAATCCAATGAGTTATGCAATAAATAATTGTTTGTATGGAAAGTAAGGACCTACATACATCACATTGTCTTTAAATGGTGACAGAAGAATTATTGTTGGGCTTTTAAAAGTAAGATTAAATATTAATGCAATACTTAAATTCAGCAATCAATTGTGAGTTCTTTTGTAGTTTATTGTTGCCTATTGTATCTACTTCTCCTTACCTTTCGTGATGAAGGCCCCATGAAGAGCCCTCTGCAGGAGCTAGCTTAAATGCCACCCAATAAGGTGGTGTTTCAGCTAGTATATAATAAATATCATCAATCTTATTGACAACATTTTTATTATTTTTTTGTCTTTTATTTCTCAAATATCATTAACCAGCTTATTAAATTTACATACATACATACATACATATATATATATATATATATATATATATAAAAATGGAAATTGAGACTTGAACTTTAAATAATAGTAATATATGAACAGACCTACAAAAAGAAAGTTGCAGAGAGTGAGTTTATATACATATAAATTTATGCATGTAAAAATATCATATTTCAAAAGAGTATTGATTGGATATCTAGAATAATTTTGTATATTTTGTTGGCAGACATCTTCAAAAGAAAAGACCATTACAAGTGAGAAATTTTTGAAAGGATAAACAAGAGGGTTGGACATTGGTAATCCCTCATTGATAACTGGCATGCCATAGTTATCAATCTCCTAAGTGTCAGTCATGTTAGGAATGTAGCCAGATGTCATTGCCCAGCTCCAACCTTGAATATTGTACTGAGTAAATGCATCTTTTACACAGGGTTGATTGATTGCAAGGGTTTTAATATGCAAGAGTGTGCTAAAAAGTTCTCAGTCTAATCCACTTACAAAAATCTGGACAAATGACCACATACCATTTGTTTTTGTTTTTCTTTCTTTGTACACTCATATTTCACATTCTACATCTTCATTAGGGTTGTTTCTCTTTGTCACTTTTGTTTGAAATGCTTGAAATATTTTAACCACCTCTTAATCCTAACTTTATAGTCTATTTTGTTTCCAATGTAGTTATCTATATTTATTTTAATCTTTGTTCATCTCTCTCTCTCCCTCCCTCTGCTCATATTGGTCTCTCTCACTCATCCATATTGTCTCTCTCTCTCTCTCTCTCTTTCATTATTGGTTTCTCTCTGTGGGTCTGTCCATATCATGCCCTCTCTCTGTGTTAGATTTTGTCTCAGTCTGTTCATATTGGTCTGTTTGTGTCTCTTTCTTGCTCTGTCTGTATTGGTCTCTCTTGCTTGGTCTTTCCATATTGACTTCTCTCTCTCTCTCTGTGTCTGTCATTATCAGTCTCACTGCTCTTTCTTACTCTCTCTCAGACTGTCCGTCAGTTGGTCTCTCTCTCTCTCAGACTGTCCATGTCAGTCAGTCTCTCTCTCTCTCAGACTGTCCATGTCAGTCAGTCTCTCTCTCTCTCTCTCTCTCTCTCTCAGACTGTCCATGTCAGTCGGTCTCTCTCTTAGACTGTCCATGTCAGTCGGTCTCTCTCTCAGCCTCTCCATATTACCCGGTCTCTCTCTCAGATTGTCCATATGACTCAGTCAGTCTCTCTCTCAGTCAGTCCCTGTCTGATTTGGTCTGTCTGTATTGGTTGCTCTCTCTTCCTCTCTCTCTCCATATCAGTCTCTCTCTCCCTCTCTCCATATCAGTCTCTCTCTCTCTCTTCATATTGGTCTCTGTCAATATGATCATATCCAACTCTTGTTCTGTCCACATTGGTTTCATGTCTGCTTTGAAATTGGGATTGTTGAATATTTTCTTTCAAGCCAATTTCAAATGCTTAGTTTAAAGACATGTGAACCTTTCACAGTTTAATGATTGGTTTACCCTGATCTTCCTACCACTCCCTGCAATTAATATTTTCATGTCAATGTGGTGTATGCATATGCATCCTAATAATAGCTACCTGTCTATTGTCAATATATCTTGTGATTTATTTGTCTATTTGCTCATCACCAAATTCATTTAATTCTGTTAAATTACACATTCTTCCAAATAAGGTAAATCATGTGAAAACTTTGTGAAAAGATTTTCACAACATTGCCAAAGAATTCTGTGATGCTTCACCTGTAGTATATTTACTGGTCAATCTGGGATAATTTGCAGCAAAAAAATGATTTTTTTTCTTTCATTTCCTTATTTTATTCTTAGTGATCATTGGCTAATAATTTTTGCTTGACTATTTCCATTTTTAACTTTTTCATTCTTGTGTAAATGAAGTTGAAGTCTGCAATGTGGCTAAATGAAGAACTTTGTTAAAAGTAGTTCCATTTCTATGGTAGCTGAAAAGTTCATTGGCTCACCAAGTTACTCTTATGGAATGTGACCAAATCAGGTTTATTTTTCAATATAGTCTCCCTTGCAGTCCACACACTTCTTCCATTGGTGTTACAATGCTTGGATCCCATAGGTGAAGAAACTTTCATCCTGTCAAATGTCAGTTTACCTGTAATGAAACAATGCAGTTATTAATAGGAGTCTAAATAAATGCATGCAAGATTTCACAGCTCTAGCATCATCCTTCTTTGTCAGACTATGAACTTTTCAGCCCACCCTCATACCTGGAAAGTAAAAATGCAGTTATTAATAAGAAGATTCAAAATAAATGCATGCAAGATTTCACAGCTCTAGCATCATTCCTTCATAGTAAGCCTATGAACTTTTCAGCCCACCCTTGTATGTGTACCTTTCTATCATCATGACTTGTTTACTCACCTCCCACTACCTACAGATGATATTTGTTTTCCAAATTCCATATTTTATAATCTGACCATGTTACATGACTTCACACTTTCAAGTTGTGCTATCCTCACTCAGTTCTGTGCTTCAACAGGTAAGTCACTATGCTTAAAATTTACTTATCAGATATTGGTTCATTTCCTTCCACTTGCTGAATTTTGTGAGTAGCTTTGAAGCCCATTTTAAATTAATGCTGCAGAAATGCCAGAATCTCAATGCTTGGTACACTTGTTGCCTTTAAAACTTTTGGAATAAATAGTTTCTTTTCTTGCACCTCTGGAACTCTATTCTGATTTCTTGCTTCCATGCCACCTGCAATCTTCAAACATTTAAATGCAATGCCAAACTTCTGGAAGAAATAGTTTCTTTTCTCACCTCTGGAACTCTCTGCAAATTTCTGCTTCACAATCACCTACAAACTTAAAAAGTTTAAATGCAATGCCAAACTTCTGAAATAAATACTTTCTTTTCTCATACATCTCTCTTCCAGAACTCTCTGATATCTTGCTTCCATGCCAACTATAATCTTCAAAAACTGCAATGCCAATCACTATTTTCTATCTTCCTGAATCCTTTCTCCTCACTCCATCTTGGGTATGATAATAAACTACATGTGTCCTAGGTAAGACGATAAACTATGTCCAACAGCAATGCCTCTGATCAGAAGGTTTTGAGGAGCGTGGAACCACCTTTTAATTGCTGGTTTACAGCCATATCATGTTGAAACACCAGTTCCCATAGATCACCAAAGTTAAGAATCATTGAGCCTAGTCACTACCTAGATGGGTGACTGCTTGGGAATACCAGATGCTGTAAGCTTGGATGTGCGAGTGATGTAATAGATTATGGCTCAGAATGGTTAATAAGAGAGCCAAGTTCCAATTCCGCTTGGATTCGTTATATTCATTTAAGCACAAATACCCTTGAGAAAGGTATGAATATACCTCTTCTCCCCAGCTATGGGTTAATTAATAAGACTTGTATTCCTAAATCATTATTATCTGAAAAAAAAAAAATTCTTACTGTTTTAACTGAGTTATCAAAAACAATAGAAAACCGGATCATCTTGGGTATGACAATAAACTACATTCACGTCCTAGGTAAGATGATAAAATACATCCAACACCAATGCTTCTGATCAGAAGGTTTTGAGGAGTGTGGAACCACCTCTTAATTGCTGGTGTTCTCAGATCTACCCTGAACTGGAGTGAAAGTACCTTTTGTGGTCTCAGCTATGGGCAATTAGTTAACCCCAAAACTTGGGTCAAAACACTATGAAAATGTAAAAATACGTTTTAATATCAGAAATACTTTGTAAAAAAATTATTACCAGTAATACATTTTTGAAAACAAAAATTATTACCCTGCGAAACATTTTTTTTAAAAATATTACCAGCTATACATTTTTTGAAAAACAAATATTACCCAGCAATACATTTTTGAAAGAAAAAAAAAACATTACCAGCTATACATTTTTTTTGAAAAAAAATATTACCAGTAATAGATTTTTTGAAGGAAGGAATATTAGCAGAAATAGATTTTTTGAAAAAAATTATTACCAGCAAAGAAAATTTTGTCAGCATTAAATGACCCATTGAGTTTGATATGCCGTAAAACAAACCAAACCAAACCTTTTTCCTCACTAAAGTCTTCTCATTTTCTTACATTCTCAGTAACTTATTGCATCTTTGTGGCATTATCACCTTGTTTGGTGTGAAATGATTAAAAGATATACAGCTGAATTATATTGATAATGTTATATAAGAGTATTAATATTGATAACAGGATGATAATATGACTTATAGATAGTCTTTAGATGTTTATATGAAATAAGCTTTAGAGTAAACGTCTACTAAATAAATAAACATATTTTTATATTATTTACATTTATTTGCACACAGATTATGGTCTTTAGCTTTGTCATTATCGCAACATTCCAGTCACTGGGTTTACCAACAATCAAGTGCCTTTCATCTTTCAATGAATTTTGAACTGAACCCTTTATTTAATCTAGTGGGGTGGGTTGTTTTTGTTCCACTGACCATGTCTTGGAATATCTTGTCTAGTCTATTATCTAGTAATGCTCAGTTATTCTTTTTCTTCTATGTGTGCTATGTTCCTTCAGGATATTAATGATCATGCTGAAAGGACATGGCACATGGAATAACAATAATAACTGAGCAGTACTAAATAAAAAACCAGTCTTATTTCCACTGAGCAGTACTACATCCCCAAAAATGGTAACTTGGTATAAATTTTGAAAGGAGAATTTATTTGACCAAGCAAAGAAATTTCTTAAAGACTACAGAATAGGAAAACATATTTGATGAAGGATTAGGTTATTAACAAAGTCTATTATATGTATAAATCTATGTGTGCACTTTTCAGAATCAAAGTTCACAATATTTTAGTTTACAACTTTTGGATCATCAGGGGATGTCATGAAGTTCTGTTAATGTATTCTAAGCAGACATCTTATTTTGAAAAATCAAACATTCTTTATTACAGTTTTTTTTAATGATTGAGAATGGTTACTTGTTTTCTGTTAAAGATTATTTGTTTCTTTGGTTAAAGGTTTGTTTATTTTTGCAGTTTTTTTTTCTAATTTAATTATTTTGTTTTTTTGACATTGAATTAGTCATTTAACAGAGTGTTTGTACATAAAGCTAATTAAAGATAAAACATTAGAGAAAGGAGATTTTTTTTGTCATTTCTTTTTTTTAATTGTAAAGGCAAAAATCTTAAAATGTTGTTGGTTCTGATGCATAAGAAAAGGAATTACTTAACAAGAGGTGTCTTGAATCTAAAACAGTACCAGCATGGGGTACAGAAAATGAAGCTTTTACTCTCAATTCCATAGAGTATCACTGCAGATTTTAATGTAGCTAATGTTTGACAAAACTGCAATCAACACATTTAAAGAAAGAAAATCAGAAATATCGCAGAATATCAGATTATAAGGCAAAGTAGTGTTTAAATAGTTAAAACATTACAATGTTTTTTAATTAACAAAAAAAAAAAGATTTTAAGTAAAAGTTCCATTTTTAGTTTCAAAAAGCAAATGACAATTTTTGTAAATGTGGATTTCATCCAGGAAGGATTTGGACACACTAATAGATTAAAAGTGTACACTTCTTTTAGTAATAAACTCAACAAAAGACTGAGGTAGTACCAAATTTAAAAGGGTGTTAGTTTTATTCATATTAAATAAACAATATGGTCTGGTCGTTGGTTAAAATATTGGCTATTTAAAACTGGTGCCAGTGCTTTGGTGTTTGAGCCCAGGTCAAAACCAAGGTTTTCAAATAAGATTCTTCCTACTTGAAATATTAATGTGACATCATTTTTCAAACCCTGGATCCACCTAAGCTTATTAAGTACCAGTGTTAACAAACAAATACTTTACACTTCCTTCAATTTTTTTTCTAATAAGGAAAGATAGTTGTTGAGGAAGGCATGATTAAACAGAACTGATAAAATTCTCAATAATAAGAAGAGGAAAAGAAAGAACAGGGCAAAATAATATGAGAAAAGACAATGTAATACAAGGCAAAGCAAAAAAACTATAAGACAGTTCACAAAATAGAAACAGAACTCACATGGAAAAGGGATACGTTCAAGTGGTTAGAGCTTTCTGATTTCAAGGCAAGAAAGAAAAAAAGTGTGGGTCAGACCAAGAATTGTCCATTATTGGCAACAAAGAAATCCCAGCATGCATCTGTCAGATTTGTCTATAAATTTGAGAAAAGGGGATTTGTAGCAGTCATTCTCTGAGAATGAGACCAGTAATGAAGAGGACAAATAAAAATGAGAAGTATTTCTTATATTTTGGTCACTTAGGTAAAAGACAGGGTTCCAAATTTTTGATCATCTTAATCAAATAGACTGTTCGATATAAATTCAGCTACGATGGTCACAGCATTTTTGCTGTTTTAGCAATTGTCACTACCCCAGTGACTTGACAAGCACACTGTTGCTTCTGTTCTGACACCAATAGAGGTTTTTAAACTCACAGTTGTCCTTCTTGTAGACTGGCTGCCGACTAAGCTAGAGAGACAAATCTGCTCTTTTATTATTCCATATCTGGAAGAGAGAAGAGATGTATTTGTACCTTTTGCAAAGGTATTTATGTAAAAGTGAACACAATGTATTCAGCCAGATTTTGAACTCTGCATGTTTATCTCATTTTCTATCCCAATAACCTTTCACATCCAATGAAAATGATACTCGAAAAGAAAATAGAAGATATTACTACAATAAAAAAAATTACTAAATATTAACAATAGAGAATTTCTTTAAAAAAAAAAAAAAAAGACTCGCATATCAACAGAAAAATTATAATTCTATGAAGGATTGTTATTTCTTGTGTTGTTCAAATTTATACTCTCATTTTTATAAGTATTGAAGACATTAGCACATGGGTTGATCTGCTAAGTAACTAAAAATATAAGTGAATTTTTTTCAGACTGACTCTAAGATTAATGCTGCCTATAGAAATTTGTGATGTCTATAGAATTATCTAAAATCAGAATCCCCTAAAAGAAAAAAAATGAATGGATTGTACACCTGAGAAAATTCAAAATATGTATCAACAAATACCTGTGGAATAATCAACAGACATGATTCTTTCTAATGTGTAGAAGTATTCTAACCTTACCTAGATTTTATAAGTCACTAAAATGAATACAATCAAATGACATCATTGTACTTTGTATCAGTTTAAAACGATACTGAATATCTTTATTTGGTCTCAAAATGCCGAATTTTTTTATCAGAATTGTTGCTTCCAAGAAATTAACATATATAAATTTACAAAAACATTGATAAATATAGGACTTAAAATAAAATTCTGTTATTACAAATTTTTAAAATTATCTGTATACATTTTTTTTCAAACTCGAGTAATTGTGTAAATTATGTAAAATCTTTTTAATCAAAATTTTCTTCAGTTTCACTTGCATCATTCATTCCTGTTCATACCCTTTCCAAAGGCATTAGTGTGAAGTGAATGCAGATTATCTTTGTCAGATTTTGAACATAGCTCATCAATTCCATTTTCTGTTACTAACCACTTAACTACCAACATCTTCAATAGTATTTTTTCAGATATAAATGGTAATTGTAATATTAACCGTTTGCCTACAAGGAAATATTTGGCATTCACTGACCAACCAGCTAGTACTACTTTCACTCAAAATTTATAAAATCTTTCTATTAAAACAATTTTTCAGGAAAATTGGTTTCTCAAGTCCAGTAGCTATTATTGCTCTTTCCAGTATTTGATAAGGAGTTTCTTTCTAATCGTTTATTTGAAGTTGTGTAGAATATCAACATCTTGTTTAATTTATTTTCTCTTTTCATTACATGTTGCTTCTTTTAGTGATTTAGTCCTGAACTGATATGGTTTCTGTTATTTGGTACAGTTCTTTGTGATTTTGTAGTCCCACCAAAGTCCACAATCTTCAAAGAAGGATGGCTTTTGGCAAGACTTGTAGGCCTCATTCACCCAAATCCGTTTTTAATCATTACATAGACACCTACAATTAGTACACTTCTGTGTGTTATATCAAAAACTCCCTTTTTGAAATAGTAATTTTGAACTTACATTAGCCTGTGGGAACCACTACTCATCACTCATGCCACTATACCACCAATCCCATGTTCATCCTTAAATCAAATTACTTTTATAGACTATGCTTTAACTGCTAGTATCCAGTCATTTAGTTGACAGTAAGATGCATGTAAGTAAATAATTATTAGCTATATCTTAAGATAAGGTGTTCTGTTATATACCATTTTGTTTTGAGAGCATAATTAACAGTGAAAGAGTATCAGACTGGAACCTATTATTACATGGTTTGAACCCCTGTGGAGTTTTCTTCATTAATATTCATCACATTCATCTGGAAAACTGAAAAGGAATTTTTTTTATACTAATGTTCACCCAATGCAAGACCCAAGAGCCACTCAAGATAGAGGGTACTATGGGGTATTGTATGAGTGTACAAAAAGGAAATAAAAATTAATGGGGCTATGCAGGAAAGATAATGTTTAACTCTAGACTTGAAGAGGTCATGATTGAGGTGATTTGGAAAGCATGCTCCTGGGAGTCTTCCACAAAACAGCAATTCTTGGGAAAAATCTATCTGAATGGAACTTATTTCTTACTATAGGAATACAAAGAGAAGGGGGATGATTCACCCTTGTATAGTGGCATGGCAGGTATAGTTTAAAGGTCAGGGGTGTTAAACTAAGGAATGTCAGTCAGTTATGTGCTATGCGTGATACACACTTAGGCGATCATGTGTCTTTTGATACATGGCTGACAAGGCAGATTTTTTCCGTGCATTAGGTAGACCAGTTGCCATCCAAGACCATAGAACTTGGTCCTGCTATTTATCCATAGCTGGGGAGAAAAGTAGAATTCGAACTCAGCTCTCCACTTCCTCAATCTGAGCCGCTATCCATTACTTCACCGTGCCTCCCCGAGGAATGTAGCTTGTCAAGATACATGTCATGGAATTAGCAACAGAGCAGTAAGAGGCTTACAACATTTCATCTGTGGTAAAGGGATTGTATAGTGGAAAATAATTCATCACTGACAAGGCTGCATAGAGATTTTGAACCTTATCAAGACATGCAAGGGAGGGCTGAGCAGTTCCAATACAGATATGACAACAGTACTCCAGGTTTTGGTCTGATCTGGCTGTTGTAAAGGTAGAGTCTAGCAAGGGAAGTCAGATACTTACTGGCATGATAGATATAACTGTTTCTCCAGCATCTTTAGCAGCAGGTCATATATATGACTTTCACTGGAGGTCTGGGATGAACTTGTGTCCCAATAGACATTCAAGACAGGGAGCCTCCTGGAGAGAAGACCCATCCATCATGATAGGTGAAAGCTTGCTGTTTGCTCAGTGATGATGGAATGTTACAAGTTTGTTTTTGGCCATATTGAATTTTACAAGCCAGTTATTTACCGATTGAGTCACCAATTTTCAGAAGCAGGAGAGGTGAGAGGTTCTTGGTACTGATTTTGATCACCTTGGAAATGAAATTGAGACCAAATGTAGTTCATAAATTAAACAAGTATTAAAATATTCTGATGACTGAATAATAGAAAGATTATGCAACAATAATCTCTTCGTGTGTGAAAAAACTGATGTTGAAATAAAATGAAGAATTTACGGAAGTTTCACTATTAACCTCAGAGGTCAACAGTACCTACCCCGTGTTCATCCTTGAATCAAATTACCTTCATTGACTAAGTTTTATCTGCCAGAGTTCAGCCATTTGGTTGACAATATGATGCATGTAAGTGAATAATTACCATTTATATCTTAAGGTTTTGTTATATACTATTTTGTTTTGAGAGCATAATTAATGGGTAAAGAGTATCAGACTGGATCCTATTATTACATAGTTTGAACCTCTATGAAGTTTTCTTGTTTTTCTTCCTTAATATTTATCACATTCACCTGGAAAAGTAACAAAGAAATATTGGTTTTTAGAAGCAGAAAAGGTAAGATTCTCTTCACATTTGTTCTAATAATCTATGAAATGAAATCTGAACTAAATGTAATTCAGAAATTAAATTAGCATTTAAATGTGTCTTTCCAGAGCAGGCTGTTTATTTCTGAATGAGTTTTGTATGATAAATTAGCATTTAAATATTTGATAGCAGACAGAGAAAGGAAACTACAAGAACTCCTACAGAAGTTAATCAAAGAAAGCAAGAAGAAAGGACTAATCATCAATTGCAAGAAGATAGAATGCATAGTTGTTAGCTAAAGGGGCAGCCAAATGTACAAATTACAAATTCAAGATACCAAAATTAAACAAATACAACAATGTAATTATCTAGGAAGTGTTTTAACAGAGTATGGAAGCTGTGACATTGAAATCAGAAGGCACATTAGGATAGTGTACGTTGCCTTCCGAACATTAAGCAAAGTATTAAGAAACAGGAAAATTTCTTTAGAAACAAAGAAGAGTACTGAACTGGTACATAATATCAATCCTCCTATATGGCAGTGAATGCTGGACAATCTCCTCACAGATGAAGAGACAATAAAAATGTGGTTCTACAGAAGGATGATGAGAATACCATAGACCAAACATGTAAGCAATGACAAAGTTTTAGAAAAAATGGAAAGAAAAAGGACACATTTAAAATCAGAAAGAGATAGTTGAAATTTCTAAAGCTCATAATGAAGGGCTTAGAAAATTTAATACTCATAGGCCATATTGAAAGCAAGAGGGACAGAGAAAAACAATTGATAAACTACCTAGTGAGCTTGTCTACATGAACAGCAGAAAAGGGTTTAGGAGAAATAACAAGAAGATAAAAATTTATTGTGAGCTACAAAAGACAAGAAATTGTGGAGAGCCATGACCTCCAACATTCTGAAGGGACACGACACATAGAAGAAGAAAATTATGCAGCAATAATCTTTTTTTTTTTTTTTTTTTTTTTTTTTTAAGCATTACGGCCTGAGCAAGGCGTGAAGCCACTAGGATGCAGGGGGTTGCAGAAGATTTTGAGCAAGACCAGATAGGAGTGATAGAAGAAAGGATGAGGAGAAGGATAGTGGATAGATCAAGGCAACTGGAGATGTCGATTGACATTATATTTGAATAGTTCGAGATTATAGCTCTCAGAGAAACAGTAATTGGGAAGGGTGTTCCACAGGCGAGAGGTGCGAGGTATGAAGCTATTGGAGTAGAAGAGACGGCTAAATTTAGTAGTTTCTACAGAGTAAGGGTGAGAGCAGGATGCCAGCCTCATAGGGCGCTTGAATTCATAGAGTCTGGGAACCAGTAAAAGCAGCTCAGCAGAGCAATTAACATGAAAGTATTTATAGAAAAGACAGAGAGAGGCAACAGCACATCTGTGAGAGAGTGACTGTAGACGAGATACCAGATCAGGGCCAATTATATTACATATCTGTCTCTGGATCTTGTCAAGAACTCCGAGGTAAACAGAAGGTACCCCAGACCATATATGGCAGCAATACTCCATGCAAGGGCGAATGGTTGATTTGTATATTTGAAGTATCAATTCCAGGGAGAAAAATTTAGTTTTTGAGGCGTTGAAGTTGACCAGCCAGTTCTTGCCCCAGTTAACAACCAATTGGAGGTCCATTTCAAGATGAGCAGCCAGGTTAGTTTTGTCAGTGACACTAGATTTGTTTTTGAGACAGGAGTAAATTGTAGTGTCGTCCGCGTAGATGCCAACTTGGGAATCTATGGCATCAGGAAGGTCATTGATGAAAATAAGGAATAGAGTGGGGCCAAGGATGGAACCTTGGGGAACACCTGCGTTCATGGGATAGGAACTGGAGGAGAATCCGTTGAGAACGACCTTCAATTCACAGTTTGACAGGAATGATTGTATTAGGTCAAACAATCGACCTGTAATACCATAACCCTGGAGCTTCCGAAGAAGGGCGGCATGCCAAACCCTATCAAACGCTTTGGAGATGTCTAGGGCCACGGCACGAGCCTCACCGTTATTTTGAAGAACTTGATAGACGGTTTCAGCGATGGCCGTAAGTACATCAGCAGTAGATCGGACGTAGCAGAAACCATATTGCTTGTCTGAGAGCAGGTCGTGAGAGGTAAGGTGGTTAACCACTTCGGCATTGATTAGGGTTTCGAAGACTTTGCCGAAGAGGGGTAGGAGATGAATAATACAGTAATTAGAGGGGTCTCCAGAGTTCTTAAAGACAGGAACAATGGATGAGGACTGCCAGCAGTCAGGGAATTGGAAAACTGAAGAATATCTGGTGTTGAAATAAAATGAAGAATTTGTAGAATTTTCATGATGCTGCTTTTCAATTATAGAATAAAATATAAGTCTGCAAATTTCATCGAAGAAGCATTGTCAATTATTGTTAATTTTTAACTTGTCTTTCTTTTAGCTCTCTTTTCTGTTGCAACTCTTGGATTGTAATTCTACAATCATTAAATAAGCAGTTTGAATCTGAAACAAAGAACCATCTTTTGGCAGGATTTAACCAGCAAAGATGAAAGATCTGAGAACTGTGATTATAAAATAGCAATTGAAATAGGATAAAAGAAAGACCAATCCCAAATTGATTAGAATCAAATATAGTTCATATATTTTTACCATGTAATAAATAAATGGAAATGTGTGATTTCTAACATCTCTTCTTTATCATTCTTCTCTGCCTGATCATTATTTTAATTCTTACATTTTTAGAGATTCTGGCTGTTTTAAAAGAAGATAGAGTTGATAGTAACTAAATAGTGGTTGAGCTTAGTATTATATTTGAAAGTGAAACCATCCTTCTTTTTACCAACCCCTAAAAAGATAAATGTTGATAGTAGCTAAATACTAGTTGTGGTTAGTATTACATTTGATATAAAACTTTCCTTCATTTTACCCCCCACCCCACCCCCCAAAAAAGAGATAAAGTTGATAGTAACTAAATACTGGTTGTGGTTAGTATTATATTTGATGTCATGAAAAACCATCCTTCTTCTCCCCCCACCCCACAAAAAAAAAAAAAGAAAGTTGATTGCTAAATACTGGTTAGTATTTGATGTCATGTAAAACCATCTTTCTTTTTACACCCCCCCCCAAAAAAAAATGATATAGTTGATAGTAGCTAAATACTGATTGTGGTTAGTATTATATTTGATGTCATGTAAAACCATCCTTCCTTTTTGTTATGGTCCAATACCCTCGCACCACAGTTATGGTCCAAGGTTAGAACCAAGGAAGAACAACACGAACACAAGAGTAGAATAACAAAGATATATTACAACAGAAATATAGTACAAGAAGCTGAAGGCGTTAGTAATGACTGTGCGTCTGGTTTAGAGTGAACTAATATTGTCTCGACTCGTTACACAATTCATTCATTATACCTCTTCAGAGACGCAGTATTTATAGTATCAGGAAGAGTCCATAATCATTATAGATAAGTTCCCATAACACTTTTAAACACCTCCCCCCACCCCCAAAAAGATTTTTAAAGCCTTATAAGTGAAGTTGATGCATCTCATAAGTTAATGTTTATCCAGGGGCTCTAGTATACTTGTATTTATACCTAACCTAACTCCATAATTCTTCAATGTTAAATGTAAGTGAATAGTAATATGGTAATGATAATATTAGCCATTTCCTTATAAGGAAATATTCAGCGTTCACTGATCGGGCAGTCAGGAATACTTTTGGTTGAAATTTATAAAATCTTTCTATTAAAACAATTTTTCAGGAAAATAGGTTTCTCAAGTCCAGTCGCTGTTATCACTCTTTCCCATATTGAACCTTTTATTGGAAGTAATGTGGAAAGTCAACCTCTTGATTAAGTCATTATTTTCTCTTCAAGTTACATGTGCTATCCATTTTAGTTGTTGCAGCTGTCAAAAGTCCTCAAGTGATGTGGTTTCTTTTATCTGGTACAATACTTTCTTTGTGGTTCTGTATTTCCAGCCCACAAGGTTCACTTGCTCAAAACCATTTTAACCATGGGATCCTAGCAAGTGGTTGTGTACAGCTAAAAGTTTAGATATTCCTGAATGAGTTTGTCACTATGCATAACAATACATATGAAAGTTTTCATCTGACAGGGCTATTTAAGAAAATGGCTCAAGTTTTCAGATTAATGTTTTGGCTTTGTAGCAATTTGCAGCATTGGGTGAAACTACCTGTGGCACAGCTTATTCTATATTCAATTTCCTTTTCTCCTATACTAAGTTTTTTATAGCTGATCCATACACTGAGGTATCTGAAATTTTAGTTATTTACTAATTCTATATCCTGAATTATTATGGTTGATAGATGGGTAGAGATACCTTCAAATACAGTAAATTCAAGTCGAATTAAAAATTTAACTTTGAGTTTTATTCATTATCATTGAACGGTAATGAGAATTTTCTTTAATTCCATTAGAATCATTAATAGACCTATGGAAAGCAAGGCCAGTACCTTTAGGACAGTTATTGCCTTTTGATCCTTATGGAATGTCTCAAGAAAATGTCTGTTAATAATCTCAGATGTTACATAAAAAAATTTGTTGCACTATTTTTGAGCATTTGCTTTATGTTTAAAAGCACATTAGGTCTAAAGACCATTGTTTCTTGAAAGTCTCATGAAATCATGAATATTAAAAAAAACATACTAAAATAAAAAGTTAAAATAAAATGGTTAAACTTTTATACCCACCAGAAAATTCTGATTGGCCAAAAGAAACAACAATAATCAGAAGAAAAAATTAATTAAATCCTGATTAGTTAGAATTCTTACATATTTTTTAAATCATTTCACCCCAAGCAAGATGGGAATGCCATTGGTACTCAGGGTGTTACAGTAAGTGAGGGTGAGAGAAAAGACTGGGTATAGGGTAGTCTGAGGAAAGGATAAAAGCTGAACAGGTTTCAAGAAGATAGAAGATGGCGATTGACATTGCATTTAGATTTTGAAGACTGTATTTGTCAGAGAAGCAAAGAAATTGAAGGGAGTTATACAGGCAGAACATGCAAGAAAAGAAACTGTTGGCCTAGAAGTAGCAGTTACATTTACCTAATTCAACAGTAAAAGAGTGGGACCTAAATGCCAATCTAGTAACACACTTAAACACATGTAGAATTGAATAAGAGGATCTCATTTCTGTAGGCAAATATTGTTTACAATTTTTGCAAACATGTGAAAACTATGCCAGAATGGTTAGTGAAGAAATGATTTCTAGGCTCATGGGAGAGAAAGTACAATATCTGTATATAAAACATGTTTATAAAAAAACCTTATATTAATTAAATGTTAATATTTTCCAGGACTAATTCTAAGTTTATTTTTGTTTTCCTCTTATCCATTAATACCCAACATTCCATTTTTGGGAACAGTGGTTATTAATAGGCTAAACAAAATTGGCTATTTGATAACTTCATTTGGTGCTTATCAATAAAATTAAGTTTTGTACTTGGAAGTCTCATGAATTCATTTATTAAAAAAAGGAGTACAATAATTGTTTATATAAAGGATTTACAATGTTAACCCAGCCTGAAGATTTTTTTCAATCCATAATTTTGTAAATTTGGATTTTAGCTTTTGATTGTTTATTGAATTAATTTTTACTTTCTCTGATAATTTCTGTATGTCATCACAATTTTTTTCTTATTGTATCATTATTTGGTTATTATTTTTTTATTATTTGCTTATGTTGTATCATCACGGTGAATGATACACAGAGAAGAATGAGTACTTAATATATTTATTTAGTACCAGTATTCAATGTTAAGATACATACAAAAAGCACAGAACAATAAGTTGCACAACAATTAAAAAGACAACTTATAAGAAATAGAGGAGGGTCAAATGCTGTATAGCCAAATGAAGTAAAATCAGTCCGAATATTAATCAGTATCAACTTATTAATCAACTGTTGAAGTCCTTAGTTGTAGACTATTTAATGCTATAAGTCAGGCCATCTGGTAGAGTGCTGAAGGGGTGCTAGCTACTCTAAAACAGCTTACTTTATTGTATCATTATTTGATTATTATTTTCTAATTTGCTTCAAAGTTTTCTTCATATTGAATATAACCCATTTATGGGCATTATTTATTCACTAAAGTAATTATTTTTATTTCATGAATTTTCAGCATCTCCAATATTTTGTGACAACAGAGATGAGAAAAGTAAACAGAAGTTCAAATATATTTTGCTCAAAATTCATGGCTGGCAACATAAGGACTGTTAAGGAATGTCTAATTTGTTAGATTTTCTTCTAAATTATAAAATTCTATTTATTATGAGAGTAGATTTATCAGTAATAATTACTTACCTCCATTTATGCACAGTGGATATGTTCCAAAACTCTAAGCAGATACCCAAAACTGCAGATAATATCAAGCCCTATATATATATATATATATATATATATATATATATATATATATATATATACACTATGTTTTCTTCTTATACATGCCTATAATAAAGTTTGATTTATATGAGAGACAAAGATTAGGACGAACGAATAATAACTGCAATAAAAGATATATAACGACTAGATTTGTTTTTCCTGTAGATCTCAGCAACTTCAGTAAAGGATTTATTTATTTCCTTATAAAATTGCAAACTCTTACTTTTACAGCTTCTCATTGGCATATCTGAATTGTTTATTTTATTTGTTTTCTCTTTCTAATTGGTATGTCTTTCAATTAATGATTTGCTAAATATTTAACTGCTTCTTGTAGATGCCTTTAATAAAGTTAGATGAAAAAAAGTTAATTCCTTTTAATTATTTTTTCTCTTTTCTATCTTTATCTACTCCTTAAAAATAATGGTTGTGAATTATAAAACTAAAAATAGACATATTTAGAGAGACTTAAAAGACAATTCCTGCATAAAATGCTAAACTGACTTTTGTAAATTTTGGATAAGTTTGAAAAAAGTTTCCAAATATAAAAGTTGATAGTTCCGTTTCTTGTTACATTGCAAAATGACTCACTAACATCTTTTTTTCAAAAACTGGAGATTGAAGACGAGGTAGAATCTTTTTTAAATAAAATAAATGCAGGAAACTCTTCAGTATACCAATACTTCTGTATTAATATTTTTCAATTGAATATTTTGGTATGTATTTTCCAAAACTTCATGATAGAAAATACTAATTTCCTAAAAAGAAATCTTTTATTACATGAATTAATTTTTTCAATAGATGCAAAAAGTTCTTTAATTACCTGGCTATGTAATATAAACACATACAGATACTTATAGATGCATATACTCATTGGGAGATAGATAGATGCATCAATAAGTCCATAGCTTAACAATTAATAGGCATTTACTTTACACAATATATACTTAATTTTCAGAATAATCTTCATTGTTGTCAGTGCATTTAACCTAACACTTTACAATTAATTGCATGGATTGGGCATTATACAGTGAAATTTCAGATGAAAAAACAGTGAATAACAGTGGCAGGCTACAAACTTACTGATCTACCTTTGTACATATTAGAATGAGAGATTAATCTGCACATAGCACATGATTATATACACATCTATCTGTAGATGTATTTGAATGCACATAATGAAGAATAGTAAGAGAATAAAAAGGTTTTGTTGGTCTGTAATGGACAAAATAGAACACATATGCATACAGAAAACTACATATAGAAATATTTATATATAACTGAAATATATCTGTAAAAGGATAATATCAATAAAGACAAGGAACAACTATTTATCAAATGCATTCGTCATATTTATAAATAAATTCAACCACAACTTCCATCTAAAGAATGCTACACTTGTTAAAAGAGAAAATTCTTCAGAGTGCTACTATTGAATCTTACCAAAATATAAATCTGTGCCCCTGATTTTTTTCAGATATATCCATTACTGAAAGAAATACTGCTTTCTCAAGCCAACATACAATGACTATAAAAATGTTAACAAAATTAAAAGAAAACTGTTAAATTAATAACCTTCTATTATTTAAAATATATAATAAATAAATTAATCCCAAAGTTAAATTGATATAAATAATAATTACATTATAAAAATAAAATTCAACATTTACTCATTTTGATTTATTAGACATTAAATTACATCACATAGCATTCTCCATAATTTTCCTTGATTTTATAATGATGTATATTTATGAATGTTCTTAAATTTAAAAATTTGTGAAAACTAACATTTTACTTTGCTTATAAAAACTTGTTGCAGAACAAAATCCTTACATATTCATCAGTAAAGTCCATCAGAGAACGAAATGTATCAGCTAAGATTTGTTTTTCTTTTGTCTTTATTCATATTGTCCTTTTACAGATATAATTTTAGTTCTACCGGAAATTTTACACACACACACACACATATTAACATCCTTACATTTGACTAGATAAGTTTTCCTTTTGTCTTTATATTTATATATATATATATATATATAATATCAGAATATAGTTTTAACATACGCTGTATTTATGGGTAAAAGTGCATAATATCAGAGATAGAGTGTAAGTATAATGTAAACATAAAAATTGGCACTGAAGATTATGTTGAAGCCAGAAACAGACTTCTGCTGCTTGGTGTTGACATCAGTGTCCATTTTTATATATATATATATATATATATATATATATACACACACACACACACACACACACTTACAATTGTGTTTAGTTTACTATATGAATACAAAATTACATATATATATATATATATATATATATATGCACACTTGCATATCCATGTATATATAAAAATAAATATAATATATATATATATATATATATATACATACATTTCTGTGTATATGAATGTATAGAGTAAGTGCACTTGTATTTAATTTTTACTATAAATACATGTATATAATTACAAAACTACACACATACACACACACACATATGTATATATATATATATATATAGAGAGAGAGAGAGAGAGATAACACATTCTTTTGAATTTGTTTATTTTTATGATCATTTGTCTCTTTCAAAAGTTCCAATATTCCTTTTCATTTTGCAATTGAAGAGGGATTTGTAAATGTCAATATTGATGCAGAAGAAGAGCTATGATGACACAAAAGAAAAATACAATCAAAAAAGTGAAGTAACTTAATAAAAAAAATGAAACATTTTTTTTATTTTTAAGATCCCTGTCACAAACGAAAGAGCAGAAAAGAAAAAATTAAAAAAAAGAAGAATTTTTAATGATGAAAACGGTGATAATTGATAAAAAGGCTATACTCAATAAATTTATTCAAATGAAATAAACGAAAAATAAAGCACAGATGATTAAAAAAATAATGCATTCTTTAATGAAGATTACAGAAAAATATCCATTTAACTCAGGTAGATAAAACATATTCCTGGTATTAATGTGAGAAATCAGATATTCTTTTGAGGATTTTAGAACTGTTTTTTATATAGTTAAAAAAAATAAAAATAAAATTGTGAAAAATAAAAAAATATATTGGAAAGATAGATTGTATCATTTTTAAACTGAAGTAAAAGAAATGCTTGCACAAGAAGAATTAATTGAGAAAAAAGATTTTATTTTCATTTTAGTTTCATGAAAAACTATTTAAGAACAATAATCGGAAAGCTAAAAGGTATTTAAGTCAATCTCTGTCTTCAGAATGGTAATCTCTAAAAAATAAGTGACTTGTCTTCAGGGAATTTAAGACAGGGTATTGAATAGTAATAGAATCTTCTGGGAGTGGACATAAATAAAACAAATTTTAAACGGTATATGTGTGTGTGTGTGTATATATACATATATATATATATATATATATATATATATGGTGAACCTCTTTGCCTCCATCTTTATCTCTAATTCAACATTAGATGACAAAGATTATCCCCTTGCCAAGTTCCCATGACTCACTGAGCACAATCTCTGTAATATTACCATCACAGCACATGAAGTTCCTAGACTTATCAAAGGCCTTGACCCTAAGAAAGCCACTGGTCCAGACAAAATTCTGTTAGTCGTCCTTATGAACATCAACCGAGAATTATCCCCATTCTTAGCAAAGTTATTCAACCATTACTTGAAGGAGAAATCCTTCCCAAGCCTGTGAAAAGTGTCAAGTCTATGCTCAGTTTTCAAGAACATGTGATCTTACCTCTCCCAGTACAGACCTGTCAGTTTCCTCACTATCATCAGCAAGCTTTTTGAGGCCATAATCAATAAGAGGGCCGTTGAGCACCTAGAAAATAACAACCTCTTTAGCAACGAGCAGTATGGGTTTTGCTTGTCCTGATTCACTTCCAACATCCTAACTACCATCACTCACAGAATCAGTGAGGCTCTTGATGACAAGCACATCTCAAGGGCCATAGCACTATATATCTCAACAAGGTGTGACACAAAGGCTTACTACACAAGCTTGCAAGTAAGGGAATCAGCAGAAGGGTCTTCTCAATCATAAATGTCCTTCATAACAGATAGGTCCATGAAGCTAGTTGTCTGGACCCCTAGAGGTTAACACAGGTATCACTCTCAGACCAACCCTCATTTTGATCTTCATAAATGATCTGCCTAAGAATATATTCAGATTATTTGTAAACATCTATGCTGATGACACAACTATATACAGGCACACCTCTAAAACTCTCAATGGTCAGAGATTGGTAACTCTCTTCTGATCTTGCACAAACTAATCAATGGAGTAAAAACTAGCTGGTTACATTCAATGCCTCAAAGACCAAGCTAGTCACATTCCATCATCACCAATCTAACCCTGAACTACCACCAATCAGGATAAACGGAGGACCTTTTAGGGAAGGACTATGCCTGCGAAGACTGGTCTCAAACTTGCACCCAACCTCAAGTAGAACTCATAGATACAATCCATTGCTAAGGATGCAGGTAAAATGCTCAGCTCTCTGTATCACTCCAGTAAGTACCTGACTCCTCATACTATCTTCTACCTTTACCAGAACCAAATCAAGCCAAAAATACTGTTGTCATATTTTGGTGGGTGCTGCCCAGACCTCACTCTCAAGCCTTAATAGAGTTCAAAAGTGGATGACGAATTATTCTCCACCCTTCAACCTCTCTCCCCCAGGCAGGATGTGGCAAGCCTCTTACTGCTCTACCACTACTTCCATAGAGGGTGCATAGATGAACTACATTCTCTGGTCTAGCTGAGGCAAACCTTTACAGCAAGAACATTACATAGTAGAAACCACACACATTCCCTTCATATTCCATTGATGCAAAGTAAGTTCCACTCAAGCAGCTTCTTCCTGCAAACACTTGCCCTATACAAACAACTCTTAACAGGATGTTTCCCCGATCATTACAATCTTAAGCTGTTCAAGTCATTATCTTTCACTCCTATACACA
>OZ010573.1:118486956-118504456 GCA_963932145.1 Acanthosepion lycidas
ATCATCTGAAACAGGAAGCTTTACTGAGATTTGCATGATTTCACTACCTGTTATATCAATATGTACACCCATCCAACTACAGAGCAAGTTCTTATTATTGCTTAACTCAAACCCAGTTCTTTCACCATGATTATATATATATATATATATATATATATATATAAATATATAATCAGTTGGTATTGACAAGTTGTCTGCTTGACCCACATCCCAAAATTAGTATTCTAATATTCAGTTATTGAATTGCTGATTTTAAGAAGTTGATTGGTCCAAAAACTTTTCAGCACCCCCTCGTGTGCATGTGTATATGTGGATACATTGGTAAATAACTACCAATACGTCTATACGTTCTTGATAATTTATGATTGTGGAATATTTATGGAAATAAAAAGATGCATATTTTTTTAAATTGAAATATTTTTACTTTAAATGCACTTTGTCCACTCAACATGTCCATGTCTTCATTTCACCTTTAGAGAATTGTTTATTTCAAGGAGGGCTGTGAGATTATTTTATCATATTTATTTATTTTCTTTCATTTTGTTGGTCACAGCCACCTTGTTATAAGCATGCTGCCTTTGTTAAAGAGGTTGAATCCTCTTCAGGCAATACTTGTTTGAAACAGCATTCAGTCTTATTGATTACAAATTCTGAAAACTTCTTGAAAGAATAGAATTCATGAAAGGAAAAATATGTTTGACACATATGTGAGTTGAAAAAAATGTGGATTTGTAAATGTATTGTGTATACAATTATGTAATTTCATATGAAGATTCAAATACACATATATCTTACAAGATATGCACACACATGTAGTCATTTGCTTTTAGAAATATACATGTTTGAAAATTTGTGTACATATTGCATGCATGTAAATATTGACCATCTTTGTCTCTGTACTCTTAATTTACAATTGTGTGTTTCTCTCTACACACATGCAGACATGAGGGGGTGCTGAAAATTTATTTCCCCTACAAATTAGCTCTTCAAAACAGAAATATAATTTTTGTCCATTTGGTCAGAATTTGGAATGTTTTGCAGTACCTTGAAGGATGGTACCAATTTTAACCTCGGTGCAGTATATCATCACCATCATCGACCATCTGTCATTTGATGAAGATACTTTTTACCTCATTGTCTGCACTGGATTATAGTGCTTAACTGTCATCATACACCAACAGCAGCACACACTGCTTTGATTAGGCATTTGATCTGATGGAAAGCTGAAGCAGTCATATAGAACCATTAGCCAAATGCCACGCAGTAGCATCCTAATGGTTCTAGGTATTGCCAACCATTGGTTTTGCTGGAGAACTCCTCTGTTTTCCAAATGGAGCAGTACTGACCAAACAGTCTGATGGAGATGTACTCAGCAATCCAACAGCCTGCTGTCACTAAATTCATTGTAATCCTTAGGGAGCTTAGGAGTTGCTAAGTCTCACGCCAACCTAGTGGAGGGAAGGGGGTTAATTCCTACATTGGTTAGCTGCAGTCAAAAGATCAGTGACATCCTACTGCCCAGTGCTATATGTGCACCCTAGGGTAGATATTATAATTAGTTTATTTGGTTTATTGTGTTTTACGGCAGATCAACCTCAATGGGTTATTTAATGTCGACAACTTTTCTTTCCTGGTAATATTTTGTTTTGTCAAAAATGCATTTCTGGCAAAATCCCCTTCTTCAAAAATTCATAGCCGGTAACATTATTTTAAAAAATATATGCTGGCAATAGTCTTCCTTCTTCCAAAACTCATCCCCAGCAATAATTTTTTACAAAGTATTTCTGGTATTAAAACAGCTGGGACCCTAACAGATGTTACCACCCGGGGTCAGGGTGAACCTGGGAACACCAGCAATTAAGAAGTGGTTCCACTCTCCTCAAAACCTTCTGAACAGAGGCCTTGCTGTTGGATGTAGTTTATCATCTTACCCTGGATGCAGATGTAGTTTATCGTCATACCCAGTATGGGGTATTATAATAAAATTTAAAATAATACTTCTATGAGTGCACTGTCTATGTCTGAGCTTCCGATGATCACACATTTTGTGACAAGGTAAAATGTATTCAAAAATACTCTATTGTACTAATGTACATTGTATTAAAAAATAGACTATTGTAATAATGTACATTATAATAATGTAAAATGTATTAAAAATAGTCCATTGTAATAATGTAAAATGTATTCAAAAATAGTCCACTGTAATAATGTAAAATGTATTAAAAAATAGTCCACTGTAATAATTTAAAATGTATTAAAAATAGTCCATTGTAATAATGTAAAAATGTATTAAAAATGGTCCATTGTAATAATGTAAAAATGTATTAAAAATGGTCCATTGTAATAATGTAAAAATGTATTAAAAATAGTCCATTGTAATAATGTAAAAATGTATTAAAAATAGTCCATTGTAATAACATAAAAATGTATTAAAAATAGTCCATTGTAATAATGTAAAAATGTATTAAAAATAGTCCATTGTAATAACGTAAAAATGTATTAAAAATAGTCCATTGTAATAATGTAAAAATGTATTAAAAAATTGTCTATTGTAAACAAATGTCATGCTACATAAATTTACAAATGCTCCTTTTAATCAATTAGAGCCATCTGAGTGATGTTACATTGTGAGCCTTAAAGTGTATATATGATCATATCAGGGAATTGCTGTAGATGTTGGACACTATTTGTTGGGATGCTTAGATGTTGGTATAAATGGTCCAGTGAAAAATCCTACAATTAGATTGTTGATGACCACATAGCAGGCAAACACATCGAATCAATATCCATAGCACAGATCAGAGAAAATGTGGCCTCAAGAGTCTCAGCATGTGCTATTAGGAATTGTTTACTTGTGCAGCAGGACTATGGGTACATGTGCATCTAGCAACACTTGCACCAAAATTTCTTTATGCACATCTTCAAGGTTACCTTAAGAGATTCACCTGAGTAACCAAATGGCACTCTTTAGTATTCACTGAAAAAGAGTATGTTCTATTTGCATGACCTTTGTTTACATGTCTAATGTAGGTGTAAAGCAAAGAACAGTAGAAAAATGAATCCATGGACAATATCAGCAGCCAAGCCTATGTCCTTCACACCTACAGCCAAACTGAGAGATTGCTGATTTGCTTTGCTATGTTTTATGTATTTAATTTTAGTTTTGTGATTTGTTGTTACAGTTTTATAAATCTTTGCATTAAAATTGTTCCCTTGACTAAACAAAAACCAAACTGAGATATAATTAAAGCTCTGTATGTGCAGTTTATAAAAATGCAAACAACGAAGTCACAATTCATTATTTTAAAAAATTTCAAATCAGTATATTTCTAAATTAGAAGTGTGGCTGACTTAACAGTTCATAATTAACAGCACTGAAAATAGAATCAGTGGGCCAAGTTCAAATACCGCTTTGTGTTTCCTTTGCACTAATGACTTCAGAAAAGGCATGAATGCATCTCTTCTTGATTTATCCCCTGATTTGGGTAGAATAGCAGTGCAATCTCAGTGCACTAGAATTTACACTTTAATTTATTTAAACTATTGTTCTCATCTTGATTATTATAGATGTTATAATATATAATATAATAAATGTTGCAAAGTATTTTCACCAGGTACTCTCTATCCATCATCAGGTGTCCATTGTTTGACTGATATATCTGTTGTTTATTGTGTCATTTTGTCTTTTTGAAGCCAGTTATTGTTCATTCAATATGATGGTCAACTGACCAAGATACTCTCATAGAATCTGATCAAGTGAAGTTTATTTTTAACATAGTCTCCCTTACAGTCCACACACTTCTTCCAGCTTTTTTTGCAGTACTTGAATACCACTGGTGCAGAAGCTTTCATCGTGTTAGTCAAAAAAGTCATCAACAGCAGATATGACATTATCATACTGCAATACTTGTTTCCACTCAAGTATTTTTTTTATGTTGGGGAACAGATGATAGTCAAATCAAGAGAATAAGGAGGGCGATCAACCAGATCAAAGTCAGTTATGCACAGCAACCATTGTAATCAAAGACTTGTGTGATGGATCATTGTTTAATGAAGCAAGACCTCTTTCTTCAGTTTTCCAGGGTATTTGATCTTGGTAGAATTTTGTAACTGCCTCAGAAAGTTGTTATAGTACACTCCATTGATGTTGTGGTGCTTTTGAAGATAGTCAATAGACACAATGCCTTTTGCATCCCAGAAAGCTGAGGTGATCACCTTCCATATAGATGAAACAACTTTCTCTTCTCTAGAGCAGGTGAAGAGGTGTATTTTCATTGCATGGATTGTCTGTCTCTGGCTCAAAGTAATGACCCCCAACACTCATCCTGGGTTTTCACTTGCATTTGAATCATAGCATTTTAGCAGTAGAATAAAGTAAAAACAATTAAATTTACCACAGAGCATGATAATACAAAAAAAAAAAGATTGAATTATAATGTTGAGAATAACTGTTAGCATACAGGAAACATCAGGCATTTATTGATGGAGCAATGTTACTGTCGATAGAAATTTAAAAAAATGTTTCTCTTAAAACAATTTCTCAGGAAAATAGGTTTTTCAAGTTCAGTCTAATATGAATGGGAGTTTCCTTCCTTAGCTTTTATTTATGATAGTGTGAAAATTTGACATTATGACCTTCTAGTTAAATGTTTTATTGATTTTAGTTGCTGCTGCTGTTAGAAGTCTTCAAGTGACATGGTATTTGGTTAAGTTCTTTGTTTGGGATTCTGTAGCACCAGGCTCTTACAGCCACATAATGTTGAAACACCAGTTCCTATATGATCACTGAAGTTAAGTGAGGTTGAGCCTGGTCAGTATCTAGATGGGTGACCACTTGAGAATACCAGGTGCTATAAGCTTGGATGTCTGACTCGAAGTTGTTAATCGGAGTGTCAAGTTCTAATTCCGGTTGAGTTTGTTATATTTACTTGCATGCAAATAGCCTTGGGAAAGATATGAATCCACCTCTTCTCCTCCCAGCTATGGGTTAATTAGTAAGACTTCTCTCACTAAACCATTATCTTCTCAAAAAAATTCTTACAATCTAAAAATATTTTATGCCTTTAAATAACCTGTAATGGGTTTATAAATCTTTATTTAATCTAAGGATAGTTTATCTTTTTCTTTTTCATAATACTAATCATAATTGCTTGTCCTGATTCCACTGAGTCTGTACTACCAAGCCATGGGATTGAACTTGCAATTACAAATGCATTATTAAAGAGAAACAATTTTTGAGATGAGGAGTTATTATTTTATTGTTTTCATTCAGACTAATATCCTCATCTTTCTTGTTATTGTCCCAACATTCTATCTGTAATGTACTCCAGCCTTCTCCAAGTATCTGTTGAACCAGGTTACCTTCAGAAAATTCCTAAATGAACCCTTCATTTAATCTATGTGGGTAGATTGTTCTTGTTCTGCTATGTCTAGGGATACATTGTCTTATTCTTATTTAGTACTGCTCACTGATTGCCACCAAATTTGTGAACCAATGATTTAATTCTCTAAGCTCTTCTCCAATATAATTTTACCAAAGTACAGATGAGAAATCTATACCTGCCCCACCTTGCTGTATATACACTTTATACATTCATAAAATGATAAATAGTATCTGTTACACCGGCCTTCAAGGGAATTACACCGGTTCTCACTATATATAGTGCCAGTAATACCTACCCGGGGTGTAAGCAGCGACAGTACTACAACTGCCTAGCTGAGTAGTACTCGTTTCCTACCTTTTGTATCTGTGATGTTAAATACACTTGTTCCTTAAACCAACCTCGACTTGATTTTCTTATTTTTACTATTGTGCCACGACACAACAGTATCATATATCAGTAGGTTTGTAGGTATTTTGTAATATTGTAGTCTATTTTGCAGTATTTCATGATATATCAGGTTTAGGTAATTTATTTTGGTAAACATCAGTACCTGACTGACTATGCAGTTTTTTGATTTGATATTAAGTAAATATTCTAAAATTAACATACAAACCAAGCCTTGGAATGTGCCAATCAACTTTCTAAATATTAGCTTTCAAGAATCGAAATTATGTATCAATTACCTTGAGTTCTGTTTAGGTAATATATCTTTGCTCCTTTTTTTCATAATTCATAAAACTTAAATCAAAATTAAACCAGTTTCTTTACTTTGAATTATCTGAGAGTTTATAAAACAAAGCTGGATATTCACTTACTTTGCTTAAGCAATTTGAATCTGTCATAAGAAATTTTCTTTCACTTTTAATTTTTTTTTTATTACTATGGGTTATTGTCACAGCATAAGTACCATCAAGTTTTCAAACACTCCATGTAAAATGTTTCAGATATATCATTTAGTTCTTAATTTTCTTGTTATATATTGTTTTGTTTATTTACACTATTTATATTCGAACTTGTGTTCACAACTTTGTTATGGACGAAACATTGTAATAACAACAAAGATGAGGACAATAGTCTGAATATAAATAATGTAAATAATGATAACTCCTCATCCCAGAAATTCAAACAGAAAATCTTGTTTTGAATATTCTTCTTGGTTGTTATAGGTTTATAGGAAATAAAGCCTATTTCCTACACAATTGCATATCTACAGACATATCATATTAAGATATACCCAAACTTTATTTTCTACCCAATAACAGACAAACATGTCAAAAAGATTCCACAATATAATGCACACTATTTAAATCAAAATTCTATTGGTTAGAAATTCACATTGCCACATGAAATATTTGGCCAATCAGAGAAAACTAAAACCTTATTTTCTTGAGTTTACTTTCAGGAAAAATTTCACATAAAAACTCATAGATTTCAACTTTCAGCAGCAGAGATACAGCTGTCTCCAAGCTGTTCAAATACAAGGGAAGACATGGATACAAGTTTTTTGTTCCCCCTATAGTGTGTGCTGAAAGATACATGTGTCAGTGACTTCAAACAAATCATCTCCAACAACAGTGGCGATGGTCAGTGAATCATTGCCGATGACCAAAGTCTTTTCTTAACTACAGGTTTTTTTCTGTTGACCAACTACTAAAAAGTTTTTTTTAAAACACAACTTTTTCTATGGACCCAAAGACTTTAACTCAACAAAAGACTATTTTTAATACATTTGAACTGTTTTGAATTCATGTACAAATGATTTATTTAACAGACATACCTATGCTTTCTTTATTTTTGTTTTATTAATGTTTGGAATTCAGATGTTCGGATTTTTAATATAAAAAAAATACCTGGATGACAATTTCCTACAGGATAAATATAAATGAAAAAAATGGGAGGCTTTATTTTGAAAAAAGGTCACTATTAGAAACAAATTAATTTGTAAGTTTCAAAAATTCAAATATGCAAAAATAAGTATCATTTTTTTTATTTTCAATAGATAAATAAAACTGGTTGTAATTCACCCAAATATTATCACTAAAACCAGAAACTCCTTGTACTTACTGAACAGAAGTATTCAGAAAATAATTGAGTAATCAGGAAAATCTAACTTGCCACTTGCTAAATATTAAGGAAAAACATTTTGGATGTTCAAACATTACGGTAATAATGGAGGGTTAACTAAAGATCAAAAGCACATGCAGAATTTCATCATTATTTAATAATAAAAAATATTAGATTTTATCAGAGACTAATTAGATTTCAAGTAAATTAAATCATAACAATTTCTTGATTCATCATGTTGTGGTCACATTATAAAACATTTTTGATCCTTATAAAGTCCATGAAAAAGAGTGACATGCAACCATTGAGCCTTTGAGCATTCTGGATTTAAAACTTAAGAACATAAAGTTTAATGTTCCTCTTTATGTTTCTTCTATGAAATTAGGTTATTGACTTCAGGAGCAAACTATAAAACAATCAATCAACATCTCTTTATTGCAACATTACTCACTTATGAAGCTTCATCCTGAGTCAGAGATTATTTGTTAACATTGCTGATCATTTTTCTTTACTTCATCATTTTTCTCTTTACTATTCTCAGAAAATCTGGCATTTATCAAGATTCCAACAAGCATTTGACCAAATTCAATATTTACATTTATCTTTGACTGTTATAACACTGAAAGTAGAATCAGCAAGAAAATTCTGGCCTCATCTTTTGCATTCACTTTTGCAGTATGGTTCTTGGAAAAGGTATGAATCTATTTTTTTCCTCCTACTATAGATCAAATAGTAGGGTAACTTTGGCTCTGTAGCCTAGGGTGGCATCCATTCCAGGAGAAGGATAATTCTGAATTTCAAAACCTTGAAAAACTAAAAGGCAGCTAGTTCATTATCATTTTCAAGAACTCATGAAAATAAAGAAGGAATTTATAAAAAACCACAATTACCTATACCCTGAAGGGACATTACATTAAAATCTTTTGTCTTTTAACTGATACTTTGATATTATTTACAAAGACAAATTAATTTTTAAGCAAAAATCCTCATAAGAAACTTTTTTCATACTTTCTCTACTACAATCCTCTGTTCATTATGATATGATTGCCAAAATTCTTAAGGGAAATCTCACAATAGAAAATGAAGGAAAATGCTTTGACATTACCCATAACATATTTTTGCAATTTTATATTTTTATATTTTGTGTGTTTATTTTATTTTTATTATATAGTGAACTCTGTGTAAGCAAAATACCTTTGGGGGCAATGCATTTTAGCTCCTACAACTGGTTATAACATTGAAATGGAATTGTATAAAAAGGACAACTTTTTCTATGGCTTATCAACCCTTTGCAAGTTATTTAAAGTCAGAAAGTACTTTTAGATAGTAAAGTATTTTATTTTATTTATTTATTTTTTTATTTATTTTTTTTTTTTTAGATAATAATGATTTAGTGATAGAACTTTTACTAATTAACCCATAGCTGGAGGCAGAAGAAGTGGATTCATAACTTTCTCAAGGGTATTTGGGCATAAGTGAATATAATGAACCCAACTTTAATTAGAACTTGGCTCTCCAATTAACAATTCCATGCTATTATCCATTACACCACCTGCACATCCAAGCTTACAGTAGCTTGTATTTCCAAGGAGTTACCCATCTAGGCACTGACAAGATTCAATGTTGTGGTTTCTTCCTTTATTAATACATTGGTAATTGTGAATTCAATTCCAGGGCTGGGTAAAACAAACTCAGAATCAGTGGAAACTAGACTGTCAATCACTGAGTA
This sequence comes from Acanthosepion lycidas, assembly GCA_963932145.1. Taxonomy (NCBI): domain Eukaryota; kingdom Metazoa; phylum Mollusca; class Cephalopoda; order Sepiida; family Sepiidae; genus Acanthosepion; species Acanthosepion lycidas. The sequence goes on from OZ010573.1 coordinate 118,496,134, forward strand.
GTGTTAAAAAAAAAAAGAAAAAAGAAATTTTCCCTAGGCAATCTACCCTCATAGATGAAATAAAAATACTGTTCTCTGAACTGATAGACATCTTAAGAATTGATTCATTGATTTGTTTTCTATGGTTTATCAGCCCTTTCTTTGCAGGTTATTTAAAGCCAGAAAATACTTTTATATTGTAAATAGTTTGTTTTTTATTCGATAATAATGGTTTAGTGATACCAGTCTTACTAATGAACCCATAGCTGGGGGAGAAGATACCCAATCAGAATATTCCAAGGCTTGGTTTTGTATGTAAATTTTAGAATATTTACTTCAAATCAAAAAACTGCAATCAGGTACTGCTGTTTATATCATGAAATACTGCAAAATAGACTAAAATATTACAAAATACCTACAAACTTACTGATATATGATATTATTTATCATTTTATGAATGTATAACAGGTGTGGATACAGCAAGGTGAGGCAGGTATAGATTTCTCATCTGTACTTTGATAGTTATATTGGAGAAGAGCTTAGAGAATTAAAAATACAAAAATAGACTTTCTATGGGTTCATCCAATTTTTTTCCTTGTACTGTATGTATATATATATATATATATATATATATATATATATATATATATATATATATATGAGAGAGTCACTCTGAAATAATGGCTCCTGTTTTATTAAACCAAGTAATGTCAGAGGTAGATGTTGGGAACATTAGCAGTAAAATTTGAACCTTCCTCCAAATAATTCAATTTTTAATCACCTTTTTTTTTTAGATGTTACTACTGATTGGCAGTCTGGCATGAAAGTGTGCATGATGAAGACTTGTATCACTGAATTCCATCATGCAGAAAAATTTGCACCAACCTGACATTACTAACCTCTAGAATCCCATTTCTGTGCTTCAAAAGAAACAACAGAGATGTTGTTCTGCAGATGAACTACAACTGCTGGTAACAATCAGAAAGCACTAAAATTTCCTGGGACACATAATGACAAAAGATTGCATTGACTGAGGAAGCATCGTTCTGGGAGTCTGTTCCACAAAGCAATACTTCTCGGCCATCTGAATGGAACTTCCTTGTTACTAATGGAATATGAAGAAAACAGGAATGATTCATCCCAGTGTACGTGGTATGACGAGTTTAAGAATTGAAGGTCTGAACTGGTGGAACTCAAGAATGGAGATCATCTGATGATTTGTCATGGAAAGAGCAAGAGTAGGGAGAGGATTGTGACATTTTATCTGTAGAAAAGGGGTTTTAGAGAAGAAAATAATTCATCACCCAGAAGACTGCATAGATGTTTTTGAACTCTATCAAACTCCAATACATCAACATTATTTCAAAGAGCTACATATGTAAGGTGGTAGCACCTGTTAGGGTCCTGAATATGGGCAAATAGTGAACACCCCCCCCCAAAAAAAAACATCATAAAAGTATAAAAAATATATTTTTATAGTAAAAATACCAACAATATATATTTAGTAGTAAAATCACCAGCAATATATTTTTAAAGCAAAATGACTAGCAATCTATTAGGTTGGTGCAAAAATAATGTCGTTTTCTCACATATGTTACTATGTGAGAAAACGACATTATTTTTGCACCAACCTAATATTTTATAGTAGAATTACCAACAATACATTTTATCTGTAGTTTGAAGCAAGCAATTCTGTTCAAAATATATTTAGCTGAAGCTATAAAATTTTGCTCAGAATATGTATATTTGGCATTAACAACTGTTGGTCATCTACTTCTGGGGTTTTTTTTTCAAAATAAATGCTTAAACCAGTTTTGGGAAGTAAAGTCCGGTATTGTTTCATCTCCTTCCCTTACCTAAATTCTGAGTCACTTCAATGGAAATTAATCAATGTACTTAGAATATTACCAGAACATTTTCAAAATACTGATTCACTTTACATATTCTACTTGCCAAGAGAAATTAAACAGATTTCAAAAATATAATTAAAACAAATTATAGCCACAAATAAAAGCAGTTTTACTGTTTAAAATAAAAAATTTTGACTGTTTAAATACAAGGCTTTGTTAAGAAAATACATTAACTTTTGGCATTAAATGATCCATAAGATGTTGATATGCCATAAATCAAATCAATGACATTGAGATTTACTTTCAAATAAGTTTGGACATAAATTTTTTTGAAAATGAAAATTCTTTTGATATACTCCAATACTGAGAATATTATCACCTATAACCCAAATATCACTTGTCTGCCAAAGAACAATGTATAATTAATTAGAACTTCATGAGGTGCCCAATGTTTGTTTTTCTAAACCTAGATTGTTATATTCCATGCTAATAGGAATATATACTTGACAAACACGGTGGATAAAATAAGTAAAGATTTATTGTAAGAACCAGTACAATAAGAAATAAGGTAACAGTTATGTGCACGATTGTTGCAAGTCAATCCAGTAGTGAGCGCTACTATTGGAAGGTCGGTAGTTCTTGCGTAAGTCTGAGTCATACTCAACAGATCCCAGCTAAATAGACTCTCTAGTCTATTGACTTAGTGATACTTATAGGTAGTTACTACCTATAGTGTAGTTACTCATGAGGGTGACAGGTTATTCCATTACATCATAGATAATCTCAGTTCAGATGTATTCAACCTCCTGCTGATCATATTTTTGATTTTTTTTATCATTTCACCCCAAGCAAGGTGATAATGTCACTCAGATGCAAGTCCTTATTGGGAGTGAAAGAGAGTGAGAAGATTTTAGTGAGGAGAAAGAACAATAAAAAACAGAATTCAAGAATACAGAAGATGATGATTGGCATTGCATTTAAATTTTTGAAGATTGTAGGTGGCAGGGAAGCTAAATAATTGGAGGGAAGTTCCACAGGTGAGAAGTGTCAGAAAAGAAACTATTAGAATAAACAGTTGTTGCATCCAGCTAGTTTAACAGTCAAACAATGAGATCTAGTTGCCAATCTAGTAGCACACTTTTCATGCAATTAATGAACCAAGGAGGAAACCTCATCCAAACAATTTTCATGAAAGTATTTGTAGAAGATACGAAGGAAGCCATATCACATTCATGATAAAGTGACTGAAATCAAGATATCATGTCAAGATTGATTACATTAGAGACCTTTCTTTGAATTTTGTCAAGAATCTCAAGATATACAGAGTGCGATGGGTAAATTGTCACGATTTTATCTTTTTAATTTCACACATGCATGTTGTTTGTTTCTGATTTTTTTCAACTGCATAGCATCTTAGGGTCATTTGGGCACTGTCTGTGAGAAAAAGACTGCCATGACACAAATCACTCCACCAGAAATTTAGAAACGGCCTGCTGTACTCCTTGACATTCATGCTAGAAGCTCCAATATGAAAGTTTCACAGTGTTTGGGTGTCAGTCTGAGGACAGTGAAGATTCTGAAAGAGTTGGATAAGTCTAATGGTGATTATGAAGAGTAATGGAAGCACAGAAAATTCACTCTGATCATTCTAAGAAAAGAACTTCCAAATTTGTTGGTGAGGTCCTCAGACTCAACACAGAGGCCTACATCAAGTGCCTTGAGGAAGAAGTGCTACCCTGAATCAAGAAAGTGGCTACTGGAAGACCCTATATCTGGCAACAGGACTCTGCACCATTGCCACACAAGCAAGAAAACATAGTCATAGCTGTCAGACAATTTCTAGGGCCACATCACCCCTTAAGTCTGGCTACTTAACTCCCCACACTACATCCCCCTTGATTATTATGTGTGGGGTGCAGTTGAACAAGAGATCAACAAAACTCCTTGTAACACCAAAGATGAACTGAAGGCAAGGATTATGGCAGGATTCACCAACTTAAACAAAGAGACTATCCAGAAGAGTTGCAGGAGATTCCAAAGTCATCTGGTGGCTGTGGTTGAAGCCAATGGCAATTTTATTGAATAAATTTACTTTTTAGTATTTCAAGATATTTTTATGCAATTTTGGTAAAAATATCTGTTAAAATGAGATGTCAGTGCTATTTTCATTTTTGCATAATTTAGATGACAATTTATCCATTGCTCTCTGTATAGTAGGAGCACCATACCAGATATGACAGTAATATTCAATGCATAGATGTATGGTAGATTTGTAAATATGCAAGATGTATTTTGACAAGAAAAATTTGAAATGATATAACTCAATCATGAATTGTCTCTTCAAATTTATGTGAAAAATTGAACACAAGGCTACTTCTCAAATGCACTGTATGTGTTCATTTAATTTCAGATCATGAAATTTGAAAATTTTGTATAATTTAGAATATATAATAATGTGCAATTTTTTACATTGTTTAATCAGTGAATAACATGAGTTTGATAGCTTCATTAAAAAAATTGAAAAAATATATACATCCAAACACACACACACACACATTTTACAATTCTTGCACACACATTTATGCAGACAAACAAATTTAAATGTTAAGAGGCTGGTAAATATTCTTTGAAAGGCTTGTAAGGAGGTTCTGCTACAAGTTAAAAAGAGTTTATTTGTTAAATGTTGTGAGAATATATTTTTTGAACTGTCAGTTTAATATTGGGCAAAATGTAGGAATATTTTGCATTGAAAGTGAAAGAAAACAAGAGGAAGTTAAATAATAAGATTGCAAGACAAAGCCACTGAAAATATCTGCCTTTTTTTCTGCACGTAATAATTCAAAGAAATTTTATGTAAGTGCGAATAAATAAATGAGAGAATGAAATGTGTGAGTTGTTAAATGGATAAATGCACTGAAGGAGGAAAAAAAAATTAGATTTGTATTTTTTTTTTTTAAGAGAAGAAATTCTTATTTACTTATATATTTATTATTTTTTTTTAATTTATTTTGAAAATGGCATGTATTAGGTTGGTGCAAAAATAATGTCGTTTTCTCACATAGTAACATATGTGAGAAAACGACATTATTTTTGCACCAACCTAATAGAAGAGAAAAAAAGAGGAAGTGACAGAAAATTAAAAAAATGTTTGGTAAAAAGAAAAGAGTGAAAATTAGAAAGAAATTATGATAAATAATTGAAGAGGGAGTCAGGAGAGAAGAAATGGAAGGAAAAGAAGAATTTGATTTTGATGAGGAAAATCATATGAAAATTAGGAAGAGATTAAAAGAAAGAGAAAAGGATTCAGAAAAATATTTAAAAAGAAGAAAAGGAAAACAATATCAGCAAGATATAAAATCTGGGTAAAAAAAAAAAATGGAATGAAACATTAAATAATTAGAACATTTCGAAGGAAGAAAAAAACGGAATAAAGAAAAGTCAAATATTTAAAAAGAAGAATAATAAGAGAAAATGTTTGGCAAGTAAAACATGGAAAGAAATATGAATGAAATTTAAGACATTGAAGAAGGAAAAAATAAAAGCAAAGAAAAAAATATTTAAAAAGAAGTAAAGGAAAATAACAATAAAGGGAGAAATTTAGGAAGAAAGAAAATGGAAGGAAATTTCTTTTTAATTTCAACACTATAAAGGAAGAGAAAAATAAGAAAAACAAACAAAAATGAGAAGAAAAGCAAAAAGGAACAGAGAATAAAGTAAAAATTTTAAATAGGTTATGACAGAAGACAGAAAAATGAAGATAAATAAAGAAATATATAAAGAATTTGACAACAAGTCAAAGTAAATTCAAAGTAATTGAAGAAACAAAAAGAATAAGAAAGAAATGATGAAAATTAAAATGCAAAAGAAAATTGTGAAAAGATTAAAATAAAGAGCAAAAAAAATTAATGAAGATAGAAAGAGTGAAAATGAAAGGAAGAAAAGCAAGATAAACATTAGAATTGCAAAGGGAGAATTTTTGTCAAAATTTTCTAAGTATAGAAAGAAATGAAAAATAAGTAAATTCTTGAGTATAAATGAGTAAGTAAAACCAAAGAAACTTATTGGTGTTTAAAATCATCTGCAGCCTTTTTACTGATGATGTGTTTATAGATTCATCTCACATGAAACACTACAGAAGCAGAAATGACATTAGACAAGTTTTGTAGAAAAATACAATTTACAATTGTATAAAAGCAAGTATGGAAAAGAAGGCAAGTAGAAAAATTCTAAATGAATGAATGGAATTTTTTTTAAAGAAACAAAAGAAAATTTTAGCATTTAAAAGAAAAACAGGAACTCAAAGTATGAAAAGACAAAATATAAATAAGTAGCTGAAATGTTTGAATCTGTAGATATAAGAAGAATTGATAGGAGAATGATGGCAAGAAAAAAGGAACTTTTTTTTTCTTTTGTAAAAGATTTTGTTGTTGTTATTGTCAGAAAAGGAGAAATAAAGAAATAAGTTAAGGGGAGATAAAATAGAAACTGCTAAACATTTGGAGATAAAGGAAAGGAAGCATAAAGAAAGAATAAAATAAAGGAAGGCAAAAAGGATAAGTTAAAACTATGAGACAAGGGAAAGTAATGAAAATTTTGAACCAAAAAACATTTCAGATATAGAGATAAATATATAAAGAGAAAGAATGATAAAATAGAAGAAAATAGGAAGAATAATATAAGAAGAAAAATAATGAAAATAAAAGAAAATGAAGAAGAAAGTAAAGAAATTACTGCATTTTTTACAGATATTCATATATATATATATATATATATATATATATATATATAATGTACATGCATTTATATATATATATATATATATATATAATGTACATGCATTTATATATATATATATATATATATATAATGTACATGCATTTATATATATATATATATATATATAATGTACATGCATTTATATATATATATATAATGTACATGCATTTATATATATATATATATATATATAATGTACATGCATTTATATATATATATATATATATATATATATATATATATATATATATATATATAATGTACATGCATTTATATATATATATATATACATTATTCAAAGAATGCTTTGATCCACAGAATGAATAAATCATTTATTCAATTTTAACATAAATGAAAAAATTACGTCATTGAAATCTTTTACTTAATCTCAAGTTCTCAGAACATGTAGCTTAAATAATTTGAATACAAAAAAATGAAAATTAAAACAAAGAACAAATACAAAAAAAAACAATGTTCGTTTTTTTTTTTTTTTTTTTTTTTTTTTTGTATTTCTTCTTTGTTTTAGCTTACTTTTTAGCTTTGTGGTAAAGCTATAAAATGCAGAGAGAGCTAAATTTATAGTGTGGCTGACAGTTCTGGGGGATCTTCTTGGTCACACAATACACAATATTACTCACTAGGAACTCATTATTGCTTGATAACTCTGTTGAAGAATATCACTTCATGCATGTGAAGTGAAGTTCCTTCTGGTAGCCAAATTGTATTAGTGCTGTGCATCTCATTCTGGGAATATTCAAAATGATTGGATGCATCACAAATTTAATGCACACAACGTACTGGTTTACTGCAATATATATAAAAGATAGTTCAAACATAAACGCTTCCTCACATCAAGCACTCTCCACAGTATATTCAACAAAAATAGTAAAAATCAGCTATAATTACAACAATAACAAATAATAAACAAGTACAACAGGAAAAGAACAAAGAAATAAACAACATACACAAATCAAACCCAAAGAGCAAATGTTCCTTAAACAGCAATCACTTGCAGGAAAATGTAATATACCAAGCCACTGTAAAATCAAAAGATGATGAAGAAAAATGTACATAGGTGTAACTGAAAGAGCCTGGAAAGAAAGAAACTACACACAAAAACATACTTTACAAATAGTAAATATATGAACAACACAATGAATTATCATTGAACTAAGGCGTTAGTTAGATCCAGTGACAAGACCCAAACAGTGTGAGTTCAATACCTGGTTAAGGCGGTGTAGAACTTGGGGAGGGGAGTTAAGAGGAAAAAAACTGATAACTGACATCCATTAAACATGGTATAAATATTCATGCAAAACTTAAATGCAGTGATCAATTTTAAGTTCTTCTGTAGTTTATTGTTGTCTATCACATCTACTCTCAAGACCCAATCAAGAGCCCTCCATGGGAACTAGCTTAAATGCCACTCGATAGAGCAGCTTTTAAGCTAGTGCATTGATATTTTTGAATTTGTACATTTTTTTGTATATACATACCTCATAGATGTGGATAAATGCCTTATAAAAATATATACATATCTATATCAATTAACTTTGACCTTCCTCATTTTCCACAGAAACTTGGCTGCAAGACATGCATATAAAATCTCCAAAATCAAGGCCAAGTTTATAGAGGATTGAGAGTTTGATAAAAAAAATTTGGCTAAATTTAATAGACAAAGATTGTCAACAGTTTCCAATAATATATTTAAAAAAACT
>OZ010573.1:118506956-118556956 GCA_963932145.1 Acanthosepion lycidas
AATATTTTTTTATATTGAGCACTATATATAAAAATATCTGCTGTTTCTTAAATCTTCATGTTTTGAGTACCTTCTTTTGATTATGAAGTCATGCAGGCAAAATAACACTAAATAAAAGAAATATAATGTCCAAAATGCAATAGAGTTCATTACAAATCTGCAGCATCAAAATCCTATGAACATATAACAATTGAAGCATAAGCACCCGTCTGTGAAAGAAGTTATTTAAAATCAATATTTCATGTAATTGCCATTACCTTTTTAATATGGCTTATAGTGTTGGTGATATGCTTGGCAAATCAAACACTTTTACCAATTGCTCCTTCAGAAAATTAGACTTCTTAGCAGAATGATAATGACCAGAATTCTTGGTCATTATCATACTGGAACATAGCTTTTCTTCTTAGGAGGCTGAGTAAAGGCAATGTTTTCTTTCAATATTTTAATGTAATTTTCAGCATTCATAATTCTATGAATGAAATACATCTCTCCAACACCAGACCACGTTGTTTCCACCATCATGCTTAACTCTTGGAACTAAACACATTTTCATGGTATTGCCAAACTTGCTAGATACCAAATAGGTAGGTTTTTGTTTCATCTAATCATTGTATGCTGTCCCAATACTTAGAATGCCAATTTTTATTCTCTTTAAGAGTAGTGATTTTAAGTGAGCTCCTTTGTATCTCAATTTTAGTAAAGCAGTTTCCTACATGGTTGTTGGCCATGTAAGGAACACTTGATTGTTGTAATCAAAACATTCACTATACACACTTTATTTTATTAACAACCTCTGCAGCCAATTTCCTTGGGTCTTCATCCATTAATCTCATGATATAACAAATAGACTTTAGGGTTAGTTTTGATGTCTGACCTGTTTGCTTATGTGCACTTTCAACTTTTCCATTTTTTCCCAGTTTTGTGTAGTTTTGACAGAATTAAATGGTTAAAATGGTTAGGAGGCACAGTGGAGTGATGGATAGCGGCTCTATTTGAGGAATCGGTGATCCGAGTTCAAATTCCAGTCTGGTCCATTACAATCACTTACGTACTAATATCCTTGGGAAATATATGAATCCTCTTCTTCTCCCCACCTACCACAAGCTATGGGTAAATAGCAGGACAGACTGGATTCTATAGCCTTGGGTGGTAACCTGTCTAAGAGAAAGTAACTTTGAATTCAAAACTGTATGTAGCCCTGTCATAACATATAGTATCCAGCTAAAGAAAGGATAGTTTACATTGGATCAAAGGTCCCAACTACAGTCAACCTGGATGGATGATGAAATGGTTACAATAGTCAAGTCGCTATTTTGGTACTTATTGTTCTTTTCCTGCAAATAAATAATATTTTCCTTAAAAAAAAATAACAAAGCCAATAGATAATAAATTTCTGGTTGTTATTGAGAAGAAGAGTCGCTATATTAAGATGTAAATGCTTTACAAACTTCAGTATTTGTTTATATTTCTGAGATGAAGTATTATATACACTATTTACATTGTTTGGACTATTATCTTCATCTTTGTTGCCATATTTATCCCAACACTTTGGCTGTTGTACACTCCGGCCTTCTTCAGATGGTCGGAATATCAACCTGAACCCTTTATTTCGCTCACTGGGGTAGACTGTTCTAGTTCCACGTGCCATGTCTAATGGATGTCAGTTATCAGTTATCTCCTCTTAATTCTCCTCTCCAAGTTCTCCACCACCTTAACCAGGTATTGAACTCACACTCTTTGGGTCTTGTCACTGGATCTAACTTACGCCTTTATCTACTGTGGTGGTACAGTGGATAAAGGCATTAATTAGATCCAGTGACTGGACTCAAAGAGTGTGAGTTCTTCACAGACTTATCCTACAAGTTTGTTATTTGTTCCATTAATAGGTGTCGATCATTATTTTATGATCATTATGATATTTTATGATCATTATTATTTGTTCTATTCTAGGTGTTTATCAGTTGTTGATGATTTTATTGTCATTGAAGTAAAACGTGACTTTGTAGTTTCTCATAACTTCAGACTACTCTCTATAATAAATCCAATAACTTTAATAAAACACATTGAAACTACCTCAGAATTTAACTCAAGCTTTGTTTTGATATCTAAATTGTGTCAAAATTTTTCAAAGCAAATGCAAATCACTGAGATTTATGTGATTTGCATAAGTTCAGATGAACTATCATTTCTGGTAGTTGATAGTTGGTATAAGAATGATCTTGAACAGAAAATCAACATTCTCTACCAAGTGTTCCAAGAATTAGGACTAAAGATAAACCATTCCTAATCAAAAACTATGATCTGGAATTGGAATGAAATTGGTTGTAACATATACACTGAATCCAACATAAAAATTCAGGATGTGGAATAAGTAAATACTAAACTTCATATACCTTGTCATATGGATGAGTTATAACAAATTTAGTATAGGAGATAAGGAAATTGAACATAGAATTGGCTGCACTTGAGGTAGTTTCATCCAAAACCATAAATTACTATAAAATACAAACATTAACCTGGAAACTTGAATCATGATCTTAAATATCCTCATTAAATGAAGACCTTGATATGGATCTCATGTATGATGCCAAACCTATTCAGAAATATCTAAACTGTCAGCTGTATATGACCACTTCAATGGTTAAAAATGGTTTAGAGCAAGTGAAGACTGTGGGTCTTGGCAAAGACCATCCTTCTTTGAACATTGTGAATTGGGACTACAGAATTACAAAGAACTGTATCAAATGATAGAAAACATATTATTTGAGGACTATCAACAGCAGCAACAACTAAAATGGATAGCACATGTAACTCAAAGAGAAAATAATGGCATAATCAAAATGTTGACATTCTACACTACTTCAAACAAAAAGTTAGGTAGGACACCCCATCAATACTGAAAAAAGTGATAAAAGCTACTGAACTTGAAAAACTTATTTTCCTGAAAAATTGTTTAAAGAGATATATTTTATAAATTTCAACTAATAGCAGTACTAGCTGCTTATTCAGTGAATCCCAAACGTTTCCTTATAAGGAAATGGCTATTATTACCATTGCCATTCAACAAAAATTTATGGTCTGGGAATAATTGAATTGCCAATTTAATGTCTTGGCATAGCTTAGAAATTTTTTCCTGATTTGAATAAATTTTTTTTTCATTATTTTCCATTTTATTTTTGGGTTCTCTTTTTTTTTTTTTCACCCACTTTTATTTTCCACATGTATTTGGATAAGGCTGTTATTAAGGTATTTAATTAACTTTAAAGAGTTTATATTCGTTGTTGTATCTTTATTCAAATATGTACTCTGTAGATCCAATACGATCTAAGATGTGGTGTAATTCAGACCCAGCTTCAGCTCTATAAATGATGATAGTTAAACATTGTCTATTTAGGGGAAAATCTTCCAGTTTTCTACAATTAGTAACTTGTGAATATTTTGTCAAATTTACTATGTACCAGTTTTTCCTTATACCATAATCAAATGAGGTGAAATGTATTCCTGCTTTTCCCAAGGGCATTAGTAAATGCAAGAGTCTTGATTGGAATTTGAGCTTGCTGATTCCATTGCCTGTACCTATAACATCTCTACTACCCACACATTCCATATATATATATATATATATATATATATATATATATATATATATATATATTGGCAGAGGAGAGTATAATCTTTGGTTATAAATGTTTGTGGATATAAATCTTCCTATTATGAAGCAATGGTAATATAGTATGGCTACAAAATATCTCACCAGAATTTATCTTACACATTTATAAGTTTACCATTTGTCTGTGCATTGAATATTGATGCCACATATGGTCTGGTGATTCTGCTATGGATTCTTGACAAAATCCAAAGAATTTACAATGTCATTCGTCCTGACCTGGCATCTAGGCTTCAGCCATGTTCTCAGCACCATAACATAACTTCTCTGTACCTGTTCTATAAATACTTTAAAAGTAATTGTTCAAATGAGCTTTCTTCTTTGCTACCTTGTCTTCATGAATTTAAGCATAGTAATATTAGGTTGGTGCAAAAATAATGACGTAATAATGTCGTTTTTTGACGTATTTTTCACGTCAAAAAACAACATTATTACGTCATTATTTTTGCACCAACCTAATAGATTAGCAGTTCAGTTTCATCATCTTATTTTTTATATTGCTAGATGTAATCATAAATTCTGTGGTAACAGTTTCTTTTCTCACACCTCTTGCTAGAGGAACTCACTCCTATCTTGTTTTCCAGTCAACTTTGATCTTCAGAAATTTAAATGCAATGTCAATCATCATCTGTCTCCTTTAATCCTGGGCTTTTAATGTCATCCCTCTCTTCAACATTTTTTAATATTCTTTCACACTCGGTAACTCTTTGTGTCTTAATGGCTTGGGGTGAAATAATTTTTCAACTTTGATCTTCAGAAATTTAAATGCAATGTCAATCATCATCTGTCTCTTTGTGTCTTAATGGCTTGGGGTGAAATAATTTTTCAACTTTGATCTTCAGAAATTTAAATGCAATGTCAATCATCATCTGTCTCCTTTAATCCTGGGCTTTTAATGACATCCCTCTCTTCAACATTTTTTAATATTCTTTCACCCTCGGTAACTCTGTGTCTTAATGGCTTGGGGTGAAATAATTTTTAAAAAGCTGACATTTGGTTGTTCATATTCTGAACTGACATTCGTCTCCTGTTCATCACTTGTTTCAGCTGAATTTAAAAAAATAATATATCCCTCATTGGGTTCAAAAAAATAGAAATTTTAAAGAAGAATCCCCATTCTGCATCTCTGTTGCTCAAAAATAAAGGCCCAATTGTCTATCTATTAAGCTAGTAATGGCAAAGATATCTTGTTTACAAGCAGGAGATGGTTGAACACTGTCACAAGAGAAAGGGATGACCAAAAATGGAGAACAAAATTCTGCCTGTCCTTAATGGAGCATAAAAATAGCTCTTGGCACACAGCAAGAAAACTGCCAATCACTGTAATTAGAACATGAACATCTAGAAATCTTTCCATTTAACATGGAGGCAAGAGTCAGTCCTTCAGGGTCAGGCCAACTCCCTTGAGTCTAACTTGTTTGTTTACTCATAGGCCATTTATTTCTTAAGAGCATCCAATTGAACCATTTGATTTCTATTCCTTCTTTGTCATTCTTTTATGATTTTCTTTCTTTCATTGCTACTTTGTTTTTCACTTTCTCCTCCTTTTCTCATTATATTCATTTCTGCATATTCCTTTTTCATTCTCTATTTCTTTCATTTTCTTTTTACTTTGCATCTCTTTTCTTTTTTCTGATCTTCTTTTATGCTGTTATCTTTTTGCTCCAATTTTTTCTTTCCTTCTTTCTTTTTAACTATTTTTCTCTGACTTTGATTCAAACTGTGTTCAATGACTTTTTCTTTTTATATATGTACAAAATATATTTATCCAAGAATGTTATATATATATATAAGCAGTTTAACCAGGCACATGACAATAATAATAGCTGCTCATTGAGGATACAACACACTAGATTAGCTTGCTTATTCAATATTAGGTTTCTTCATATATATATATATATATATAATTTTAAGACATTTTTATGTTTATACATTCTTTTTATAGATACAAATATTTAAGTAAATGCTCTATTTTATAGTAAATGGTATTAGTAACATTTACCGGCCTAAATGTCCGAGAAATTTTCATAGAAAAGATTCATCCCCCAACAGGAATCAAACTTGTATCCTATAGGGAACTGTCATATAGCCTGACGTGCCTTAACCGTTTCGGCCACAGAGGAGCATTCGGTTAGCAAGGTCAAATTTACTGCCTTTAAACAAATGATGTCACACATAAAAAGAATGTATAAACATAAAAATGTCTTAAAATAATAATTGTCAGACTTTGTCCATTTCATAATGTGTGACATCATTTGTTTACATTTGGATACGCCATGAGCAGATATGAATGTACATGAGAGATTCATGGAAGATTGTAGTTTAAAGACAGTAAAATCAACCTTGCTAACTGAACGCTCCTTTGCGGCCGAAATGGTTAAGGCACGTCAGGCTATATGACGGTTCTGTATAGGATACAGGTTTGATTCCTGTCGAAGGACGAGAGATTTTCTATGAAAATTTCTCGAACATTCAGGGTGGTGAATGTTACTAATACAGTTTATTATAAAACAGAGCATTTACTTAAATATTTGTATCCATAAATAGAATGTATAAACATAAAAATATCTTTATCTATTTCATAATCTTTATCTATAAAAGGCAGGGGTGTGTGTGTAACAAATGCACGGCTGCAATTTTCAATGGATTTGCACCAAAATTTACATGCACATGCTCCAAGTTAGCGGGAAGATCAACTTTGCATTTCCCAACTCCCATCGATAGTGGAAATAATCAATTTTTTCATGCTTCTACGACAGTTTTCATGTAGTTTGCGGCCATTTTGTACTGGCCAGCGTGAGAGCCAACAGCTGACTGACACAAATGTTTAACTAGCATGCAAAAAAAATCAATAGCTGCATTCATCACAAGTGGGAAAAATTTAAATCTGCATGGCACTTTACTCCAATTCGCTCATTCGCTTGCTTAACTCAACGTTGATTCTGATTCCGCAGAACTGGGTTGGATGTGAAAAAGTATTTGTTGTTAACATTCTTTTTTCATTTGGTTTTTCCAGTTACAAGTCCTTTTTTAAAGCTGATCGTTTTGTGTTCATTTTGTTTAGTTCTTTTTTCGTAACAGATTTAATGTTCAGTATAGAGCTTAGAAAAAATTTGCAGTGTGAGATAGGTAAGAAGTAAGGCATGTAGCAACATCAGCACAGCAAAGGGCACTCTTTTAAAGGCAAGGAAGGGCATATATATTTTAAGTCAAGTGATAGCGATTGCTGTATGAGTCATAAAATTTTTAAATCAAGCACGGGCAACGCTGCTAGTATATATATATATATATATATATATATACACACACACACACACATATGTAGAGTATATAGATATATATCTGTGAGTGAGTGTGTGTGTATATATATATATAGATATATATATATATATATATATAATGTGTGTGTGTGTGTGTATATATATATATATATGTGTGTGTGTGTGTATATATATATATATATATATATATATATATATATATATATATATATAAAGAATTAATGGATTTATTTTTAATCAGACATTTTTATTACTTCAAAATTGATTTTTAGTAGATACTAAAAAAAATAAGTACCCGTGTTTGAAATAGTCACCAAATTATTTTTTTAATACATTGTGTGTCTACTGGCCTGCACACTCAAGAAAACTTTTCTTTAGGTCACATTTTTGGCAGATCAGTAAACACACTGTTTAAAATTGAAAAAATCGAGTGTGTATTTTAAACATAGGTCTACATTAAAATTAACATTTGAAATAATAAATATATATCTTGCGCAGGATTTGCTAGTCATTCAAAATCGCATGAAAATTAGCAGTTCAATGCCAAATCAGTCAATGTCCTTTCTTCCAGGGTACTTATGTCAGTTTTGTGATAGAATTTGCAGGTCTGCTGCAAAGTTGGAGTAGCCCATGAGAGTGCACAACAAGAAAGTCACTTTCAAGACTGCAAAAGTCCTTTGTGTGTCATTTATGCAAAAAGTTATACAGAAGTGAGGCTGGTTTGCAGAGTCATCTCCAAGCCAATGACTACTCAGCTAAACATTGAAGAGATGCTGATCTTCTGTAAAGAAGTGGAAGTTATCATCTGAGACCCCCTGATGAGTGGACAGAATGATTGGTGTAGAGTCCATCTATGGAATTTTGGTGTTATCTTCAGCATCCAAGCTCCAATCAGCTGAGTGACAAACTTTACATTTGTCTTCTCTCTCTCTTTCCATATATATATACATATATATATGATAACAATATTTATTTTTATACATCAAAAACAATATTGTGGAAAATGCATAACAAAATGGAAAAAGTTTACTTGTGACGCATTTCATCCTGAAGTCATGATGAAGTCCTGAAGGATGAAATCCGCCACAAACTTTTTCCACTTTGTCATACATTTTCACTAATATATATATATATATATATATATAAATTTCAGATAGAGTTAAAGAGAAAAGGAAAACTTAGCAGACTTTATCAAGGCAAATGTAAGGATTTTATTTTGTGACAAGTATTTATATACAAGGGGGAAAATGTTACTGTTTTTTAAAAACTTTTGGTATAGGGGCCCTCATGAATATTCATCAGGTTGTTAGAAAAGTCAGGCAAGTTTGTGGACATGAGGTGATACAGTTCAATATCTAATAAATAAAAGTGTGTAGGAGTTAATGTTTTTATTTTTTATGCATGTATATAAATATGTAAATTAATATTTAAATTAATTTAAATTGGGATTGATTAATGTGTTATATGTTTTGAATAACATGGGGATATTCATTTAACCATATCCTTTTTTTTTTGTTTTTGTTGTCATGTATCTTGGTTTGAGGTAGTGATAGAATGGTAACAAGACAATTTGGAAAATTATTACTTTGACATGTTATCAGAAAGAGATTCTACTTAGTAAAATTAAAAAAAATATTAGGTTGGTGCAAAAATAATGTCGTTTTCTCACATGTGAGAAAACGACATTATTTTTGCACCAACCTAATAATTAAAATACATACACACACAGATGTTGCGTTTACATGCATGCCTATCTATACATATTCTTTGGACCCCTTCTGTAAAGAGATGATTAAGTTTAGCAGATAATCACTATTGTAATCACAAAACAAATTTTAATAAGTATCTACACATTAACTTTCCTACAATTATTCATTCAGTGAGTTCAATTTTGGCATAACAGATTTCTCAACAGATCAGTTCTAAACCCTCTCTGTTGCACTATAATTAGTGATATTTGTGTACAGAATTATGCAATACATACATACACACACACACACACACACATATATATATATATATATATATATATATATATATACACTAAAACAAGTGATCAGTGAAGAGTCGTCCTAGGTTTTTTTTGTTTTTTTTTTGTTTTAAGCATTCAACCCCAAGCAAGGCGGGCAGTCACTAGCACACAATGGATTACAGAGAATTGGAGCGAGAGCAAAGAGGAGTGATAGAGGAGAGGATGAAGAGAAGGTTAGGGGATAGATCAGGGCATCTGGAGATGTTGATTGACATTACATTTGAATAGTTGGAGATTATAGTTATCGGGAAAACAAAAAATGGGGATGGAGTTCCACAGGCAAGAAGTGTGAGACATGAAGCTATTGAAGTAGAAGAGACGGCTACATTTAACAGTTTCAACAGTGAAAGCGTGAGAGCAAGATTCCAGTCTAGTTGAACGCATAAATTCATGAAATCTGGGAACCAGCAAAAGAAGCTCATCGGAGCAGTTACTGTGAAAGTATTTGTAAAAAAGACAGAGGGAGGCAACAGCACATCTGTGAGAGAGCAGCTGCAGACGAGATGCCAGATCAGGGCCAATTACATCTGTCTTTGGATTTTATCAAGGACCTTGATCCAGACCATTATGGTGATAAACTACATCCAGCAGCAAGATCTGTGATAGGGAGGTTTTGAGGAGTGTGGAAGCAACTCTTAATTGCTGTTCTTCCCAAATTTACCCTGACCCAGAGTGGTAGCACCTACTAGGGTTCCAGCTATGGACAAATAGTTAGACCTTGAACTAGGGTCAAAACACTATGAAAGTGTAAATATTTTTATAGTAAAACTACCAGCAATACATTTTCATTGTAGAAAAATTACTAGTAATACATTTTTTGTAAACAAAATTTAAAAAAATAAAAATATTACCACAATCCATTTCTGTAAAAAAAAGAAATATATTACCAGCAATGCATTTTTGTAAAATAATTACTACTGCTTCCAAGAAAATTAAATTTCGGCATTAAATAAACCATAAGGATTTGGCATGCTGGTAAACAAGCATACTCACACATATTCAGTGAAGATAAATGTTTAAAAAACAACCCTAGCAATAGGAAGACTGCTAAAGAAGGAAACCTAAAAAAAGAAAAAAAGGTCAGAAAGAAAAGATAGACATAACAAAAAGAACCTAACTAATAAAAATACAAAAGTGCCCAGTGCTCCATAAATCTACCTAAGACAGAGCTGTAACAATAACAAACACCTGTTTTATCTGAAAATTGTCTTAGCATGAAACTCGGAGTAACAATTTCAGAGTGGAATCCCTAAGCACTTTTGAGTTGGTTTTATATATATATATATATATATATATATATATATATATATATATATATGTGTGTGTGTGTGTGAAAATGCTATTAACCCATAGTCCTAATAAATAGCTTAAATACCCTACAAAAAAAAGGATAACCCTTTATGAAGTCGTCAAAAGACAAATGTTATGGCAGTTTTTTTATACATACAAAACCCTTTCAGAAAAAATAAAATAAAAAAAATAAACAAATCTCCATAGACACGTAAACCAGACTAGACGAAATCATCTTCCGTTTTAAATTTAGACACCCCAACCTTACCCTGACGTGACATCTATGAATGTAACTCTATACTGATACAAATTATTAACACCATGTGCCCCTTTCTATATGAACAATCGTGCTGGCCGTTACCATGGAAATTTTGATTTCAATAATGAATATGCTATTAAAACACGTAAATTTAAGAAATAAGTTATTCCAAAAAAATTTTGCTTGATGATAAGCTTAATAACATTATCATTGAAGGACGAAAAACTTCTCATACTTAATACTTCTAGTTTTCACTCTCGCATGGTCATGTGTGACATCACAAGCTGTGACACGATTTTCGCTTCTGCATCTTGTATACACTAGTTAGTTGATGCTTTGAAATTTTTTATGCAACTAAAACAGACTATCATTATTGTTTCATCCGTGTATTGGTTGATATATTGAAAAGTAATTGTCATCTTCAATAATGGATTATGTAAGCCAAAAGCTTAGATTGGATTTAAACATGTATCAATATGGTGATTTCCTTTTGTCCTTCAATGATAATGTTATTAAGCTTATCAGACGATATGAAACGAACTTACTTAAATAGACAAAACTTGTCTATATTGTTTAATGAAACATGCATCAATATGTATATATGTATATATATATATATATATCAACTATAGTAGTTAAAAATGTCAGTGTTTTGAAATTTCAGAAATAAAAACCTGTTTGTAAATTCAAATTTTGGGCATCTTGTAGGTTTGTATTTCACCACTGTGCTATAAATCACTTTACTCTATCTGTTAATCAATAACTTGTTTACACAGTGAACTTGTTATTGTTCTCTTTTGCAGTCATCATGTTTGTAGTTTATCTTTAAAAGTATCACTATTGTTTGTTAAAGAAATTCTTCTTAACTTACACATTTTTTAAGCTTTGTCAAATTATTATTACTTTAAGGTACTCTGCTGTCAGTTCTATCATTATAAATTGGTCTTTAAACTCCCTTACCTGCTTGGTAAGCAGCAGTAATGTAAACTGTTCAAAATGAGTGGCAAAACTTAAAATGATATCAGAAAGTGAAAGAACATGTTAAAACAAATGACTGATGTAACACAGTGTCTGTATCTCTATTTTCCCTTATCTGGCTTTGTAACATGCTAAATAAAATTTAGTAAATATGAAATTTTATATTTAGCAAATATAACATTTCATTGAATGACTTTAGGTAATATAAAATAGAAAAATAGCACTGCTCTCTCTAAATATTTTTGGCAGTTATAGAAGAATGATGGTAATTCACCTTTTACCAACTGGGATAGTATAGCAAGAGCCATATCTTATAATGGGGAAAGGAAACAGATGTAACTTATGTCTTGTTGAAAAATTGGTTATCTTAAAACACTTAAATAACCCAAGCTTATTAAACAAGAGAAATGAATTGACGGTTACATGTAGGCATAAAAATAAATATTATCTTAAATACATTGATCCAGATTAATTTTTTTTATGCAAATTACAGTTTATTTTTTAATGTAGATTACAGTTTGTTTTTTTAAAAAGAACAAGTAATCTCCCTTTCATATAAAAATAAAAAAATAATATTCACAACTTTAAAATAATTCTTTTTTTACATTATACAAATCCTTTTTATTTTAAATGCCAAATATAATTTTTAAAATTAAAAACTGTAATCACAGTATAATATATAACTGTGCTAAAATTGCAATAGCAAGATGTATTTTTCAAAATTCAAACTATATAATGCTTAGACTATACTCAGCACCTGAAGATTTCATTGTGCATGAAACTCTGAGTCACACTATTGGTGGGGGATAATACATATATTTATTAATATAGCACTGTTTTATTAACACCAGCACTAGATGTGCGATATATTATAATTATATATATATATATATATGGTGCAATTGTTGCCATTTTATATTTTTAATTTTGCACATGTTCATTGTTTGTCTCTTATTTTGTTGACTGCACAGTATAGTAGGGTTAGTTGTGCACCATCTGTGAGAAAAAGAGCATCATGATGCAATCCATTCCACCAAAAATTTGGAAACAGCATGCTGTACTGCTTGGCACTCGCACCAGCAGCTCCAATATGAACATTTCAGAGTATTTGGTGTCAATCTGAGGAGAGTGCAGAGGATTCAGAAAGAGTTGGATGAGTCTAATGGTGATTTGGCATTATCATTACTGATGGCAACATTATGCCTTCTTTCATCTTCCCACAGGGCCTCAGACTCACACAGAAGCATACATTAAGTGCCTTGAGGAGATAGTGCTTCCATGGGTCAAGAGTGTGGCTGCTGGAAGACTCTATGTCTGGCAACATGACTCTGCACCATGCCACACAAACAGGAGAATCCAGTCATGTCTCTCAGACAATTTCAGCAACCACATTATCCCTTACAACTGGCCACCTAATTCTGCAGGCTGCAACTCCTTGATTATTATGTGTGGGCAGCAGTTGAGCAAGAGACCAACAAAACTCCTTGTAACACCAAAGAGGAACAAAGATTATGGCAGCATTCACCAACTTAAACAAGGAGACCATCCAGAAGAGTTGCAAGAGATTTCAAAGTCGTCTGTAGGCTATGGTTGAAGCCAATGGTGATTTTATTGAATAAATTTGCTCTTTAGTATTTCAAGATATTTTTGTGTAATTTTGGAAAATATATTTGTTAAAATTAGATGTCAGTTTTATTTTCATTTTGGTGTGCATAATTTAGATGATAATTTAACCATTGCACCCTCTGTGTGTGTGTGTGTGTGTATATATATATATATATATATATATATATATATATATATATTTACACACACATAAATTCAAACATAGCTAAAAATATATCTTTGAAAAGACAATATAAATAAAGACAAAAGGATAAACTTAGCTCACCCGTTTCATCCACTGATAGGCATTATCTAGGTAAATATAAGGATTTTATTTTACAAGTATTTATGAACAGAAATAAAAAATATTGTTAGTTTTTCAGAATTTTTAAATTTAAGAAAACTCATAAATATATTTCAGACTAACTGAAAGTCAAGGTAAATTATGGAGAATGCTAAGTAATGTAAATTAATGTCTAATAAACAAAAGTGAGTAAATGTTTTATTGTTGTTTTTTATTTTTAATTCTGTTTATAGATATTGATACAAAATAAAATAGTTACATTTGCCTTGATAGCATCCATCAGAAGTTAGCTAAGAAAAGTTTTCCTTTCGTATTATATATATTTAATTGGAGTAGATAGGTTTGCCTATCAACCAGTTCACACTCCTCCTCAGTCTCTTAAACTGAAGTAGAGGTTCTTCCCTTGTTTCCTGTTTAGAATTGGGTTTCTGGTTGCTTCTAAAGTTTACTTCAGCTCTATATTCCTAACATCTTTGCCTGAATTCTGAAATTTTATTCACTAAATTAAATCTTGATTTCTTCAATTCTAGAATTAGCAGTCTAACTTAGTATTTATCTTTCCTTTTCTTATGCTAATACAACTCTATACCACAATATGACCATCTGTCCTGAGTAGCCCTTGGGCTATGTATTGGGTGGACATTAGTAAAAAAAATAATAAATATATACAGTCCCTTCCAAAAGTATTGGAACGGCAAGACCAATTCCTTTGTTTTTGTTGTTCATTGAAGTCATTTGGGTTCAAGATTAGAAGATGAATAGGAGCCAAGAGTTCAGAATTTCATCTTTTATTTCCTGGTATTTATATTTAGATGTGTTAAACAACTTAGGATATACCACCTTTTCTTTGAACCTGCCCATTTTTCAGGTGAGCAAAATTATTGAAACATGTGACTGACAGGGCTTTCTTGTTTCCCAGGTGTTGCCTTTTAGATTGATTGTTTAAACATTCAATAGCTCTGAATGACTACTCTTGGTTTTAGCCTTGGATTTCACCAGTAAATATTGCATTTCTTGTTAAAAAAAAAAGGAGACAAGTGATCTATGGGAGAAAAGCAAGCTATTTTGAAGCTGAGAAAAGAATGAAAATTGATTAGAGCCATTGTACAAAAATTGGGCATAGCCAACACAACAATTTGGAATGTCCTGAAAAAGAATGAATGTACTGGTTAACAGAGCAGCAGGAATAGAATAGGTCGGTTGAAGAAAACAACAGCAGTTGATGGCAGAAACATTGTGAGAGCTGTGAGTAAAGAACCCCAAACAACAGTCATTAACCAACAACCTCTACAGTGCAAGGGCGAAGGTGTCACAAGCCACCATTCAAAAAAGACTTTGAGAGCAGAAATATAGAGGATATACCACAAGATGCAAACCACTCATCAGCAGTAAGAATCGGAAGGCCTGATTGGAATTTGCAAGGAAGTACAAAGATGAGTGACAAAATTTCTGGAAGAAAGTCTTATGGACTGATGAGACCAAGAATAATCTATACCAAAGTGATGGAAAGTCCAAAGTGTGGAGAATGAAAGGATATACTTATGATCCAAAGCATACAAGTTCATCTCTGAAAAATGGTGAAGGCAGTATCTTGGCTTCAGCTTGCATGGATGCTTCTGGAACAGGTCCTTTCATATTTATTGATGGTGTAACTCATGATGGTTGTAGCAGAATAAATTCAGAAGTCTAGAGAAACATTCTGTCTGCCAATTTACAGAGAAATGCATCCAAACTAATCAGGAGGAAGTTTATCATCCAACAGGACAATGACCCAAAACACTCTGCCAACACAACAAAGGACTTCATCAAGGGAAAAAAGTGGACAGTTGATTGACTGGCCAAGTTAATCACCAGACCATAACCCAATAAAACATGCATTTTGATCTCCTGATGAGGAAACTGAAGGAAGAAAACCCTGGAAACAAACAAGAACCAAAAAAGGCTGCATTTAAAGTCTGGAAAAGCATCACAAATGAAGGCTGCAACAGTTTGGGGCACGTCAATGAGTCACAGGCTTGATGCATTTATTGAAGGCAAGGGTTATGCAACCAAATATTAAATGTTATTTACTTTAAGACTATCTTTTCCTTTACTTTTGCTCACTTAAGCTGTTTCACACTTCTAAATGTAAATACATGGAAATAAAAGCTGAGATTCTGAACTATTGTCTCATATTCATCTTTTGATCTTAAACCCAAATGTCTTCTGTGAACAACAAAAACAAAAGAATTGACCTTGCTGTTCCAATATTCCAATACTTTTGGAGAGGACTATATATATATGATAAAAATATAGTTTTAAAGTATGCTATATTTATGGGTTAAAGTGCTCAATATCAGGAATAGAGCATAGGTAAATTAACCATTAGGGAAATACAATAGAGTATAATACACCATTGACAGCATATATAAATAATTGCACCAAAACACAACACACATGACCTTTAAGCATGAAACAGACTGTTACCACTGGGTGTTGACCTCAATGTCCACCTTCATATATATATACATACATATATATATATATATATATATATATATATATATAAATCTACATATACACACACTTGTTTGTATGTAGTACTTTTTGCAGAGTGCACAGATATTACACTGATTCTCAAAGCAGAAGTGCTGGAGAGCAATACTTTTATCTGATGCAGAGTTGCTTAGTGTAGATATATTACAATTGTCTCAGGTAAAGAACTAGAAAATGCACAGATACTTTTCTCCAAAGTAGAAGCCCCAATCCATATGTAATTTTTTTTTCTCTTTTTTATATGTACTATTCTTGTCATGATAATAAGTTCTGTTGCTCGTCCTGGGAATAATGATAATCTACATCCAGCAGCAAGGCCTCTGGTCAGGAGATTGAAGGATTTGAGGAGCATGGAACTACCTTCTTAATTGCTGTTCTTCCCAGGTCTGCCCTGACCCAGGGTGTAGCACCTGTTAGGGTCCCAACTATGGGCAAATAGTGAACCCCCAAATAAAACACTATCAAAGTATAAAAATTCATTTTTATAGTAAAAATGCCAACATTACTTTTGTATATAACAAAGACCAACAATATATTTTTAAAGCAAAATGGCCAACAATACATTTTATCTGAAATTGAAGGCATACAATTACGTTCAAAATATATTTAGTTGAAACTATAAAATTGTATTCAAAATATTTGGGTTTTGGTATTATGCAGAGGTTGATATGATAACAAAATCAACCAAAAATAAGTTTTATCATATAAATTCATACTGTTTGATTATTATGAACTAGAGATTGACTAGAGATGATAGTTTTTGACCAAATGTTTTCAAATGGAACACCACAAAAAAGTCTTAAATCCTAACAAATATTTTAAAGTTACAATTGTTTGAAAAGTAGTATGTATTTGTTAAATAATAAATGGATTTTGTAATCCAACATTATTCCTTATTACTACAAAGATTATATTTAATGGATAGATGTTCATACAGTGATCCCTGATTTTTGTTTGTTCATTTGCTTCTTAAACAGAGAAATTAATGTCTCCTGTGCTGGAGACCAAAAGTCTTATTGAAGAAAATGTACCTTTCAATAGGAATCAAACTTGTATTCTCTTTAATCTGGGAACCACCTTCAAGTCAGTTACACTTTACCACAAAGCTACTAGAACAAAGCAAGGCTCAATTGCCCAAATTAAGGATTTCACATTTCTCATTGGACCATTTCAAAGTCTATATCTGTGAACTTTATTTCCATATTACAACTTTAAACAAAGTAATTTTTAATTAATTAAAAGATTTTTTTAATCTGACATTATTTCTTATTACTATGTTTAATGTAATAAAAAAAAAAACTCCAGGAAAAGCAACTAAGGGGTGAGAATTTTGAAACTGCAAACCCCAGACTCAACCTTAAATCCAAGTCTTTTGTAAAGAAGGCTGTGTGATTAAAAGATGAGAATTAAGTGTGTGTGTGTTTTTTTTAAGTGGATAATCCTGAAACAATATAAAGTTCCATTAATGGTGAAAAATAGAAAACTTCTAAAATTAACAGAAAGAAAGCCGTTTTCTAAAGACATTCTCAAATAACACTTCCCATCCTCAGAAAAAAAAATATGCAGACACTTCAAAATATTCCAATAGTCTCCAGAATTGATGAGTATGAGAGACTGGGGAGTATGGAGTTTAATTTTAGTGGTTTTAATTTGAAAGAAAAAATAGAAATTGTTTAAGAATAGTAAACCTAAAGTTAACAAAGCCAAAAGCTTGTGTTTGTATTTTTTTTTTTTTCTTCCACTGTATTTATTTTTTTTTTTAGAAAAATTATTTTTTCAAAAATAAGAGAAAATATTTTCAGTAAACATTCAGAATGTGTGATTTGGAGATGAGATAACAGAATTTTGTTGTTGAAGAAAAAAAAATATACATCCCAGAGTTAAAGGAAAAATCTTTCATAAATTTGTAAAAGTTCCAAGTTGGTTATTATTATTCAAATGTGAAAACTGATTCAGAAAAAAACAGAAAGCAAACAGGGGTGAAAAGTCAACAATTATAGTCAGTCAGAGTCTGGAATGTTTATGACACCATAAGACCAGATACAATACATGAAAATATAAGGAAGTTTCATTAAATATATAAAATTATCTTTAAAAATACATATCCGTATGTACTTATTTCTATCATTTTTTACATAATTACATTACATCTTTCTATCTCTTTCTCTCTAGATATATGCACATATATATATATATATATATATATATATATATATATATACACTGCATGCCAAATTATCAAGATAACTTTTTTTCTAATATTTCAAAAAACGTCCAATCAATTCACACAAAATTTTCAAACAATGTTGGCAACACTGATCTGCGCACTCACTGAAATTTTCGTACTGATCTGCGCAATGTAAACAAACTGACGCCATATTTGTTATCAGCACGGTGACTTGAGCGTGCCAAATTATTAGAAAGGTTTAGTAAAATTCCCAGAATTGAGCAAACGAAACTTTTATTAATGTTGCACGTGAATGTTTATGATCAAAAGAAGCTAATAAGATAATCAAACAAATAATAACAGATACAAACAAAGGCACAGTTTTACTTTTAAACAAATTAATAGGGAATGTGCTTTCCCTATTTTGAAATTACTTGAAGAAGTCGATGATCCATAGAATTTGTTAATTGTAGGATGTCATCTGCTGTAATGCCGCGAGATATGTCAAGAATTACTTCCCACAACTCAGCGTTGCTCCTGAATTGTCGTCCGTTGGCGTACAGTCTTCACTTCATGATGCTCCAAAGGTTTTCGATTGGGTTCAAATCCGGAGAATTTGCTCGCCACTTCATTCTTTGAGGTCCATCGAAGCCTAACTGTTTCAAATATTCAGTATTCTTGTGAGCAGCATGTGAGGGAGCATTATCTTGCATAAAATCAACTCTTTACCTTTTCATCCATGGTTCAAGATGCTCCTTCATAAACGCTATTCATTTTGATGCCATCTGGTACTCTCCATGGGCCCACTAATGTTTTTTCCAATGATACCACCCCAGATCATTATGCCTCCACTGCCTTATTGGCGTCTCAAACGATGATGGCGATTCTGTCCGTTCATTACCCAGCCTTTGCATCATCTATCTGGCCCATCAAGTGTTGCTCGAGTTTCGACTGAACAAAACTTTAGAGAAGTCAATCTTCATATTGTCCTCGGCCCATTTCAATCAATTTTGAATGTGATTTCTCGTCAATGGAGGCTTCGATACAGGTTTGACTGTTGTTGCTATTTCCCTCAGATACCAACACTGAGTACTTTTAGACACAGTAGGATCCCCAATGCAACTGAAAAGCTCTTGACTGGTAAGTCCAGGGTTATTCGTGGCCTCTCGTTTAAATCGTGACATGAGACGACGTGAAATAACCCTCGGCTTGCCTTTATCTGCCCTTTTGCGTACTTGTGT
Source organism: Acanthosepion lycidas (assembly GCA_963932145.1). Taxonomy (NCBI): domain Eukaryota; kingdom Metazoa; phylum Mollusca; class Cephalopoda; order Sepiida; family Sepiidae; genus Acanthosepion; species Acanthosepion lycidas. The sequence goes on from OZ010573.1 coordinate 118,526,316, forward strand.
AGGGTCGGTGGTGAACTTTTTCACTGTTTGATGACACCTCCCTATCATTTTAGAAATTTATAGGGAAGATTTACATTTTGAGAGTTCTGAGGTGATATTTTTCTTTTCAGCATCACTTAAACTGCTTTTACGGCCCATCTTTATCTATCCCTATGAATCATTCATACAAAAAGTAGATTAAAGTTAATGATATAAAATGGCAAAATACCTTTCCTAACAAAATTTTAAAATTGCGTTAACCTACAAATCACTTGATAAATGTTATGATCCTTGTTTTTAAAAATTATAAGCTGTATAAGGTCTTTCTTTAATACGCAAGTACTTTCAACTGTACATTAGCGTTGCAACTGCACACTCCATTAACAATAACACATTTAAAAAACATATTTCAATTCGCATTATATTTTTTGTCTCAGATGCTACCTTAATTTTACCAAAAACAAAATAATTTCCATGCCTGAAGATGACTGAATGCACCTTGAAAATTTTGTTAGTGTAGGGATTTCGCCATTTTATATCATTAACATTACTAATCAACTTTTTGTATGAATCATTCATTGTAATATAAATTGAACTGCACCTCATATTTGATATATATTAAAAAATATACATAGTACCCTACATTGATTGCACAACACTGAGTCTTATGCTGTTTCTATACAAACGGTTGCTCGTACATTTACCTATATTTATCCATTTCATATTATATATATATATATATATATATATATATATATATATATATATATAGATACATACATACATATATATATATATATATATATATAGATACATACATACATATATATATATATATATATATATATATATATACATATACATATATATACATACATATACATATATATATATATCTATATATATATATATAAGTCAACATTGTGGTCAACATGGTTCACATTTATATTTACATACACTCTCTTGCTGATACTGAGCACTTTCACCCATAAATAATATAGCATGACTTAAAACTATATTTTTTCATACACACACATATATATATATTGGGTGTATTTGGGCACCAATTTTTATCTATACAAATTTGGTATAAATGGAAGTTCTTTGTTAAGGATTTTTTTAAATTTATTTTTTTACTATATTTCAAATCATTTTCCTCATTTTTGGTACATATTTAATATAAATTGTTCAATGTCTGAGTACATTTGGTTATTGTTAGCCATTATCAAAGATTTGTTTCTTTTGTGTAATGTCAGTTTCTTCATTTTCAAATATCAATATTTGAATACTTTGTATATATATCCAGGTAAGATAAGAACAAATGGGGTATAATTCCACTGTCAGTAACATTTATTTTAAAACATGGCTCAATACAGAGTAGAGTTAAATATTATTTATTATAAGAGATTAAAAGAGAAATTTACCATTGCCTGAGGAGGAAGACCACATTTGCTTTGTCAAAACATTGTGCAGTAATTTTTAAGATGTTTTTGTTTTAATCTCCTATAATATATATATATATATATATATATTTTATCATTTCACCTCCAAGTAAGGCAGTAAAGCCACTAAGACACAGGGATGTTACTTGGTGTTAGAGAATATGAAAAAAAACACATACACCATTAAGGAGAGTGTACAATAAAAGAACAGGAATTAAGAAGACAGAAGATAACGATTGACATAGATCTTTAAAAATTTAAATGCAGAGTTGACTGGGAAACAAAACACCAAAAGAGAGTTCCAGAAATAAAAGGTGCAATAAAAGAAACTATTAGCATAGAATGTATGGTTACAGGTAAGCACTTCAACTGTAAAATGATGAGACTTTGCCACCAATTTAGTCTGTGCTTAAATTTATAAAGTCTAGGTACCATAGCGAATAGTTCATCAGAACAATTACCACAAAAGTATTTATAGGAAAGATACATGGACACTACATTGCATTAGAGGGAAAGTGACTGAAGCTGAGATGCCAGGTATGACCAATAACATTGCTGGTTCTTCTTTGGATTTTATCAAGAATCTAAATATTTAGCAGGAGCACCATCACTGTACTACTTCACTGATGTAAACACAACAGAGTTACTACTGTCATATGAATACATCCGGCAAGCTGTGATCCATTCTAAGCCTCTGCACTGATCATCCAACTCATCTGTATAACTTCATTTGTAATAAAGAACCTTTAAAACATAAACCACAGCCTTCCAACTTATTACAGAGACCAGATGTCAGCAGTATTCAAAGCAAGAATGAATGGTATTTTTATAAATATATAAGATACATTCTGGAGAGTAAAATTGTCAAGCACAAGACAGTGAACAAGCTTTCCTAGCAACAATTTGATTCAATATGATCTTTCTACTTCATTTCAGCAGAAAACTTTAAGAAGGTGCAAAGAGTCACTCTCCTGGAGGTTAGTATCAGCCATGCTGATGGAAATCAAAAAGAATTTGCTCAGATGATTACAAGAGAGAAATTTCACTTTGGATGCATTAAAATTAACAATCCATTCCTTGCCCCAGTTAACAACAAATTGTAGGTTATTTTTGAGATCAGCTGCCAATTTGACCTAATCGAACCAATCAGACTTACTATTAAGACAGGAGTAAATAGTTGTGTCATCAGCATAGATAACAAGTTGAGAACTGATGACATCAGAAAGGTTGTTGATAAAAATTAGGGACAATGTAGGTCCAAGGATAGAGACTTGGGGAACACCTGCATTAATGCAAAAAGATCTAGAAGAGTGGTTATTCAAGATTCATTTTGCTATTTGATATGAAAAGACTAAATCAGTTCAAAAATTCATCCAGAAGTATCATAACCTTTCAAATTGCGGAGAAGACCAGTATGTCAAATGCCTTCAAGTTAACAGCCCGAACTTCACCATTCTTATCTAAACCTTTATAGACTCTTCCAACAATAATTGTTAATACATCAGCAGCTGACCTAGAGAAGTGAAGTCCATATTGCTTATTTTAAAGAAAACCCTTTCACCTTTAAGGAAATGTTTGAGAATTCACTACCATATAGAAGAATAGATATAATATTAGAGGTTCAGCACTATTTTCTTTGTTTCTAATGAAATATTCCTGTTTTAATGCTCTGCTTAATTTATGGAAGGCCTCTTTCACTATTTGAATGTACCTTCAGATCTTTGTGTAACACTTTCTGTTGACTATTATTATACTACATAGTTAAATTTCTGCATCTGATTGATTCTGATGTTACCAATTTTAAGCTGACACCTTTTGCTGACTCTGTTTTTTTATGTTTTTTTCTTTTTTCTCCGTAGGACTGAAATTTCCTTTGTTCTCCTGGATTGCAGGGAGGACTTTTGAAGGATTAATCCACTGAAACAATGTATTAATGACTACAGTATAGAAAGAAAAGTTTAGACTGTTTAAACAGTGTTGGATCTGTGTAAATACCTTCAAAATATGTTTCCTTACCACAGTGCTTAACCAAAATATGTTTAAAAGAAACATTGCTTCCCATATATATATATACATACATACATACATACAGTGTTTCATTAAGACAGTTCTAAGTCAGCAGCAAATAAATCAAATCAGTGTTATTGGTGAAAATTTATTTATTTCTCTATTGGATCATGTCATTTAAGTCATGGCAATTATGTGTGAAAAATAATATCAAACAAATGTCCACCAAATTTGAAAGAAAAAGAAAAAAAATCATTAGACGCTTAAACTTAATTCACATTTAAAATCGGTCCAAGTTATTGGAACGCCCTTTATATATCCGGCAGATTAATTTATGCTTATATGATTAGCTGAACTCTTATGTTACACTTATTTAAGAACATATAAAAATGTAATATTTTGTTCATATTTGATGTTTATGAACACTTGCATGTTTGTGTGTGTGTGTGTGTATATATATATATATATATATATATACATATGCAAGCTTTTTATTATTGTAAACACCTATGCACACATACTTATATAAGAAAAAATATGTTGTTTTTTCTATGTGAAGGACATAGAATTAATGTGGTATAAAATGTAGGTGTTCTTTAAAAATATGACCATATATATATATATATATATATATATATATATATATATATATATATATATATATGCTGTATATACGTGTTGCTGATGATGATAATAAGATAGAAATAACTTGGTACTTTACAAATACAAAGCATAAGTTTTACTGAAGTCTGTGCACTACAACAAGGCAAAACTTAACAACAACAGTAAAAAGAGATGGACAGAAAAGTTTCTCAAAAAAAATAAGAAAAGTGTCTTCTTGCCATCAAGTAAGTAAGAGTCATAAAGACAATGAAAAAAAAAATATATATATCACAAAGAACCAAAAACCCCAAGATATTGGATTAGCTAAATGGTCACGCCAGAATTGGTATGGGACAAATAAATATCTATCTATCTATCTGTCTGTCTATCTATCTATCTATCTTCAAGGTAAATAATATCATTTAGTATTGGGAAACTATGACACAGGATAAGAGAAACAAAACACATTATTGACTTGTGCAGGCAAAACCAGATGTGAGAAGAATGCATTTGACATACACAAAGGAAGTTTTGTAACCATCAAGAGATGGCAAAATAAAAAGGGTCGTTGTCTCCTCTGGCTGTAGGGGAGCTGATGGGAGTGAGGTGCAGGGGGAAAAAGGATGAAGGTATAGAGAATACCATCACAGATTGAGTCCTTACCAATAACAAAAAAGCACGGACACTGTACTTGACAGAGTGGACAGTCATAAGTAAGTAAGTAAGAAGACAATGTAACTCTTGATAGGTGCAAAAAAATATTTATTCAGACTTTGAGAGTTTTGTACTTTAATCAGTAAGTACAATCAGAATGAAGTTAAGCACTAATTAAGTAATGTGTGATTAAGATTAAATGCTAAGAAAATTGATTTTTTTATAATAATTTCTATCAATATTATTTTCATACTTACACATTCAACATTTAGACACTTTTTAAATAATACTTATTCTCTCAAAATCTAAAAACTTTTTAAATAATATTTCTGTTCATTTTTAAATGATATTTCTGTTCATAAAATCTAGACTCATTTTTTACTAATACTTCCACCTTTTTTAAAATAATAATTTTGCTCTAAAATATCTAAACTCTCTTACACTATTACTTATGCTCTTTTGTACATATGTCAGCTCTCAAAATCTAGACTCTTTTTTTAGCAATACATCTGCTCCTTTTTGAATTAATATTTGTACTCTCAAAATCCACACACTTTTTAGCAATACTTCCTCTCTTTTTTAAAATAATATTTCTGCTCTCAAAATCTAGACTGTTTTTCAATGATACTTCTGCTCTTTTTTAAATAATATTTCTACTCTCAAAATCTAAACACTTTTTCAAAAAATATTTCTACTCTTTTTAAATAATGTCTGATTTAAAAATCTAGACCCTTTTTTAGTAATAATTTTGTGCTTTTTTAAATAATATTTCTGCACACAACATCTAGACACTTTTTAGTAATAATTTTGAACTTTTTATAAATAATATTTTTGTTTTCAAAATCTGTACTCTTTTTTTAGTATTACAGCTGGTCTTTTCCAAAATAATATTTCTACTCTCAAAATCTAGACTACTTTTCAATATTTCTGCTCATTTTTTAAATAATATTTGTGATCTCAATATCTCCACATTTCTTTAGTAACAGTTCTTCTCTTTTTTAAAATAATATGTCTGCTAGACTGTTTTTCAATGATACTTCTAATCTGTTTTAAATAATGTTTCAGCACACAACATTTAGACACTTTTTTTATTAATAATTTCACTTTTTTTTAGCAATATTTCTGTTTTCAAAATTTACACTCTTTTTTATTAATATTCTGCACTTTTTTAAATAATATTTCTGCTCTCACAATCTAGAGACGTTTTCATTAAAGCTTCCAGTAATTTTTCAATAATATTTCTGCTCTCAAAATCTATGCTCTCTTTTAGTATTATATCTGCACTTTGTTAAATAATATTTCTGCTCTCAAAATCTAGAGACAATTTCTGGTGATTTTTCAATAATATTTCTGCTCTCAAAATTTGGACCCTTCTTTAGTAATAATTCTGCTCTTTTTTAAATAATGTTTCTGTTTTCAAAATCTACTCATTATTAGTAATACATCTGCTCTTTTCCTGAATAATATTTCTGTTCTCAGAATATAGACTCTTTTTCATTGATATTTTTGCTCTGTTTTTTTAAATATTTCTGCTCTCAAAATCTAGATGCTTTTTCAATGATATTTCTTCTCTTTTTTTTTAAATAAAATCTCAAAATCTCTTTTTTAGTAATACTTCTGCTCTTTTTAGACCCTTTAAATGTAGACACTTTTTTAGAAATACTTCTCTTCTTTTTATAAATACTTCTGCTCTCAAAGATTTTGAGAGCAGATATGTTATTAAATATTATTTTAAAAAGAGCAGAATTATGATTGAAAATAAGTCTAGATTTTTAGAGCAGAAATAATACTCTTTTTCAATAATATAACTTTCTTTTTCAATATTTCAGCTCTGTTCTTAAATAATACTTCTATTCTCAAAATCTAGATTATTTTTCAATAATATTTCAACTCATTTTTAAATATTTCAGAACACAAAATCTTAACTCTTTCCAAATAATATTTCTGCTCGTTTTTTTAAATATTTCTTCTCTCATAATCTAGACTCTTTTTTAGTAATACATCTGCTCTTTTTTACGATCAAAAATTTAAATGCAATATCAGTCATTATCTTGTGTCTTCATGATTCCTCATCTTTTATTGGTCTCACTCCTTAATAATATTTCTTTTCTTTCTTATTCTTTCACACTAAGTAACCTCTTGTGTCTTAGTGGCTTTATTGCCTTGCTTGAGATGAAATGCTCAAGACAAAAATATGTCTGCTCTCAAAATCTAGACTATTTTTTAAATATTTGGCAACTCATGTAATTAATTTTAAAAATAAATTGATTACTTAATTGCTTGATTATTCTTAATCTTTGATCATTTTTTTCTTCTCTATGACTATGGAATTCATTTTTATGAGTATTTTGTGATTTTTATTCTCAAATGTATTTTAGTTTAGTTTACCATTAAAAAGCAAAATAAAAGTATATGTAATATTTTTTTACAACAAAATTAATGAAAAATTCATTTATTATGAATGTTGTTATCTAAGGATTTATGTAATATAATTCAGTAAATTTAATTTAATGTTTTTAGAGACTGTAAATGTGCTTTTGTGGGTATATGGAGTGAATTATCAGTGGTAGTAGATTTGCAGCAAAGTGGTCGACCCTGCTTTACTCAGGTGAATTAGGATACAGAACTGTACTGATTCACAGCCTACATTCAGCTCTCACACATGGCTCCAAAATATTGTAAGGGAACTGCTATGGTCATGCCCTAGTGAGTGGCATCAACCTGCCAGCTAATCTGTGTTGGTAATCAGAGAGGTATCTAGATCCAACTGGTGAAAGGGAATACAACCTACCTGTGCCAAGTGCCCATCAGCCAATTGCCAGCCTGGACATCAGACCTGCACCATAGAGGAACTTCTAAGAGGAGGGATGGAGTAACCTCAATATCCCTGGTGCAAAAAGAACCAAGCTATTATACTATTTTGCCTTGAATGTCACTATGAACCAAAATTACAACAGAAGGGAGTGGTGACTACAGTGGCACAAATGCACTGAATGAATATATGATAATGAAATAAGGTTTATGAAATGTTAACCCTAGTCATGACCAGAAGCGTTAGTAAAAAAAAGTGTCTGGATTTTGAGAGCAGTAATATTCATAAAAAGAGCAAAAGTATTAGTAAAAAAAGTGTCTACATTTTGAGAGAAGAAATATTATTTTAAAAAAGAAAGAAAGTATTACTAAAAAAGACTCTAGATTTTGAGAGTAGACATATTATTTAAAAAAGAGAAGAAATATCATTTATTTATATTATTGAAACAGTGGCTAGATTTTGAGAGCAGAAATATTTAAAAGAGCTGAAGAAATACTAAAAAGTGTCTAGATTTTGTGAGCAGACATATTATTGAAAAATGTGCGGAAATATGGAAAAAGACTTTAGATTTAGAGAGTAGATTTGTTTTCTCAGTACTTCTCTGATCATAAAAAAGTATATTTATGACAAAATAAGTCAGCATAACTATTGTTACTTCATTTCTGAGCAATAAAATAAAATAAGTCACTTTAATGTTTATTTTGTTTTATATTTCCATAATCCATAGTTCTGATATGGTTTTTAAGATGGATAACTAATTCAAAAATTAAAATGCATATAAAATTTTGTACACAAATGGGGTGAGGATGATGGATCTGGAGTTCCACCATATTATATATTAATTGTAAAATGACCTTAGAAAATAAAAAATATACCAATATAAAGAGGATTAACTTTTTGTGTCAAATTAATTATGCTCTTAATCTCTAAGAATGTTTTAAGCTGACCACAGAAGCAAACTGCTGAAAAGCAAAACTAAAATTGCCATTCCCAGTGGAACAAGATTTGAAATAGGGCTTCAGTTCTGCATCTCAGTTGCATCATTTGCTGGCCTGAAGTGAGGAAGACCATGGCTATGACTCTGTTAGCATGGGGGTTCATGCCTCTGTCAAATCATTAACATACAGAATTTGCAGAAACTTACAAGTATATTGTTAAAATCTGGTATATTTATTGGAGAAGAGGGCTCATATCAGAGATAAAGTATTTATAGTTATAGACAGTAAGGACATAAAAAAAAATGCAGTGCCTTGCCAGTTGTTTTTAATGAAACATATATAAAAGAGGAACTGCTGCCCAAATACACAATTATACATACATACACACACACACACACATATATATATATATATATATATATATATATATATATGGAAAGAGAAAGAGAGGCAGAGAAAGTGGGAAATGTGCATATGTTTATGTGTTTTCACTTTTCACATGAGAATCAAAATTTAATTCCCACTGAGAATTTACTTCAACTCTGTGTTTTCTGACTTTTCTCTGTAATTTAGCTTTTGTCTTTGCAGATCTTTTATAACCTAGCAGTTGGATCTACATCTTTTGCATTCAGAAAACCTTCAGGGTGCTTTATTCAATCTAACTTTCTTTTTGTTCTTTTCTTTGAAAGCAACACATACAAAAAGTTACTTACCATGTAGCAATATTCAAGGTTAGTTCATCATGCCAGAATGATACCAGTATCAGTATTATTTCTTTTGATCCCTGCCTTGAAGTAATTCCGGTTTAAACAGCATGCATTAAATTCATCATGTATTAGTAATGTAAGCTATGCTCAAGGACATTGACCTTGTGCCAAAGTTGGTTAAGTCTACCAAATTAGATCATGCTTAAAAAATAAATTCATTTGTCTAATATCTTGAGATAAGATGATTATTATTGCATGAATTAATTCCTTCAGTTTTCTGCTTTAATATTTCAATCAAAATATCACCTAGACTTCATCAGAAGGATAATAACTTCGAAGATGAAATGGTTACTTCATACTGTTGATTTGCAAGGAATTCTAAGGTCATAATTTGGTTCCCTCAAAGAGGTAAATTTATAAAATCTCATTGATACACCGTCAAATAAATCCTTACGAATGAGAAAATAGGTGACACAAATGGAAGGATTATATTATACAGAATTTTAAAATTCAATGGCCCAATACCAAAACTTATTACAAAATCAAAATATTAACCTAAGAACTCAAGTCATATTCTTCAACAGCTTTGTCAAATCTAGACTTTTACATGGATGTCATGCAGGGTATCTAACTTATTAAAAAAAAAATCTAAAGGTAAACTATCAGCTGCATACAACCATTTTATCAGATCAATGATTAAAAATAGCTTCAAACAAATGAACTCTCTTAAAAAGACTACCCTTCATCAGATCTTATAGACTGGCACTACAAATTCACAAAGAACTTCACCATATAACAAAAGCCACATTATTCTCAATGAGGTTCCATGCTTCAAATATCTCTTGGGTCTCTAATCTATTGCCAAAGATGCTGAAAAAATGGTCAGCTCATTTGATTGCACCAGGAAGTATCTAACTCCTGTTATATTTGATCTTTGCAAGCATCAGATTAGAACAAAAATGAAGTATTACTGCCATATCTAGGCTGGAGCTTTTTAATCTTCTCTTCCCAGTTTTGATAAAGTTCAAAATTGTTTGTGTAGTCTTATGGGTGATGACTTACTTTCAACTCTTCAACCTCTTTGCAATAGACAAAATTTTACAAACTTGCCACTATTCTCTCATTATTTCCATAATAAATGTTCAAATAAGCTTAATTCTCTAGTTCTCCTAGTTCAGACCTTTACAGGTTGTTCATACCATGCCACCTTCAAGGAGTCAAATCATCTGCTATATTCCAAATGGAAGAAGAAAGTTCCACTCAGTTTTTTTTCCAAGAACTGCAACTTTGTGAAAGAGATTTCTTCATGGTTGCTTTCCTGTATTCTTCAATTTTTGATTTCTTCAAGAAAATCACCATCTTTCCTCCAAGTTTTCATGATCTTGATTTTTTTTTTACTACCTCCCCCTCCTTTCATATCACATACTTTATTCAGGATTACAATTTTGTTAACTGTAACCTTTTACCTTGTATTGTGTGAACTTGAACCCTTTACCTTGTATTGTGTGAACTTGAACCCTTTACCTTGTATTGTGTGAACTTGAACCCTTTACCTTGTATTGTGTGAACTTGAACCCTTTACCTTGTATTGTGTGAACTTGAACCTTTTACCTTATATTGTGTGAATTTAAAATCTGTATATATAAAACTAAAACACTAATTTTGCATTTAAGCATGTTCGTTCCTACAGCTTAAATGTCACATAATACACCAACCAATTTAGGAGCATATTGTATCATGAACCCCTGCCAAGTTCAGTTCCAAATTTCATTAAAATTAGACAAGGGGTTCTTGAGCTAGGGCTATTTGGTTTTATGGCATTTTTATTAGGTTGGTGCAAAAATAATGACGTAATAATGTTGTTTTTTGACGTTAAAAAATGTCAAAAAACATTATTACGTCATTATTTTTGCACCAACCTAATAATAAGAAATTCAGTAATTGTTTTCAATGCATATTCTGATATCAGTCAATATATTCAACTATTAGGTTGGTGCAAAAGTAATGTCGTTTTCTTACATATGTTACTATGTGAGGAAACGACATTATTTTTGCACCAACCTAATATTATGTGCAGGAAGAATAATAAACGTGCATAACACCTAACAACATTATTAATCAAATTTAAATATACATAAAACAACATATTTTCATACAATTCACTACACTACATTAGAAATTTTTTAGAAAAAAATATTTTGGATGCTTGGAATTACTTGATAGGGGAGAATGCTATGTGAGCGTGTCATTGTAAAACATAATCTGTACGGCTGGAAAATTGTGTCACATGATGATTAATAAATAGATACATGCAGGTTTGTTACGTATTTTGAAATAAAGTGAGGAAGAAACAAGTAGATATGATAAAAAATATAATTATTATTTTGAAAAAAAATTACCTGGAAGAAAAGGAAATTAAGTGCACAAAAAAGAGACATTATACTTTGTTATTTCAATAAATATAAATCTCCCAAAGCAGACAATTTCTGTTTGTTTGTTTTTCTAGACTGACCTTCACCTTGGAAACTTATGTAGATCTCCTTTCAGCAGAGCAAGGAAGAAGGATAAATGTTAAAGTTTTCATCAGAAATGTGGTCATTAAATGTCTAACTTGTTAAAAATATGTATAAATACAATTTATAATGAACTATAGAATATATCTAACATGAAATGATAAACATCGGTATGTGTAAAATAGATTTATATATACTATTTACATTATTCTGACTATTGTCCTCATCTTTGTTGCCATATTTATCACAACGTTTCAACCGTTGTACGCTCCGGCCTTCTTCAGGTGGTTGGAAATGTCAAACTGAACCCTTTAATTCGCTCACTGGGGGAGACAGTGACAGGACCTAAAGAGTTCTAAGTTCAATACCTGGTTAAGGCAGTGGAGAACTTGGAGAGGGGATTAACAGGAGATAACTGATAACTGACATCCATTAGACATGGCACATGGAAAAAAAAACAGTCTACTCCAGTGAGCGAAATAAAGGGTTCAGTTTGACATTCCAACCACCTGAAGAAGGCTGGAGCATACAACAGCCGAAACATTGTATTAAATATGGCAGCAAAGATGAGGACAATAGTCTGAATAATGTAAATAGTGTATATAATACCTCATCTCAGAAATATAGATAGAGATTTATATATGACAAGTGTTATACACATTTTATCATTATTATAATAATATTCGACTCAATTTGAAGACAGGTTCCATATGCAGTCCTACAAACAATTCTATGTTCTTATTTCTTATGTGATTATGTATCTTAATAATTGTTGATTGTCAACTGAATATATCATTGAAATAAAACGTAATCAGTTCATAGTTAATTACATGCCTTTCCCTTCAGACAAATTAAGTGTTATTCGTGAAATCAATATATGAATTGTTAAAACTATTAAATTTATTTCAATGATATCATATTAATTTATAACTTTGAATAGCCCAAGTGAAGTTTTGATTGGTTGTTGTTTGCTGGGGCAACTTATATAATGCACGTCCTAAAGCTAGTGGAAGATTTTGTTCTAGGTGTGGGCTGAATACTGATCATATTCGATTGGGTCGCCCATCGAAGAAGTGTGTTGTTTATTTAGACCCGAAACTTCTAGTGACATGGGAGCAACAACACTGACGACACATCTAGATTTGGCATTTAAAGGTGTATTTTAATAATAATAATTATTTTAATATGTTGAAAGTTTTGTCATTTTTTTCTGTAGTTTCGTGTACCAGGGACTACAATTTTTTTTTTTAAAGAAATTCTGAACACCTTTTCATTTATTAATTTATTATTGTGTTTGATCTAAGCATATTGTACATTGGAAGTCAAAATAATTATTACAATAATTTGTATTGCAAATATAAATTGAAAGATGTATAATTAATAAAAAAAAAGTTGATAATATTTTTACCTCATCATTTTGTAACATGAACTACTTTTAAAAGGGAATGAATGGGTTTATGGGAAGTCTTGTAAATAATTAAAACTTTACTCTCTGTAATTGACCTCTCCAGACATTTTTTTATTCCCAAAGATGAAACCCACCCTGAAAAGTAATTAATTTCAGATAATAGAAGTGATAAAAGCAAATGTACTCTGATCTGTACACTATTCCTCAAAATGACTTCTGGATATTTTCCAGAATTGGAAAAATGCTACAGTATATTAACAGGGGACTATTTTGAAGGAATTAAGTCACTTTAAGTTGTAGGTAAAACAATAAATTTATGTTTGAATGTGTTTTTCCCCCTTTTTCGATGCACCTTGTATATGCTTATACAGAATTGATTAAATCAAGATCATGCTTAGCTTCATGAATAAAGATTTGAGAGCGTTTTCCACATCTGTTGCAGGCTCTCAGGTGGTTTGTGAGACCTCCATGGGAGTAGCATACTTTACCATAATGACTGCAGACAAGGGTTTGACAGCTGCTCAAGGGTCAGGATATGCATAACTGTCTCTTTGCTTCTATTCTTTTTCTGCAGATTACTTCAGCAGGGAGATTGCTTCATAGAACTTGTTTTCTTGTCATTCTTTTCGATCAAGATAAATATATATTGACAAAATAAGACCTATTTGTGGCAGATATATTTGTTTGTAGTTGACATTTGACTCTAGATAATTTTTTTGTTTTCTTACAATGGAGTTCAATCTGTACAAGTCCCAAGAGCCACTCTAGGTAGAAAGTCACAGAGTAAGAGACAGTCTATATGGATATGTAGTTGGCTGGATGTCAGCACTATGAAAGACAAGCATCACATCCAACCCACAAGGCAAATCTCCTCAGAAATCTAAAATATAATATAAAAGAAGCTAATTACAAACGTTGCCACCAAAGGAAAAAGATGAGTCAAGGAGGCATTAGACTGGCTTTAAGAAAGCCTCACACAAATGACTGACACAGAATCCAAGCTGGCTATTAACACTGGCAGGTTCTCGATGTTACCACCGTTATTTCAGTTAACCAACCCAACACACATATCTGCTTGAGACTCGCCCACCTCCAAATACCCACATCATGCTCACATACAGACATTCTGTTTGCATCCTCTGTATCAGTAAAGTCAGATTTGTAACTTCCCTAATCCACTCTAGGCCTCTCTCATCATTATCACTTGATCAAGCTTTACTAATCCACTCTAAGGCCCTCTCTTCATTACCACCATGACCTCAGTCAACCAACCCACCAAACGTGTCAACTCCAGGCTTTACTAACTCTACCCACATTCAAAATTGCCACACCTCACCTACACAAAGACATTTCACTCTTATACACCGTATTAGCAAATACAAAAGAAATTTATATTTAAATTTTTTATCTTTTTCTTTTGCTTCACCAGTGGTGGTATTTTGTTTGTTCACCTGTACTACCAATTTTTTTAATCAGTTTCATGCCAAGCAAGGCAGTAAAGCCAATAAAACAAGGGGTTACAGGGTGTGGAAGGATTAGGAACAGAAACATTAATAATGAGCAGGAAGAGAAAAGATTAATCAGGAGGACAATAGATAGCAATTGACATTGCACTTAATTTTTGCAGATTAAAGTTGACTGGAAAGCATGGAACCAGAAGGGAGTTCTACAAGTGAGAAGTGTAAGCAAAGAAACTGTTAGCATAGAATTTATGGTCACATCTAAATTGATGAAATCTCAATAGTCGAGGTACCATAGCAAGGTACTCATCTGAACAATTACTATGAAAGTATTTATAGAAAAGGCACAGAGAGACAACCTTATGGCAGTGGGCAAGTGACTGAAGCTGAGCCACCAGATCAGGACCAATAATATCCTTTTTTGCATCTTTTCAATGAACTCAAGGTAAATAACAGGGGTACCACATCATATGTGGCAGCAATATTCTAAGCATGGTTGAACAGATATGTCAGATAGATTCTGGAGAGAAAAATTGTCTCGCATGACTCAGTGATCCAACTTTCTTAGCAGCTGACCTAGCAATGCTATGCATGTTCATAACAATTTTGGCCACTAAAATTCAATGTGAGGGAAGGGTTGTGATGGAGATCTGAGACAAAATGAAATCTTGGTTTCTTGCACAATAGTTGGAATTTGTCTTAATGAAGTAAAAGACTTGGTTTTTCTAATTTCATACAATTTATCTCCATGATCACATACTTCTAAAATTAAAGGCTAATCAAACAATAGGTATGATTGATTAAACATTACTTTACAAATCTTTCAAAAAGGTAAAAACACTTGCACTACATTTATACAACTGTTATTTGAATATGTGACTATTAGCTGGAATCCAAACTACAAAAAAGATATAAATTTATTGTGATCTGCCCAGGACAGGTGCTTCAGCCTAGCTAGAAGTGAAATCAAGCTACCACCCTTCAATCAAAATACCAATTTGCTGATCTGTGTGAGATATACAAAATACTGAATGTCTATTATAAAACAGAATTGAACAAGTTTTTTACCTTCTCTAACAGGGGGATGTTTTGTCATTCACACGAGTTGAGGAAATAACACTCAAAACCAGTTGCAATATCCCACTTCTTCACTCTGAGAGTCATAGACAAGTGAAATTCCTTACTTAGTGATGTTGTGAATGCACAAACGCCTACTGTTTTTAAAAAGAAACTGGAGATCATGCTCAAAAGAGCTGAAGGACTATTGACTAATTCTAACTATAATTATATGTGAATTTTTTTTAATAAATTTATGAGCCAGATGTTTTATTCAATTTAAAAACCTAAAGTAGAATCAACTAAAATTAGAATATGAAAAATATCTCAAGTATGGCACATGAGGAAGAAACACTGATGTGGCTTCTGAGAGAGACAGCACTGATTGTAAATATGAGATTAATGAATAAAACAAAACTTTACTTCTTGTAACTATCAACTGCCTTGGGACAAAAACAGATGATGATAAACAAAACTGTTTATTGATTGAGGTGGGAGGTCTGTAAGGTTTTAGCTGAACCAAGACAAGTTTGCAGATTAAGCAGCTGGGAAGATTAACCAGTTAAAAATCCACCGTGGGGCATTCAAGGCTCTTAGGGGATGAAGGCAGGACATTGAAGATTAGGAGTATTCTCAGAGGAACCAGAGAGAAGTCATGGGATATATAATTATCTATAGATTAATGGTAAGTATAGTCTCTCTTTTATAACTGCTAGGGGCTTGTAGATCACAATGAAAGGACTCGTCAAGATGCAGTCTGGCCAGTGTGTTACTGTGTGTGTTCTTTTTATGTTGGTTATGTTAGGTCTATCCCTCTGCGTCTTTGGGTTTCAGATGCTCTTGAATATTAGACAAGTTAGCACAAATCATGTATCTAAGATCGGACCCTGTGCAACAACAATTCAAGTTTCTAACTATTGGAAAACAGATTGCTAACCTAAAGGATATTCTGATTAACCTCACCATATAACATTGCCAAACGAAGAAATACATTTTCTTAAAGTATTTTCATTTCTACAGTTTCATCAAGTGATTTGTTCTTTTACAGCTTATCAAAACTTTGTGGGTTATTTAAAGCCAAAACATAAGAATAATTACTTTTCTATGAGTGAATATTGCATTAACATTTTTATTTGAGAATAACAATGATTTTTCCAGATACGAGGACTACTATTTAGCCCCTAGGATGTGCAGGTGGTGTACAGATTTGAATGAGAAATCAGAGAGCCAAGTTTGAATTCCAGGCAAGTTCGTCATATTCATTTATATGCAAAACTCTTGAAAAAGGTATGAATACATCTCTTCTTCCCCCAGCTATGGTTTAAATAGCTGTACAGACTGGGTTGTATAGCTTTTGTTGGCAACCCTTCTAGAGATGGTGACTTGATAAAGTCACCCATCTCCCAACAATCCTGGGCCATCCTAGGGATGCACTGACCCATGAAAATGAACAGTGAATGAAATTCTCTCAGTCATGTGTGTTGTGCATTCTGCTACAGGTAAAAAAATGTTTTTTAAAACATTTACCTTATAGCTAGGAGTAAGAGATTGATTCTCTAGACTTTTACTCCAAAGTGTATTTCCTGTACCCATTTACAAATTATCTCTGACTCTATTATTATTATTATTACTAAGTAACCACCTACATACAGATAGAAAATGAATTCAGTAAATATACAAAAATAGAAAGGGGTGTAAGACAAGGATGTGTCTTCTCAATGGCAAAGAGTTAATTGCAAAAGCAAAATTAAATTTCTGTAAAAGGAATTTTTAATGGTTTGACTCTACTTCTTATTTGCCATTAACTATTAACTATGGTGAAATTTCCGTTATTTGCAGTTGAGCTATAAAACTGCCATGACAAAAAATCCCATCATTTGAAGTTGAGGGGTAAATCTGCATAACATTTAAGAAAATTATGAACATAGTTCAGTTGTTGAGTTTAGAATTCTTGGCTTTCTAAAATCAGGTTACCAACTCTAGTTACCACAAGCTCACTAAATGAAAAGATCTAATTTGAAAACATTTTACATTGTAAATATCACATTGATATTATTTTGTTCGGTTTAGCTTCTTAGATTCAGTTTTTTTTACATTTTCTGAAACTTTGTACAGGATTTGTTGATATTAGTTCAAAAGCAGTTTCATCATTACTTATTACAAATATAAAATAAGTGTTTGTTTTTAGATATTTTTAATATCCCATCTAGCATATAAAGAGAAGAATAAACCAAATTAATTTTTATGCCTTTCAAAAACCAAGCAAGATATTAAAAAAAACAAGAAAATTTCATTAGAGACAAAAAAAAGTATGCTGAATTGCGATGTAATATTAATCCGCTCATCTGTCAGTGAATGCTGAACAATTTCCTCATAGCTGAAAAGGAGACTTGAAGTAACAGAGCTGTAATTCTATAGAAAAGAGGGATTGGAGAATTTGACACTCACACGACATATTGAAGGTACAAAGTAAACAGTAACTGACCTAGCGAGCTTGGCTTGGAAAATTTGACACTCACAATATATATTGAAGGTACAAGGAAAACAGTGAGTAAATGACCAAGGAAACTTGGCTTGGAAAATTTGACACTCACAATATATATTGAAGGTACAAGGAAAACAATGAGTAAATGACCTAACAAGCTTGTGTAAAATAAATGTCAGAACAAGGACTGGGAGGGGGATAGCAACGAGATAAATATTGCTTAGAGCCACAAAGAATATGAAAATGTTAACATGGCACATAAAAGAACGGATATCCTTGCTGGTACTGCTGGCAGTTAAGTGACTTTACTTACATGAATTTTAAATTTAGAAATATTCCCTGAGCGTGATTAGGCTAGTTGATTTTATTTTACTAGAATTTTTTTTTCAACACATGTTCAAATCCTCACAGTATTAATATTGTTGAAGTTATTCCTAATGTTTTTGTTGAGATTTGCAAACTCAACGTTTCGTTCAATTTCAAAAATCAATTGATGAAATATAAAAACTTAAAGAAAAGATATGCTAAAGCAATAATGTATTTTTATTAAATAAGTATTTCTTATTTTAATCATTAAATTGTCTTTTAAAATAGTGGGAGTATTTTGTATGTTAAATAATAAAACATTTAATTTTTCAAAAAAATTATTAAAAATTTATTGTACTAAGCTACATACCTGAGTAAAACCATCTGTACTCTGTAACCCCTTACCTGTTTGCACTTCACTCCAAAATTTGGTTTCAATCAGTCAATGTATGGCTATTTTAGAGGCTGTGATGGACAAACAGACAAACTAATGGAAGTCACAGAATTTTATATATAGATATCACCACTTGTTGGGTTATTTAATATTGAATTTTGTGCAGGCCTCCCATTGAGGATTGAACTTATTATTCAGTAATAACTGTCAATCAGGCTAACATTTCTACCTGATACCTGAGATTCTGAGATGCCTCATCTGAATGAGTTTACATTAATAAATATCATTTAAGCGGGACTTGCATTTGAACAGAAACCATGATGACATCTAAACTAGAGTTGTAATCATAAAGCTTTTACCAAAGACTGTAATCGTCTTTCTTTCATCATTTTTATCCCACTTTCTTGCCCTTTTTTTCTGTTTTATATTTATTTAGGGAGGGGGGATATTTCAAGAACCTTATTCTCTTTGATTCCTTACAGTATCACAGACTTTGATGTACATGATCGTAAAAGAATACTTTGTGGCTTTAGGGAATAAAGGGTTAAGTTGCAGGATTCTTTTGGAAATGACTTACATTCTTTCACTCACCATCTTGGTAAGTGAAAACAAAAAGTAGAAATAATCAATAATATAGAGGACAAAAGATTAAAGTTTTATGATCAAATATCATCATAGCATAAAATTTTATTCAAAGTTCAGTCTTCAACTTTGTTACTTTCTGTTGGTCACCTTATCTAACATTTTTTAAATGAACGTGGCATCTGGTATAATATAATCTTATATAATTCTTGTTCTTCTATGGGTTGTGCCCCTTCAAGAGATAGCAATCAAGCCTCTCCACAACTTCCTGTCTTCTGTAGCTTAGAGTAAGGTTTCTCTTTTTACTATCCCTCCTAGTCTTTGTTCTGCTAAACAAACACAAACTCATTAGGTAGGTTATTCGCTGTATTCCTGTGTTCCTCTTGCTTTCAGTATGCACTGTGAGTACCCTATTCTCATTATGTGGCCTAGAAATTTCAGTTGTTACTTTCTGATTCTAGGTGTAAATGACCTATTTGTTTCCATTCTTCTTAAAACTTCATTGTTGCTCATATGTTCAGTCCATGGTATTCTCAGCTTCCTTCTGTACAACCCCATTTCTGCTGCCTCAAGTCTTTTCTTCATTTCTAAGGAGTTTGTCCAATGTTCACTGTCATATCAAGGAACTGAAATTACATTGAGCTATTGTTCAACTCTTTTCTTTGTTTGTTTCTTTGTTTATAATAATACTTTGCTTAGTCTATGGAAGGCATCTCTTGCTATTCCAATGTGCCTTTGGATTTTGGCATCACATTTTCTGTCTTCTGTCAAAACACTTTCCAGATATTGAAATTTTCATATTTGTTTGATTCTGAAGTCTCCAGTTGATAGTTCACTTCTTGGGCTATTTCTTTTGTTGACAACTATCCATTTTGTCTTCTTATAATTTTAACATTATTATCTAACCAGTAGAAATCATATATCTGCCTATCCTTCTGAGATGAAGTATTATAATTATTTACACTATTTACATTGTTTGTACTGTTGTCCTCATCTTCACTGCCATATTCATGATGTTTCAGCCATTCTACACTCTGGCCTTCTTCAGGATCTCTCTATATTTCTGAGATGAAGTATTATAATTATTTACACTATTTACATTGTTTGTACTGCTGTCCTCATCTTTGTTGCCATATTTATGATGTTTTGGCCATCATATGCTCTGGCCTTCTTTAGGTGATTGGAATTTCGATCTGAACACTTTATTTCATCCACTGTGGTAGATTATTCTCATTCCATGTGTCATGTCTCTTCCAGATGTCTCAGTTATCTCCCTTTAGCTCAACTCTCCAAGTTTTTTGTTCACCACTGTACCATTCTTATAAAGGGACAAGTTCATGTCTACTACAAGAATCATGAATATCTCTTATCTCTCACATTTATAAAATAAATTAAAGCAGAGTAATTTTTAAAAACCCAAATAGCTAAAAGTATCTGTCAATTCAAAACTTCAAGAAAATATTTTTTTTTTAAGATGTTTGCAATTCTCTCCAAAATTTGGTTTCAATCATTCTAACGGATACCTGAGATTCTGAGATGCCTCATCTGAATGAGTTTACATTAATAAATATCATTTAAGCAGGACTTGCTTGAACAGAAACAATGATGACGTCTAAACTAGAGTTGTAATCATAAAGCTTTTACCAAAGACTGTAATCGTCTTTCTTTCATCATTTTTTCCCACTTTCTTGCCCTTTTTTTTGTTTTTATATTTATTTAGGGAGGGGGGATATTTCAAGAACTTTATTCTTTCTTATACAGAAACAAATTCAAAGAGCAAGGTGCCTAGCACCAAAATAAAATTTTTGTAAATCTTCCACATTAGACAAAAAAGAGATTCCACTGGGATCCCTTGTAGTCTAAAATTCAGCAGATCAAAGACTGAAAAATTTTCAATCATTTTGCTTTTCTATAAACAAAATAATAAAAAAATTCCTGCTTTTCCAAATATGCATACCCTTCAATGTTTTCATATCAACTGAATCAAGCTGGTAAAAAAACAAGGTTTGCCAAGACTTAATGGAGTTATATAGTTTTTTCAGCATTTATTCTTTATATTTCTCACCTTAGGGGTAACAGCAGTCTCCGTAAATTTTTTTTAAATTTAAAAATTCTTGAAATGAGGGTAAAAGCAATTGCATTTTATTTCAGTGTGAATGTGAAGCCAAAAGTATTTTTCAAAAAAGTGAATGCATTGCAGAATTCTTTGTCATTGAAACCAACATAACATAATCTTGATAATATTTCGACTATTATACTCTTTTGCCTTCTTCAGGTATCTATCTTTTTATATACAATGCTAATTAAACCAGCAGGCACATTTTGACAATATTTCAACTATTGTATCCTTCTGTCTCTTTCAGATATCTATCTTTGTTTATACATATCTTGTCAAATAAGTAAGCTTATCTTGTTAGATTAAAATAAATGAATCAATTCTTTAGAAATTTTCATATGTAGAATTTCTTAGGATTATTATCACAATGACTGTAAATTCCTTTGAGTATATTAAATACATATATCAGCAAATGTGAAGAGTAATCTTTAAAATGTTCATGTAAATAAACGTATGATTAGAATGTGAGTCTGTTAAATTTCAATTGTAATTAATCTTTCCATGTTTTCTTATTAATTTCAAGTCCACTTATTGTTATCATTCTTGATGGGGGCTTCTTTCCTAGCCTTTAGTTTAAAGTATTGTGGAATGTTAACATCTTGATTATGTCATTATTTTCTCTTTGAGTTACATATTATATTCATTTTAGTTGTTGCCATTGTTGAAAGTTCCCAAGTGATGTGGTTTCTCTTATTAGGGACAGTTTTTGTGACATTTGAAGAAGAAGGATTGTCCTTGCTAAAACCTTCACTCACTTAAAAAGGAAAGATATTTTTTCCCATAAAAAAAGATTTTCATAAATTTTTAAGAGTTATGTTACTTTTCAAGAATAGTGTAAGAAGTACATTAATTGAGTACAAACTTAAAGTAACTTAGCAGTTGAAAAGATCAGGTCTTTTGGCAAGCAGTTCAGCTGACAGGTGTTACTGGAAATCATCCTTAGTTCAGCAAATTGTTTTGGCAATAGGGAATGTTTGAAGCTCACCATCACTTATACTATCAATGTTGATCTTTATTGTTATTAATATTTTTATCTTAAATGGAGTGATGGATAGCGACTCAGATTGAGGTATCAGAGAGCCAAGTTCGAATTCCAGTTGAATCCATTACATTCACTTACATGCTAATACTCTTGGGGAAAGGTATGAATCCTTTTCTTCTCCCTTCAGCTATAGATAAATAGCAGGACAGGCCGGGTTCTATAGCTTTGGATGGCAACTGGTCTACCACAGAAAGGTATGGCAATCTATTGCAGGGAAAAAATCTGCCTTGTCAGTCATGTATCGAAAAATGCATGATCGCCTAAGCATGTATCGCACATGGCACAAAACTGACTGACTCTTAATTTTCAGTAACCAATTTATTGGTCAGTATTTGATTGGCTAGTGAACAAAATGTTATCAGCACTACTTAAATTGTTTGGTCTGCATGTAAAAAAAATAGGTAAGATTTGTAGGGAGAATAAGTTTTACAGGTTAGTATTCTTTAGAGCTGTGTTTCCCAACTTATGGCCTTAAATAAAAAAGGTTGGGAACCATTGCTTTCGATAGCCGTGTATTATTGATCCTTTATTTTTTCAATTCACAATAGTATGCAGTTATTACTGATGTCCACAAATTTGACAAAGTGCAGATAATTCTTTAAGCAGTTGTGGATCAATTTGACACTAGTTATATTACAAACAGGACAGTCATTTTTAAAATAATAAAATGAGTGTTTTTTTTTTTTTTTCATTTTGACAAATGTCATGGCATTAATAAAGGTGAAATTGTTAAAAAAAGATTCTTCCTTTTTTATGGGTGGACCAATTAATTTAAGTAGTACCATGTTATGTAAACACCAATCAATCAAATGAACCTTTCACTATCACAAAAAAAAAACAATGCTGGGCAAAGGATCAAGTAGAGACTGGGAATTGCCAAATTTGCTGCAGGAGTGGGTGTGTGCATGTATCATCATTGATGAGTGGGGTTGGGGAGTAATCACAGTGCTGACCACAGTAATTTTTCTTACCTTATGTGATTAAATTTAACCACCTGTCAATCTTATCCTCCGAGCCAATCATTCCTAGTTTGGTTTATTTTATTCTAATATTGAATATATAATAAACCCTTTTTGCATGCATTACTAAGTGCCAGTCCAGTTTTGGTATTTCAGAAGTCACCAACACTACCAGTGACTGTTGCATGTGACCAAACTGAATCAATTAGATAACATTTCAACCAAGAACTTCTCCATCTCTTTGTTTGACTCCCCATCATATTTGTATTAGGGATAATTCCATCAGCATCCCTTTCCATGGATCTTTCAATACAACATGGATACAGAAAACATTGGCACTTTTCAGAGAATAATCCAATTCAATCAGCCATACATGGTCACTATTTGTTAATTCTTTTAATCTACAGTTCTCTGTTTTCTTTGTATTAAGTAAAATACTGCAAATAAGACTGACCTTTTGTCACTTCTTGTAAATTTGCATGAAATATATAAGGAAACCTTTTTTAATAAATATTTACATATTTATAAGTCTACCAATTGTCCATTCTTTGAATATTACTACCACATATAGTCTTGTGCTCGTGTTACATCTTTAGAGATCCTTGGTAAAATCCAAATAAGAATCTGCAATATCCTCGGTCCTGATCTGGCATCTCAATTTCAGACACTTTTCCACTATTGTAACATAAGCTTCCACTACCTGTTCTATAAATATGGTGATTGTTCTGATGAGCTTTGCTCTTTGGTAGCTAGACTTTAGGAATTTAACCAGGGTATTAGATTGGCAGCAAAGCCTCATCTTTTTACATTTGAAATGGTTAGATGTAATTGTAAGTTCTATGCTAACAGTTTATTTTCTCATATTTCTCACTTGTTGAACTCTCTTCTGGCTTTTTGATTTCCAATCAAATTCTTCTGTCTTCTTTGTTCCTATTCTTTTGTTGTTTTCACTCCTTAATAATGTTTAATGTTTCTTCTCATATTCTTTCACACTCAGTAACTCCCCTGTGTATTAGTGGCTTTATTGCCTTTCTTGGGGTGAAATGATTAAAAAAAAGATATATTTTTGTTAATTTCATAGGTTGTAGTCATTACTAAACAAGAAAAAAAAAATGAAAAAGCTGTAAAGAGAAAAGTATTAAAAAATGCTAAAGTAAAAGTAAAAGTTACATGTAGTCATTAAAAACAAAAAAGAAGATAAATGAAAGAAAATGATAAAAAAAAAGCAAAAAGAAAGGAGCATCATAAAAAAGCCTAAGGACTTCTGACTTTTGACCTTATTTGCAATAGAAGCAGCCAAAATTTTATTTGGCAGCCATATTGGCCTCCTTCCCATCTGGTTTGTTCTGCTATTTCATGTGGAAAGAACAGCAAACAACATCGACAGAAAATCATTTTCTGTAGAAAAGTGTGAAATATTTTGACTCAAGTGAAGAGGATTCCATAACACTTTTTACTTTTTTAATATCATTGGTACATAACCATATTTTGACAGTTTATAATCAACATCACCCAAGACTTTTATTCACCATGTCAAATAAAAACACATAGCATTATACTAATAGAAGAACTGACAGATAATTGTCACTGTAGGCAAGTTTAGTTGTAGGTTCATTTAACTTGACTCTGAAATATATTGTTGTTGAAATCATAATGGGGAAATATTAAACAATAGATTACAAAATGTGGATGTTGGCTATCATGCAGCCATTTTTTTATTTTATATATTAAGAAGAAAAATCTAGATGAATCTTATCTAGAAAACCCTCTGCTCAGCAATACTGTGTTATTACAGCATTGATATACATTAGCTGCATCAATAGCTATGAAGTTCAGTCTACCCCATTGACATCAATGCTGGATGCTTATCTACCCTCCTAACCAGAAAAATTTTGGGGGGGGAATGAGTTTAGTCACCAACAACTTGGTCATACTGCAAGTAGTACTGTGTTACATGATACTAGTAGCACTCATAGAATAACCCGACATAAGTAAAAATTTTAGAAAACTCATCATAGTTTCAATTGTTCAGACTATTAAAATATTCATCATCATCAGTCTCCAAACTAGATGTGGTTGGTAGGGTCAGTATACAATAAAGCACTTGACTATTCCCCTTCCACATATGGGTTTAAAGCCAACAAGGTATTCATAGCAGGTTTTGGGCAAATAGACCTGGTGGCATCCATACCTCTCCAAATCAAACTACAGCTGATATCCTCCAACATGAAAGTTAGCCTTGGTCATTGATTCTATCAGGTGAACCCTCTGCTGTGGCTGTTGGCTTCAGTCTAGGAAACCTCCCACCCAGTGATGCTGTATCATCACCATATTGATATATATTGGTTGCATGTATAGCTACAGAGATCAGTATACCCCACTGCTATCAATGCTGGGTGTCTAACCACCCTTCTCACCACAAATGCCTCATAGTTTATGGGGATATGTGAGAAAGATAATGGTTAACCTTTAAAAGGTTAAGATAGTGATCAAAGAAGCATCATCTTGGGAGTTGGTTCTACAAATCAGTGATTCATAGGAAGAAGCTGCTCAAGTGTAACTTACATCTTGCCAATAGAATACAAAATGAATGGTGGTGGTTTGCTACAATGGGCGTGGCATGGTGCATCTTAGCCTTGAAGGGTAGAACTGGTGGAACTAAAGAATGTAGTTCATCTGAACACTTTCCATGAAAATAGAGATAAAATAAGATAGAGGCTTGCAACATTTCATCTGTGGGAACGGTGTTGTAGGGTAGAAAATAATTCATCACCCACAGGTATGCAGAGATACTTTTGTATTGGAAAGTGAAAACAGAGCAACCCCTGCACATATATGTCAGTGGTACTCCATTTATAGCCTGATTTGGCTCTTGTAAAGGTAGAGGACAACAGGGTGAGTCAAGTACTTACTGGAGCAGTGCAGAGAACTGTTTTTCCAGTATCTTTAGCAATGGATCACATACGAATTCCATGTGAGAGCTTCGTTGAGTTTTTGTCCTAAATATGTGCTCAATGCACCCATTCACTGCGATATGTTAAAATTCAAGGTTTGCTCAGTGATGATGGAATGTTGCTAGTTAGGTTTTTTGAGGTATTGAATGTGACCAGGCAGATTTTACTTCCACTGTACTTTTAAAGCTAGGTTAGAGGATAGATCAATTGCCAAGCACTGATCATCTAGAGCAGTGTTTCTCAACCTTTTTAAGCAATGGCATACCTAGGAGCAAACGAAAATATCACGGCACACTTACCAAAATTTTAAAGGGTCTACATTTTAATGTTATGAAATAAAACCATAGATTTAAAAAAAATACACACACAAATATGAACTTATTTTATTTCAATGCTTCTATTCTACAATTTGTTCAGCTTATTTAGTGTGAAATCTGTGCTTGGTGTTTTTTGTGACTTTGTCAATGTTTGGTTGAATGTGCGATACGCAGGACCTCATTTCTTCTTTAGTCGAGCATAGTCTTTCTCGCTTCTTATTTTTGATGTTATTTAGGATTGAAAAACCTAATTCACATAAAAAAAGGTAGAAAATTGCAATTAAACTAATAAAGCCATTTTAGCTAATGTGGTATATTGCTTTTGTATTGAAATCCAAAATGTATTAATGAGTACTGTCAAATGTTTTACTTTGAGCCCTTGACCACTAGAAATGGTGGCCAATTCTTCTTCATACAACTAAAGTCCAATATTAGAAGTTGGTTGCCTATGGTCTTTAAGACAATTTACAAAAACAACAAAAGAGTTCTCAGTTTTCTAACTGCCCAGTGTGTCTTTTAGCCTTAAGTTTTTTTTTTTTATTTCAATGGAAACATTTCTGATATTGCATTAAACATGTTGTCAAGTTGCGATGAAATATTGCATGCCTTAAATAGAAAATCAGTTTACTTTAGAAGAAAAAAACGTTTAACCTAGATATGGACTGATATCTGATCTCAGTAAATCCTGGGGAAAGCATATGCTCCAAATCAGTGCTTCTCAACCTTTTTAAACAACGACACACCTTGGAGCAAATGAAAATGTCACAACACACTTAGCAAAGTTTTTAAAGTGTATGCATTTAAATGTTATGAAATAAATGAGTAGATTAAAAAAAATATGTTCACATATATAAACTTAGTTTATTTCAAAGTTTCTATTCAACTATTTGTGCAGCTTATTTTGTGTGAAACTTGTGTTTGGGTTTTTTTGTAATTTCTTCAATATTTGGTCAAATATGTGATAACTGAAGAAGAAATGAATGTCTGCTTGAGTGTAGTCTTTCTCACTTCTTATTTTTAATGTTGTTTAGGATTGAGAAACTTCATTCATATAAATAAGAAGTAGAAAATTGCAATTAAACTGATAAAGCCATTTTAGTTAATGTGGTATATTGTATTGTATTGATATCCAAAATGTATTAATGAGTACTGTCAAATGTTTTACTTTGAGCCCTTGACCACTAGAAATGGTGGCCAATTCTTCTTCTTCCTATAACTGAAGTCCAATATTTGAAGGAATATTTATGAAGGGATTTCAAATCCAATCATAACAGCAGTTGAGAATCACTGTTTGGTGGTGGGGGGCACCAAGAAAAGTCAGAAGGCACAAAGCCAAAACAATGTTTCAAAAGAAGGAAAAATTTTTTTCAAGCGAGTTAATTATTTGCATTATTATATTTCTTCTTTTATTTAAATGCATTTTGTTTTTACAGAATTAGTTCACAGCTCAAACTAACCATGCTATATTCACAGAGTCAAATCACCCACATTTCCTCAGTATTCCATTTGTAAGGAGAAAGTTCCACTCAGACAGATTTTTTTTCTTGGAGAACGGCTACTTTGTGGGGCAAACTCCCATTTTGATACTTCCTTGAACACCACTATCTTAACCTTCTCAATCTATCTATCCTCCTCATTCTTGTAATCCTCACTTCCGTCTACCTCTTTTTGCATTCATATTACCTCATTCAGTAACCTTCTACCATGACTTGCCTTGTATTGGGTCAAATTCAGTATAAATAAATTCAATGACCAAATAACAAAATACTGATTATGGGAAGTGGGTCAGGCTGAGAACTTTTCAGCACCCTTTCATATTATATTTTTTTTGTTAGAGAAAAAAAGGGAGATTTTCCTTTTATTTTAATTATTTCCAGAAAAAAACTTTTTTTTCATATTTCACTCTATTATTACTTTTATGCTTAGATTTTGAGAAGAGATTTAACCTCCACTCAAGCAGCTTCTTCCCACAAACCACTTTTCTGTGGAACTGACTCCCAAAAGGGTGTTTTTTCCAATCTTTTCAAATTTTAGCTGAAATTCAAACTTGGCACTCATTCCAAGCTGTTATCCATTACACCACCCACACATTCTCAAAATTGGGAGGGCCCCATAACACAGTTTTTATGCTCTCTAGCAATAAACACATTTCTGGAAATACAGCAATCTCAGAAGGTGAAAAATGATTTATGCAAGATAAAAATGTGGCATCAAACAAAAGGTTAGGAAGGAAACCGCCATCAATACTGGAATGAGTGACAACAGTGGACTTGAAAAACCTATTTTCCTTAAAAATTGTTTTAATAGGATTTTATAATTTTCAACACTGGCTTCTCAGTCAATGAATACTGAATGTTTCTTTGTAAGGAAAAGGCTATTATTATTATTATTTAATAAAATAATTAAAAGAAATACAAGAATAAAAAAATAATTCACGTGATTTTCAGGTGGAGACCTGGAGATAAAAAGGAATAAATTTTGAAAATAATTGATAGCAAAGAAAGAAAAAATGTCCTAATTGAAGAAAAAAAGGATGTAAAATGTGAGAAAAGATATTATAAACTGTAATTATTGAAAGTGTATTATTGTTATTATTGTTACAAATAAATAAGATAATAATAATAATGAAAATTATAACTAAAATCAAATAAAACAATAATATTGAAACCTTGTTTAAAATAAATTAAATAAAAATGATAAAATTACTCCCAGCATGCAACATGGTCCTGCCAGAAATACAAACATCCCGCCAAAAGACATGAGATTCAGACTCTTCACCCTGATAGCCAATAAAGTGTGTACTAATGAACTGAAAATACATGAAAGAATTATTCAGGGACCCAAGAGATGTTTCCCTTGCTATTGAGAGATTTTCCCAATTATAAACTCTGGGGGCATACCTGTGTATCCTAGAATCCTTCCTTCAAAGAGAAAGATCCAAGCTAAACCTATTCTAATATTTCATCTCAGACGTTTTGAGTATTTAGAAAACCATACTCTTCTTCTATGTGCCATATCCCTTCAGTATGCTGGCAATCATGGCTCTCCACAATTTTCTAACCTTTGTAGAACTTTTTTCTTTTTACCATCTCTCCCAAACCCTGCTCCACCATCTATTCGCTTAAGCTCATCAGGTAGGTTGTGTGTTACTTTCATCTGACCCTCTTACCTTCAATCTGTCCTGTGAGAATCAAATTTTTCAATCGCTTTTTCCTCATTATGTGCCCCAAAAATTCCAACTATGTCTTCATAATGTTAAATATAAGTGTCCATTTTGTTGTCGTTGTCTCTAGAACTTTGCTCACATGCTCATTCCATGGTATCCTCAGCAATCTTTTGTAGAGCCATATTTCTGTTGCTTTAAGTCTCTTCTTCATCTGTGAGGATATTATCTGGCATTCGCTGCCATAAAGGAAGACTGATATTACATAACAGTTCTGTAGATTTTTCTTTTTACCTAACTATTGTAGCATACCTATGGATGATTATGTTCCTGTTCACATAAATACAGTAATAAATACTGTATGTTGGTCTGCAGTTGGAGATTCATTGTGGAATTCCCTTGACTCACTTCTAACAGTTGACTACTTCTTCTACACACTGCTGGTGAATCCTATATGTTTTGTTTGTGTCCTAAGTATTATCATTCATTACCAACCTTCATGTGATTATTCTATTCAGTAACCTTCCCTACATTACAACACTAATGATAAAAGTCAGTTCAATTAATTTTTCTTAATTTCTTTATTGTTTTATACAACAAAATATACATTTGGATTATCATCATGCTGGAAAATGTTGACAAGGAGCAGGATGCTGATGATGATATTAGCCATGTTGAAATTCAACTGCCCCAGTGCTCAATTTCAAATACCAAACCAATGATTATGTTTGACAAATGGTTAGT
>OZ010573.1:118561956-118694456 GCA_963932145.1 Acanthosepion lycidas
TGGTTAAGCAGACTTCACTCGAATTTGAATTGTCAAGCAGCATCCGTGTGTATAATTTTATGTGTGTAAGTGTATCATAATTCTAGTTTGTCTATGCAGAATTGGATTGATAAAACAGGATCTTGATCAATAAACTGAGCGACAGCATTTCACCAGACAACAGAAAAATATCCACTGGGGAGAAATTTCAGTAAACTTCAATTATGCCTAACAGTTAAATCCACTTTGGCAGGGAAAGGGAAACAAACTTGCTACTGCCATCACTTAGAACACATCTGAGGAGTGGGAGTGTCATGTCTTCAGAAATTTGTTAGCTAAGGATGGTGAGTTCAATCCTTGGTAGGACCACAAGAGTCAGCATAGTTAACATGGATGATAATGTATATATATATGTATGTGTGTGTACCTAGTAAGCATTATTTATGTTTGGATGTTGTTCGTATGTTCATTTTTTCCATATCTCATTGTTTGATGCAACTTTAATAAAACCAAAACATGTTAGATTTATAAACATTGCCTATTTGTTCTTTATCCTATAATTCTGTTGGATTCCCATCCATATTTCATCTGCATTTGGACCCCAATTAATAGATATGTATATATCTGTCCTCATAAGTTTCTTGAATGTGTGTTTGGTGTAAGTTGTAAATATTGATGTATCATTTCACTTTGTAACCCAAAATATTAACCTAAAAAGTAAAGTCATACCCTTAAATAGCTTCATCATATCTAAGCTCTCACATGGATGTCATGCATGGCATCCAAATGAAGCAGAAACTATCTGCTACAAAGAATCATTGTCTCAGTAAAAATGGCTTCAAGTGAATGAATCCTTTAGATAACAACCCTTCATCAGATCCTATAGACAGAAGCTACTGAATTACAAAAGATGTTTACCAAATAGCAAAAACTATATCATTAGAAGACTTCCAACAGCGGCAACAATTTAAATGGATAGCACATGTAACTCAAAGAAAAATAATGACATAATCAAGATGCTAACCTTCCATAGTACCTTAAAAAAAGGTTAGGAAGGAAACTACTATCAGTAATAGAAAGAGTGATAACATTTACAGGACTTGAGAAGTCTATTATCTTGAAAAATATTAAAAGAAATTTTATAAATTTCAAACAAATGAAGCACTGCATGTTTGGTCAATGAATATTAAATGTTACCATATAAGGAAACTGCTAATGTTACCATTACCACGTCAGGAGAAGTTGAATCTTCTTGCCAATAATGCTGAATTTCTTGGCCTTGTTACAGATAACAGCTGAACAACTATCTGGTAAATGGTTGCTGACATGAAAGAGTCTATGAAACAGAGACATATCACTGAATTCCTCTGCATGGAAAAAATAACACCCATTCCACAACACTGAATATATATAGAAACCAAACAGTGTATGTGAACACAGTAATGTATTTCTGCATTGGCTGACATCAATGTGCATTTTGGGTGCCTCTGCACAGCTAGCAACTCACAAACTGAAGAGTACCTTAAAAATGTGTAGCCAGTGTGTAAAAATAGTATTTTGTAGATGAAAACTTGCTCTATCCAGTGGTGTCAATGTTCTTCCTGTAGATGTTGTAGTTTCTATGTAAATAAATTGGAGACATTCATTTTGACACATCCTTTGTGAGAGGGAATATAAATATAAACATTAATTATAACAACCCTAATTCCCCATGTATAATACGCATTTTTTCTAAAAAATAATAAGCAAAATGAGAAGTGCATATTATGCACAACTACAAAAAATCTTTAAAAAAATTGCTGTAAAATAAAATAAGAATTATCATAAAACTAAATTAGAATAATATTATTCTATGTTTAAAAACATCTTTTTAAATAAGAGTAGGAAATGCTGACTGTAATGAAATTGGAGATGTACAATTTATATTTAAAGGGGTGTGTATTATAAATGAATAGAAGCATTTTCCCACACTTTCAGCACAATTTTAGGTATGCATATTATGGATGAAGGTGTATTATACATGGGGAATTACCGTGTATACTGAGGGGAAATATAGAGGATGTAGGCAAACTAAATTAAAAAAATTTTGGCATGCATATTTTAAAATATCCCACAATGCAACAAGAAGAGATTTGTTAAGAATTAGGTCATTAGGGCAGGTTGAATTTTCACTGCTTTTAGAAAATCATCATGGCACTCAGTGAGAGATTTTGGTTTTGGTATGCTAAGTACTGGCACTAAACATTAGATGCATAGCTTTTATCAATTTTTGAGCATTTAATTTTAAAGAGTGTTCAAACAAATGTACAGAAATACCTAATTTCTGCACGTTTTTTGCTTACAAACTGACTTCAAAATTTTACTATTTCAAGAATAAATTCAAATAAAGTTAATATTTTTTGTATCTGTCTATATTTCTGAGATGAGGTATTATGTACACTATTTACATTGCTCGGACTATCATCCTCATCTTTGTTGCCATATTTATCACAACGTTATTCGCTTCGGACTTCTTCAGGTGGTTGGAATGTCGAACTGAACCCTTTATATCACTCGCTGAGGTAGACTGTCCTAGTTCCACATGCTATGTTTTTAATGGATGTCAGTGCCTCAAGAACACATGGCACAGTGGATTAGTTAGATCCAGTGAAGACCCAAAGAGTGTGAGTTCAATACCCAGTTAAGGTGGTAGAGAACTTGTAGAGGGAAATTAACAGGAGATAACTGATAACTGACATCTATTAAAAACATGGCACGTAGAACTACGACAGTCTACCCCAGTGAGCAAAATGAAGGGTGCAGTTTGACATTCCAACCATCTGAAGAAGGCTGAAGCATACAATGGCCAAAATGCTGTAATAAATATGGCGACAAAAATGAGGACAATAGTCCAAATAATGTAAATAGTGTGCAACATTCTGTATTTTGGTCAACTGTTGCTTTCTCTGCATCTGGATATCTTCAGATATACAGTTGTTGGTTATGGAATTTATTATTCTTTTTAATTACAAGCCAACTAACTGCATATATTTCAATTATAAATTTTATAAGGCTTTCACTGATCACCAGAATGAAGTTTCCAAGACTCCAATTTTGAACCTAAAAACTTCAAACTAATTTCCTCAAAATGGAAAAAAATATTTTATCATATCAAACCCCAACTTTCAAATTGAATACAATACCATGGTTCCAAAATGGACCTGTCCTTCTGTACATCTAGACATATCAAATGCCAGAAATTTTAAAATCTAGCATTCCGTACATCCATTAGCATTTCCCCTTGATGTATAAATATAACCAATATATACATTTATATTTCTCCCCTCTTACTAGATATATATATTCCCATCAAAAATGGCATACAGTGGGGTGGTTGCGTGTTCATTTTCATTAACTTTTGTTGAACATGCAACCACCCTTTGTCTGGATGAATGGATTTCTCTGTATCCTTGGAAACAGTGAATTATGATTTTTTTTCCGTGCCTTTAAAACCCAGTAAATTTTAAAATAAGTTACTCCAAAATTCCCTTGAGGATGAAATGGAACTAATGTCTTTAATTTAATTACAAAATTAAATTCAAAGCTTTTAGCTTCCATTTTTGAAACATGGTTAGAACTGTGTAGCAAAAAAAAAAGCATATTTTAAATCAGTTAATTTATATTAATGCTCTGTAAGTTTACATTGAGCACTAGTTTATAAAAATAAAAATATCTATAAGAACACTGGATTATATATCCTACTGTTCTTTCTTTTTATTTTTACATATATATATATATATATATATATAGAAGTGAACATTGAAGTCAACACTCAGAGGTGACAGACTGTTTCATGCTAGACACAATCATCAGCATGAAACAGTCACCTTCCACTGAGTGCTGACTTCAATTTTCACTTTTATATTTACATACACTCTATCCCTGATATTGAGTACTTTATTCCATAAATATAGCACACCATAAAACTATTAGGTTGGTGCAAAAATAATTTCGTTTTCTCACATAGTAACACATGTTAAAAAACGAAATTATTTTTGCACCAACCTAATATATTTCTTCAGACATATATATATATATATATATATATATTATGAAATGGAATTATTTTAATATATTTAATGTTTATATGTTATTTTTATAGATACAAATGCTCTGTTTATAATAAACAATATTAACAAGATTTACCGGCCTGAATGTCCAAAAAATTTCATAAAAAATATGTGTCCTCCAACAGGAATCGAACCTGTATCCTACACAGAACTGTCATATAGGCTGACATGCTATACCATTTAGCTACAGATGAAGCATCTGGTTAGCAATAATTCAACCTTCTAACCAGATGTTTCCTTTTTCATTGTTACCATGCCAAACTTTGCAAAGAAATTGTTAAACTTTTGCTCAAATTTTGGAGAAAGCAGTTTCATATTGTTTTTATATGTTTTTTTTTAAAACTTTTCTCCTGATCATACCATTTTCTAAACACTTTTTCTTTTTTGTGAACATAAATAAATTGTTGTCTGAAATTCTCAGATAAAAATCTATTGTGCTTACATTAATTACATTTAATTATTTGGGTCCTGAAAGGTTCAAAGTCTGACCAACTCTCCAGAATGAATATTTCAATGACCAAAAGTCAGAATGCTGATTTCGGAAGTCTATTGTTCAATATCCTCATCTTTGTGGTTTCAGCTACTACATTTTGACTACTATAACAGAAACAACATCACTTGAAGAGTACCAACATCAGCAACAACTAAAATGGATAGCACATGAAGAGAAAATGATGACATTATCAAAATATTAACATTCCATACCACTTCAAATAAAAAGTTAAGAAGTAAAAGCCCATCAATACTGGAAGGAGTGATAACAGCTGGAAGGAGTGATAACAGCTATTGGACTTGAGAAACCTAAAAAATTGTTTTAAGCAGAAGATTTTATAAATGTCAACCGAAAGCAGTACTAGCTGCTTGGTTAATGAATGCCAAAAGTTTTCTTGTAGGGAAACAGCTAATATTACCATTACTATTACTGTCCTACCCAGACTTACTTAGCTGTATTTTGAGTCTACTGTTCATCTTGAGAGAACTACAACTCCTACCAGGATTAATTATTGCCAGCATAACAGCATAAGATATGCAGATGGTACAGTGTTACTAGCTGACACAGAAACGAAATGACAAGAATTCCTACAGAAGAAGATAAAAGAAAAGTTGCAAGAATGGTCTAATCATCAGTTGTAAAATGATAAAATGTCAGGTTGTCAGTGAAAGAAACAGCCCAAAATATGAAGTACAAATTGGAAATATTAGAATCAAGCAAGTACAAAAATTTAAATATCTAGATAGTGTAAATGGTTGGAAGAACAGGGACTAAGAGAGATAGCAAAACAACAAACCATACTCAGAGCTACAAGAAACAGGAATTTCTAGAGAGCTATAATCCCCCATGTTATGACTTAACATAGCACATACAAGAAGTATTTTTCAAGTAGCTTATCCCATTCTCAATTGTACTTTTAAACAACTTTTGCCATCATTCTATTTAGAAAAATCCATCTACATTCAGCTGCCTCTTCTTTGCTAGTTTTGATCCCAACAAGAGGATTAACAGTATTTGAGCAACAAAGATTCCTATTATATTTTAAATGTTTTCATTATTTTTTTTATATTTTTACAAAATGTAATTTTTATTTTAAAGTTACCAGTTCCTTTATATATTAAGGAAGATAGAGAAAATATTTTTTTCCTTTCTTTTTTTAAGCTTTTCATATTAATTTTAAATTTTTAAATTTTCTCTTTTGTTTTTATTTTCTTATTTTAGCCAACATAAAATTCACTGAAAGATCAAAGCAACAAACCATCTGTCATCATTAAAAGTCCTCAACAACATATTTCTCTTAGAATTAAAATATTTTATAACTATCACAGATTTCCCCAATTTTTTTGTACAGTATTTTATATAATTTCTAAAATGCCTTTAAGCATTCAGGGTTCAGTTATCTCCCTTGATTCTCACTGGCCTGTAACTGACAACCCGTCATTTTTCCACCTCCATCTATCTTATATTAAAGACTAACCTAGGAAAAGAACAGTTTTGTCACTTTTAATGAACTGTCAATATTTTTATGCATTATTTCAAGTCCTAGAAGACTTCTAATTGTCTTTTTCCAGGTCATCATTGAGATTTATTTCTTGTTAGGTTCTTTCCCTATTAATTTTCCTTAAATTAATTTCCCTGTAAAAAAATAAATTCTAATAAGGATGTAGCATAGTGGTAAAAACTTTGAAATAGACAAGAGGTTAAAATGCAAGTTAAAAACTAAATGTAAAGTCTAAGTTTTACCCTTGAATTTTAAATGTTTTTTATCAACTTAAATGTTGGTTTTGATTGAATCTTCCTCCTGTACTCATGCACAAACACACATGGAAACCCATAAATGGTTCATATATATATATTGGGTATATACTGGTAGCAATTTTTCATTTATATTAGGTTGGTGCAAAAATAATGTCGTTTTCTCACATATGTTACTATGTGAGAAAACGACATTATTTTTGCACCAACCCGATATATAATGTAGAGTACTTGACCATGTTTAAATGCAATTGACAGAATTGCCCAACAAACAGAATTGACAAAGTTTGCAATAAACAATAATAAAGAAAAGATAAGAACAAGTCAAAAAGGAATATTAAGCAAAGCAAACAATATATGCAAGGCAAAGCAAATGTAATAAGGCAAAAAGTTCACAAATTGAGAATGGTGTTAACACATAAAAGGGATACAGACAAATGATTGAAGTGTTTTGACATCAAGACAAGAAGGAACAGAAATATATATCTTATTGGCTCAGAAGAAATCCCAGCATGCATCTGTATGTTTGGTCTATAAATTTGAGGAGAT
The DNA here is from genome assembly GCA_963932145.1 of Acanthosepion lycidas. Classification (NCBI taxonomy): domain Eukaryota; kingdom Metazoa; phylum Mollusca; class Cephalopoda; order Sepiida; family Sepiidae; genus Acanthosepion; species Acanthosepion lycidas. Next base: position 118,568,842 of record OZ010573.1, read on the forward strand.
GGATGTTTTTGCAGTCATTCCACTACGATTGGAACCAACATATAAGTTTGGTTGAAGACCAAAGAAAGTTCTTTGTAAAGAATTTTTATATTTTGAAGCTGTTTCTTGGTTTTCAGGACAATATAAATTGCCTAATGCCTGAGTACTTTCAGCTTTTATAATCATTATCACATATATAGATAATGACTAATAAAAGATGAAAGTATATATATATATATATATATATAAAGTTTTATTAAATTCGACCAGTAAATTATTTAATTTTTTTATTGTACACTTCTAATTTCCAAATAAGTTGTAAATTGAAATCAAAATTATGTATATATTGGGGAAATGTTTTTGTTCTTGCACTTTTGATCATCAAGACCTAAATTTTGGCAGTATGGTAGACAAGATTTTGTTGGCAGTATGGTAGACAAGATTTTGTTGGCTGTATCCTAGTATTTTCTGAAATACAATATTTCAATTCAAATATATGTGTACAACATTTTCATAGTGCTTAACTACATTAAAAAAAGGAGAAAGAGTATGAACATAGACATCAACACTGCATGATGACAGTAACTTTCATGCCTCAAGTTATCTTTAGACCATGTGTCATTACTCCTTACACAGGCTTCATATATAGGCTACTGAGGGATTATGGGAAGAGAGGGAAGGATGGAACTGGCCCTTTCCAATTCTTAGTATAGGGCTTTGTTTTGCTTATTCAATTTATTGTATATTTTCTTAGGTTCTAAATTTAGGTATTTGAAATAGACTTTGTTAGATTTAAGTTATGGGATATTATGTCATCTTTTGAGTTATTATGCCATTATATGTTGTATAAAACATGAAAACAAATTCCTGTAACACTTTTTTTAAAATTAATTATTTACTCTTATAATGAATAGGTTTTTTTCATTTTAAAAAATATGAGAAAATATTCTTTTTGCAATAACCACCAATATTTTCATGACTAAATTTTACTTGAAAAAAAATGTTTAAGTTACAAATTTTACATTTCCAGAAAGATCAATCACTGACACATCTCTGCTAAAAAAGAAAGTTTTACAAAGATTCCAACACAACACAAACAGGATTGTCTTAAAAATTTGTTTCAAAAACAGCATTTCAGTTTTGGGGAAAATTTTTCATGCGTTGAAATCTTTAAACATTTGTTTTGTTTTTAAGCAATCATTTTCTTGGCTTTATCTTTCTAGAAATGTAAAAAATAGGGACTAGAAATTTTATTTTAATTACTAACCATGGACTTCTGGTTAGTAATACTATAATTAAAAAAAAAAAAAAATTCGGAGATCCTCCTTAGTGAATGATCTCAGAATAAAAATTATTTTATCAAGATATATTAGATATATATATAGATATATTAAAGAACTGTTCAGAAAAAAAATTACAATTTAAAAAATAAACACTACTGAAAGTAGCACTTCTGTTCCCCTTCCCAGGAGTCATGGGGCCCCCACGTCATTGAGAGGTTTGTGGTAGTAAGCACTGGCCCTGTCAATTATTATAGTTGATTATTGACTATATAATTTAGGTAGTAAAAAGCAAAAAGACACTAGCCTTTTGGGGGCTCCAACCTTATCGAAGGTTCCTGCATAGCACATACTGCATTAGCCATGCAGATACACAATGTATATTATTAGTTGATGTCTAACAATGTAAATTCAGTTTAAGATAATTTTAAAAAATGGTAGATGGCCATAAAACAGTGCTGAAAAAAAAAGGCAGTAGCTACAACAGGGCAAAAAAAAATAGAAAGGGGTGTAAGACAAGGATGGGTCTTCTCACCAGACTTATTTAACCTATACAGTGAAACAATTCTGAGAGAACTAGAAGTCCGACCAGGATTAATTATTGGCAGCCACAATCTTAACATAAGATATACAAATGACACAGTGTTGATAGCAGATACAGAAAGGAAACTAGAATGAACGCCTACAGAAGATATTGAAGGAAAGCAAGAAGAAAGGACTAAACATCAATTGCAAGGAGACAGAATACATGGTTTTTAGCAAAAGCTACAGCCCAACATTCAAATTCTAAACTGATATTCCCAGATATTTAAATTGTTATACTTGTTTGATTTTGGTATCTCCAATTTTTAATTTGAATGCTGGGTTGTTCCTTTTGTTAAAAACCATGTATTCTCTCTTCTTGAAATTGATATTTAGTCCTTTCTTCTTGCTTTCCTTTATTATCTTCTGTAAGTGTTCCTGTAGTTTCCTTTTTGTGTCTGCTATCAACACTGTGTCATCTGCATATTTTATGCTAAGATTGTGGCTACCAATAATGAATCCTGATAAAACTTCTCATTCTCTCAGTATTGCCTCAGAATTGTTGAATAAATACATTGCCTGGCTTAAATATATAATTAGAAGGAAAAAACTTTAAAGATGACAACTTTAATATAAATATATTGTAATAAGTTTAGAATAGAAACAACTTCCCTGCTTGAAGAAATATTTCGCAAGAGAATGTTTTAAATGGTTACCAAAAGACTTATGGTTGTTGCAACCACTTGCATAAGGGTGGCAATTAATTTTGGTCAGTTTCTAGTCGAATGGCAAAGATTTAGTGTACTGCAAAGAGTTATGTTGGAAGTAATCCAGATTAATGCAAAAAGTGTCAGTTAGATCAACAGGAGTTATTTACATAAACTGTGGACTACTTTAAAATGATTTAATGGTCTTAATATATGTGTTTGTGAGCTTAAATCTGTATATGAATACATCTGTATGTTTATACTTACAAACAAATATATCAACACGCGATGTTTGGAAGTGAATACATGAAAAATAAAATGTATTATTTGAAAAGAAACCAACATCATAACCAAAAGTCTGTGATAATGGCTAATGTTATGTATGTATTCAGATATTGTAACATTTTAACCTGAAATTAAGAAAATAATCAGAAACATTAAAAAGATAAATAAAAAAATAATTAACAAAGAATTTTCATTGATATTTAACTAAATTTATATTCATGTAAAAATTAAAATATAAATAAATGATTACTCACAGCTTTTAAAATAAACTGCTCTATAAAATTATTTAAAGTTATCAATATTCATATGTATATCTGTGTGTGTGTGTATATATATATATATATATATATATATTATTTGAATGAATATTCAGCTAGCAAGAATTCATTTAAACAAGTTGTATTGAATTCAACAAGGTCTGTCTATTTAATTTTTTAATGTGTTTTTTCAGTTTTTGAATAAGGTGTTGCACATTTCTAAGAAAATTCTGGATAAACAGTACAAAATTTCTGGCTTTGTTGCCATCAAAATTGGAAAGTGTATTGGAATTGTAAAAGGTGCCATCCAAAAGTATAAAAAAATATTTAATTAGTAAGTAATATAAAATAATTAAAAATAATAATTAATAAAAAAAAAAGTGCAGATTAATCAATATAATAGTTTAGGATTGTTTTTTACACTTACTTTTATGAGCAATGTATTTAAATAAAGAAAGTTGGTTAAAAATCAAATTTGATGTGATACATTTGTCTGTTAAAGTTCCCAAATATAGAATTGGGTCAGAAAGAACTGCCAAAAAATTGTTCAGTCAAGGCAGACTGTGATTTCTTTTTCAAATTTGAAAAATATATACACTTTGTATTTATAGTCCAATCAAAAGTGTGGCTTCCACTCATGTAAATTTAAAAATTTGAGATCTATCTGAGCCTTTTTCAAGAATATAAAAGAAGATGGATCAGTGGCTAATTTTGGGTGCAATAATTTTCAATCAGAACATAACAAAAATTTCAAAGACATCAGAAGATGAGAGGGCAGAAAAATTTTGACTTGAAGGCATAAAAATAAGGTTCCAGAAAGAATAGCTATTTTGGAGTGTCACCTATGGATAAACTGGTCTGCATGTAAGAAAATAAAAATTTATATTTAAATCATGTGTTAGCAAACAAGGCAGACCATTGCTTTATCTGCATACCTGAAGATTTTGGTGAAACTTGTTTAAGAAAAGAACCTTGTGTCATTTCTATTTGAATTTCTGGGATGATATGTTATCATTATTTATATTTTATTTGGTCAAGCTATCTTGGACATTCATTACATCAACCATGATGGTCATACATCAAAATCAGAAGGTCATTAGGTTGGCATTCTGTGTTATACCATAATTAGTCAATCCAGGTGGTTGCTGGGTGACCAGCCTGTCTTGCTCCATGGCTAGGTGTCCACAGCCTACAAGTTCTTGTTTTGCTCACCAGCAGAGTTTTGTAAAGTGCATTCTGCAGTGGCGTAATATTGTAGAAATATCAGGGATGGTTCCATAGAGCTGTGAGTTAGTTGGATGTTCTCTTCAAGAGATGTTAAGTATAGCTCCCAGCATCCAGAGTGTAGGTTCCATCAAGCTTAGATTATAGGGTTTTAGTTAATGTCCAAGCAGTGATACTACACATTAAAACTGCCTCTGCCATGCCTCAAAAGAATCTCTGAAGTTGTCTGGTAGATCAGATTTCCAGATTACATCCATTTTATTCAAGGAAACCCAGGTTTAGCCATGCAAATTTTCACATCCTTTTCAGTAGAATTTATCTTGCTTCTGAGTTATGTATAAGATTCAACAGATTGAGAACTTAGCTTGACACGCATTATCATCTAAGTTTTTAGATTATTTACATGCAGGTTATTGTCCGCATCTTTGTTGTTGTTATCACAATGTTTCACCTGTTGTATCCTCCAGCTTTTATCAGGTGTATGTTGATCCAGGTAACCTTCAAAGAATCTTAAACTGAACCCTTTAATCTATGGCTGTAGATTGTTCTCATTCCACTGCCCTTGTCTAGTTTTACCCAAATCGATATACACCTGATAAAGACCAGAAGACACAATAGCTGAAATGTTGTCATCAAAACCTTGTGATTTATTTTACATCATGTGAGTATGCAAAATAAATGTCACTGATGACACCCTTCCTTTTTCCTTCATGCCCAGATCTAAAAACAATATATAACAGGAGGAAAAACCATATTCTTTCAGTAATACAGTGTAACCCGGATATAAGAGAGTTGTCGGGACCAGAGAAGAAGTCTGTTATATCCGGGTTTGGTCTAATTTATATACATTAACACAGGCTCTAATTCGGGACCAGAGAAAATCTCTCTTATATCCGGGTTACACTGTACTTTAATCACTATGGAATCACTGAAAGAGTTTTCCCAATTATCAAATCCTTACTGTCAAGTAGAGCCATGAAGGTAGTTGTTCATGGCCAGTCCTCCAAGACCTATGAGATCAATGTAAGCATCCCTATCTCTGTCCAATCTTCCTGTTTTATATTTGTGAGTTACCCCACTTGACTGTGCCAAAATTCCTGCTAGGGGTGCTCTTTAAGCCTATAAATAGGTGATTATATTGTCACTCATAATCTTTTTAGGTCTTTTTAGTTCTTGCTTTCAGATGTAGTCACATGTAACTAGGAACACTGCTGACAAGGTACATTTGCTTCTTTGGTTCTCTTTTGACTTTTGTTCTCTCTTGTACATGCATATACAAACATGTCTATCTCACATGCTCATTTCACACATACACAATCACATTCTTCTTACAGTTAATTTTAATGTTATTTCCAATCGTTACAATTGTCTACACATGTCATTTCTTTTATTAATAACATGCATTGCCCTTTGTTTTATTCCTTCCCTGCCCCCCATTAGAATGTCTGATAGTCAACTTCTTGAGAGCAACTCCCTGCATCTGCTCGGTCTCACGTTGACTGCTGACCTGAGATGGGACAAATACATCGAGTCAATTGCTTCTTCCACTGCAAGGAAAGTTGGCTCTCTGTGTCACCCCAGGAAATTTTTCTCCCCGGAATCGATACTTCAAATATACAAAACAACCATTCGCCCTTGCATGGAGTATTGCTGCCATATATGGTCTGGGGCACCTTCTGTTTACCTCGGAGTTCTTGACAAGATCCAGAGACGGATATGTAATGTAATTGGCCCTGATCTTGCGTCCCATCTGCAGTCACTCTCTCACAGACGTGTCGTCGCCTCTCTCTGTCTTTTCTACAAATACTTTCATGGTAATTGCTCCGATGAGCTGCTTTCACTGGTTCCCAGACTCCATGAATTCAAGCGCCCTACGAGGCTGGCATCCCGCTCCCACACTTACACTGCAGAAACTTTTAAATGTAGCCGTCTCTTCTACTCTAATAGCTTTATACCTTGCTCCTCTCGCCTGTGGAACACCCTTCCCAATTACTGTTTCCCTGAAAGTTATAATCTCCAACTATTCAAATGTAGTGTCAATCGACACCTCCAGTTACCTTGATCTACCCATTATCCTTCTCCTCATCCTTTCTTCTATCACTCCTATCTGCTCTCGCTCCAAATCTTCTGCAACCCCCTGCATCCTAGTGGCTTCACGCCTTGCTCGGGGCGTAATGCTTAAAAAAAAAAAATATTTATTGTTTTGTGTTACTCATTTTTATCTGGACTCACATTGAGTTCACCAATGTTGTTTGTGGGATAAATATTTCAGGAGCCTGTAAATATTTACTATCCAAAGTGTTGATTCCTGTAACATAACGGTGACTAGTATTTACCCAAACTTACTAGTATCTTGCAACAACCTAATGGGGAAAAAACTGGTTGGTTACATTCATTACCTCAAAAGCCAAATTTGTAATGTTCCATCATTGTCAAGCAGCCTCTGAGTTTCTGTCTATTGCAATAAACAATGTTTTTCTGAAGGGGGGCATCTTGCCTTGAACGTCTATTGGGATTTAAGCTCACCCCAGACATCGTGGAACTCGTATATATGATCCATTGCTAAAGTTGCTGGAAAAATGGTTGATTTTCTTTAACACTCCAGTAAATATCTAACTGATCATGCCTCATTTTCTATTGTTGATAGAGTCCACCTTACAACCCCTTTTCCCATAGACAAAATAATGCAAGGCCCTCTTGCTATTCTGTCAGTATTTCCTATTCTGACAAGCTATATTCCCCTTATTTTTCACAACTCTAACCCCCTTCTAGCAAAGCCCTACCTCAATATGTACATTGAGGCAAACCACCCACAAGTAAGCTTCTTCCCAAGAACTGTTGCTTTGTGGAACAGAATCCCGAGAGGATGCTTTCTCGACCACTACAATTGTAACCTTTTCAAGCCTAGAGTTAACTATTATCTTATCCTCATAAACTGTACTTCTTACCTCTTACATTGTGGAACCAACTCCCAAGTGGATGCTTTCCTGATCACTACAATCTTAACCTCTTCAAGCCTAGAGCTAACCATTATCTTACCTACATATCTGCATAAATTGCACCCCTTATTCTTACCACTCACAAAACAACCACATTCAGTAACCCTCTAGCTTGACTGGCTCTTGTGCCTTGCATAGAGTGAACAGTAGTAAAAAATAAATAAATAAGTATTTATTGTGTAAAATAAATGCTTTTATTTCATCATTAGTTTACAGAGTTATTGATGCACCTATATATAATAGCTTTATCCTGTCAGTAACACTTACTTTAATACTTAACTTCTGTCAGTTGCTTATTTGCTGATTTTCATTGTTTATCATGCAGACTTTCAAAACATGCTTAAACAAATTCTAAAAATAAATATGCTAAATTTGTTGGGGTCTTCTTTTATGTGCCATGTCCCTTCGGGGCATAGGTGAACATGGCTCTCCATATACTCAAACTCATCAAGTATGTTACACAATTTTCCTCTCTCCCTCTTTCCTCTCAATCTGTCTTGGAAGTAACAGATTTTCCAAGCCTTCCTTCCTCATTATGTGCTCCAGAAATTTCAACTACCTCTTCCTGATGTTAAGTGTAAGTTTCCTTTCTGTTTCCATTTTCCCTAAAACCTTGTTGTTGCTCACATATTCGGTCCAGAGTATCCTCAGCATCTTTCTGTAGAACCACATTTCTGTTTTTTCAAGTGTCTTCTTCCTCTCTGAGGAGATTGTCCCTTTGCTGCCATACAGGAGAACACATATCATGTAACAATTCAATACTCTTTTCTTTGTTTTTAATGAAAGTTTTCCCTCTCTCTTAAAACTCTGCTTAGCTTTTGGAATGCATTTTTGGATATCCATATCTTCAGGTCACAGAGGGTGGAGGTGCACTAATGAAATATGCCTTCCAAAAGCTAAGTAAAGTATTAAGAAACAGGAAAATTTTGTTAGAAACAAAGAAAAGAGTACTGAACTGTTATGTAATATCAGTTTTCATAAATGGCAGTGAATGCTGGGCAAGATGAAGAAGAGACTTGAAACAACAGAAATACTGTACTGAAAATATGAGCAATGACCAAGTTTTAGAGAAAATGGAAACAAACAGGACATTTATACTTAACATCAGGGAGAGATAGTTGAAATTTCTTGGGCATTTAATGAGGAAAGAGGGCATAGAAAATCTGATACTCACAAGACATATTGAAGGCAAAAGGGACAGGAAAACAATATATAACCTTCTTAGCGAACTTGAGTAAATGCATGGCAGAACAAGATTTAGGAGAGATAAAATAGAAGATAAAATTTAAGAGCTACAAAGAATAGAAAATTGTGGAGAGCCATGATCGTCAACATTCTGAAGGCACATAGAAGAAGAAAAATTGTAGGTATCCCTTTTGCAGAATATATATAAGTATAATTTATTATACAAAAATGGTCTGTCTTGACCATTGATAAAAATGATGAATTGTAATTTTCTTATGAAACAGTTTTATTTGTCGTTTTTGTGAAAATCATTAAAAAAAAAATTATCTGTAGAAAAAAATAATTTTCTTAAATCATTCTGCAATATACACAGTTTATCTTTTACTATATATATATATATATATATATATATATATATATATATATATATATAAAATAATGTTATTTTGAGCGCTAAATAATTTAAAATATTCTTTTATCATTTAAATCAATTATTCTGTCGTTGTCCTGGGTAACGCCAGATGTCCTTCCCATCGGAGCAGATGGAGTGGTAATTCAGGGCAAGCACCTGTGACAATGAATGTGTCTGTACCCAGAATTCCCGCGGCAGATCCGACTTCCTTCTGTGCCAGATCTGGGCAGCTATCTATCTTTTCTATTATGTGAATAAGAATCTTCAATTATGAAAGCTTAATCTTTGATTAATATTTACGTCTACCCATTTTCTGAACTTGTATTTACCGATTGATCAACCCTAAGAAGACAAGGACCTCATTTATTTATTTATTTCCAGACGGTAAGAAAGAACCCCGTTGTTTCATTTCATCATAGCCATCTTTCAACTGGTCCTCCTTTTTAATTTTTTTTTTCTTTCTTTCTCAACTTGTCTTTTTTTATTGTCGAAAGATGAGTTGAAATAGAAATATAAGGAAAAGTTACGGAGATATTCTGCTTTTAAACCATTTTTAGGTGGGAGAAACTGAGAAAAATATGAAAAACAAAAACATGGTGCATCGCTACATCTAGTAACAAGATGTTCGTTTACAATACATCTTGTTCGCTACTGTTCCAGTCGTTTATTTATTAAAAAGCGCATAGTGCATATTGAAACTAATTTTAAAAAGAAAAATAATGTCGAAGGTAGAAGAAAAGGGATTAAAAAGAATAAGATAATGATAATCTCCGCCAATGTTTAATAAAAACAAAGTGGGCAGATATTTACGTGTTGGGAATGAAAGATGAGAGGAAAGAAAAACAGATGTAGAAGAACAAGTCCGCTATTGAAGCACACAGAAACAAGCTTTTTAGTTGTTTGTCTCTGTAAATAATTCACGAACACACTGTCATCGTTTTTGTCAGATCTAAACTAATACTATCTTTTTTTGTATTCTTTATTTTTGTATTTGTTTCTTATTAATATTTAAAAGATGTGAGGAAATTACAGAAAAGATGTCAGTTCGTCTAGGCACTTTTTTTTATTTTCTATTCTGTTGCACATGTTCAGTTCAACTAAACATTTTTTATAAGAAAGGCTGGTAAAAATAGATATTGTGTTTTAAAAAATATTTTTAAAGCAACTAAAAAAATTAACGGTTGAATAACTAAACAAAAATGTATATTGGAATAAAAAAAATCTAAAGTTTTAATAAATTAATGTTTGTGATTTTAATATTTAAAAACTAAAAAAAAAAGCGGCGTTACTACAAGTGACTGACCACGAGTTGTTTAGTGATTTAAAAATTTAAAAGTTACATAACCATTTGAAAATAAACAATAAATATATAAAATCACTATTACTAAAAAAAAAATAAAATAAAAATAAAACTTATGCACACAATTATATACAAATATACAAGTGTTCTGAAAAATAACACGCACGTTACTTAAATTAATTTAAGTAGGTAGGTAGATTTTAAAAACGTACTAATTCATTAAAAAATAAAAATAATGCAATAATTCCGAAAAAAAAACTTTAGGTAATTACAATTTACATCTGGTAGTTGATAAAAACAAAAAAACTATCCCCTTTTCATTAAACAAAAATAATTATTATTTTTATATAAGTTTTGAATGCATTCATTTTTACATCTGGTACTACTACAGATCATTACGACAGTCAAGATCTGCAGACAAAACCGATTGCTTCACAACTGGATATTTTATTCTGAGGAAAGAATGTAAATAAATAGTTATGGAAAGAGAGAGAAAAAGTCAGTATATTTTTTAATACATTATGTTATTGATCTCTACAAACAAGGACCTTTTCCAAATTAATTTTTTTTATCATGCTTTTAGCTTTTGTGATTTTTTTTTGTTTTTTGTGACTAAAAATTTGAACAATTTTTTTTTTAAATATTTGAAAATTACTGCTAAAATGTTTAAGATCCATTTTTTTTATCTGCTTTTTAAGTTTTTATTAATTATGTTGAAAACTTTTTCTTTTTCTTTTTTTTTTAACAGAAACAATTGTTTCCTTGAAATAAAATTTTAAACACTTTTTTTGTTTGTTTGTTCCATAAAAAGAATGATCTCTAGTTGTCTTTGTGAAACTTAACTTCCAAATTTATTTTTAAAAGTAAAAAAATGATCCCTGTCAGTTTTTTTAAAAATATTCTCTGTAGAATTGTTGTGAAAAGTCGAGTCAGGTTTTCAATATTTTAATTTTAGTTTCACTGGGGAACAACCTTCTCTCGCAGATCATTGCTTTTTTAAACTTTACTTATCGTCGGCCGACGATTCGGTTCTCACTGAGTGTCTCACTTTTGTAGCAGAATGAACTAAGCTTAAATTTCACCTTTATTTATCACGCCTTGATTTCTTTATATTTTTTATTTTTTTTTATTTCAATAGAATTAGTTGTTATTAACTTAGTGATATATTGCATAAAGGAGAAAGAAAAAAATACTAATCAAAAATAATAATAGTCTCTCTTTAGCCTTCGTCTTCTAGGTATTTTTTTTTCTTAATCTTCAGATATTGTCCAAAATATTTTTTCTAGGCTACCCAGTCCATTTTTATTAGTCTTTCTTTCCCATTACCTTGTTAATTGTTAGCAAGTAAAAGGCTAAAGTAGATATGTTTTTCCTCTGCTACTCTATTTTCCTATATTCGTACCAACCGCCGCTCATGTTTTTCAGATAGCCTACATACGAGAAATCTGACGACATCTGGAGCCCAGATCCTACCATATTCAGTCGTCACTCTTTCTATTCTGCTCTATCTTTCTTTGTCTCTTGTGTTTGTGCTGTACTGTGTTGATTGACCCATTATATTATCAACAACTCTTTCAATAGACAATTCGGAGTGTGTTGCTATTCCTCTTTCATTGACGGGATTCATTACATTTTACATGAAAGTGGGAGAGAAGAAGGAACTTTGCATGACAATGACATTGATTTGTTTTTATCAGCGAAAAAGAAAAAAATCAAACTCACATTTTGATTTATTATTTTCTACTTTTGAGATTTCTCTAAAAGCAACAAAAGCACAATTTTAGAATTATTTTGGCAATGTTTAACCTTCATGCTAGCAAAAAACATTGTGTCGAAAAGGATGTTTATTCCTTTGACACCGCTATTACTGTATACACTTTTGACTCCCTCGGCAATGTTTATTTACCAGATTATATAAAATTATGTAAACAAAGTATAATGTGATGTTATTTAATTTAACATTTTATAAAGAAACACATTTGAAAAAATCTTTTTAATCAAAAATTTATAAAAAAATTACAAAATATGTAAACTAACTTACCATACAATATTGATTATATACCATTTTATAAATAACTATGAAAACAAGTTTTTTATTCAATCTAGGTGTTTGCTGTCAGTTCTCAGTAACAAAGAAAATGTATAAATCTACTTTTAAATTTTGGGTTTTATTAAAATTCTGCGTGTCGCGATTTAAGACAATAAACATGGTGTATCTAGTAATAGCTGTATCAAGTCTTTTTGACAAACTGATTTTACGTGGGCATGAAGATTGAACATTTCTTCACAATATTTTTATGTTAACAATTAATCAGTTACTTCATAACAACTGAACAGAATTTTATTAATTTTAATTAGTTTTTAAAATACAAAAATTTGGCAAAACATTGGTATTATATTTCCGATAGAACTCAGTGAAGTTCCAAGGATATTTTTCTCTTAGTTGTATGCTTTGTGATGACATTATTTTAAATTTCATTCAATTGTGTATTGACTTCTTTTATTTATCCAATGTACATTCATACTATTGCCTTTCCTCTTTGTTGTTATCACAACATTTCAGCTGTTGTACTCTCTGACCTTCATCAGGTGTATATCAATCTGGGTAACCTACAGGGAATTCTGAAATGAACCCTTTATTTAATGTACAGGACTGTTCTTGTTCCACTACCCATGTCTAGGGATATTTGTTCTTATTTTTAGTTTGCCCATTTCCACTAAGTCCAAGTACCCACTGCTTGGGCCAGAGTTTGAATTCACAATTAGTATCCCACCAAATTCATGAACCAATGCTTTAGGCTATTGTGGCGAACTTCTGTGGAATGAGAACAGCCTATCCCTGTAAAGTAAAGAGTTCAGTTCAGAAATCCCTGTATGTTACCTCAATCAATATACACCTGATGAAGACTGGAAGGTAAAACTACTTAAACCTTGTGATAACAAGAACAAAGATGAGGATAATAGTACAAATGTAAATACTGTAAATAATGATAATTCCTGACCCCCCCCACAAACTTTGATAGAAATTATATCTTCTTTTAAGTGCCATATCCCATCCAGATATGGATGATCATAATTCTTCATAACTTTATCTCCCTTGAAGTTCTAAGCTACATTTGACTCTTTACTCTTCCCTTTTTAGTCCATGTTCTGCCATCCATTTATTCAAACTCACTAGGGAGGTTACTCACTCTTTCCCTCTGCCCTTCTAGCCTTCATTATGACTTGTGAGTGTTGAATTCTTAAAGCCTTCTTTCCTCATTAGGTATCTAAGAAATTCCAACTCTTTCTGATTTTAAGTACTAGTGTCTTTTAGTTTTCATTTTCATTAAAACTTCCTTGTTTTCCTATCTCTTAATAGTTTTAGTTTCTGAAAGGTACCTTTTGCTGTTCTAATTGGATTTCTGTATTATGTTTTTCCTACACTACTCAGTTAGTGTTGTAATTTAGGGAAGGTTACTGAATAGAATAATCACACAAAGGTTGGTAATGAATGATAATACGTAGCACACAAACCACAGATATAAGATTCACCAGTGGCACGTAGAAGTAGTAGTCAGCTGCTAGAAGTGAGTCAAGTGAATTCCACAATGAATCTCCACCTGCTGACCAACATACAGTATTTACTACTGTATTTATGTGAATGGTGACATGCCCATTATCATCCGTAGGTATGCTACAACAGATTGTTATATATGTATAGATATTTCTTTTTCTTACATATACAGCATTTTTGTTCATGTAAAACAAGTGGATTTTTAAAAATATTCGTTATTCATGAAATTTGAAATTATTTCTGATCTTTTTTAAAGTTTCTAATTTATACATGTTATTTTCAGTGTTTACTCAGTAACATACTGACTGAAAGTTAGTTTTTAAATCTATTAAAAACAAAATCTATTAAAATGTCAATGGCCATCTAGCACAATGAGGTAGAGTGAACTCTATAGTTATGTATACAGTCAGTGCAATGATGACAGGTGACTGTCTTCCAAGACTAGAATTAACAACCAGAGCAGAGAATCAATGGATATGTGTCTATAGCAAGGGTAATCCTTCAAATTTTGGCTGTTTGCAGTACCAGTTGTGCCCTGTTTTCTTTTCAATCTCAGTTGGTGAGACTACCACAAAACTCCCCACACAGAGCATGGCCACTTGACTTGTCGGTGTCCGTTGCCCATCTGATGCTCTCTCACTCATGTTCATTTTATCTATTCGCAGAGGCTCCAAAATTTGCATAAGCCACAAATTCATCTCACAAAATCTCTGAGCTCCAAATTGTTCTTAAATTGCAGCTTTTTGGATCAACCATATTTTCTTTCACATATTTTGCACACAAGATACATATAGGCAAATTTGTTCCAGAAGGTAAAACACTTTCCCTTTTAGAGACATCAGATGTGGTTTGACCTGGAAAGGGATGGGCTTTGTCAGATCTATTTGCACAAGACACACTATGTACGAACGAATACAACTCCGGCTTTCATTAGACTGATGATTATGATGTGTTTCTGAGAAGTAAATCCTTGTTATTTCCCATGAAATCATTATCCTCCACAGTTTCCTCTTTTTTGTTGGTATCAGCAGTATTTGCTCTTTTATGGCATTGCTTTGTACTTGTTCTTCCAGCCATTTTCTCAAACTTACAAGCTATCTTCTTTGCTTTTAATATGTCCTGTGTGTGTTAAATTCTTCAAATCTTCTTTCTTTATGATGTGTTCTTAAAATTTCAGCTGTTTCTTTCTGATTATTATGAACATAGTTCTTATTCCCTTGTAGAAAATTCCTCATTCATCACATGCATTCTTCATGATATTTTCAGCAGTCATTAGTAGAATATTATCTCATTTGTTTCAAGATTTCTTTTTTTTTTTTTCATTTCTGATAAATGCTTGTTGATTATTAATATTTGATTAACAAACAAGGAAACAATTTTATTGTATTTTTTAATGTTTATTCAAAGAATTTTGTTTGGCAGATCATGAAAAATTCATTAGCTACAAGTACTGTTCGGTCTCCAGGGTTTTAGAGATAGAATCAGCCTTATTCTTGTGTTTGGGCAAGATAGGACACAGAATGGATGAATATGTGTCTAGTTTTGGAGATTACAACTCTGGGACAGGGAAAAAGTCATGGATTCCACTGAAACATTGCTTAAACTTTATTACATACAATAACTTTGTTCAGTAATAATTATATTAATTCTTGACCATTGAAAATTCATGATTTTCACGGCACAACACACACACACACACACACACACACATATATATATATATATATATATATATATATATATATATATATATATGAGTGCTAAAATTAAGTGGCAATCATCGCATTTTTTCTCATCTCACCAGCTATACTTATTTGGTGTGGAAAATGACTGAAGCTATATGATAGAGTAGAAGTAGTTAGTAGGCAATAATTAAAACCTTGCATATGTGTATCTGATTTAAATATAGTTGACATTATTATCAGAATGAGCAATTAATTTTCCCAGAATCTGGAATCATTGTAGTGAATGACAGTTTTGAGCTTTGTTTTTTTTTGTTTTTTTTTTTTAATTTGTATCTAAATTTTAACTGTGATATCATAAGTTACATAAATGGTTAGTTTCAAATATTATTCATATTTGTGCTTTGGAATTGTCAGGGATCACTTGATAGATGTTTGACTTAATTTAGTAGTAGTTACAAGATTTTTTTTTTTGTTTTTGTTTTAGGTATATCTCTGCAAAGAATGAGGAATTCAAAGTACAGTGCCTAACACATTTTTTTTTTTTTTTGTTTATTATATTTTATGTTAAAAGCTGTTTTTTGCACAAGTTGGTTTTATTCCATCACCTGCAGCCCCGATTCTGAGATTGGAATAAATGTCAGTTCATTGCATCTACTGACTGCTATTTTTATGTCAATCATATCCTGAAACTCAGAATTGGATTTTCTTTCCTTTTTTTTTTTGTTGTTGTTGTTGTTGAGTAATTTAATATTTCAGATGATATCTTTTCATTCCCCCCCCCCACTTCTATTAACTAATTTCTATAACAATGGACCCAGTCATCATGCTTATATTTGGCTTTTTTATCTTCAGGGTCTTGTACATGGTTAATTTATTTAGTAAATTCATAAACATGTTAATATCTGCTGGCTATGCAAGGCTTGTATCAAAGGAATGCATATGTCGTCTTTTATGGCAATAACTGGGTCAGTCAGTTCAGATCTTATTAACAGTGGTAATTGCGTAATTTCATTAAAAGCGTAGTTTTATCCTTGTCGAAGGCTTCTTGTTCGTACCAATTATTACTAGTTTTATTATCTCTTTTTTAGTCTTTACACATTTTGAATAGAGGCATACAAGATCATTTTTCTGAAGGTTTACTCTGACAGGTCGAGGTTTGATAATTTAGTTTCAGATAAAGCATTGGTTTTGTATGTCTAGGTGTGTATGACAAATATGTAAAATATACAGTTAGGTATGTATTACAATATGGAAGACAAATATACAAAATATACAACTAGGTGTCTCTTATATTATGACCAATAAATTTGCAAAATATGCAGCTAGGTGTCTGTTAGTGTATGGTGGATAAATTTGTAAAATATGCAGCTAGGTGTCTGTTAGAGTATGGCAGATAAATTTGCAAAATATATCTCGGTATGTATTACAGTATAGTGGATAAATATGCAGCTAGGTGTGTTACAGTATGACAAATACATATGCAAAATATACAGTTAGATGCATATTATAGTATTATAGATATATATGCAAAATATGCAGATTGATGTGTATTGCAGTATGACAAATTATGTAAAATATCTATTACAATATAATATGCATGTAAAGTACATGTATGGCAAAAAGTATACAAAATATACAGACATGTAGAAAATGAATTGCAGGTTATTTAAAGCCAGAAATTTTTAGAGTGTAAGAATTTCTTTTTTGGAGATAATAAAGGGGAAAGAGAAAGGTGGATTTATACTTTTCCCAAGGGTATTTGCACGTAAGTGAATATAACAAAACCAAGTGTCATTGGAAAATGGCTCTCAGATTAATAGTTCCGAGCTATTATCCATTACACTACCCACGCATCCAAGCTTGCAGTACCTGGTATTCCTAAACAGTCACCCATCTAGGTACTAACCAGGTTCAATGCTGCTTAACTTTGGTGATCATATGGGAACCGGTGTTTCAATATTATGTGGCTGTAGCTGGCACATATTGAGGAATGAGGGCTTAGAAAATTTGACACTCACAGGACATGTTGAAGGCAAAAGGGACAGAGGAAAACAATGCATAACCTACCTAATGAGATTGTGTTAATGTTTAACACTATAGAAATTAGGAAAGATAGTGAAAAGACAAAATTTACTGAGAGCTACAATGGAGAGGAAATTGTGGAAAGCTATGATCGTCTATGTGCTAAAGACTACAATAAATAATGAAACAAAGATCATTTAGTTTGTATTTCATATTTTTTTTAAATTTGAAAAATGTACATCATTTCTGATATTGGTCTGCTACTTTGGCACAGCTTTAGTCTCTAGAATAGTGTCTTGATAATTGCTAAATGAATCTATGGAGGTAGAGATGCTATAATAGTTATCAGGATAGAAAGTGAAATTGGTAAATCATGTTCAAATTTTGGTCAATTCTGTTTTGTTTAATTTGCATCAACTCTGTTGGAAAATGTATGAATGCATCTTTCCCCAACTACGGTTTAAATAGTAGGGCAGACTGGACTTTCTTGCCTTGATGAGTAGGAAAACTGAATTCAAAACAAGGATGGGCTTTGTCTTAGACACAGCACTTCTGCTACAGCTGTGGTACATATGGTGGTGCCCCTATGACCGAGTGGGTTATGAATTCCATTTTATAAAATGATGGGAAATAAATCGGCTGTTTTTATTTTTTAAATCCTATTAAAAAATCATCCTGCATATTTTTACCAGCATTTTAATAATTCAAAATAACCCACTTACAAAACTTCCTTTCAGATTGATTCTCTTAATCTATATTCCTTTGACTCTAATTTTCATCTTAGATAAGCGATCTTAATGATGATCACATCATATATATGTTAAAATAACTGATCCGACGTGGAACTTTCAGATAATAACTGTGACATTCTTGTATTTATTGAACAATTTAGTTCATGCCACATTGACTGAAAAATCTGTCAGTACAAAAGAATTCTCCTATTACCATATTAGTACAAAAACGCACAATCTTAAAATTTAAAAATTCAACCTCAGCATTGCGACCACACGCTCCAAAAAAATTTCTTACAATTAACAATAACACATTTCTAAGAACATATTTCGGATTACATCTATTCTTTCGTTGTCCTGTTATTACCGTGATGTAAAAAACAAATCTATTTCCATACCTGATGATGTCTGTATGCACAGATGAAAGATTGTAAAA
The DNA here is from genome assembly GCA_963932145.1 of Acanthosepion lycidas. Classification (NCBI taxonomy): domain Eukaryota; kingdom Metazoa; phylum Mollusca; class Cephalopoda; order Sepiida; family Sepiidae; genus Acanthosepion; species Acanthosepion lycidas. The sequence goes on from OZ010573.1 coordinate 118,587,422, forward strand.
AAAAAATTACAAAAGACCTTATGCAAAAGGAATTTATAAACAGGGATCATAACATTCATCTACAGGTTCGGGGTTAATGTACTTTATTAAATTTGTTTGTGAAGATGTATTCTCGACATTTTTATCATTAGCTTCTATATCTGTTTTTTGTATGAATGATTCATGTAATATATATGATGTGTGTGTGTGTGTATGTATGTATATATATATATATATATATATATATATATTAAATATTTATTTGCTTATGTGTATATATGCTATCTCATGCATATACAGTTGCTAATATCTTTTTATTTAGTTTATATTCACACACACATATATATATATATATATATATATATATATATATATATATATATATATAGTAAAGTGAAAAATCCATTGACATATCTAAGTGGATCCTAGTAATATAAAAATATTAGAACTGGTCCATAAAAAAAGAGCTCAATGTATTTTATTTATACAGAGCAATATAATTAATAATTAAACAAATCCTTTTACCTTGTCTACAGAATAGGCTATTTCGGCAGTCAATGAAAGTGGTTGTCTATTTTTTTTTTTTTTTTCAACCCCACTGTCGAATGAAGTTCATGTCTGTAAGGTTAGAGGAAGTAGGAAGCAACCTCAACCTTAACTTATGGAAAATACCTAATACAGAATGTACACTTTTCACTGTTTTAGTCTGGTGCTAGGCACAAGACAGAGGTTAAGGAGTGTGGTAGGTATTTATTTTAAAGGGTACAAGTTTTATTAAAGAAAGCCCAAAATATTTACCTTGTGATGACAAATGGCGTATTAGAAAAAAACACAAATTTTTAACTTAAATTTAAAATTAAAGGAAAAATTAAGAATGAACCCAAAAATAAATTTAAAAAATATATAGAGAGATGTACGGGCTTAATAGAAGGAAAATTAGGGAGATATTCTAAATAAAGAAATTTAAAGAATTTCTATGGGACTGACAACGAACCTAGTATCAAACCCTCTTGTATTTGTAGATCAAAAGGTAATTGTCCAGTAGATGGCAAATACAAAGCTACCAGGGTTATATATCAAACAACCATTCCCACCACACCTCATCCCCCTGAAGAAAATATGGAAAATAACAAAGTTTACATTGGAATTTCTGCAGGAAATTAAAACAGATTTTATACCCATACGCACTCATTCTCAAACCTTAAATTTAAATGCCAAACAGCTCTTGCAAAAAAATTTGGGGAAGTGAAGGATGAAAATTTAAACTCGCAGATCATTTGGAAAACTATAGTTTCTGCAAAAACTCCAAATAGTTTTAGAAATAGATGTGATTTATGCTTAGAAGAAAAAATTAAAAATAATAAGATACAATAATGAAAGCTAACTACTGAATCTGAGGAACGGATGAGTGTTCAAATATCAACATAAAACAAATTTAAATTTCCGTCATATAGTTTTCCCTTAGTTAGTGACCCCAAATCACTCCCTGACTCCCATCCCCTCTAACTCTTCAAATGTCAAAATAAAAAAAACAAAATACTAATTCTAATTCCCATCATGGAATTTTACCTTATTTGGCTATCCTAAGTTACTCCCCTCCCCTTCTAAAACCTTTTATATTAATTATAATTTATAAACTTTCCTCTACTTAGAATATCTCCCTAAGTCTCCTTTCATTAATCCCCTACATCTCTTTATCTATATATTTTTAAAATTTATTTTTGAGTTCATTCTTAATTTTTTGGTGTTTTCTTCTAATACCCACCTACCTAATTTTGTTGTTATAAAGTTAATATTCTGGGCTTTCTTTAATAAAACTTCTCCCCTTTAAGATAGATACCTACCACCCTCCTTAACCCCTTACCTTGTGTCTAGTGTCTGACTGAAACAGTGAAAAGTGTAAAGTTTAGGTGTTTTTGGCAAGTTGAGATTTAGGTTGACACTTTAGCTTCCAATATCAATTCCTCAAAGTTAACTACTGCTTCCTCTAACCTTACAGACGTGAACTTCATTCTGCACCAGGTGGTTGAAAGGACAAATAACCATTTTTGTCATCTATCAAAATAGGCTATTCCCCCTATGAGGTAAAAGGATTTGTTTTGATTATTTTATATATATATATATATATATATATATATATATATATATATATATATATATATATATAATGTCATTTTTCATCTTTCCAATTTCTTGCTTCCTTGCAGGCTACAATCTTCAAAAATTTAAATACAACATCAATTGTCATCTTTTGTCATCTTGAATCCTCTTCCTTTATTGTCCTTTTCCTCACTAAAGTCTTCTCATTCTCTTTCACTTCCTGTAACCTCCTGCATCTTAATGGCAGTATCACAAGTCAAACCCCAGTTTTGGAAAGATTTTTTTTTAGGCTTGAAAACCCAACTTGTACACCACAATTTATGGTAATTTCTCTATGTTAGTGATATATTTATTAATATGGGTACAAATTACATCTTGATTGTTTTGTGATGTATGGTGGCCATTAATAATTAAATATAAATCAAGATAAGATAAAAACAGTATTTAATTACAACTATAAATAAATACTTAACAAGAACAAAGAAGTAAAAGTCAACCAAAGATAATTAACCAGTTCAGTGAATACCTTGTTGGTTGTTTGGCTCAGCTTAACGTCCGGTAAATCCTAAATCAAAACCCAACTCATCAATGCACAATAATTCACACTAATTAAACTGAATAGTTTCATTCAATAGTCACTCATTAATCACTACAGTCAGTAGCCTGACACCACTATTTATACACCTGGTGGAAAATATATATTCTTAAGTCCAGAGTACCATGCTTGAACCTCAGTGTCAGTAGATACTCATTTTCTTTGTATATGACAGATTAAAAAAAATGGCAAGTTAAACTGTGGGATAGAGCAGTAGTTGTTTATCCAGTGTACAACAAAGAAGAAACAAAATGTATTCTAAATATGTGTGGACACATATTTCTGATAATATTAATATTATACTAGCACATATACACTTGAGTATTTTCATTGTAGGTTAAACAAATTCTTGTTTATTTATTTGCTCTTTGGTTTGTGCTCATAAACTTGAGCTGCTGTCAAGGATATGAAAGCTTGCACCTATGTCAAAAAGATAAAAGTATCTCTCCTTTTATACAAGGTACTAATTAGAATAGTCAGTTTTAGCAAGAACAGTGTACATCAATGTACTATTGATACATGTGTGTCATAATGTTTTGCATAAAAGTGACATGAATATTAGCCTCTTTTAATTCATTTTGAGCAACTGATGCCAAAGCAAATGGCGTGTTTTGAAAGTTCATTGACAAGTCTTAAATCTTCAGTAAAAAAATAACTTACTATCACAGATCCATTCATAGCTTAAGAACAATCTGTCATTGTCTTAAAAGAATAACTTGCAGTATGGCAGGTATTCCTTATGCTTTGCAGTATGACACTTACTCCTTATAGATGTGAAATTACTACAATACTCTTTCAGTTTTCTGTAAACAAAAATATCTTTTTGTTTGTGAATGTGTTATTTTTATCTATGATATCATGTATTCAGAAATAATATTTTGTCATTAAATTTTATATAAAAACCTTGAAAATGTTTTAAAATCTGTTGTGTTGGAAAAAATTATTTTGTAATTGCGCTGCCAGTTTATTTGTTTTATATCTCGTGTTTAATATAATTTTCAGATATCCAATGATTACCACATCTTTTATTCCAATAATGAAAGGTATGATCTATATTTTTATCATTTTCTTGTGTCAAGCTTTTGGCACTTAACATTTATTCTCCATTCTTGTTCACAAAAATAAAATCATTAACCATTAAAATCTAAAGCATGAAAGTAATTCTGAAAAACATGCCAGGAGGTTATCAATTAACATATAAGATATAAGAAAATGGTTATATTTCCATTTTTTTTTTCCCCATGCATACAATCCTGGGAATATTATTATGATCATTACTATTAGGTTGGTGCAAAAATAATGTCGTTTTTGACGTATTTTTTAACGTCAAAAAACGACATTATTTTTGCACCAACCTAATAGTTTATTAGTTGCATATAAGTATGCCCCTACACAATTAATAAGCATACTTATATGTAACTAATGGGAACAATTGAATTTGGTAGAATAATGACTTTCCTCCATCATCAACTGCAGTTGAGATCATAGTCATTGTGAACATATACTGCCTTTTGACTTAAAACCAAAACAAATGAAAACAACAAATTACTGCCAGTGAGGTAGAAAGAAAAGGAAAAAAGATATGTTAAAATAAAATTATCTGTATTGCAGGTATAAAGGATCAAGGCAAAATGTCTCTTTGTGTGCGAGGGAAGTGACCTAGAGGATGGGGAGAGTTGGTAGGGCCTGGCATTGAAGTTTATGTTGGGTTGGCTGAGTAAGGCTACCAGTGGTGTTGCTGACAGCCTGCCAACTACTGTTGTAAGTGGGACCTTTTAAGCAGTCATTGCGGATACATGACTCAGTATTTTCATCATGCTTTTGCTTTAGTGGCAACATTCATGATTGGCTCTTTTTAAATTGCATTTTATATAAATTTTTTGGGAGGTGGGTGTAATTTATTTTGTGAGACAGATGCAATGCTTGGAGGCCCTGTGACATTTTTATTTTAAATTTTGCTTTATTAGCATTTACATTCAGCCAACAGGTTTTGATGTGGAATGAATCAAAAGGAGATGTAATTTGAAGCAGAATATAACAAAGGCAATGCATTTCTATATTAAAATTATCTGCAATGATTTTCTATATGTGGGAGCATGAGAACAAACAAAAATAACAAAGTACTGCCAGTGAGGTGGAAAGAAAAGGAGAAAAGATATGTTAAAATAAAATTCTTTGTATTACTGATATAAAAGATCAAGGCAGAATGTCTCTTTGTGGGTGAGGGAAGTGACCTGGAAGATGGGGAGAGTTGCTCGGGCCTGGCATTGAAGCTTGTGTTGGGTCAGTTGACCAGGGCCCACAAGTGAATCCTATAACTGTCTGCCTGCTGCTTTGAGTGTCACAAGCAGGGCCTTTTTAAGTAGTCAGGGTAGATAAATGACTCGTGATTTTTGTCATGCTTTTGCTTTAGCAGCAACATTTGTGATTGGCTTCGATGTTTGGGGGTATTTGTTTTGCGAGCCTTATGTGATGCTTAGAGCCCCTGCCCAGAGAATGTTCTTTTTAATTTTGCTTTCATAGCAATTGCATCCCGCTAACAGATGTGGAGAAAGAGATCTAATTTGAAGCAGAGTATAACGACTCTATAATCCTTTCTATGGCTCTATAGTATGCGCTTAGTCAGGGCGATATATGGTTTTGAATTTAACTGTTCTCCTCTTTGACTGGTTGCCACAGTTAGAGAGTGCAGTCTGGCCTGCTATTTAACTTATAGTTGGGGAGAGAAGAGATGGATTCATACCTTTCTCAAGGTTATTTGTGTGAAAGTGAATGTAACAAACTCTAGTAGAATTTGAACTCTGTTTGCCAAATTCCCTTTCTTGAGCTACTAACTATTACATCACTTGCATATAATGAATAATGAAAAGAGAAAATATTGAATTCTAGTTCATCAATGAAATGAAGAAGAATTCTAAATTTAAAACTAGGAATGGAATCCACTCTTCTAAAATATCAGTTTTCTGAGTGCTAAGAAAGTCTCAAACAGAAATCAACTTACAGGCCAGGCCTGATGAGTACAGCACTACACTCCTGTCACTCTTATCTGTGAAATAAGACAATCAAGGGCTTCCTCCTTAAAGATTGAAAATAAACTTAAAGTGTAAAGAGTAATCTATGCCTGAGATGTTTTGCATATATGAGTTTCACACCAAAGCTATCAAAATTGGGCTACTTTGAAAGTCCAGCACTACTAAATATCAGATTTTGCTAAATATCTGAACTTAGGCAAATAATAAGGAAGTCAATTCATGATTTAGTAGAGCTGAGGTTTTAAATGTAAACTAATTTGGTACTTGTAAACCAATCTGGCAACTTTACCAAAAAAACAAAACTTTCTTTCATAATGTGATAAGATATTGCCTCGTCTTTTCATCCTCTAGTTGTGTGTGTGTCTATATATAGTAAAGATAATGAATCCATTTGTATATAATCCAATTGGATCCTAGTAATATGAAATATTAAAACTGATCCACAAAAAGAGCTCAATGTATTTATTACAGAGCAAATAAATAGTAGCCATATATATATATATATATATATATATATATATATATTTAAGACATTTTTTTTTTTATGTTTATATGTTCTTTTTATAGATACAAATATTTAAGTAAATGCTCTGTTTATAATAAACAGTATTAATAACATTTACTGGCTTGAATGTCCGAGAAATTTTCATAGAAAATATTCGTCCTCTGACAGGAATTTTATGTTTATGTCGTCATTTGTTTACATTGGATACACATTGAGCAGATATGAATGAATAAGAGAAAATCATGGAGAATTGTGTTTACAAACAGTAAAATCAACCTTGCTAACCGAATGCTCCTCTGTGGCCGAAAGAGTTAAGGCACATCAGGCTATATGACAGTTCCGTATAGGATACAGGTTCGATTCCTGTCAGAGGACACATATTTTCTATTAAAATTTCTCGGACATTCAGGCCAGTAAATGTTATTAATACTGTTTATTATAAACAGAGCATTTACTTAAATATTTGTATCTATAAAAAGAAAGTATAAACATTACAAAAAAAATGTTTTAAATAATTGTCGGGCTTTGTCCATTTCATAATATATATATATATATATATATATGTTTTTTTTCGATTCTCATGTTGTATTCAACGTATGAGGTCAAGCAGCTCAGTTACTAGGAACCGACAGCCAGACACCAGTACATATGATTTGATTATAGTGCTGAAGACATTGTGCAGAGCCATCCACACTTTTTGAAGGGCCACATAGAGACCTGGTGCACTATGTACCACAAGGTCCCCAAACAACCCTCCACAGGTTTTGAATTCAGAGTTGTCTGTCTCCTAGATTAGTTGCCACCCAAGGCTATAGAACCCAGTCTACCCTGCTATTTACCCATAGCTGGGGAGAGAAGAGGATTCGTACCTTTCCCAAGGGTATTAGCATGTAAGTGAATGTAATGGATTCAACTGGAATTGAATTTGAACTTGGCTTTCCATTCCTCAATCTGAACTGCTAACCATTACTCTGTCTGTCTGTCTGTCTATATATATATATATATATATATATATATATATAAAAATGTTTGTGTTATTATAATTAATGCTCTGTTCCTTCATATTGAATACTATAATTACAAAGGCTGCTTACCTGGAAAAGTCATTATCTTCTAGAAATACCCAGGTTAATTGTTTTTTGATGATTTTTAGATTCATTCCTACACATGGGAGAGGTGGCTTCCTTTCTTCTGTGTACCATGTCCCTTCAAAACGTTGAAGATCTTGGCTCTCCACAACTTTCTGTTCTTTGTAGCTACTTTTATAACAAGGACTAAGCGAAGCAATTTCGTCTGCTGGATTAAGCATCGTATATTTACCTTCTTCTTCACAGGAGTAGGACATGGCACATGATCAATTTAGACTGGGTGCCTATATATGTATGTGTGAGCAAGCACAAAAATTATCCAGTTCTCAGAACGAGTGTCATAGAGGTATCAAAATACTTCAACTCACCTCTTCCTGCAATGGGGGAAGTGCTGTCAAAGGCTTGCCTTGTGTTATGCTTGTCCTATCCTCACCCCCACATGCACAAATATGTGAACACATGAGTAACAGATGATACATTCTGATCCCAACTTGAAAGCCATGAAGTTTTATTCTATTCTTCTATATGCTGGTATCCCACCACAGTTTCCTGTCCTTTGTAACTCTTAAATTTTACCTTTTGTCTCTTCTAAACCCTGTTCTGCCATCCATTTACAGAAGCTCATTAAGTAGGTTATGTGTTGTTTTCCTAACTTTCCAAGCCGCCTTTTCTATAAAAAAAAAAAAAAAAAAATACAACAATAATGTTGTCAGTGGAGATTTGAAATCCTAGCCAATATCAAGTAATAACTAATGCCTTTGTATTTTTCAATTAAAATGGATGAAATGACAGTTTCATAATCTTTACAAGGACTGCTGAAAAGTTCTCATCTTGACCAGGAAGCCCTGTTAAAAAAAAAATTTTAAATTTTTCGTGTTTTGATCAGATCTGGGAAAGTTTTGTCCAGCATTCTCTTGTCATGTAGGTGCATTGAAAACTTTAGTCAGTCATTGAACTGAATTAACTAAATTATTGACTTATAATTATTTATATAAATTCTCATTTTTGTGCTTTGATCTTGATTTTATCATTTCTGTTGCATTTTTTAATGAAAATAAAATAAAAATCATATGAAAAGACCGAAAATGATAAGGTTTGAGAACTTAGTAAAAAGACGACGTGCAAATGACACAACTGTCATCAGCATGTAAAAGAGAATCACCAGAAAATTGTGGTGAGCTCATTTCATTTTCTGTCCTTGTCTTTCATGTTCATTTTGAAATAAATATCCTTAGGAAAGTCATGTATCCCTCTCTTCCATGAACTATAGATTAAAAATAAATATTAGACTGGGCTCTTTTCTTTTTCTTCTTTTTTCTGGCAACCAGTCTCCAGTCTAAGAGAAGGAAAACTCTGGATTCAAAATCATAGAGAAGGCAATGAGAAATCACTCTATTATCTTTTCCAAGAGGTTACAGTAAATCACAGATAATAAAGAAACGGAATCTATGGAGAGCTATGATCGCTTATACCCTGAAGGAACACAGCATTAAAAGGAAAAAGAAAAGAGAGAAAAAATCAAAGAAAATATCAAGATTCTTTAAGAAATGTCTGTACACGCATTGTCTTCTGCAATGATGTTTTTGATAAAAGCCTTTCTAACATTGGCTAGGGACCATTGTTTATGGTGAAATGAAAGTTGAAAAGATCATTATCCAGTTTTCAAATATTTACAATCATCTATGAAAAGAATATGCTTTTCTCTGCTTACTGTCATAAAAAAAATCTTCGAATGACTGAAAGAAAACAATTCAGAGCAAATTTGAAATTATCATGACTGTTTTGTGGATTCCTATGAAGCTCTACTTTTCATTAGCAGGTGAAACAAAAGCTCTTCTCCATTGGTTGCTACATGAATTCAGTGTTTCCTTTTCCTAAGTGTTTTTGTATCGATGAAAATATTCATCCAAATGTGTTCTTCTTTCAAATCTGCTTGGTTCTAAAAACTAACTCAACAGAAGTGTCTTGTTTTTTTTATTTATTTATTTTTTTCAAACGGAAATGATTATTGACACTAAATGGGGCATATGAGTGCTAATTTAAGATTAAAAAAAAATTCATTTTCTTTTAACCATATACATTACAGTTCAAAATTTTGAGGCCATCTCTGATAATTTTTTTTTTTATTTGGCCCCAAAAGTAGTTGTTTTGTACTTTAAATAAGAAAAAGAATTATTATACATTGTTAAAAAAAAGTGATCCTTGAGTTTTTTTTTATTAGAAATTTTATTATGACAAAAAGAAAAAAAAATATATTTTTTGATTAAATTTTGCTCTCATCAAAATATCCTCCTTTAGTCTTAATTACTGCAGCACAGATTTTTGGCATTCATTGCAAAAGTTTGATAACTGATTCCATTATTTTTCAATCTCACTAAGAGCTCTTATTCATTTTCTCCCCACTCCCTTGTCAAATTCATCCTATGCTAATTGTGAAGATGGCTTCAGACTTTTGAACTGTGATAAGTGAAAATTTCTTCTGCATATGAAATATTTTTAATTTAGCAAAAACCATTTGTGTATTTCATATTTGTATAAATTGTCATTAATTACTAAATTTACCTTAGTCTGGCATAAGACCATATCACTAGAGCATGCAATAAGAATCAAACATACTACACTATTAAAATAGTTTCTTCGACCAGTTTACTGACTACTATGTCTTTTTGTAGGTGCCTTTAAATAGATTTAATTATATATATATATATATATATATGTGTATTTACAGTATACGACCAAATTGAGAAAATCGGAATGTAAAACCTTAACTAAAGAAGGCAAGATTACAGCAAGATTTGATTTTTTACAACTTATCAACCCTTTGTAGTATATTTAAAACCAGAACTTATTTTGCATTGTATGAATATTTTTTTTTTTTTTTTTTTTGCAAGAGAATATTGTATTAACAATTTTTGGGGAATAACAATTATTTTTCTAGATACATGTCCACCATGAGGAAAGTTGGCTCTCTGTGCTGCACCAGGAAATTTTTCTCCTCGGAATCGATACTTCAAATATACAAATCAACCATTTGCCCTTGCATGGAGTGTTGCTGCCATTTATGGTCTGGGGCACCTTCTGTTTACCTTGGAGTTCTTAACAAGATCCAGAGGCGGATATGTAATATAATTGGCCCTGATCTGGCATCTTGTCTACAGTTGCTCTCTCACAGAAGCACAGTCACCTCTCTCTTTTTTACAAGTACTTTCATGGTAATTGCTCTGATGAGCTGCTTTCACTGGTTCCCAGACTTCATGAATTCAAGCACCCTACGAGGCTGGCATCCCGCTTTCACCCTTTCACTGTAGAAACTTTTAAATGTAGCCGTCTCCAATAGCTTCATACCACGCACCTCTCGCCTGTGGAACACCCTTCCCTATTACTGTTTCCCTGAGATCTATAATCTCCAACTATTCAAATGTAATGTCAATTGACATCTCCAGTTACCTTGATCTATCCACTATCCCTCTCCTCATCCTTTCTTCTATCACTCCTATCTGCTCTCGCTCCAAATCTTCTGCAACCCCCTGCATCCTAGTGGCTTCACGCCTTGCTCGGGGCGTAATGCTTAAAAAAAAAAAAAGTCTTACTATTTAACTCGTAGCTGGGGGAACGAGATTGATTCATACCTTTTTCAAGAGTATTTGCATGAAATTGAACTGAAATTAGAACTCTGCTCTTTAATTTCTCATTCTCAACTGTTATCCATTACACCTGCTGCATACCCACTCTAATGAAGGCATTATTTATATATAACAAAGATTGTATATCAACATATGGTAAAAGTTTGCAAGGCAAGTAGTCTTTGTAATTATAGTGCTTAATGTCAAGAGATAGAGCATTAATAAATAAATAAAGTTATTTTATGCCATCCTGTCTATACCCTTCAGAATTACATCCATTCTTCAGGATACTTGATAGTAATTCATGTTTCCTGTAGAATGGATGTAATTCTTCCAAGTAGAGATGGATATAAGTGAAGAAATTTAATTTTATTGAATATAACAAAAATTGTGTTTTGTGAAGAATAAAAAATGATGATTGACCAGCGAATTTCTGAAAAATAATGATTTTTAAATCAAGTTTTTGTAATTAAAGTGCTCAGTATCAAGAGATAGAGTATTAATATTAACAAATAGAATTTTTTTTTTTTTTGTTATTATATGAGAGATGATTTATAAGTACGGTTCATCTTCCACATGGTATAATAATAGTGAATAGAGAAATCTGTTGATATATGAATTCAACAGTAATTATTTTTATGTAACTGAGTAAGAAAAGAGAGAAAATACATTAGTATGCATGTGAATATAGCTGAAAAAAAGACAAATTTAGAAATTGTGTAGATGATGTGTGTGTGTGTGTGTGTGTGTGTGTAAGAGTTCAGACACCTAGAAAAAGATATCCCCATGCCTGTGACAAGGTCCCATGCCAATATTGCTTCTACTACATACTAGAAGGAAAAGGACAAAAAGAGAAAGGTAACAGGAATGTCCCATTTTTATAGCTGTCGAACGACACCACTTTATTGCAGCTTGGTAAATCTGGCAAAGCCATGTGGGGGTAATCCACAAAACAAATAAAATTCTCATTTTATTTAATTTATATATTTTATTACCAAATGCCCAGTTAAAAAAAAAAACACTAAAATGTTGTTGCTCATTATGCGGAGAGTAAATTGCAAATGGAAATTGCTGAATGTGCAATAAATTCATAAATTATATTCTAAAGTGCAGGGTTTTTCAGGTTGACCAAAATTTGGTTCTAAATACAAATTATCTCTATAAGATGAAAGAAAAATTGTCATTGAATTAAAGAAGCACCTGTAAAAAAAAAAAAAAATGGTGCATACCACAAATGCATGAAAATTTAACCATTTTTAACAGAATAGTGCAAGCTGTCATACTCTGAAATTTAGAGATGAATTATTTAAAAGAAAGGGCATTGTACATTTTGAAAACTGGCCATGCCAACCTCCTGATTTTATTATTTTGAGAATTATTGGAGTGTACAAAATAGGAAAGCAAAACACAAAGGTACAGAGGCTAATGTTTAGCTTGATAAGATCATGAGGAACTCGGGTGGACAATTAAGGATTGAGTTTTTACTTTTCATTCTATTTCACTCCCAGTAACTCCTTGCAGCTGAGAGATATTAACACTTTACTTGAAATAATAAAAAATAAAGAAAAAACAAAAAAAACATTTTGAATTTATATTCTTCACTTAGAAGATTTTGGTTGTTTTAAGTCATAAAGGAAGCACTATACAGTACAGAGTAATTTTTATAATCATATGTATTGTTATTAATTTTTTTTTTTTTTTTTTTTTTTCTTAAATGTAATTTTGTTTTATCATTTATAGATTACTGAAAATTTTACCTCAAGAGCACCTAAATATTTTCTTGCTAAAATCTTTGTAGTACTTATTAAAATCTCAAAGCACATGTTAATCTGAAATTTTTTTATATATATATTTTGGACATCTAATAAATTTCAGATTAACATGTTCTTTGGTTTCTTGTCTGTCTCTATTTAATTTTTTAATCTAGCATCACAATTTTCAATTATAATTTTTAATGCACTTGACAATAATTGCCTAAAATGGGTTGGCAACCTACAGCCACATGTGGCACGCCAAGCAATTGCCAATGGCACACAGCCATAAATGACGTCATGAAGTTCGAAACAATAACTACTACAACAAAAGGAAGATATTTAGCTGTTTCAATTTTAATATATACTGAATTATATATACTATATATTAATATATAAAATATATTGTAGAACAGGTGTATTGGCCTTGACTTGTATAAAAAAAATGAATGGATGATTGATAAGATTCTCAACATGATGCAAAAGAGACAGAAAACCCTGCCAAGATACGGAATGGAATACAGAAAACTACACAATGAAATAAGGACCAAATGCAGGGAATCTAAAGAAGAATGGCTAAACAACAAATATGCAGAAATGCTACCAACAAAGTAGATATACACAAACAAATAAGGCAACTAACAGGACAGAAGACATGCTTGTAAACAGGCTGTTTAAAATCAAAGAATGGAACACTTGTATTAGAGAAGGAAAAAATTCTTCCACTTCGGAGTGAGTATATTGGAGAACTCTTTCACGATGAAAGAACAACCAGCAATACACAGAACTACGGACGGACCTGAACTTAAAAAAAAAAACAAAGTAGAAGCTGCACTGGCCAAATTGAACAAAAACAAGGTGGCAGGGCCAGACAGAATTGTAACGGAAATGTTTGTGTGTGTACCTTTTGTTTTTATATATGTATTTTATTTTTATTCACTTAGTCTGGTACAGGGCCTTAATAGCAGAGTATCCACCAAGGATGAAGCCTGCGAAAATAGCAATAACCTACAAAGCATCTATCATTATTTAGTCGGTTTAATATTGTCTGGTATTTGTCCTTCCACTGATGAAATTGCAAAATGAGCTTCATCACTATCATGCTACAATAAATGAAGATGAGAAGTTTTTTTTTTTTTTTTTTTTTTTTATCAATTGTTAACTATTACCATATTGTAACCTGGCATTTTTTTTCCTTTTTACTTTCTAGCATTCTTTACCTTATCTATCCAAAAATTGTTCGTCACATTAAGTCTTTTATATAGATACATCATGCATGGTGCCAGGCCCATTCAGAAATATCTAAACTGTCAGCTGTATACAACTGCTTTCTAAGATCAGTGGTAAAAAAGTTTAAAAGAGTGTCTTGACAAAGATTATCCCTCTTTGATCATTGTGAACTGACACTACTGATTCACAAAGAACTATACCAAGTAACAGAAACCACATCACTTGAGGACTACCAATAGCAGCAACATCTAAAAGGGATAGCACATGTAATGTGAAGAGAAAATAATGGTATAATCAAGATATTAATATTCCAAACTAATCAAATAAATGGTTAGGAATGAAAACCCCATCAGTACTTGAAAAAGCAAGAATAGTGGACTTGAAAAACATGTTTTTCTGAGACATTGTTTTAAGAGAAAGATTTTATAATTTTAAACCAAAAGCAGGTCTGGCTTCTCGGTCAATAGATGCCAAATGTTTCTTTATAGGGAAACGGCAAATATGACCATTACCATATCACATTATTTCTGTTATTCTTACAGATCGATTTTCATCAATAAATTTGGTGAATCTGTAAATGTTGTTTATATTTGAAGTGTCGATGGTTAATGGTAGCATGAAGAAGGGTATGAGCTGCCCGAGTCTGGTGAACTTTGCACTAATGCCATTGGGAAAAATATGAATCCATGTCTGTTTTTGCTCTGGACAAAATTTCAGGGCAATTGAAGTTTTCAAGGCAATCTGACTTGGGCATTTGTTAATAGATCAGGCCAGATAAATTTTCCTTGTTGCTGCTACCATGTAACTCAATACAACCTGTCTCATTTTATTTGGTGGGGAAATGGATGCCACCAAGTAACTCTGATTGTTCTGACAGATGCCATGAAGGGGAATTACTTAGAGGTCATATTTTATACTCGCTCTCTCGTAAACAAGTTTTTACTGAAATTTAAGTTATTTTAATATTAACCAAAATTTTTGTCATAATTCAAAAGTAATAGTCACATATATTTACATAATTACGTATGTTGTATACAAGTTTTTTAAGTATAAATAATTATGAACAAATGCTCACCAAAATTGGTGATAACCTAGTTTTGATTAAAATTTGTAAATTCAAATTTCACTCTTATCTTGTTTGTTTTTTAGACTATTAATAGTCTCTTTGCAAGTGAAAATGCATTATTAGAACAAGCTCTTGAGTAATATCATTTCAAAATGTTAGAAAAAAAAAATCTCCTATAATCATGTAGACATTAATGCCTTATTTTTCTTTTTAAATCATCAAAAGATTGAATTTATTAAATAAAACCTTACCACTTATTAATTTTTTGACTTATATTTCTTTAACCTTAATTTTAGTTGCATTTTATCACAAATTCTCAGTCTGTTATTCTATAGCTATCAGAAAGCAATGCAGATTAGAAATAAAGGCTAAGCCTTTGGCAATATTCAAATTTGCAATCTCCCTTCATCACCTTAAGTAGTTTGTGTTGGCTTCAATCTGTAGGAATGACTGTTAAAAACATCCCCTCCTCAAATTTATAGACACATGGTACAGATGCATGCTGGGATTTCTTCTTAGCGAATAAGATAGATCACATCTCATTCTCATCCACTATATTCTTTCTTGTTTTGATGGTAAAACACTGCAATCACTTATCTGTAACCCTTTTATGTTAACACCATTCTTAGTTTGTGATTTTTTTTTCCTCATTACTGTTGCTTTGCCTGCTTTTGCCTTGCATACAGCTTCTTTTTCCTGCACTTCCCATCTGTGGATCTCCCTTCCCCTTACTTGCTTTCCCGATGACTATAATCTTCAAATATCCAAATATAATGTCAATTGACATCTGACACTCTGAGCTTGTTCCCTGTCCTCTGTATCATTTCCTCAAACATGACTCTTTACTCTTGTTCTCAGTCCTCTGTGACCCCTTGTGTGCTAGTGGCACTGCTGCCTTGCTTGGGGTGAATTGCTTAAAAATTATACATATATATATATATATATATTGTTTGCTTAGTATTATTTTTGGCATATTTTTTCTTTATTTCATTATTGCTTATTGTAAGCTTTGTCAATTCTGCTGGTGGGATATTTCTGCCAATGCTTTTAACTATGGCCAATTACTCTACAGTTTGCCTTGGATGTTATCAGCCATAACAATTAGACCAGTGGTTCCCAAACTTTCTTCTCTGAGCCAAATTTCTGGAAATAAAATTTGCTTGTGCCTTACCAAATTTTAGGTGATAAAAAATTCATTTAAAAATTAAAAAAACAAAAACAAAGAGAGGGTTAAAGGGAGATAACTGCAGGTTTGAAGTTGGAACATTATCATTGATAACTCTCAACTCCAATTTGCAGAGCCTAGTTACTATATTCTGTCTATATTTATATCTATCTATCACACCTGTCAAAAAGCAAAACAGTTATGGGATACTGACAGGAAAACTCAAACTTTACAACCATGGTATCAACATTTTTCTTTAGCATCATGTATCAGCTTAATAAAATTAGAAGTGTTTCTTTTTGGAGCAACCCTCATATTTGATATCATAGTGGTGTATAACATTTTTACACACAAACACCATTTTATATATCTAATTAATTTTAAGAGTTTCATGTGTACATATGCACACACAGGATTATACAAGGGCTGCTCCAGAAATAATGCCTCCTAGTTTAGGTTTTAGATAGGTTTTTAATGTAGTGAGACCCCAGAACCCACAGGTGGTGATTTGGGTGTGTGTCTGGGAAATTCAATGAGTCCTAACTAATATTTCTTAATAAACCTTTGTGTTAAACTGTAGGACTACAGATTAAGCTTTTTGTTTGTTTGTTTGTTTGTTTTTTTGTTTTTTTTTTACCCTCATCCAAAAAAAAAAAAAAAAAAAAAAAATTAATCATGTTGTTTCACTAAAATTGACAGAACAATTTTTTTTTTTTTATTAATAAATTCAAAACAAATACAGTATTTACACCTAATCAAAATTCAACTAAGAAATTATATTTTTTTGAGAATTTTTTTTTTTCCAAATCGAATCAATAAATTTAAAACAAAAATGTATTTAAAGCAACAGTTGGCAAACTTCAATAAGTTAAAGCCTCAAATAAATCCCCACTCTAACCAAGAAAGTTTCTTGTAAGGTGACATTCATGTCTATTTCTCCCATACATGCCAATGAAAGTAGAAAAGAATAAGAGAAAGAAAGGAATGAAGGAAGAACTAGTAAAAAGTATTAGAAAGAATATATGCAATATATTGGTATGGTACTGAACAATAGATGTGAGTGAAGTTGTATTTCCTCAATAGTAACACTGATGTTTGTTACAGTCTCTACATTTACAAGTACTGTACACCAAGCTCTTGTTCATTGCTGGGTTGAATGCATAGATAACTGTGATAACTGAAAAAAATTGTTTCATAGTTGGAAACCTGCTCTCTCAAGTTGTATTGTTATGCTCCATGTATCAGTAGTTTCCATGGAACTAAATAAATAGTACGTTTCTTTCCGATTGTTGTTATATATTAGATGAAGCAATGTTTATTAATCTTTTTTTTTTTTTACTTGTATTTCTTCCATTTTAATTTCAGTTGCTTTTTATCATAACATTAATAATACATTGTGTAACTTCAAACAAAAATGAGATATTATAATGGACTTATGTTTGTTTTTGGAACATTGTTTTCTTTCAATCTACCCAGAGGAACCATTTATTATAGTAATGAATAATGTTATCATCTGGTTATTATTATCAAAATCAATTTTAAAAACTTTATTTAAAATGAATTTTGTATTACCTTTTTATGATGTAAAGTTGTTTGTAACTATTTATAACAATGAATGTAAATTGTTTCCATTTTTATATTCTCTGCTTATTGTTATCATAGATGGTTATTCTTATCAAAATACCTTTTCTCTAACTGATAACAATAAATGATTTCCTCTGTATTACAAGAGTGCACTGAAAAGTTCTCAGCCTGACCAAGAAGCCTTCTTACTACCACCCCAAAAAAGAGTTATTAATGGTTATATAATATTGGTTCTCCTATATGGTTGTGAATGCTGGACAGTCTCTATATAGATGAAAAAGTGTATTCAGGCAACAGAAATGTGGTTCTACAGAAGGATGCTGAGAATGTGAAACACATATGCAGATCATCCTGATTCCCTTTGCATTCCATTAGTGAGAAAGAAGTTCTATTCAGACAGCTTCTTGCTGAGAACTGTTTCTTTGTGGAACAGACTCTCAAAAGGATGCTTCTTTGATCACTATAATCTTAATCTCTTCAAATCTTAGATCAGCCATTATCTATCCTACATATACTCACAATCTTATCTCTATACAACAATCTCATTCAGCTACTGTTTACTTTTGGTAGTTCTTGGGCATTGTATTAAACTAAAAAAGTAAATGTAGTTTCTCGTGATTCAACTGAATAAATTGTTATAATACATCTACATCGAAAACTGTCATCCTAGAATGACATTTTTAATTTCTATTGTTTAATTTGGTAAAGTTTATCACAAAGAACTGTTAGGTATTGACATATTTGAGAAAGATATTAGAATAATCCAGAACCTATGCTGGTAGCAAACAGCCTGCATACAGATAAAAGATGAAATAGATGTGGTTTTAGGGGGCAAAACAAATTTGTTTCTTTCCTTTCTCACATGCTTCTTGTTTTCCTTTGTTCTTTCTCTTTCACTGTGCTTGTTTGTTTGCTTGCTCTGTCCATCCATAAAGTTGCTTGATACTTGATCAAGCCTTCCTCATAAACAGATTTCTCATTGACGCATGTAGCCATGTTTTTTACCCACAATTCCCTGGGGTTTTTTTTTTTTCACCATCCATTATAATTATGAGTAAGACAGGTAGCATCCATTATGACAATTCTTTTACAATTGAAAGGGGTGTAAGACAAGGATGTGTCTTCTCAGCAGACTTATTCAATCTATACAGTGAGGTGATTCTAAGAAAGTTGTCATACCAGAATTCATTATTGGCAGCCACAATCTGAACAACATAGGATCAGCTACTAAGAAATTTTGTTCACTATGTTGGGCTAGACAATTTTTTACTCCAGAATCTATCTTGCATATCTATTAGTCTGCCATTTATCCATTCTTAGAACATTGCTGCTACATATGGTCAGGTTTGTTTTGTTTTGTTTTATGGTATATCATCCTCAATGGGTTATTTAATGCCAACAAGAGTTTTTTTGCTGTTAATACTTTTTTTCAGAAATGTATTGCTGGTAATATATTTTTCTTCAAAAATGTATCGCTGGTAATTTTTTTTACAAAAACATATTGCTGATATTAAAACCTATTTTTTACACTTTCATAGTGTTAACTATTTACCCATAGCTGGGACCCTAACAGGTGCTACCACTCCGGGTCAGGGTGGACCTGGGAACACCAGCAATTAAGAGGTGGTTCTACGCTCCTCAAAGCCTCCTGATCAGAGGCCTTGCTGCTGGATGTAGTTTATCATTTTACCCGGGACGACATAAGGTCTAGTGCTCCTGTTCTATATTTAGAAATCCTTGATAAAAATCCAAAGAAGAATCGGCAACATTATTGGTCCTGATCTGGTGTTTTGGTTTCAGTCACTTTCCTACTGATATAAAGTTGCCTCTCTGTGACTTTTCTGTAAATACTTTCATGCAAACTGTTTGGATGAGCTCTTTGCTATGGTACCTAGACTTCATGAATTTAGGCATAGTACTATATACTGACGACTAGGTCTCACCAATATACAGTTGAGTTGACTAGATGTAACCGTAAGTTCTATGCTAACAGTTTCTTTTCTTGCACTTCTTGCTTGTAGAACTCTTTTCCAGCACCATGCTTTCCAGTCAACTTTAACCTTCAAAAATTGAAATGCAATGTCAATCACTATCTACTGTCCTCCTGATTATTCTTTTATTGTTCTCACTCCTTAGTAATGTTTCTGTTTTCTGATTCTTCCACACCCAGTAATCCCTTGTCTTAGTTGAGTTGTAGAGTTCACCCTAAGCAAGGCAGTAAAACACTGCCTTGCTTAGGGTGAACTTGGTAAAAAAAAAAAAAAAATATGCAGGTGATAACAGACACAGAAAAGGGGCAAGAACTCCTAAAGAAGATAGGGAAGGAAAGTGAGAAGAAAGGACTAAACATCAATTGCAACAAGATAGAATGCATGGCTGCTAGCAAAACGAACAAACTAACATGCAAATTACAAATTGGAGATACCAAAATCAAGCAAGTGCAGCAGTTTAAATATTTGGGGAATGTTTTAACAGAGTTCAGAAAGTACAACACCAAAATTTGAAAGCACGTCAAGATAACCAAAGCCACGTTCCCAAAGCTAAGCAAAGTATTAAGCAAAAGTAAAAAAAAAATGTTGTTAGAAACAAGAATACTGGACTGTTATGTAATATCACTTCTCCTATATGGCAGTGAATGTTGGACAATTTTCTCACAGATGAAGAAACTTGAGGTAACAAATGTTTTACAAAAGGATACTGAGAATATCAAAGACAACATGTGAGCAACAGTGAAGTGTTAAAAAAAAATGGAAACAAAAAGTACACTTATGCTTAGCACCAGAAAAAGAGAGTTGTAATTTCTAGGGTACATAATGAGGGAAGAGGGCTTAGAAAATTTGATGCTCACAGGACAGATTGAACACAAGAGGTACAGAGGAAAATGGCATATAACATTATATGGTTAGCAGAACAGGCATTAGGTAAGATAAAAAAAGACAAATTTAACTCAGAACTGGAAATTGTGAAGCTCCATGATCTCCCATGATCACATGGCACATAAAAGAATATTGTTTCATTTTTGCTACATGTATTTTATATATAAACAGAAGCAATCAAGCTGTAAGGAAATAATTTTGTTGTTGAAGTTAGTAATTTAATACATGATATGATTTTTGCTTGGAGTTGTTATAGGTATTGTGATTTTTACCCCTGAATTAGTTGTACTATGACATCGAATGTCCAAGAAGAGTTTGGGAAAACAACAAATAATCTACTTAACGAGCTTGAGTAAATGTATAGCAGAACAAGGATAAAAAGGGATGATGATAGAAAATAGTGAAAATCAAGAAGTTGTTGAGAGCCATGATTGCTCACGTCCTGAAAGGACAAATCATATAAAAAGGAAGATCCTTATCTTTGTTGCTTCATTCACCATATTTGAATCTATTCCTTGCTCTCCCTCAGGAACTTTAAACAAAATCATTAATTTCTTTCACATTTTTATTTTATTTTCTAAGACTACTGCTGCCATATTTGGCATGGTGCTCTGGCTATATATCTCAAGATTATCAACAAACTCCAAAGAACGGTTTGTAATAACTTGATCAGGCATCTTGAGTTCAGTCATCATGACGAGGCTTCCAGCTGTCTTTTCCATAAATATTTTCATGGCAATTGTTCTAATGAACTCTTCTCCTTGGTACCTCAACAGCATGAATTTATCTGTACTACTAGATTGGCAATTAGGTCCCATTGTTTTACTGTTGAAATAGCTAGATGCAACCATAAATTCTAAGTGTTTCTTGCTTCCCTGCCACCAGCAATCTTTAAAAATTTAAAGGAAACATCAATCACCATGTTCTGTTGTCCTAGACACTGTTCTTTTATTGACCTCTTCACTAAAGTCTTCTTATTCTCTTCCACTCACAGTAACAGCTGGCTTGAGGGTGGAGGAGAATGATTAAAAAAACATTTTTATAACTAATAGCTTGGATAGTTTTCAGATCCTTGAAAAAAAATTTTAAAATTAATGTTGTTTTTTTTTTTTTTTTTTTTTTTTTTTAAGTCCTTGATGGTTGTATATGACATATATCTGTGGATGGTCAGAGAATGTACCAGCCAAAACATAATGAATGAAATGGCAAAAATGAGAATTCTAATTTTAGTAAATCATGAAAATCTTGTTGAAAATTTTTTTCCTTTTTCTTTTTGTTCTTTCAGAGATGAACGGATTGAAAGTTCGACCATGCTGTATTGAAGTCCTTGAACAAGTTCTTAATATCCTGAAGAAACATGTTTCTAATGTAAGGCACTTTATTTTTCTTCTTCATATTTACAAATCTTTTTTAACTTACTTCAACATAAGATATTTTGGGTGATGTCATATTGGTGGAATATCTCATTAGGTGCTTCGTTACAAGCATTGATTTCAATGCCATCATCATCATCATAATCATCTCCAAATGGTTCTGAATCACTATGCAATTCATTGCTAGGATAAAATGACACCCCCCCACACACACCCAAATCATTTTTTTTTTTTTTTTTTTTGTTAAATATTTGAGTGGTTATGGGAGTGTGAAATGAAAGAGTGAAAACAATGGGTGATAAGTCATCTATAGTATTGACTATAAACAAGTCTACTATTAAGAATGTTTTGAAAAAAAGTCAATTGAATTCTGAAACAAATTACCTGGATTTTTATATTATTGGTATATTATACAATCAAAACATCTTAGCAGGTATTATTTATTACTAAACCTTTAAGTATTGAAATCCTATAACAAAAAATAAATAAATGAATATATAGCTGTTAAAAATAAGTACAGCCCTGTGAAAGAAGTTATTTAAATAATTGGAATGGCCACATTTTTTATTTCATTTTTTCTAATTGTCTTGATGATATTTATTGCATTAAATTTGCATATAATGTTTTTCAACTTTGACGATATTCAGTCCTTCAGTTCTGTCTTATTAGATAGTTGTTATTTTTCTAGTTCTTATGTAAGTATATTCCACAAATGTTCATTGGATTGAAATCTGGTGACATCCCAAATCAATCAAACCCTTTTACCTTTTGCTTCTTTAGAAAATTTGTCTTATTCTTCTGAATATTTTGTCTAATGCTGAAACATACCTCTCCTTCCTAAGTGTTTGAATAAAGGCAAAATGTTTTCTTTCAGTAATATGATATAATCTTCAGCATTCATAATTCCATCAATGAAATGGTAGCTCATCAGTGCGCGCTATGAGGAGCTCATGCAATCCAAGGTCATATTTTTACCACTATTTCTTTGTACAGTGTAACCCTGATATAAGAGAAACCCGGATATAAGAGACTTCCCCGGTCCCAACAACTCTCTTATATCCGGGTTACACTGTACTTCTCACTATGATGCTGCCAAGTTTGTCAGGTGCCATCAGACCAAAATATGTTTTTTTTTTATCTGACTATAATATGCAGTCTCAAAATTTTGAATTTATTCTTTTGTGCTAACTTTCAGTGAGTCTGTTTGTTCTTGATATTCCATAGCAGTTTCCTATACAGTTGTCTGCATTATAAGCTGTCTTGTAATTGAAACATACATAATACACTTTGCTTCTTTTTTTTTTTTTTTTTTGTTTTTTAAACATTATTATTAGCAAAATCTACAGTTTCTTGGGTGTTTGGCCGCCAATCTCCTGATGTAACAAATAGACCTTGGCTCAACCTGCTTCATAGACATCTTTTATTCTTGTAACTTTCTTCTAATTTTACACATTTTTAGCAACAGTATTTCAGATGACAATGTTGATAGTAGACACATGCAGGAAACCACAAGAACTCCTACAGAAGTTAGTGAATGAAAGCAAGAAGAAATGACTTAACATCAATTGCAAGAAAACAGAATCCACAATTGTTAACAAAAAGAAACAACCCAACATGTCAATTAAAAATTCTTCTTTATGTGCTGTGTCCTCTCAGGAGGTAATCAGTCATGGCTCTCCACAATTTCCTGTCCTTTGTAGCTATTAATAAATTTTATCATTTGTTATTTCTCTTAAAGTCTGTTCAGCCATCCATTTACTCAAGCTCACTAAATATTTTATGCAATTTTCTTCTCTGTCCCTCTTGCTTTCAATCCATCCTGTGACTATCAAATTTTCTAAGCCTTTTTTCCTCATTATGTTCCCTAGAAATTTGAAATCTCTTTCTGATGTTAAGTTTTCTTTTTGTTTCCCTTTTCTTAAGACTTTCTCATTGCTCACATATCCAGTTCATGGTATCCTCAGCAGCCTTCTGTAGAACGACATTTCTGTTGCTTCAATCTTCATCTTTGGGGAGATTGTCCAGCATTCACTGCCATATAGGAGGACAGATATCACATAAGAGTTCAGAACTATTTACTTTGTTTTTAATGAGATGTTACTGTTTCTTAATATCCTGCTGAGCTAAAGATGCATTCCAAAAGCCATCCCAATGCACTCTCGGATTTCACTGTCGCACTTTTCATCTAAATAACTGGGAAGTGTTTTAACAAACACTTTGCAGATATTTAGATTTTTGTACTTGTTTGATTTTGTTATCTCCAATTTGTAATTAGTATTTTAGGCTATTTCTTTTGTTAACAACCCCCTTGCATTTTGATGTTTTGTCATTTTTCTTCACTACCAGGCGTAGTTTGTAGTTTCCATTCCATGTCTGCTATCAACATTGTATCATCTGCATATCTTGTGTTGTTAAGATTGTTGCCGCCAATAATGAATCTTGATAGGACTTGTAGTTCTCTCGAAATCATCTCAGTATATACTTTGAATAAGTCCGGTGAGAAGAGACATCCTTGTCTTACACTCCTTTCTATATCTGTTGAACTCATTTTCTATCCACATTCAAGTGGTTTGCTGCCATTGTAGGTTCTTGATTATTCTAATATCCTTCCCAAATATGTCAAGATTTTTTGAGCATTTCCAACAGATCCTTGTAGCATACTTTAATGAAACACAGGTACACGTCCTTCGGCATTTGTATTGCTCTTTCTGATAACATAAATATCATATTTCTTGTTCCAGTGTCTCTGATGAACCCACACTAGAAATACCAAAATCAACCAAGTGCAACAATTTAAATATCTAGGAAATGTTTTAACAGCTGACAGAAAGTATGACACAGAAATCCAAAGGTGCATGCCAATAGTGAAATATGCCTTCCAAAACCTCAGCAAAGTATAAAGTTTTAGGGAAAATGGAAGCAAAAAGAACACTTGTAGCTAACATTGGGAGATATAGTTGAAATTTCTAGTGCACATTTGAAAAGAAAGAAGGAAAGAAGACTTGGAAAATTTGATACTCACAGTATAGATTGAAGGAAAGAGGGACAGAGAAAAAAAAGGCATAATTTACCTAGTGATCTTGATGGTGGAACAAGGTTTGAAAGAGATAAAAAAGATTTATTAAAAGCTACAAAGGACAGGAAATTGTGGAGAGCCATGATCACCTGCATCCTGCAGGGGCATCGCACATAGAAGAAAATTTATGATTATGTGTCATTCCAGGTATATTCAAGGGATCCATAATCACTGTGTTCAAATATTTTTCAAATTTTCACTATTTGATTACTTCTTTGTGAGAGATATTTTCTGAAAATTTCAGCTTCATAGCTCCTTCAGTTTTCATTTTATGGCTTGTCTGCAAATTTCCAGTTTTTGAATTTTTTCCATTTTCAGAGTGTTGTAACCTAGGAAAGGTTACTGAATAGAATGATCAAGCAAAGGTTGGTAATGCACAATAATACTTAAGACAAGAACAACAGCTATAAGATTCGTCAACACCACATAGAAGAAATGAAGTGAACTGCTAGAAGCGAATCAAGTGAATTCTACAATGAATCTCCAACTGCAAAGCAGCATACAGTATTTACTACTGTATTTATGTGAATAATGGGGATATACCCATTATCGTCCATAGGTATGCAACAACACAGAGGCTCACCATTTCAATTAGTGTTTGTTGCTAGTTAGTTATTTTCTACTAGTAGATCAAGAGTAGTTGCAAAAACGATGGATGTCAGTTGTTTTGTCACATTATAATAAAAATTATTACAAGCTAAAAATCTAAAAAAAAAAAAAAAAATGAAAATCGTTGGCATCAAGTAGGAAATTTGAGGTTTATTCAATATTTAGACTCCCAGTACAAAAACAATGTAGGTGTCTCACTTTCTTGAAAGTTGAAGTAATTTATGGATAATCATCAAAACATTGTAATTCAGTTGTTGGGAGTTTTTTTCCAGGTTTTCAAGAGGTCTCAAAATGGGAGAAACTGAAAAAAAAAAAATCTAAATAACTTGCTACAACTATTAGGTTGGTGCAAAAATAATGTTGTTTTCTCATATAGTAACATATGTGAGAAAAAGACATTATTTTTGCACCAACCTAATAGCTTGAAACCATTCAAAACTATACATATTCTGAAAGTATACCTCCAAGTGTACCAAACAGAATAGAAATATCAGAATAAACTCTGGAAAAAATTTGGCTCTTGCAAAAATCGAACAAATACAAGAACTACTAAATTTCTGATTATTCAGAGTCCTAGAACTTCATGTGTGACAATTAGAAAATTCTTTGGTTTTTTAAGATTGATGCTTTAATATCCCCAGAAAGGGTGAATGATTGGTAAATAGACCTCGCCTTGGTCATGATCGATTTACCAATTCAAAGGGTAAAATACATGAAAAATTAAAAAAAAAAAAACCAACAAACAAATAAACTTGAAGATATCTATTCTGGACCCCTGTTAAATTTAGCTGGAATGACCCTTATCAATTTAGTCATTATATTTTGGGTAGCCATTGTTTCATTTGTGCCAATAACCCTCTCTTAAAATCAGAAGATAATTCTTTTCTATATGAAGCTATTTTTTAAAATAAATATCTATACACATCAAATTGTTCTTTTTGCAAGAATTGTTTTAACAATGAATGTTCAATTTATATTCAGATTTAATTTAATCCAATGAAAAAAAAAAAAAAAAAAAATTATAAAAATAATTATTATGTAAAGGGACAAACTTCTTTCCCAGAGGTATACTTGTATTGGGACTGCTATATATCGCTTGTATATTTGTCTGAAAAGAAAATTAACATTTTACAAAAATATTGGTACACTATAGGTCACATGTTTGGGGCAACCCTCTTAATTTAATAATTAATAAGTTTCAAACCTACTAAGCTATGATACTGAAATTATGTTACCCATTAGTGCTTGGCATCTAATTTTTTTAGAGAAGGGGTTACTTAAAATTTTAAATTGACCAGTCCCAAAATTACTATTACCCAGAAAGTTAGATTAAAGCTTCTTTAAAATTGAAACCCTCTTCATTTATATAGTAATGGGCTAATTTCATTATTTTTATTGAATATATGATAAAACTCTTCAGGAAGAGAAAGTCCCTCTGGCCTGAAATGAACCAGTAAATTAGTTTTGAAAGAGGCACACAACCTTCAAACTCCAGTGGGTGGCTCCCAAAGATTTTGGCCTATGGTTTAGGTCTGTATTTATTTGTAATTTGGTGATTCTGTAAGTAAAGAAAATATTATTTAAATTCAAGTATATTAATATATCAGAAAATTATACTAATCTTGTTTGAACGGAAAAGTTTTCTTTTTTTTCTCTTTTTTCTTTTTCTCTTTTTCTTTTTTTTTCTCTCTTTTTTTCTTTTTGTTTTCTCTTTTTTTTCTTTTTGTTTTCTCTTTTTTTTCTTTTTGTTTTCTCTTTTTTTCTTTTTGTTTTCTCTTTTTCTTTTTTTTCTCTTTTTACTGTTTTTTCTGTTTTTTCTTTTTTTTTTCTCTTTTTCTTTTTTTTTTTCTCTTTCTTTCTTTTTTTTTTCTCTTTCTTTCTTTTTTTTTTCTCTTTCTTTCTTTTTTTTTTCTCTTTCTTTCTTCTTTCTTTTTTAAACCAAATGGAAAAATTTAAGTACTGGGTACATGGCTAAATAGTGTTTGTATTCTGACTGTGAGATCTAGATTCAAATCTCACCATAGATGATTTGTTAGGGAGGTGACTTTTTGATATCTTTCTCGTGAGACCATCCCAATGTGCAGTATCAATGAGATTTTTTTTTATTTTTTTAATCATTTCAACTCAAGCAAGGCAATAAAGCTACTAGGATGCAAGAGGTTATTGAGTGTTAGAGAATATGGGAAAAACTACTATTAAGGAGAGAGGACAATAAAAGAATAAGAATTAAGAAGATAATGATTGACATTGCATTTAAATTTTTGAAGGTCAGAGCTGACTTGGTAGCAAGAAGCCAGAAGTGTGTTAGAAGAAACTGTTAGAGCTTACACTAAAATCTAGCCATTTCAACTGTAAATTGTTGCTACCAATCTAGTACTGTACTTAAATTCATAAAGTAGGTGCCATAGGAAATGCCAGAAAACCAGACCATAAGTTGACCAAAGCCTTGTGAATGAAATTATCTAAATTCATAGCTAGTTATACACAGAAACAAAAATTTGGTAGCAAATAATCTGATCTGACCATTTGTTTTAGCTCCAAAATTCATAGCTAGTTGTACATGCAAGCTACAATAAGAAAAACGGTTAGCAATACAAATTCTGGCTGATAAAAAATAAAAATAGCAAAATTAGTTTTTGTCTATAATTTTCACGTCTGTCATTAAGCTCATTATTTTGTTGCTATATTTCAGTCGATCCATTTTTCTTGAGGTGTACATCTTGTATGTAAGGAGGGGAAACTATCTTTTGTTTTTATTTTGTTCTTTCAGCTGGTGTAATCTTTTTTTTTTTTTCCACAAATTTGACAATGACATAATCTGTGGGTATACTTTATCATAAAAATTATCTCTTTCCTAAGGTATATGGCTACAGTGTAATATGCTAGTTGAATGTTAGCCAAAACAGAGTGAGTGAAGTAAGGCAAAGGGGGTTTGATGAATGTGGTATAAAAAACCCCTACAAATCTCTGGATACCTTCATGGCTTATTGATAAAAAAAAAAAAAACAGGCAATACATGAAAGTACTGTGTTTATCGGATGAAGACGTTTGATTCTTTCCTGAGGTAATTTTCTTGCTTTGAATTTCTGCTACTTAATGTTTATAGATATGTAATATAATACATGTTTCCAATGTTATATTTTTTATAAAGAAAAAAGAAAGACAATAAAAGGCTGCAAGGAAAGAAAAAGATTATTATAGATTATAAAAAATGAGCTTCCATTTTTTTACCTAAACTTGGGCATATAACTATCAATCCTTTTATAGATTTCTGTAAATATGTTTTGTTTTCTGGTCATCTGTTGCTTTTTCCTTTTTTCTTTTTTTTTTTAACTCTTAATCTAACAGCTGGGAAGATGCATTTGGATAAAGTCGTTATAAATCATGGTTTACCAGCAGGTTAACTTATTTCTTCATAGATTCTGCCTACCTCTGAAAATTTACCAAAATAACAGTTATCCATGCAGAATGTGGAACTTAGGAGTTAAGTTCAAATTCTGATGCATTCTCCTTTGCCCTAATTCCTTACAGCTATGTTTTAAATAGCAATATAGACTGGGATCTCTAGCCTTGAAGGGCAACCAGTGCATCAGGATGACAGCTATATGAATTTAAAACTGTAGAAAGCAACAGAAAATAACCCCAATATACTTACAAAGAAGTCATAGTAATTCACAAATAATAAAGAAAAGGAATCTGTGGACAGACATTATCACTGAAGCCCTGAATTTTATTTTACTAATAAATTCTCTCTTCTCGTACATAATTTTTTTTTCTCTCAGAAATTAAAAAACAGTTTTCTGTTCATTTCTTTCTTTTTTTTTTCTTTTTTTTTTTTTTCATCCCAAAATGTTTTTGTTGATAGATTAAAGTCAATAAACAAGTTCTGAAAACTTATGTAATTATAGTAAACAATTTGCACCAAGCATTGCAGACCCCTTGAATCCCAACACTATTGACTACCAGTTCAAAAAATTATAACTGTCACATATATCAATAAATTAAAAACCTACATCTGATAAACCCTTTCAACCTGCAAACAAATCATGAAAGTCCTTTTAATATATATATATATATATATATATATATATATATATATATAATCACACAACAAAATTTATATACAATAAAATGTTTTTATCATAAAATAAACGTGGATGGCTTAATGGTGAACAAATGCAAAAACTGGAAATGGTCAGCTTTCAAATTTCATCTGAAATAGTCTGTGTCCACTTTGCACTATTGCTCTTGGGAAAGGAAAGAAACCATCTCTTCTTTCCACAGCTCTGACTTAACTAAGACAAACTGGATTCTCTCACTTAAGTTAGTAACAAGTGGAGGAAAAGAACAACACTAAATTCAAAACCAAGAGTGGAATCCCTCCCCAGCTTTGGTTAAAAATAGCAAAAAGTAGGTGTTGGGGATGTGAACTTCTACTTCCTAAAAATAAGATTGGTGCACAAGTTGGAGGACCAGTTAACTTGACAAACCAGAACAAATTATTGAAAATTTAATTAAATAAAAACTGAAATAACAATTTCACAAGCATAAAAATTTAAATTTTAGCTACAATAATTAAAGAAACTTTCATGTCCTGATGATGTTATATTTAATTGTACGAAGTTTCAAGCAATAATAATAATTATGAACATAATAGTCCTCTTCTAACAGTAATGTTTGCATTAATTCCTGATTATTGAAAATCTCTTTCTTCCTTAATTGCATTGTACAAAATACAAATTTAGTGCTAAAACTTGCTAATAGAAATTTCAAGTAAAAAACATGCTAAATTCAATATTTACTCTTTTTTTTCTTTTTTTACCTGAAATATCTTTCTGTATATTTTATTAGAGGGCATTAGGAGTGTTTAATTTGAAGAAATTTAATTCATAAAGATTGCCTTAGATTTTACTCTGATAACTTATTATATCGGCATACTTTTTCATATTGACAAAATTAGCATATTTATGTTTATTTGTTCTATCATTGAAGATAAAATAAGAAACACTTTTCACATATTAAGTTTTTTATAATTTTAATAAAGGCAAAAATGCAACCCACATTTAAAAATAGATTTGTACATTTTATGGAGAAAGTACTGTGAAACATTATGGATGTCAAAATTGGTTTGCCATGGTTTTTGTTGGAGATGAGTAATATTCCATAACTGAGTAAACAAGATGAGGTTGATGGTGATAAAGTGAAGTCATTACTTGAGAAAAATCAATGTTATATGATGCAAAAGATAGTTGCCAACATACTAAGAATATCTACTGAAGCTTGGTTATGTTAATCACTTTGACGTGTGGCTTTGATATATAAATCATTACTTAATGATAGAGCAATTGTAAGAAATGAAAAGTGGATACTTTATTGCATGAAGTGTAAGAGACTGCAAGGCAAATGAAAAGACCAAACATTGCCAAAGAAGGTCAACTGGATATGGTGGTGTGTGTGTGTGTATGTATATATATATATATATATATATATATATATAAAAGGCAGGATGTGTGTGTGTGTAACAAATGCATGGCCGCAATTTTCGACGGATTTGCACCAAAATTTACATGCACACGTTAGCGGGGAGGCCAAGACCAACTTTGCATTTCCCAACTCCCAATAATAGTGGAAATAATCAATTTTTTTTCGTACTTCTATGGCAGTTTTCATGTAGTTTGCAGCCATTTTCTACTGGCCAGAGTGAGAGCCAATAGCTGGTTACCACGAATAAGCAAGAAGATTCTATTCACCAGCGTGAGAGCCAACAGCTGACTGACACAAATGTTAACTAGCATGCTAGCATGCAAAAAAATTCGATAGCTGCATTCGTCACAAGTGGGAAAAATTTAAATCTGCATGGCACTTTAATCCAATTGGCTCATTTGCTTGCTTAAACTCAACGTTGATTCTGATTCTGCAGAACTGGGTTGGGTGTGAAAAAGTATTTGTTGTTAACATTCTTTTTTCATTTGGTTTTTCCAGTTACGAGTCTTTTTTTAAAGCTGGTTGTTTTGTCTTCATTTTGTTTAGTTCTTTTTTCGTAACAGAATTAATGTTTAGTATGGGGCTTAGAAAAAATTTGCAGTGTGAGATAGGCAAGAAGTAAGGCATGTAGCAACATCAGCATGGCAAAGGGCACTCTTTTAAAGGCAAGGAAGGGCAAAAATATTTTAAGTCAAATGATAGCGATTGCTGTATGAGTCATACAATTTTTGAATCAAGCATGGACAACACCGGGCCATGCTGCTAGTGTGTGTGTGTGTGTATATATATATATATAAATTTACATGTAGTAGTAGCAAATTCTCCCATTGGTTTTGATGTATGGGTATGGTGTTCTTTAATTCAAGCTATCACATGTTCCAGCTGATGGTAATATTAACTGTTCCCTACAGGCAAACAATTGCCTTTCATTGACCACATAACAAGTCCTGCATTCAGTTGAAATTTATAAAATCTTTCTCTTAAAAATAATTTTTCAGGAAAATTGTTTTTTTCAAGTCCTGTACCCTGTTATTGCTCTTTCCAGTATTGATGGGAGTTTCCTCCCTAACATTTTATTTGAAGTCGTGTAGAATGTCAGCATCTTTTTTAAGTCATTATTTTCTCTTTGCGTTACATGTGCTCCCAATTTTAGTTGTTTCTGCTCTTGGTAATCCTCAAGGGATGTGGTCATTATTATTTAGTATAGTTCTTTGTGCCACCAGTCAACAAGGTTCAAAGAAGGATAGTCTTTACTAAAACCCTCAGGCTTCACTTGCTCAAAGCCTTTTTTTTTTACCATTGATCTTAGAATGGCCTATTTCATATCTTGGTTTACCACAGGGAGTGATGCATTTTAGTTTGGGTTTGGAGTAGTTCAATGTTGTAGCACACTTAAATATTTGCTGTTTACACTTAGAATAAATTTTAACTCATTTAATTGAAGTAAATATAAGATTTATTTATTTTTATTTCATTTGGATTTTCTATATTATTTTCTATTTATTGCAAAAGCAAACTTTTTTGTGCAAAATTCACTAAAATATTTTATTTTGGAATCTTGGTCTTTTCACTTGGAAGTTTAACAATATTTATGTAAAGTTAATTTAATATTTTTAATTTAATATTCTTTACCATGAAATTTTTATTCATAAAAGCAAATATACTAACGATCAACTTTATTTTGCAAAAATCTATTGCAAGCAATTGTTTAATTCTTACCCAACTTCTTATAATTTAATGTAACTTTTTAATTTAACTTGATTTATAAGAAATAATTTATTAATCCAATTATTTTCTAGTCTTTATTCTTACAAATGTTACAAAGTTAAAAAAGTTAATTTTAATAATATTATGTTTAATTTTTAATAAACTTTCCAATTTTGCAAAATTTATTTTAAAATGCTATTTGTTACATAAAGTTAATTTGATTTTTCTCCTGATATTGTTATTCATAACAAAAATATATTGATGATAAAATTTTAGTTTTTTATAAATAATTTGTTTTTCTTAATTTAAACGAACGAAAAAAAACAAATTTGAATTATAGTTTAGTTAACTAAAAAACATAAAATAGAAGTAAATTTAATATTTCAATGCTCCAAGAATGTTGTTACAAAAATCTTCTGGTTCTACCAAGTCAGACCTTCACAGACGGAACCCGCCAGTAGCACTCCACCCACATTCGCTCCATATTCCATTGTCAAAAAATAAGTTCCTCTCAAACAGTTCTTCCTGCTGTATTCCATTGTCGAAAAATAAGTTCCTCTCAGACAGTTGTTCCTGCCATATTCCATCGTCAAAAAATAAGTTCCTCTCAAACAGCAGTTGAAGCAGTTTTAAAGTGGATTATTAAACAATTAAAATACATATAACATTTTATACACCCTTGTAAATTGGTGAAAGGTGATTAATCCAAAGCTCTGCATATACAAAGATGAAGAGGAATAATTTTCCAAGCCAAATTAGTTCTGCTTTTAATCTCTACTTTCTTGAATTTTTTAAACTAACTACAGGAACCAATTACCAAAAACCCAAAACAAAACTAAAATTCCTTCCTTCCAGTAGAACAAGATTTGAAATAGACCTCTACGTCTAGCCTTCAGTTGTACCATGAGTTGCCTTGAAGTTAAGAATGCCATGCATATTGGGGTTCAATAAGTTCCTTTTTGGGGCATTAAACCACATATAAAATCATCCGTTTGGGTAATGACCCAAATGGATGATTTTATAGTAGTGAACACTTGTGCAGCACCAGTCACACTTTTCAGCACTCATAACAGAGAAATAGTGTACAGTGTGCCATGAAGTCTCTAAACAGACCTCTTCAAGTTTGATTTCAGAGTTTGCCTTCTCCTAGACTGGCAGCCACCCAAGGCAAGAGAACCCAGTCTGCCTTACTAACTGATAGCTCATCAATTATGTGTAATATATATGGTGGGAGTGCTTAAAAGTCCTTAGCTAAACCCACTTCCTAAAATCAATATTTTAATGACCAAACCTCAGAATACTGATTTTGAGATGGTCAGGCTGAGACCTTTTCAGTAACTCCTCATACATCACATTCCATGATGATGCTACAAGTCAATGACTATTTTGAAAAAGGTCTCAGAAATCAACTGAAGGCATTGCCTATATAATCTGGCTTAAGCACTCAGCATAAATGTATTCATTATCTTATCCTACCTTTTACAACATGTGCAATACAAAATCATCTTAAGTCTATATTGGTTCTTTTCAATTTTTCAATTTTTCCAGTATAAATAATTTTTGTGTGATAAGTTTTATTATTCCCTTTTCACTTAAGATATATTTTCAAGCCTTTCAATTCTTCAGATAAGCATTATCAGTAAAGTAGTGTAATCAGTGAAGGTGTCTGCTTCTCTATTCTACTTCCAGATTAGTTCTAATAGATGAATAATTTATTAATTATTGAAATTAAAATTCTAGTAAAAATAAAATAATGGCTAAATTAAAACTACTGTATGAAAATTATTAACTTTATCTTTATTCTCTCTTCATATTTAGCAAAAAAAAAATCTACATTTTTGCTTAAAAAATTACATTTTTTTTATCAAAAGAAATGAAGAATTCAATTAATCTACAAATAAGTAAATTTTCAATGACATTATTTGTTGATTTTATTTTCTTAAATTTCTCTTCTAATCATGAACTGTCATCATGGACTCACTAACCCCCCCCCCCGCCTGCCACCACTTTATAAAGTCACCCTTTGTCACTTTTGGCAACATCAGATTTCTCTTTATTAAAATTAAATAAAATTCTTAAAGCTAGCCTTGTTGAAACTGAAAGGCATACACCAGTTTTAGTTTGGGATCGTTATCGATGTACAAATTAGGAACATTTAGATTCTAACAATAGAACTTGAAGAAATTAACTGGATGAGAAATACTGGAGGTCTTGTTTAATTTCTTATTCTTAGAAACTTGACATTTTTGGTTTTGTAATGAGGATAATCTAAGCATCGTTCTAATTCTGCAGGCTTTTTGTTTCACAGAATCCCTGTTTTAGAAGATGTGTGCATTCATTTCCTGTATGTGCAAGCATTAGCTTCATTTGTTTCAAGATCACAAGACACTAAAGTGACACCACCATTTGGACTCTTTATCTTTCATTACCATTCTGATCTCTGTAATCTTTGAAGTTCACATTTAGCTCTGCCGGAGAAAATAGTCACCTGGCAAAAGCATTTTAAACCAAATTTGGTTGTGGGTGTTGCCTCTAGCCACTACTGCAGGGTAGGAGGTGGGTAGAATATATTCAGGTTGCTAACACCCTAATCTTTCTGATAAATTGGACAAGTCCTTTCATTTGAATACGTTTTTGATTCATGTCATTTACAAGAGATGTAAATTTGCTTCTATTCTCTCATTTTGAGGATTATAACTTGCAGAAGACCAAACCATAAGTGTGTTCTTACAGAAAAACCAATTGAAGATTTAACAAAAGTCTTAAGATGTCATCAAATTTAAATTCTAGATTTAAGCACCTGCAATTTTTTTTGAGTTGTACTATTTTTGGGGCACTTATTTCTCATGGTACAGTTTTATCAATGTTTTTCTTATAGATTTAATTTTATAGTGAAAATATTTTTTTTTCTTTTTTTGATTCATTATCACTCTTCTTCTGAATTATATAACAGATCTATATTAAATTTTTAGTTCAAGAAAATGGTTTACAAAAGAAGGATCAATACTTTACTCTGGGAACATTGTACTGAATGTTTTTATTCAATTTGAATTTTAAAATATTTACTTTCATTTTAAAAGATGAGGTATTATGTACACTATTTACATTGTTTGGAGTTGTGAGTTTAATACCTGGTTAAGGCGGTGGAGAA
Source organism: Acanthosepion lycidas (assembly GCA_963932145.1). Taxonomy (NCBI): domain Eukaryota; kingdom Metazoa; phylum Mollusca; class Cephalopoda; order Sepiida; family Sepiidae; genus Acanthosepion; species Acanthosepion lycidas. Next base: position 118,623,416 of record OZ010573.1, read on the forward strand.
CTTCGAGAGGGGAATTAACAGGAGATAACTGACATCTATTAGACATGGGTATGTGGAACTAGAAGAGTCTACCCCAGCGAGCGAAGTAAAGGGTTCAGTTTGAAATTTCAACCATCTGAAGAAGGCTGGAACATACAACAGCTGAAATGTTGTGATAAATATGGCAACAAAGATGAGGATGGTAGTCCGAACAATGTAAATAGTTTACATTTTAAAATAAAATTGAAGGCTTTTTATTTTATTTTATTTTTTTTTGCTTAAATTTAGACACCTAAAAATTATTATAAAAATATAAGTGTTATATATGTTTGTGCATATATTGTCAGTCTCAAGTGTTACCATACCTAAGATCTACAGATATTTAGTAGGATAAAAAAAATTTTGTAATTAAATATTCAGGCTTTATTTATTTGCTATATCATGAAAACATCAATAATTAATTAGAAATAGCAGTATTATATGCCTTGCTATTTGGACCACTATACTCATCTTAGTATGCATGGTGTAGTAATGGATAGCCGCTTGGATGGAGGAATTGGAGAGCCGAGTTCTAATCCATTACGTTCACTTACATGCTAATACCCTTGGGAAAGGTACGAATCCTCTTCTTCTCCCCCCAGCTATGGGTAAGTAGCAGGACAGACTGGGTCTACCACAGAAAGAAATGGTAACCTACTGTGGGAAAAAAATCTGCCTCATCAGTCATGTATCGAAAGATACATGATTACCTAAGCATGTATCATGCATGGAACATAACTGATTGACTGATATTGATCTTGATTGTTATACTCATGATGTTTCAACTGCTGTATCCTCTGACCTTCTACAATACAGTATAATTTTATAACCTTAAACCTAATACCTGTACTTAGGTAGTGCACTACTGGATTGTCCAAGAGACACATGACATAGTGAATTAAGTATTAGTTAAAACATAGCTTGTTTCCTGGCAGTTATGAGTTCAATTAATTAGTTTGTTAATGCTGAAAATTTATATACTTTGGTTGTGATGAAGGAATAGATAAGCAACACACATGATAAGACTTATGATTATTAACAATAACATTATGAATATTTATCATAGTGAAGCATGGAAAGTGAAATGAGAAAATTCGACCTCCAAAGGGTTAGGTTCAAAATTCCAAGGTTCCTGAGTGTGAAGGCAAACACCTGAAGAAGGCTGAAGAATACAATGGGTGAAATTTTGTAAGCATAACAACCAGGACATGTAATAATGATAATTTCTCATCTGAAAAATTCTGACATGGAAATGGTAGATTTAGAAATTTAAAGAAAATATGCTTGCAATTTGTTAGGATATATACCATTTTGAATTATCACAGTTATATTTTTATGGCAAAAAGGTGCGGAACTATAAAGAAAAATATGTTGAGCGTATTTTCTAAATATGATTTTCCCAGTGAAAGAGTATAAATTTTTTTTTTTTTTTTAATCATTTTTTTTTTTTTTTTTTCTGTATTTATTTATTGGTACTTTTTTATTTTTTTAAATTTGACTTTGTCAAACAATTTTCTTCACCGACTCTATTTTATTTATTTATTTTAAGAAGTGTCTTCTATTCGGGAACATGTTAAATCTTGTCATTATAATAAAACTACACTTTAAAGAAGGGTGGGGTAAAAACCCTCTAAATTTGAAAAGAAAAATTCTCACTTATTCTGACTTATTTCTTCACTGTGCTTGCAGGCATATACACCTGAAAATGGTGTTGGCACTGAATCAACCCAACCCCACATGCTAGGCATCATCTCCCCCTCCCCGACAATATCTAACCTCATAGGGACAGTTGGGGAGGTAAGAATTGGCAATATAATTCTTACAATGTAATTCAGCAAAAGAAGAAAAATAAATTGTGCAATGGAAGTGAGATGAATCAGACTTGGAGCAAAATGAACAAAGAGAAATTTTTAGATGAATCTTGGAAAATTATCTGGACAGTTTATGATGATGATGATTGCAGCAAGTAAGAGGTGTTGATGAGTAGAGGAAAGAAATTTCATGCAAAGGAAAATTGTCCTCAACAAACCAATGATAATGATATCACCTGGGTGTTATCATATGAAGATATTTCTCAGGATACTTAATGGGCTGATATATTTTTTTTAAATATTTCAATTCTATGCACTGCAGTAACTGTACCGATGTATCTAGCTTATTCACATACATATATAGTAATTTTTCAATTGTGTTGTACTTATTATACAAGTACAATCCAATTGAGAAACTTACTTTCTGTTGTTCTGTATTTTCTTTTGCTTATATTCTATACTTGTTGAATACTGAACTAAACTAAAAGGAAGGGTAACAATTGAACTTCTACTTTGTCTCCATGCTACCAATGAAAACAATTAGAATAAATGATATTTTATTTTTAATATATACATATATTCAAATATGCCTAACTTGAAAAAGGACCTTGGAATGGTGCAATGGTTAGTTTGTTTGGCCATTACTGATGAGTAGTAAGTTTGATCTTTACTGGGTGTCCCATACAAATTTCAACATTAAATAACCCAACAAATCAACCAAACTTACTAAAGAGACACTAAAGCATGCACCAATGGTCAGCAAGGCTAGTTTAGCTGATCAATGCTACAGAGTAGTGAGTTTGATCCTTACTGGGTGTCCCATACAAATTTCAACATTAAATAACCCAACAAATCAACCAAACTTACTAAAGAGACACTAAAGCATGCGCCAATGGTGAGAAAGGCTAGTTTAGCTGATCAATGCTACTGAATAGTGAGTTTGATCCTTACTGGGTGTCCCATACAAAATTCAGCATTAAATAAGCCAATAAGGATTGGCATGTTGTAAAATCAAATAATCTTGTCTAAGATTTTATTTATCAGCAGAGCCAATCACAATACAAGAGTTCCTTTAACACTCTATTGCATACAGGTGCTGTGCTCATGGTGACAAACCATTGCCATTCCTTTTGACTTTGGATTAAAAAAAAAAAAACATCCCCATTCCTTTTGACTTTTGGATAAAAAAAAACCCAACTTCTATCCCCAGTACTGTTATTTTGTATAACAAATTGCCAAGTTCAACTAATATCTATCCTACTCATCTTCATAATACTCTTACTTGCCCCTCCCTTACAAGTGGCTTTTGGGTCTTGTATTGAGTAAACTGTCATAAAAAAAAGTAGGCAATTCACCCATCTCTATGTAATAGACTTTTCTGGTGATGTAAAAAAATGTTAAACAAATAAAAGATATATTGATAGCATTGTGTTTTATGATAAAACAATATATAAATTTTTATATATCAATAACAATTTTATGGAAAAAAAAAGTCTGAACAGTGGAAAAAGTATGAACAAAAAAGGAAAAAAAAAACTAAATTAAATCAGTTAGACTATATACCTAAAACATATTTTAAAAAAATATTTTTAAATTTAAAATTGTTACTGTCCCCTTTCTTTTTTGTAAATATCACTTTAATACAACAAAGTTCTAAAGGATGAAATGCATTACACAACAACTTTTCCTACTTGGTGATCATTTTTTTTTAAAATAGTGTTTTATATACGTGAATATATGGTCATTGATAAAATGTAAGATTTTTTTTTTTCTTGGCATTGAAGTCCTATAGTAAGATAGTAACAACCTCAGTAATCTGGCAGATTCAGTATTTCTAGGTAGTCTGGAGCTCATTTAGGCGTGAACAAAGAATTTTGGTGGGAAATCAACATTTAAGGCAAAACAAAGATAAAAACTTGTATGAGGTCAATGTTATCATCAAAATCTTTGTGATATTACTAAGAATAAAGTTTGGAGAAAATTCCTCATCGAAAAGTTCTTTCTGTTCATTTTATAAAACCAAATATATATGTGAAATGTTGTTTTACCTCTAAACAACAAAAAAAAAAATTTTAATAATTTGCATTAGAAAATTTTATGCAAAAATCTCACCATTTTTAAAAATCTACCAAAAATCAATAAATTATTGATTATAATAAAACCTTTAGAACTTATTTAATAAAAGAGAGATTATTTTAAAGAAGTTTCCATTTCAGATTTCATACAGTAGATGAATTATTTTGTTGTCTTTTACTCTCTGATTCTTCTTTTCTTTTTATGTGCCATGTCCTTTCAGGACGTAAGCGATCATGGCTCTCCACTTCTCCCTCTATCCCTTGCAGCTCTCAACAAGTTACTTCCCTCTGCTTCTTCCCCTGTTCTGTCGTCCACCAGGTATGTCATGCATTATTTTTCCTTGTCTCTCTTTCTCTCTATTTGATCTGTGAGTATCAGATTCTCCAGGCCCTCTTTCCTCATTATGTGTCCCAGAAACTTCAGTTGCCTCTTCCTGATGTTAAGTATAAGCCTCCCTCTTGTTTGCATCCTCTCTTAGATCTCATCATTAACCCTCTGATTCACTTGCTTGAAAAATTCTCTATTCTGACATCGAGCTTACAGGATTAGTGAGAATCAAGTAGCATTTCAGATGCCTTTTTCCTCACCTCAATGTAGTATTTTCCGGTTTCTTTTCATGTTGAAAAGAAAAAACAGGTTTATCCCTAATCTAATGGAGATGCTGATAAATGTTAAGATTGATACGATTCTCTGATGTCCAATTTCCCATGACAACCTGTCAGTACTCAAAAACTGAATGGGAAAACTTTAGGTCATACACTAAAGAAGTTCTTAGCATTTTTCAAAAATAGCACTCTCAGAACAGCTTTCCTTTCTGAATTGATTCCTTCCAGCATAGAAAGTTTTGTCCTACAGACAATGCATCAGCTAAGATGAAATAGCCAGTTTTGGCTTATATATGAATGTGTCAACACTATAGCTCACTGAAACCACTGCTATGATTTTATCACATGGAATGGTGTAGCAGAACTCTAGCTACATTCAGAATTGCTCGTAATCAGTGCAAGAGCACCCAGGAAAATTTATGTGGCCTTTTGGATGATGAATTATTTTCAAACCTATATTTTCCCACATATGAAATGTCACAAACCTGTTGCTACTCTATCTCTATTTCCAGAGAAATTGTTCTGACAAGCTACATTCCTTAGTTCTACCAGTTCAGACCTTCCCAGCTAAGACCTACCATACCATGTTCACTGAAACAAAACATCCCTATTTCCTTTGTATTCGACTTGTAAGAAGGAAGTTCCATTCAGCTTCTTCCCCAGAATGGCCACTCTGTAGAAGAAAATAAAAACTCCTGAGAGGATACTTCCCTGATCACTACAATCTTAACTGCTTCAAGTCAAGGGTTAGCTGTTATTTATCTTATGTAGTCCTTACAATTACTTCCTCCTCATATGTCCATATAACAACTTCACTTCGTAACTTTCTATCTTCAGCGGCTCTTGGGCCTTGTAATGGGTGAATATTTTGTTGACAAAAAACTATGATCACATAGAGAAATAGAATTATGCTTATTTTAATAAAAGCTTAAAAATTAATGAAACTTTAGGGTGCATGTAAGACTTTTGAGTTATTAAAACAATTATGTTTTCCCTCACTGTCTAATATAATAGTAGAGAGCTCATGTGAAAGTTTTCGTGAACTGAAATGGCAAAGAAGCAATTATCTTTTAATTTATATGGAAAAAAAAAGTATTCCAAGACTCCAAAAATAATTGCAGGAGATTATGCAACAAAAGTCAGTGCTTCAATAATCACATGAAAGTAAGACTTTAATTTTGAAAATACGCAATAGTTTAAGATGGGTTTGCCATATGTTTTGAATGCTTGATTAGAATTGTAATGAGAGAAAAAAGTGAGGCTAAGCAGGCAAGCATACTGTTATATTTCAAGCATTTAACATCAGTCGTAGGAGACAATGAACTTTAAACTTTGGTATTAAGGTTTAGAAGAAAACTCTTAGCAATGCTAGAAAGAGCCGTAACTGTTAGTGAACTTGAGAAGTCTATTTTCATGAAAAAATTGTTTTAAGAAACAGATTTTATAAACTTCTACTGACAGTAATACTAACTTGTTTGGCCAATGAATGCTGAATGTTTCTTGTATAGAAACTGATAATTTTACCATTACATTTCATAGAAAAGGTTTAAGTAATGTAATGGGTATTGGTAGAAAAAATGGAATCAAAGAGCAGAGTTCAAGTTCTGTGTAAGCCTGTTGCATTCACTTCATACTTTGGTAAAATCATGAATCCATTTCTTCTCCCCTCAGCTATGGTTTAAATAGCAGGATAGACTTGGATTTTTATTTATTCTGTATGTGATTACTACAATGTTTGTATAGAACTTAAGGTTACGTCTAGCAAGAATTTAACTCTAAAATGATGAGAGCTTGCTGTCAATCTAGTACCGTACTTAATGTTGAGGTACCAAAAATGAAAACTCACTAGAAAAATTACTATGAAAATATTTATAGAAAAAGCACAGAGAAGCTTATTACAGCAATGGGCAAGTAACTGAAACTGAGGTGCCAGGTCAGGACCAATAACCTTGCAAATTCTTTTTTGGATATTGTCAAGAATCTCTAGATATATTGAAGAGCACGTGATCAGATGTAGCAGCAACATTCAATGTGTGGAAGAATGGTAGATTTATAAAGATATAAGATTCTGGTGAGAAAAATTGTCTAGAGGAACACAGCGAACCAACCTTTCTAATAGCAGATTTAGCAATATAATCATTCCACTGCATGTTAGTGAAAAATATTAGCCTGAAAATGCACAATGAGTCACTCTCCTGGAGGCTATCATCAGCCATGTTGATGAAAAGCAAAAAAGTTCTCTAAGATGATTACAAGAGTGTAGTTTGATTTTGGAGGCATTAAAATTAATGAATCATTTCTTGCTCCAGTTAACAACAGCTTGAAAGTCATTTTTGATATCAGCTGCCAATTTGACCTTATTGAAATCAAGATTTATCATTAAGACAACAGTAAATAGATTTTTCATGAGCATTGATACCAAGTCAAGAACTGTTGACCCCTTTCTTCTAGGCATGGTATATATGTATATGCACATACTTTGCCTATCTCTAGTACTTGTTTTATGAAAGTGTTTTTTTTTTTTTTTTTTTAAATGAAATCAACAGTAACTGCAACTCATTCCTTCCTATTAACTGTACAGATTTTTATTTCACTGCTTGATGCAGGGGAATATTTGGATGCTTTTACTTTTGTTAAAAGCATATACATCTTATAGACATTCAACTAAATTAAATGGAAATAAGTGGAGAGGACTTAAAACAAAGTAGAATGCTAAAAAGAAAAATCTTCCCATAAATTATGATTGAATGCTGATTCATATAAGCAATGTTAGTTTTACACAAAGAATTCTTTGGTTTTTTATTCATAGAATGATAAAGATACCAAGATGAAGTAAGTAAGCAACAAGAAAGTCTCTGAGAAAATGGCAACGAAAAAAGAACACTTGTACTCTGAATCAGAAAGAGACAGCTGAAATTTTTTTTGACACATAATGAGGAAGGAGGGCTTGAAAAATTTAACTTTCACAGGGTCCATTCAAGGTAAGAGAGATATAAGAAGGTAGAAGGCCATTTACCACATGAGATATGAATGGATGGCTGAATGGGATGGGAGCCTAGGCAAAAGGCTATGACGAATAGGAAGTTGTAGAGAGTTATGATCACACACATTTTGAAGAGGCATGGCACATAGATGTTAGTCCTTCCCTTAAAGAATACATCGTAATACTTTAAAAATCTGAAATCTGTTATGAATACCATAAGTTACAGCTTTTTGTATTTTAATCTGCTTAGTCTTCTATTTATAATACATAGAATTTAAGAAAAGTCCACTAGAACAGAACACTAGATTGTACAGTTTAGAACTATAAGCTTCTGGTGATTTCACATGTGCTGAATGGATTTTTGAGATTGGGTATTTTCATTACTCCATATGTATTTCAGTTTATTGTCTATATGACAATGTTCCACTTTGCTCAATTGGATATTACATCTAGTCTTTCTTTTACATCTCAATTAAAACATTTCAAACAAAGTCATTAGATTGTAATAGTTACCTAGTGCCAGAGGTTGGAATTGAAATCCAGGTCACAGCCAGCATTTGACATATGCTTCCTCCCCATGCTATGTTGAATTAAGCTTTATAGCAGCAAATATTAAAAGATTTCCTCAAAGATGAAGAGACTCGAGGTGACAGATGTGGTTCTTCAGAAGGATGCTAAGGATATCGGGAGCCAAGCATGTGAGCAATGATGATGTCTTAGAGAGGATGCAAAGAAGGAGGAGGCTTATATTAGGTTGGTGCAAAAATAATGTCGGTTTTTGACGTATTTTTAACGTCAAAAAACGACATTATTTTTGCACCAACCTAATACTTAACATCAGGAAGAAGCAGCTGAGTTTCCTGGGATATGTAATAACGAAGGAGAGCCTGGAGAATTGGATACTTACGGGTCGAATAGCGGGAAAGAGAAACAAGGTAAAACAACGCATGACATACCTAGTGGCTTTAAACAAGTGGATGACAGAACGTGGTTTGGGGAAGCTGGCAGAGGGAAGGAACTTGTTAAGAGTTGCAAAGGATAGGGAGAGTTGGAGAGCTATGATCGCCTATGTTCTGAAAAGACATGGCACATTGAAAGAAAGAATATAATGTCACAAGAATATGTATTAATCTATCCACTGCAGATTATACAAATTGCACTTCTATGAGTCTACTGTGAATAACAAATTTCTACAGCAGATAATTGATTATGGTTTCATGTTGGTAATATAAGAATAATGTTATAATTTTAATCATAATATTTAATAATATTTTCAATAATAATTAATTATAATATAAGAAGATATTCTTTTAATCATTTCCCCCCCAAGCAAGGCAATAAAATCACTAAGATGCAAGATGATTACTGATTGTGAAAGAATATGAGAAAAAAAAACTTTATTAAGGAGAGAAAACAAATGTACAGGAATTAAAAAGACAAAAGATAACAATTGACATTGCATCTAAATTTTTGAAGATCAAAGTTAACTAGAAAGCAAGAAAGAAGAGTTTCACAAGTGAGAAGTGCAAGAGAAGAAACTATTAGCATAGAACTTAGGTCACATTGTTTTACAGTTGAAATGGCTAGATGTAACCCTATCTCTCAATCTAGTACAGCGTTTAAATTTTCAAAGTTGAGGTACCAAAGAAGAAAGCTCATTAGAACCATTTTATTAGAATATCTACCTTTTTCATGACTCCTATTATAAGTTGTTATAACTGAAAGTTATTTGAAAAACATTTGCTCTGGCGCTATGAAATCAATGTTATGTTACATTTTTCACTTCTTTTGTTTTAGAAAACACAGCATAGAATTGGCTGATTAAAGAATGGCTTTGGATCACATCCCAACGTTTCCGGAAGAATCAAAACTCTAGCCATATATATATATATATATATATATATATATATATATATATATATATATATGAATGTAACATGACAATGGTGTCTGTTTTATGGAGAGTGTGAGAATGCTAAAACTGTTTCACATGTTATTATGGTCTGGTATATATCTCAAGAACCAGTTCCATAGCATTGATGTAATTTGGCAATCAATCAAAAGGAACTTATTGTGCTGTGTGAACAGACACTTGCTTGTAGGATTAGTGAGAGAGGTTTTTTATTGCTTGGCTATCATAATTACCGCAATCAGTGAAATCTCATTTAGAGTATTTTGGTCAACCATCCTCTCACCTAGGTTTGTCAGACCCCTACTGTCTAAATTTGGTTTGTTGTAGATTCTATCACCATCAAATTTTAAGGATTATGAGGTGGCTGATGATAATTCTTCCTTCCTTCCTTCCAGATCAACCATAGTTGGAATCATCAAGCCAATGTGAACGATCCTTTCTTTAGCTGTATAGTATGTGCTACACCAGGGTTAAATACAGTTTTGAATTCAGAATTACTTTCTCCTAGACCAATTCCCAGCAAATGCTATAGAACCCAGTCTGTCCTTCTATTTACCCATATCTGGGGAGAGAAAAAGAGAATTCATACCTTTCCCAAGCATATTAGCATGTAAGTTAATACAATGGATCAGAATGGAATTTAAATTCAGCTCTCTGATTCCTCAATCTGAGCTGCTATCCATTACTCCACTATGTGAAGTAAAAGATGAAACTTTTCAGACTGCTTTGAAAAGTGGAAAAGATGCTGGTATAATTCCACAGTCGATTCACTCTTGATTCCTCTAAGGTGAATGTTCCACTTAAACAGCTTTTTTTCCTAGAACTGCTATTTTATTGAATAGGCTTCCATATGGAGGTTTCCATGAACACTATAATCTTAACCTCTCTATGTGAGAAATCGGTCATCATTTATCGTCATAATTTTCATTTTCTGCCACCACCTCTTTCATTTGTATCAACACTTCATTCATCATAACCATTTTACCAGTATCCCTCTACCTTCAGTGGCTCTTGGTTTGGTTTGGTTAGTTTTGTTTTATGGCATATCAACCTCAATGGGTCGTTTAATGCTAACAACTTTTCTTTTTTCCTGGTAATATTATTGTTTTCTCAAAAATCTATTTCTGTTAATATTATTTTTCCAAAAAACGTATAGCCAGCAACACTATTTTTTCAAAAACGTACAGCTGGCAACATTATTTATTCAAAAATGTATTATCAGAGGCCTTTTTGTTAGATGCAGCTTACCATCTTACCCAGGACGAGGATGCAGCTTACGGTCTTACCCAGGACACGGATGCAGTTTATCATCATACCCAAGATGTACCCTGTATTAGTTGAACTTTAGTATAAAAACAAAGTGTATGATGCCCCAAAGGGAAGAGGTTCAAGCAAGACTAAGGCACCATAGCTCTAGATAGAGCCTATAGCAGTTGAATGATCCTGATTCCATTAGTAAGAAGGAAGTTCCATGAGTACAGTTTCTTAAGAGCCGCTAATTTGTGGAACAGACTCCCGAGATGCGACTTTCCAAATCCAAACAGTCTTAAATCACAATCTCTTCATGTCTCTGGTCAACCAATATCTATTTTCAGCAACATCATTCAGTAACTCTCTAGCTAGAGTGGCTCTTGGGCCTTGTATTGGGTGAACAACAGTTAAAATAAAAGATTCTGGACAGAACTTATATACTGCAAGCTTCTGAAATGAAAGATTGTCTTTACACTGCATTTCCTTAACTCATATGCTTCATTGCCTAGTTCACTGGTTTAACCATGGAACCATTCCATCCAATCATTCTAGCTTTGTTTTGATTGCTGAAGATTATAGGCAAAAGCCAGGTGTCTTTATTACTTTCATGCCTAATTACTGCCAACTACACACATAGATATTTGGCAGTTTTTATAGTCAATTACAGCATTGTTCTATGAGGTCAACAGTCAAAACTATTTATTGAGAAAACGATAATATGGAAATTGACTTTTGATTGCTCATTGATTGACTTATTGATTCATTTATGTGTGATAACATTTTTTATTGATCTTGCAACCCTTCCTTCCTTCACCATATTGAATAGAGAGCAATTGATTTAGAATTCTGGATTACTCAACTGAATAAGCTAAACAGTCATATGAACAATCAGTGTTTCTATGAATGATTGCATCAAGATCTACATAAAAATATATGGTTATCACTAAGTCTGTAGCCTGATGGTAAAAGAAAGCATTTATCTTATACAACACATTTATTTATCAACATAATCTTCTTCCTTGTTAATGCACTTAACACTTCTCATTTGCTCAAACTGATGGGAGAGGGCAGTGCCAGTCAGGCTGGCATAACCAAAACGGACTTTGATAGACCAAACATCCAACAGCCCAATACAACCAGGTTTCCCAGATCTCACCTGTCTCGATCCACTTTGAGCTGCAAGAGAGGCACAAGTGTGTGGGCTTCTCTGTTGCACAGAGTTGTCCACCAAAATCAAATTCGTGCAAATGGCTTCGTCAAACTCTCTTTGATTCACAGCCATCTCCACTACCATAACCAGAAGAGAGAAAGGAAATAGGGAGAGGGGATGTGAATCCTAGTGCTTGGATGTGAGTGAGTGCTTATAGCTCACATAGAAAAAGTGAAAAGTTAATAAATGCATGTTAAGATATAAACTTGTTGATCCATTTACATCTATCCACATATATAAAAAGCCATGTATATCCACTTTTTTTGTGTGTGTAAGTTTCACTGAGTTCACAGATACTACACTCTGAACTCAAGCAAAGAAGTGACACTCTGAACTTAGGTAGAGTGCACTCATTATAGGCAGAAGTGTTGATCGATATATAAATAATCCTGTCATTTTTCTATGATAATATTAGCTGTTTCCTTATAAGAAAATATTTGGCATTCACTGACCTGTTGCAGTCTCTGGTTATCTTAGAAGCAAGTACCAACCATCTTGTGTCCATCCTTTAGTCTTTCTTTATAGACTAATATTCATCTCTCAGGGTCTAGTTGTTTGGCTGGCCGTATAACACATGCAAATTATCACCAGTTCTATAATAATGCTACAATTTTTGTAAAATATATTACCTTGTTGTGCAAAACCTCTGAATACTTACATTTTTTTCTCATCTTCCAGGATGAAAAAGAAACAGAATTACAATCAAGTTTTAAATGTGACACTCAGCCACCTCCAGTATTGCCATCAAAATCCGCGACTTTGCCGCTACATTACACCAATCAGAACAAAAACAACAACAACAACAGCAGCAGCAGTAGTAAGAGTGGTCTAAGTGGGTGTAGTAGTAACAGCCCAAACTCAATAAATATCCAATCACAAACATCCAAAAATACCATCCCTTTAGGCTTTCATTTTGAGAGCCATCCACACCAAAATATCACACTTGCTACACCATCCCTACCACCAACAGTCAGAAATAGAATTCCAGCCTCAGTAACATCTGCGACACAGCACTCGCCACCTCAGTCCATGGTTGTGGTTACAAACCCTCCCACTATTTCATCCCACCAGAACTTAAAAGTGACAATGCCTTCTCCTCCTGCAGCACCAACATATCAACAGGGTCAGCCCACACAGACATTTTCAGATGGTGCCATTTTGCATTTGTTAAGAGAGGAGCCCTGCCCCAGAAACCAGTTTCTTTTTGAAAATCAGACATCAGGTAGCACAAGAAAAGTGCTTTCAGTGCCAAAAAACATGGATAGCAGTAAAGTAAGTATTACTTCTTTCTTTATTGAATAAGGACAGGTTAAAAACCTCACCTGTTTTCTCTACTATATTATCCACTACCTATTTACAAAACCAGGGTTTGCACTATCTCAGTTTACCCACCTCAGGATCTCTGTTACAATCTCTTTCTAAGGATTTTTTTGTTTCCTATATTCCCAGTTATCAAATGATTATAGGCATCACCTTCATAATATTTCTGTTGACTTCAAACAAATAACTATTTCTTTTTCAACTCTCCAGAATCTATTGTATATATCTACAAGTCTACCATTCACCCAGGTTTAGAATATTGCTGCCACATATGGTCCAGTGTTCCTGCTATTTAGCTAGAGCTCTTTGATAAGATCCAAAGAAGAATCAGCAATATTATAGATCTTGATCTGGTAGCTTGGCTTCAGTCATTTTCGCACTGATGTAAAGTTGTCTCTGTGACTTTTCTATAATACTTTCATGGTATTAGATTGGTGCAAAAATAATGTCGTTTTCTCACATAGTAACATATGTGAGAAAACGACATTATTTTTGCACCAACCTAATAATTGTTTGGATGAGCTCTTCGCTATAATACCTGGACTTTATGAATTTAAGTGCAATACTAGACTGGTATCTCATCAATTAACAGTTGTTCTGGCTAGATGTAGCCCTAAGTTCTATGCTAACAGTTTCTTTTCTCGCACTTCTCGCTTGCGGAACTCCCTTCCGGCTCTATGCTTTTCAGCCAACTTTAATCTCCAAACATTTAAATGCAATGTCAATTGCTATCTACTGTCCTCCTGATTACTCTTTTCTCTTTCTGCTCATTATTAATATTTCTTTTCATAATTCTTCAACACCCTGTAATCCCACTTATGTTTTAATGATTTTACTGCCTTGCTTGGTGAGATACCAATTTAATAAAAAAAATATATTAAACATGGGTGTGTGGGTGGTGTAATGAATAGTGGCTCAGGATGAGAAATCAGAGAGCCGAGTTTGAATTCCTGTTGGGTTTGTTGCATTCGCTTATGCACAAATATCCTTGGGAAAGGTATAAATCCATCTCCAGTCACGAGTTAAATGGTAGGACGTATCTGAAAAAATAATTTATTCTCAAAAATTGTTAATGGAATATTTTTCTATGTGCCATGTCCCTTCAGGATGTGGGCAATTATGGCTCTTCACAATTTTTGTTCTTTGTAAAGTTTGTCTATTTTCTGTCTCACCTAATTCCCATTTTACCAATCATTTACATAAGCTTCTGAGGTTATGCACTGTTTTCCTCTCTCCTCTTGCCTTCAGTTTATCCTGTGAGTGTCATATTTTCTAAGCCCACTTTCCTTATGTGCCCTAGAAATTTCAACTGTCTCCTCCTTTTTTCTTTCCATTTACTCACAAAAAAAAGTATTATTCTTACAATCCAAAATATACTTCAGCTTTAAATAATCAACAAAAGGTTGATAAGCCATAAAAAAACAAATCAATCAATCCATATTAAGCATTGTCTGCATATAGTCACATGGGCACCCAGTGTGATTCAAACTTAATAGAGTAATAATGATTGGTGAGATGAACTTGTTAACCACTACTCCATGGTGAGGTGAATTTGTATATTGTATTTCTTTCTCCTCTATATCTTTTAATATTTCAATGTAATTGAACCCAATTTGATTAAATTTGAATGCAGAGTAACTCGGGAATACTTGAAATTTTAAATTATCAATTGTTGAAATCCATTTTTTTATGTTTTCAGCAATGAATAAACAAATTTATTTTTCTTATTACTAAGTTATTCAAATGCCCTTGTCTTCTATACTAATTCTCAATATATCTTAAGTAGCCATTGCATTTTCTATAGTATATATGATGGCTGTATTTATGTTGATGGAACCCGCTAGCATAAAAAATAAATTTGAAAATATAATTTCCTTTTCATAAAAATAAAACGAAATAGAAAAGCAGACATTTTTCCTATCAATCTATGCCAGATACCTGAACAGTTATTTTCAATTATATTGAAATGTTTCTTTTGACAAGGAAAAGAAAACCTATATTTTTAAATAAAAACTAATAAATAATTAAAAACAAAATATTCCTTCTATCAAAGTTTGCATTTGAGACTATCATAAGTAATGATGCATTTCAAAAATGGGTTATTATTATTATAAAAAGTATGCTGTCATAAGCCAAGTGTATTTGATATGGCATAAAAGACACACCCATCCTTGAGGCAGATCCAGTTGGTTTCCTTGAACATTTCCTAACCCAGGATGAGTGTCGTGTTGTGTTCATCACTTAGAGCCAGTGACATGCAGTGGAAACACACCTCCTCATGTGAAGGGAAGGTGATGACCTCGGTTTTTTGGGATGCAAAATGCAGTGTGTTTATTAACTATCTTCAAAAGAGCCATACCATCAATGGAGAGTACTATACAAACTTGCTGAGACAGTTCAAAAGACTATCAGAACCTCAATTTGCATGAAATCTTACAGCATTATTAAGTTAGGCCAGCTAGAAAGTAAATTTTGTATATAAAGCCTGGGAGACATTTTTAACTATTTCATTGGCAGGAGGAAAAGTGGGGTTATATGCGATAAAATAAAGTATTTCAAAACCATACAATTTCAGATTTTCTATAAGTTCCTGTGGAATCACTTTGTTTCAATTTTATTTTCTCATTTTTTTTATAACAAAGACATGAGAAGTAAATAAAAAAGAAAGTCCAAGATTTGCTGAAAAAACGGAAATAGTTTTTTCTTGGATAGGGATGTTCAAGGATGATACATACACTAAAAGTGAAACATTGCATGATTAGATCAGAGGTGAATTACATCCAGTGACTTTTGCTAATCAGTTTAAAACTGAAATTTGTACAGAGTTTTGTATACTCTTTTGAAAATCCGGTCAAATTCTAACACAAAAGGATATGAGTAAGAAAAAAGCAAAAACATGATAGTAAAAAGGAATTTAAATGAACAATGGAGGAAAATCAGAATGCTATATACTTGTAATTATAAACCCATTTTCATTTAGTGAAGAAAACACTGAGTAACATACAGCATTCATCATATGTTTAGGTTTTATTACAATTCTAATTATTGCTTTTTTAAAATGATAAACATTGGTGAAGAGTGAAGGTAGTTAAAATAAGTGTCATAAGAAAAAAATTACTCTTGACATGCTGTTTTTTGTGAGCACAAAGGTCCATGTTTGCCGAAGAAGCATACAAAAACATTGGTTTCTACTATGGACCCTTTATTCTTCTTTTTTATATAAACTGCAGTGAAACAAAGTTCTCAATGTTTCTTGGGTATGTCTGTTTTCTTTTACTGGTCCAGAAGTTAATCTAAGTAAGAATAAGTATTGTTATAATAGTTGAGCTTAAGTCAGCCTTGCGCAATGTTGGACCGACCAAAGAAAAGGTTGATTTACTTAATAAGTATAGGTTTTGGAAGATGCATGGAAATGCCATCTGTTCGTAGGTGAAAAGAGAGTTCAGTTGTCAGTGGACTGGGGAAATGAACGTCCCCCCCCCCACCACCACCATCACATTCTGGAGCAAGGAGAGGAAAGAGCTATCATCATAGGAAAATGTATTTCTTTTTTATTATTATTCATTATTATTATTATATTTCATTTTCTTACAGCATCACTGTCTGAGATATAGGTATTAGTCAGAATTTTGATCTAAAAATTTTGATGTATAAAGTTTATGTAATTCCCTACTGAATTAAGTGAAATGACAAGAAAGGAGATTATATTTAAAAATAGATATTTGTTGTGTTTAGGCTAGATTTATTGATGTGCTTGGCCATTTTTAATCATGAATAACTTTTTTTTAGTCAATAAACAATTGAAGTATGGCAACACAGTAGAATATCCATATATTCATTATGCCAAAGTATATCACTCAGTTAAATCCAACTTTTCATGAGGTTTAACTGGATATCTTCATGAAAATTAAAAACTGTTGGGTGTCCTTATTTTTATTTAGCTACTCAAACTGATAATTATCCAAGCATTTTCTTTATAATTCATCCCAAGTAAGGTAATAATGCCACTAAGACACAAGGGGTTACTGGGTGTGAAAGAGAATGAAAAAGTTTTAAAAGAAACCAGAAACCCAATCCTAAACAGGAAACAAGGGATAAACTGCATTTCCTGTTTAAAAGACCAGGGAGGAACATGAACAGGGCGATAGGCAAACCCCTCTACTCCTAATGAAAAAATAAAGTCAACTAAAGTAAAGTTGGAAGAATGAAAATAAGATTTTATTGTTTAAAACAAAAACATGCTAACATAATACAGCAACTGGAGGATATTGAAAAAGAGTTCTCGTTGCTCACATCAGTGAGACATTTTTGGCATCTGCAAACACTTTGTTTCTTTGTTAATGAATGGGCTCTGCTGATTGGCTATTAAAAGTCACCTGACTGGCCAAGGAAAGTTACCCTAACAAAAGTAATAACAAATCTCACATACTTATAATATTCTAAATAGATTTAAAAAGTATATTTTATACAACTTAAATAGATTTAAAATACTGTATCTACTCTAATATAGTGAAAGATTTTATGACCAGTTTTTTATACAAACATATGGGTCGCACTATACACAGGTAATTTTTTTTCTTTTTAAGTTAAAAACCACATATTTTTAGTGACCAGTTGCACTATACACAGGTAAATTTTTTTATTTGTTGGGAGGAGTAAAAATTAATGTCTTTTCAGTGTCTGTAACCTACCTGGTAGGTTTATAATCTCAAGGTACCTTTGGCTAGCCTTAATGGTACAGGTAAGCTCCTTCAAGCTGCCTCCTGTAGCCTAGATTCTTTCTTTTGCTACATGAACAGCCGAATGTCATTCACTGTGTGTGCTGCTTAAAATGTACAAATAGTTTAAATAAATGAAGAATCAACAATGTTTTTTTCACCATTTACATTCAGTTGCATATGTTTACATTGTTGAGGTATTGCTTTTCTAACAGCATTCTCTTTTGTCTGATACATATCTATACTATATATATATTTTAGTTTATTATTCTCTTTTCTTCTATTTATTATATTCTTTACATTTGCTGGTATTATTTGTGCAAAAAAAATGAACACCATTTATTTGCTATAAAATATATGCAGGATGATGCCTTGTATTGCAATACTTGACTACAGTAAGCCTACTTGTATTGCTCTGAAGCTGAAGATGCAGAAGTTTAAATATCTGGGAAGTGTTTTGACAAAGGATGGAAAATGTGACACAGATCTGTAGACATGGCCAAGGATGTATTCCAAAATTTGGGCAGAGTATTGTGAGACAGGAGGATTTCTTTGGTAATGAAGAAAATAATACTAAGCTGTTATGGGACATCTGTCCTTCTTTATGGCAGCGAATGTTGAATGATTTCCTCAAAGATGAAGAAGAGACTTGAGGCGATGGAGTTATGGTTTTACACAAGGATGCTGAGGATATTACAGACTGAGCATGTGAGCAATGATGAGGTCTTAGAATGCAAACAAGGAGATTTATACTTAATATCAGGAAGAAGCAGCTGAAGCTTCTTGGACACATGAGGAAAGAGGGGCTGGAGAATCTGATACTCATGGATCGAATAGAGGGAAAGAGAGACAAGGGAAAACAATACATGACATACCTAGTGGCCTTAAGCAAATGGGTGACAAAACATGGTCTTTGGAAGGTGGCAGAGGGAAGGAACTTCTTGAGAACTACAAGATATAGGAGGAGCTGGAGAACCATGATCGCCTACGAAAAAACACGGATGAAGAAAGAATATGAAAAAAATCAGGTTTCCTTAATAAAATTTACTCTTATACATGAGTATATATGGTATGTATTTTATAGAACTTAGATTTAGAATATGTTTTTGCCTCTGTTTTTTTCTTTTTTAAAAGAAAAAATTTATTGTATATTTATTTGAATAGAACCAGTTACTTCATATCCTTTGAACTTTCATATACATAATTGTTAGTTGTTCAAGGGTTTAATTTCTTTTATTTTTAATCAACATTAAAGGTGTTTGTTTAATAATTAAATAACACAAAGAATCACAAATCATTTAACATCATATACTCAGTGTATTTTATATTTAAACTGTTTTTTTTCTATAGGTCAAAGCTTTGAACTGGACATCTAAATCCTTGGTTGAGCACATGTTCCAATATTACTGAAGGCATTTTTTTTTTCTTTTTAGATTCTTACTAATTTTCATTTTCTTTTATTATTTTTCTTTTTAATTAAAAATTCAAAGATTTAATCACTGATTAAATGACTTTCACCAAGTAAAATAGTGAAATGTCTTCTTGTATTGTAGAAGGGTTGTGATTTGTAGCACCCAAATATTCAGGAGTTAACAGAATTAACCCCTTAACATTGCATTTCTGCCACAAAGAGGGAACTTCATTAAGAAAATAATTTCTGCTGGAATCTCAAATCTCTTAAGATTTAAACCTGTGTAATTATGTTAATTTAAAGTGTCAAAAAGGGTATCTGACTGAAAATATAAAATCAGAGTTGAGCATGAATCTGAAGTACAAATTTGTCTGAATGAGAAAAATTTTTCTATCTTCAAAAATAGAATAAAAATTATTTAAAATAAATTTATAATTTAAAATACTGGATGTTTGAACTTGAATCACTCTCTTCCTCATTGGAGATTTTACGAGCTCATATTCCCATAGGAATATTTTAATTTTTCATCTAAAATATATTTTCCTTTAGATAATTATGGTGGCTATAATTTACCAAGGATTTAGAATATTTATAAAGCTATCCGAAGAAGCATTAATCTTTCAAAAATTATATTGAGTCAAAAATAAATTCCATTCTTGTTTGTCAACTTTTCACTTTAAAAAATAAAGTACAAATACATTTTATTCAGTTATATAGTCATTATTATTTTCAGTAACTTGGTATCACCTATCAGGTAACTCTTTGATGCCTTTTTAGTAATATTCTACATGTTTTTATGTAAAACGCTTTTCAAAAAGTTTTTTTATTAGAGAAAGTGTTTTGCAGCAATTCAAAAATGTAGTAATAGGTTGGTGCAATGCCAGATGAATACATATAGTGGGCTAGAGCAAACCAAGTGAGTTAGTTCTAATATATTTTCCTGTGTTATTCTTGCTGTATGCAACCTTGCATTGTCATGGAGGAGAACAGCATTTTTCCTTTAAGCCACTGTGTATGCTGCCACTTACGTACAAAAATTAAGGTAAGTTAATGTACTGCAAATTTATTCTTAACTGATATGATTAGTAATTAGGATGAAATATTCATTATTATGAAAAACTGAAAAATTACCTAAGAAAACTGGAAATTACTTAATATAAAAACACACACATAAATATATGAATTACTCATAAAGTGAACTGTTATTGAAAGAGTGCTCAATGTTATATAACAGCAATAAAGTGCATATATTAATGAATATACATATATCCCACATTGTTTACAGTTTCATGCCAAATGCAATCTTCCTTTGAATAGAGAAAATGGTGTGGGATATATATATATATATATATATATATATATATATATAATAATGGTAATAATAATGGACTCTCCCATTGGTTTTGACATATGAGGATCTGACAACTTAGATTATTCATTTATGAAATTTTGTGCGATAATCTTAAGTGGCATTTAAGACTCACTAGTGATTTACAAAGGAGGCCACATATTGAGCAAGAGTGAGGATTGTGGGATGAGATCACTGTTAGATTGGCTGACCTTTTAGTTATTGCTCTCGTTTCTTGAAGATGATTCAGACAAGCAGATTGAAAACTGCTGAGTCCACTAAAACACGTTGATATCCATTCTACCTGCTCCAAGGCTAAGCGATCAAGGGTGTTATGTGGTATATTGACTGCTGACAAGTTGCTTTTCAGCTTGTCTTTGTATCTTAGCCATGGGTCTCGTACATTCCTGTAGCCCTGATCTAACTGGCTGTACATTAGGATCTTGGGTAACCTGTCACATACATACATACATACATATATATATATATATATATATATATATATATATATATATATATATATATATATGTGTGTGTGTGTACGCACGCATGCATGCTCATTGTGCATAAGTAAATGAAAAATATTTTTACAACATATTTCTCACACACACACACACTAAAGTTTTACTTGTATAAAAGAGGGATTGCTGCCCAAACACACACACACACACACACACACACATATATCTATATATTAGGTTGGTGCAAAAATAATGACGTAAGAATGTCGTTTTTTGACGTTAAAAAATATGTCAAAAAACGACATTATTACGTCATTATTTTTGCACCAACCTAATATATATATATATATATATTTTTTTTTTTTGTAAGCATTTCACTCTAAGCAAGGTGGTAGTGCCACTAGCACACAAGGGGTTACATAGAGAGAAGGATAGAGAATAGATCAAGGCATCTGGAGATATCGAATGACATTGCATTTGAATATTTGGAGATTATAGCTATGAGGGAAGCAAGTAAGGGGAAAGGAGTTCCACAGACGTTAAGTGCGAGACACAAAGCTATTGGAGTAGAAGATACGGGTATATTTAACCGTTTCAACAGTGAAAGGGTGGGACTGAAATACCAACCTAGTAGCACATTTAAATTCATGCAGTTTGGGAACAAGCAAAAGTAGCTCGTCAGCAGTTACAGTGAAAGTATTTGTAGAAAAGACAGAGGGAGGTGACGGTACATCTGAGAGAGCAACTGTAAGAAAGATGCCAGGGACATTTTACCATTTTATCATTCTCTTACACATTGTTAATCTGTATTCTCTCTCTCTACATACATACATATATCTATATATATATATATATATACATATATATATATATATATATATATATATATACATATATATATATATATATATATATATATATATATATAACTAAATGTTATTAAAAACAACAGACATTTTGTGTCAATTAATTTTAATGACTGACTTTTACAAATTATGAATAATCCTTCACAGACAAGAAGGAAATTCCATCAGAAATTCTCTAAAGTTCATTTCAGAAGAAAAGAAAAAAAAAATGGACCAAGCTTTGAAGTTTCTTGAGTCATCATCAAGGTAGGTGGAAACAATTGGTGAGTTTCTTAGAACTAGTGAGTGTTGTGACATGTGTTATATATATATATATATATGCACCACACACACAGAGGAGGATGCAAACTTTTAAGTTAAAATTGTTTTTATTTATTGATGGTTTATTTTGTTGTATGAATATTGCTTCAAGGATGTTGATTTACCAAAAATGTGGGAATGATTGCCAAAATTTACCCCCTCTTATAGACAGAAGGACACAAAATGCATGCTGGGATATTTTTTTAGCCAATAAAATGGGATGCCTTGCATTTTAACATGGCTCAGTTGAGATCTGCCTTAACTACTAGACAGACCTACTGTGTTCACTTGTCTGACCTTACTTTTGCGTACAAACACCAACTCTTATTATTTACTTTATTTGGACTGTTATCCTCATCTTCATTGCCATAATCAATATTCATATAAATATGGCAATGAAGATGAGGATAACAGTCTGAATACTATAAATAATACAAGTAGTCATAATACCTCATCTCAGAGATATAGACAAACACCAACTCATAGTTTGTGAATTCTTTTGCTTTCTTACCCGTTTGATTTGCTTTAACTATATTGATTGCTTGCATGTTTGTTGCTATTTCATCTTTTTTGACCTTTTTTCTTTTCATTGTAAACTTTATTAATTCTGTTCAGGTTATCTATCTTGCATTTTGACAATGGCGTTTAACTCATCAAAGGATCATTCATAAAAATAAGTAAAAGCACATTAAGAAGCAGCATAAGGATCACATCTACTCACAAACAATAGCAAAATACTAGCAAAATCAAATAGTAAAAATGAACTTATGATCCTTGAAGCAATACTCTTAAAACAATTATAATTTAAGGGCCTGCATTCTCAAATGTGTGTGTGTGTGTATATATATATATATATATATATATATATATATATATATAACATCACAGATCACGCCTCTTTTATTTCACTACACTCTTTACCTACATCACAAATCTCACTAGTTCTATGAAACTCACAAAGTGTCTCTACCTACCCTGATGATAACTTAAGAAAGTTGAAAGCTTGGACCATATTTCTTGTACTTTTTTTCTGAAAGGAACTTTAGACAATTTCTGACAGAATTTTCTCTTTGTTTGAGAAGGATTATTCATGATTTGGAAATGTTGATAATCCTTCAATACAAAATTTCAGTTGTTTTTAATAATATTTGACATAAAGAACTTTTGCTGCCTAAATACACTATATATATATATATATATATATATATATATACATATATATATATATATATATAATCACTCACATGACTTGGAGTTTCATGCACAATGACGTATTCAGGTGCTGAGTATAGACTGACCATCACATAATTTAAACTTTAATAAAAAATATCTGGTTATCACAATGTTGGTGCAGTTATATATTATACTGAGATTACAGTTTTGTAATTTAAAAATGTATTTGGCATTTAAAATAAATAGTGTATGTATGTATGTATGTATATATATTTATATATATATATATATATATATATATATATATATATATATTATTTTAGAGTTGTGAATATTAACTTTTTTATATTAAGTATAAAGGGAGATTACTGGATCTTAAAAAAACAGCTATAATTTACAGCAAAAATTAATCTGGATCAACATATTTCGGCAGATATTTATGTTTATGCCTAAATGTAACCATTACTCCATTTCTCTTGTTTAATAATAATGTTAAGATCAGCTATAGCTGTGTTGGTAATATCGATAAATCTATATTCCAACATAAGAATATTATATTAAACCAACATACACAATAGTTAATTTAAAAAAAAAAAATAAATGTAACTGCTGAAAAAATATGATCTGTACCTTAAACGGTCAATATATGACAGATAATATTGTATACTGAGCTATCATACAATCCAGTAACGATGTCAAATTCTATTTTGGTTCCACTGAAAATCCTTGGAAATCTCATTTCTGCTATCATCAAATGACTCTAGGCAATATAAAAGACATGAGCAGCACTGCTCTCACTTGTGCATGAAACTCCAAGTCATGCTATTGGTAAGGAATAATATGTATATTTCTTTATATATACTTAATAGATCTGTTTTATTACATCAAGCACTGTTTTATTAGCACCAGCACTATATGTGTGATATATTCTGGTATTGATGATAACTTGCAGCTTCTATTACATAAGGTAAATTATTTTGATTTTTGCTCACTTTATTTTATTTATTTTTAAAATTCAATAAATACAGTATATATGTGTGAGTATTTATATATATATATATATATATATATATATATATATATATATATATATATATATATAATACACACAAGTGTTGAAAGTTTTCAACTTTATCCACTTCCAAAATTTGACCAAATTTTTTAGCATCTCCTCATCATATATTGGAAAGATTAAATATTTATATAATTCTAAAACTTTAATCTTGTACATATATATGAGGGGGGGACCCAAAAGTAACCAGAATTGTGTCATATAATTTTATTCATTTTTTTGTTGCATGTTTATATTCTTATCAACTTCAAAGTATTCTCCATTTGAAGCAATGTACCAGTCCAGACATGTTTTCCACTGTTCAAAACAGTCCTGTAACTCTTGTAAAGTTATGTTTTTTAATGACTCTGATGTTTTCTTCTTAAGCTCTTCTGCATCTGCAAAACGTTTTCCTTTGAGGACTTTCTTCATTCGGAGGAACAAGAAAAAGTCACAGGGGGCAAGATCGGGTGAATAGGGAGGGTGGGGAAGTGGGGGTCATGCCATTCTTGGTCAGAAACTGTCTCACACTCAAGGCAGCGTGCGCTGACGCATTGTCATGATGCAACCACCCTGCACTTTGCTACAGATCAGGGCATTTTTGTCTCACCTTGTCTCGCAACCACTTCAGGACTTCCAAGTAAAAAGCCTGGTTAATAGTTTGACCATAGGGAACAAATTCTTTGTAGAGAATTCCTTTATTATTGCATTTCATCTAAATAATAACGTACAGGAACCCAGGTTAACAGCCATATGTTGAATACATCACCTAATTTAAGCTACGTCACACCTGGTCAATACCTAAATGGGTGACCACTTGGAAATAGCAGGTGCTGTAAGTTTTGATGTGTAGGTGGTGTAATAGATAATGGCTCCAAGTTGTTAATCAGAGAGCCGAGTTCCAATCGTGATCATTATATTCACCTACGGGAGGCACGGTGGAGTAATGGATAGCTGCTCGGATTGAGGAGTTGGAGAGCCAAGTTTGAAAAGTATGAATCCTCTTCTTCTCCCTCCAGTTATGGGTAAATAGAAGGACAGACTGGGTTCTATAGCCTTGGATAGCAACTGGTCTACCGCAGAAAGAAATGGCAACCTACTGTGGGTAAGATACATGATTGCCTAAGTATGTATCTCGTTTGGCACATAACTAACTGATATTCACTTATGCACAAATACTTTGGGAAAGTATGAATTGACCGCTTCTCCTCCCAGTTATCGGTTAATTAGTAAGACTTGTATCACTAAACCATTATTATCTCCAAAAATAAAACAAAATTGCATACAAAATATTTAGATTTTGCCATTAAGTAGCCCATAGAGGTGTTGATATGTAACTAAAATAACCAACCAACTAAAAGGAGACCAACAGGTTTATGCATAGTTTAGTATCTACTAAATAATAAATTATTAAATATCTACTAAATAAAACTATAACTGTAATTCCTTGAAAATTTCTAAAAGATCATTTGTAATTTTCAAAGTCAAATTATTGGTATATACATATTATTTATTTATGTGGAAACAATTTGATTCATTTTTCTGCTATCATTTGCAATCACTGCCACTTTCTTCTCATTGACTGCCATGCACCAGTTAAGTCTGTCATATTTAAGTTTCTTCTGCTCTGTATTAAATGCCTTGTCTGCATCAAACTTTTTAACACACTGTAATCTTACACATTTAATGAGGGTTTTGATTTTCTAAACCTGGAACCTTATCAGTTAAAACAAATAACACAATCTATTTCTGATCTGATTTTTGGCTTCATGCTTCAAAGCCAACACATGAGATTTGTTAACCTTCAAATGCTGTCCTAAAATTTTAGATGTCTATATTAGATATAATTGGCATCAGAAGTATTAAAGCTTACTTATGTAACCAATGATATTGCTGCAGTAAATGTGATTTAGTGGACTAATTGGTCTTCTCAAGGCAATCTAAGATAAATTATAATGAATATTTAAAGACTTTTTTGACAGTGTATCCTGACAAACGGTGCCATTTATATTTTACTGAGAATTTTCAGGAAGCTATAGAATTGGTGCTGAGAAGTGCCTCATGATGTAGGATAGTACAATTTGACAGTACACTGACACTCTGCAATACAGTGTTACCTCCGGATTTATTGATATATGAAACCACTCATTCGCATCATTGTTCATGGGAATATTGAATGTTAAGCTGCCGACGGCAGATTCAGGCAGAATTTCCTGAACAGAATCTCTGGTTTCATCTCTTGGATATAAAATGGGTGGCTCGGGGGGGAGGGGGGCACTGTACAACTCTCGTCCTTGGTGGTTAGCTTGTTGGGTAGTAGAGCTTGGAGTTGATAGATGAAATATAGAACTTTTCTGGCAATCTCATCTCTGCTTCCTGCTGTCATTTTCTACTTTCCTGGTTGCAAATTCTACCTTTTGTTTCTTCATTATTGTTCTTCTTTGTGTGACTAAATATGTCAGAATTTCTTTGCTTTTTGTATGTACGTATGTGTATGTGTGCCTGTGTGTGTATTCCTAATGCTGTGGAAGGGTTAATTCAGAGTGACAGAAAGAATGGCTGAAATTGTTAGAAGGAAGAATACCATTAGGGGAAAATTTTATTTCCTGAGACCAATGTAGTAAAAAAAAAAAAAAAATTCCACAATTCTTTGGTAACTTAGAATAGCAATCAGATTTAACAAAAATGGATAATAAAAGACCATAAAATCCACTTTACATTTTATATATATATATATATATATATATATATATATATATATATACACACACACACACACACACACACATATATATATATATATACTTGTACATGCATCAATATTATGGGTTGGTGAAAAGTTCTCACCTCAACAAAGATGGGATTAAAAAATGTTTGGTCAGATTTGGAGAAATGGCCAAGAATATTTCAGTACTCTTTTGTGAAATACATCTGTTTGCTGTTTTGGCACACATCATTAGTGATGTTTTTTAGATTCCTTAGGGGGGGTTTCAACATCATACCCCTCCCCTCCACAGTGACACAGCAAATACTGATAGGGTATTATTGACTTATGTGCCATCTATCAGCTACAACTTTCCTCATTTCATATAAATAAAAATATGTACAAAGGGCAGCTAAAAAAAAACGTTTTCAAATCAAATTAGATTTGTTTTTTAATACCCTACTTTATCAGGTTGAGAACTTTTCAGCATACAATGTTACACATATCTCTATCTATAAAAGGTAGGATGTGTGTGTGTGTAACGAATGCATGGCCGCAATTTTTGACGGATTTGCACCAAAATTTACATGCACAAGTTAGCAGGAAGGCCAAGACCGACTTTGCATTTTGCAACTCCCATCGACAGTAGAAATAATCGATTTTTTTCATGTAGTTTGTGGCCATTTTCTATTGGTCAGCATGAGAGCCAACAGATGACTGACATGAATGTTAACTAGCATGCTAGTTTTAAAAAAAAATCGATAGCTGCATTCGTCACAAGTGGGAAAAATTTAAATTTGCATGGTACTTTACTCCAATTGGCTCATTCACTTGCTTAAACTCAATGTTGATTCTGATTCCGCAGAACTGGGTTGGGTGTGAAAAAGTATTTGTTTTTAACATTCTTTTTTCATTTGGTTTTTCCAGTTACGAGTCCTTTTTTAAAGCTGATCATTTTGTGTTCATTTTGTTTAGTTCTTTTTTCATAACAGATTTAATGTTTAGTATAGAGCTTAGAAAAAATTCGCAGTGTGAGATAGGCAAGAAGTAAGGCATGTAGTAACACCAGCACGGCAAAGGGCACTCCTTTAAAGGCAAGGAAGGGCAAAAATATTTTAAGTCAAGTGATAGCAATTGCTGTATGAGTCGTACGATTTTAGAATCAAGCACAGGCAACGCCGGGCCATGCTGGTAGTATTAACTAAAATTTCTATATTTAAGAGGAAGAGTGCTCAATATCAAATATCAATATGGACATAGAAATCAATATTGTATGGTGACTGTCAGTTTCACAACTCAATGTGATTTTCAGGCCAAGTTCCACTACAACTCAGTAAATATTTCTGAGATGAGGTATTGTAATTATTTACATTATTCAGACTGTTTTCCTTATCTTTATTGACATCATCTGAAGAAGGCTGGAGTGTACAACAGCTGAAACATTGTGAATATGGCAGTAAAGATGAGGACAACAGTCCGAACAGTGTAAATATATTATGTTATTCTTTATATTCATTTAATATTTTTTTTAGATTTTTCCTTTCATCTGGTTTTCTTTTCATTTCTATCTTTCCTATTTCACACTTTCTTTTTGCCCCCTTTTAATCTTCTGTGCTTTTCCCAATTCCTTCTCATTTATCATTATTATTATATAGTAGTAGTAGTAGTAGATTTCTTAGTCAGCAAGCCTTCGTACTGGGGACTGGACAGATGCTCCACTGCTACACAAAATCATAATAAAAAGGTTGACTTCCTGTCCAAATAAATATGTCCAAATAGTTTTTCATTAATCTCAGGTATGATAAAAAAATTTCAGACTATAAGCTTCAGTATATTTGCTTTTGTCTCAAAATTTCATCAAGTTTCTTGAATGTTTTTTATTACATCAACAAAGAGGGAAAATATTGTCTTAGCATTCCATTTTATATTGTTCAGAGGTTCAAACAGAATAAATTAGTTGGACAACAGTTTATTTTAAGACATTTTTTATGTTTATACATTCTTTTTTATAGATACAAATATTTAAGTAAATGCTCTGTTTATAATAAACAGTATTAAACAACATTTACCAGCCTGAATGTTCAAGAAATTGTCATAGATACATTGATATCTGCTCAATCATGGAAGATTGTAGTTTAAAAACAGTAAAATTGACCTTGCTAACCGAACGCTCCTCTGTGGTGAAATTGGTAAAAAGCACATCAGGCTATATGACGGTTCCATATAGGATACCGGTTCGATTCCTGTCGGAGGACACATATTTTCTATGACAATTTCTTGGACATTCAGGCTGGTAAATGTTGTTTAATACTGTTTATTTAAACACAGCATTTGCTTAAATATTTGTATCTATAAAAAAGAATGTATAAACATAAAAATGTCTTAAAATAATTGTCAGACTTTGTCCATTTCACAACAGTTTACCTTATGCAAAGACTAAGCTGTCTAATTCAGTTTATATTATACGTTGAAATTACACCATTTATAGAAAAGTGTAGGTCCAGAAGAGCTTTCATTCTATTACTGTGGCACTTTCTGCTAAGTTATATTTCTCCTTTGGATTTTCTCATTTGAATGGTGATCAAATAATTTTTTCACTATTATATTTCTAACATATAAATGCCAATTACTGTTCTACAAGATTTTATAACATCTTATAACTATACTGGAAGTCTATGTAAAACCAAATTTGAAGTTTAGTAATAATCCTGGGTGGTTCTCTGTTTTAGTGTATATTCTAAGACTGTCAGTTCCAATAAACTGTCCTCGTTTCTTACATTTGCCTTGTCCACTTGTGCCTTCCCTGAGTCTGGGTACAGCTGCATGGCCTGAGTCAACCTCATCATGTTGCATTGAATAGCCATATTGGATCAGCATCAGTGCACATCTTGGTTATCAACTGTGACTAAGGTGTCTCCTTGCTGGATCCAAATAATGCCAACATCTGTGTCCAAAAGCAAGTACCGTTCATGAGAGAAACTGTTTAAGACTATCACAGGAAGAACTTTCTTTTGAATTCGTATCATCCCTGAATACAAGTCAATGTCTTAAAGACGCTCTCTGACATTTGAACATTAGTGCAAATACATAATCACAACTTCTGATATGGTGAAAATGTTGACCAATTCTCATGAGAGCTAACAATGTGTCTGGTCTGAAACAGGATTTGGAAATTCTCTAAAGCATTCTTTCCTTCTTGCCCCAGTTTCAAATTTACCTGGTAAATAGTTATAAAAATATATCACTACTTTTGTGTTGATAACTTGTTTTTTAACCAAATTGTTTATTATGAATTATTGTTATACTTTTTTTTGTTAATTATAAATAAAAATACATTCAAGACTTCCTTTTTTTTAAGAAAATTGATCATTTCAGAACACTGACATCCCCAAATTGCTGGTTTTGTTGCTCTCACTAATTTTTACTCTTTACCATCTCTCTTTATCACTGTTCTGCCATCCATTCTTTCAAACTCATTAAGTTACTTCCTGTTTCTTTCTGCTTCTCTTGTCTTCATTATGTCCTATGAGTATTAAATTCTCCAAGTCCTCTTTTCTCATTATGACTCACATAATTTCAACTGTCTTTTTCTGCTTGTAGATGTAATTTTATTTTTGTTCTTAATTTTAATACAGTAAAGTTAGTGAAGTATGAGTAAAGGGGTTACTCATGTAATAGTTATCATCCTACATTATATTTGAAAATTTATCTACAATGTTTTTGAAACCAGTAATCTTGATCAGAAAGTTGATTATATCTATCTGTACTATCTGAAGCAATAACAAAAACTTTATATATATATATATATATATAAACACACATACACTAGGTGTAACAACAAAATTGTCCAATTGTTAGATTAAGCTCTGAACTGTTGTATCTTAGAAATGATTAAAGATATCTTACTGGAATTCTCCATGGTTTTTCTAATACTATTGGACTTTGAGCAATAAAAATGTATAATTACTCTTTAAGCTTAACAGAAGAATCATGATGAAATTAATCATAAATGAAAATGACATGCTCATCATTAACAGATCATAGCTAGAGATCGGAAACTCGTGAAGTATTGAAGTTCACACACACACACACACATATAATTCCAGGATCATTTTCCAACTTATTCAAGATGATTTCACCCTCTCTAACCTTTTAACTCCTCTCCCACATGTCAGAATTATGAATTGAGTTGGATCTTTTTCTAATTTCTCTTTAGCTCTACATTGAAATGATGATCCCTTTTCCTGTTTTGACCTGCTGATCCAAATTTCCTCTCTACTATTCCCTCTTTTTTAAACTTATTCATTATTCTCTTGCTGGTTCTTGAATGTACTTTGAAGATGGAAGCCAGAGTATGAACGTTGGTACCATTACTCAAGGCCTGAATGATCTTTTTTCTCTCACCATTGCTCAGTTGAAAATACAGCAGGTCTGATGGAAAACAATTTTAACCTGTTCTCTTTTTAGCTGAATAACTCAAAGGGTTTTTCAGTGATTCTTATGAAAAATGGTGTCAAGATGGCTAAATGTCTTATTTAAATGTCTTAAACCTGGAAAAAAAGAAACTCAGTGTAGTGTTTTTTTTTTGTTAGATATTAAACCTTTTGTGGTTTTGTGGGAGGAACAATTTTGCTGTTACACCCTGTGTGTGTGTGTGTGTGTGTATATATATATATATATATATATATATATATAGAGAGAGAGAGAGAGAATAAA
This sequence comes from Acanthosepion lycidas, assembly GCA_963932145.1. NCBI lineage: Eukaryota > Metazoa > Mollusca > Cephalopoda > Sepiida > Sepiidae > Acanthosepion > Acanthosepion lycidas. Next base: position 118,655,350 of record OZ010573.1, read on the forward strand.
ATATTCTCTGTATTTAGGCAGCAAAAATTCTTTAAGGAAAATTTTATCAAATAAAACAAACTTTTTTATTGATTAATTTTAATGGTTGACTTACTTTTCAAAATTAAAAATAATCCTTCTCAGACAAGGGGGGAATTCCATCAGAACCTTTAAACAATTTCTGGCAGATTTTCCTCCTTGCCTGATGAGGCTTATTCTTAACTTGAAAAGGTGATCATTAAAATTAATCAGCACAAAATGTTGTATATATATATATATATATATATATATATATGTGTGTGTGTGTGATAGTAAACAAAGATTGTCCACATATGCTACTTTTAATATATAGATAAAGCAGGCCGATGAAGGAAATTTGATAGATAAAATAAAAACATAAACAAAATTTGTTGTATATTAGTCAGCCTTTAAACCAAATGATGAGAAGAGATATTAAAAATCTGAATTTTCAGACATGGCTGTGTTGTTTCTCAATGAGAAATAATGAAGCTGAAAATTTTTTTGGAGATAGGGGATTCTTTCATCAGCATACATACATACATATATATATATATATATATCCTTCAAATCTATAAATCAACCATCCATCCTTGCATGGAATATTGCTGTCATATATGGTCTGGTGCTCCCGCTGTACATCTTGAGGTACTTGACAAAATCCAGAGACAAATATATAAGTGATATGTCTTGATCTGATATCTAGTCTATAATCCCTGTCCCACAGACATTCTGTAGCCTCCCTCTGTCTCTTCTACAAATATTTTCATGGTAACTGTTCCAATGAGCTACTGTCACTGGTTCAAGTACTTCATGAATTTAAACGTGCTACCAGGTTGGCATCTCGGTCTCACCCTTTCACTGTCAAAACGGTTAAATGTAACCGTCTCTTCTTCTCAAACAGTTTATTCTCTCACACTTCCTGTCTATGGAACTCTCTTCCCCTTACTTGCTTTCTTGATGACTATAATCTTCAAATATAATGTCAATTGACATCTGACACCCTGAGCTTGTTCCCCGTCCTCTTCTGTGTCCTTTCCTCAAACTCACCTCTTTACTCTTGTTCTCAATCTTCTGTAATCCCTTGCATGCTAGTGGCACTCCTGCCTTGCTTGGGGTGAATTGCCTGAAGAAAAAAAATATAAGTAAGTTTGTCATTAAGCTGATTGATGTTACCTTCATCATTCAGACCAATCCATCCACTCTTCAGAGGGTATCAGCAACTGACTGCTCATATTTCTCAATTTTTCTTTGTATACACATATCATTGGTTCAAGTTTTTTTTCTGTATCATTTCTGTGTTTGTGCATGTGCAGCCTTGCACTTGTCTGTATGGATGTATTGTGAATTTTTGTCTTTTTCTTCATTTTTTTCTGTACATTATACTCACTCCTTCACCTTTTCTCTTGTTTTTCTTTTCTTTTCATCTTCTCTTTAAATTGTGGCTAATTGTTGCATGTCATCATTTTTAATTTTTGAGTGTTCTAGTCTTTTCTTGAGTTAGAATTGTATTTCATTTTTTTACATAAATAAATGATATTAATGCTTAAATGATAAATATATTTATCTCTTCACTTGGCTATTATTCCATTTTCTTATTTAGTTTGGTGGTATCTTAAGTGCTTAAAGTATTAATTGTAGGAGGTTAGGTTTTATTTATTATTGTTTGAATTTATGTGCATATACATATATAGATATAGATATACACACATACCTAAATGGTAAAGTTTTTTTCTGTTTTTTATGGTATTAATTATAGTTGATTAGGTTTATAGTGTTTTATTTGCTGTTTGAATATGTATAAAGATTATATACCCCCATACATGCACATATATGTAATCACAAGTCATATAAACAGTATTTCTGACACAAAATTGTTCAGCATTATCTGTCATATAGAAGATGAGATATTATATCACAGTTCACCACTCGTTACTTTGTTTCTAGACATATTTTCCTAACTCTTAATACTGAGCTTAACATCTGGAAGGCATCTTTTATTATTTCTATGCACCTTCCAATTTCTGTATTATACTTCATTTCATTTCCTGGTTAGTGACATTTCTGCACCAGTTTGATTTTTGACATCTTCAATATATAGTTCACACTTTGGATGGTCTCTTTTGCTGACAACCAAGCATGGCATCTTCTTACTTAATCATTGAATGTTTCAATTTGATTTTATTAAAGGGAGAATTTTTTTTCTCTTCTTTTACAGGATGCAGCAGAAATATGTCCCACATAATGGTAAAACATTAGCTAAATGAAGACACCATTGCCACTAATGTCTTACTATTATGAGACGTATTTCTTAATTGTCTATCATTTCCTGTTCAAAGTTAGTAAGCTGTAATCTTTTTAAAGAGCTATATGTGTTTCATAGATTACACAAGGTATTTGATAGGGTATGATATGAAACACTTAATTTGCAAACAACAGCCTGCATGCAGATAGAGAATGAATTCAGTGAATACACAAAAATATAAGGAGGTACAAGACAAAGGATTAATTATTGGTGCTGTGAAGTGAGTAGCCATGGTCAAATGCAAACTAAGCAATAGAAATGCCCAACAAACATAATTGACAAAGTTTATAATAAAAAGAAAAAGGAACATGACCATACTGAAATAATATCAAACAAGCAAACAATACATGTAAGGCAAATTAACAATGAGAAGGCAAAGATTTCACAAACTAAGAATTGATGTCGACACACACAACCAAGTTCAGACAAGCGAACGTAGCATTCTGTCTTCTAGACAAGGCAGATTGGGACTGAGTAATGTCAAACTGCAAATTAGCTTATTTTATTAGCTAAGAAAAAAAAAATCCCAGCATGCATTTGTGTGCTTTTTCCTATAAAAGGGGAGGGGCAAGTTAGTCGCAGTCATTCCCATGGATTAAACTCAACAGATGACAGATCAAAAAAAAAAAAAAATAAGCAAGAAGAAAGGACTAAACTTCAGTTGCAAGAAGACAAAATACAGGGCCATCAGCAAAAGAGAATATCCAAGTTGTAAAATATATATATATATATATATATATATATATATATATAATTATTTATTTATTTAAAAAAATTTATAACATAAATATGTTATAAAATCACTACAAAAATAGCCATTTTGTTTCAACACCCTCAGTGTCTTATCAAGTGATGACGTTGAATGTAAAATAAATGGTTTTAAAAGTTTCAAATTAATTAACAATCCTTCGCAAGGGGAAAACGTTACAAAAGCTAGATTGATCAATCAAAATACAAGTATAGGAAAATTCAAAAAGCTTGACAATGAAGTCATGTTCAGATGTTTAAAATATGGGTAGTATTAAAAAAGAATTTATTCTAACCAATAATTACTAAATTATATGATAAAATTTAATATTAAAATTAAAAACTGCTAATTTCAAAATCAAAATTTAATCGCTATTAAGTTTACAACTATAAAATTACTGAGGAGAAATATATATATATATATATATATATATATATAGCGAATATGGAAATTGTTGAGAGCTATGATTATCCATGTTCAGGATGGACACAACATATTAAAGATGATTGTCACAACTATTTTCTGCTCACTTGCATTATTTACATTATTTGGACTGTTCTCTTCATCTTCATTGCCATATTCACAATGTTTTGGCCGTCTTTATCTGCTGGAGCATGTGTCCTCAAGAACACATGGCCCAGTAGATAAAGATGTTGGTTAGATCCAGTGACTAGACCCAAGGAGTTGTGTGTTCAATACAGCAGTGGTGAACCAAAACTTGGAGAGTTGAGTTAAAGAGAAATAACTGAGACATCTGGAAGAGGCATGACACGTGGAACTAAAACAATCTACTCTGGTGGACGAAATAATGGATTCGGTTCAAAATTCCAATCGCCTGAAGAAGGCTGAAGTGTATAACGGCCGAAACATTGTGAATATGGCAATGAACATGAGGATAACAGTCCAAATATTGTAAATAATGCAAGTAATCATAATACCTCATCTCAGAGATATAGATATATATGACTAAAATATTTGATCAACTTTGTATTGATTGATTCCCGTGTTATACTTTATCAATAGTATAGCATTGTTTCTGACTTCAATGAACTTCAAATAACATCTGTCAGCAAGGACTCTGTTTAGGAAGTTTTGAGCAGCATGGTATCATCCCTTAATTGTTGTTGTACCCAAGTCTACCCTAACCTGGGGTGGTAGTACCTATTAGGTTCCCAGCTATGGGAAAATAGTTAACTCCTTAACTCAGGTCAAAACATTATGAAAGTGTAAAAATAGGTTTTTATAGTAAATACAAGCAATACATTTGTGAAAAAAAAAAAAAGAATTACTTGCAATACTTTTTTTGAAAAAATAAATATTACCAGCAATAAAACCTTTGTCGCTATTGACATTGAACTTCATATGCAGTAAAACAAAACAAACCAAATCAATGAACTTCATAACAACCAATGCAAAGGCATGATTATGTAAATAATTTTCTGATAAATGTTAGAATGCATGATCGACATTGAGAGTAAATTGCTTGCAAAGATTAAAAACATGAATTGCAAGAAAACAATGTATAGTTGTTAAAGGAACAGCCAAACATGCTAATTACACATTGGAGATGCCAAATATAAACCAGTACAACAATTTAAATATCTAGAAAATGTTTTACCAGAGGATGGAAAGTGTGACACTGAAATCTGAAGGTGCATTAGGATAGCGAAAGATGCCTTCCAAAAGTAGAGTAAAGTATCAAGAAATGAGAAAATTTCTTTAGAAACAAAGAAAAGAGTACTGAACTGTTATGTAATATCAATCCTTCTTTATGGCAGTGAATGCTGGACATATCTTCACAAATGAAGAAGAGACTTGAAGCAACAGAAATGTGGTTCTACAGGAGGATGCTGAGAATACCATGGAATAAAGATATGAGCTACACCCAATAGAGAAAATGGAAACAAAAAGAACACTTACATTTATCACCAGAAAGAGATAATTCAAATTTAGGTAAAATTGCAGATTAAGCCCTGGAAACCAATTGTAATGAAAATTTCCATTCTGGTGTAAATTTGCATGGTTATTTCGAAAATAACAAAAGTTTGTGGAAGAAAATTGATTAGGAGATATCAACAATATAAGTTCAACCTTATTCGCATCATAGCTACAGCCATTACTGACTTTGTTTACGTACATTTGCCTTGGGTAGTCATGCGCGGAAGCTTCATTTGTCTTGATTACTGTGTAATGCGCAAACTATAAATGTGCACAGTAGTCAAAACAAGTAAGAAGATGAGTAAAAAGGCCATTAACTAAGTTTCTGCACATTACTACTCGAGGCAAACATATGTAAACAACACTAGTAATGGCAGCCAAGCTAGACACAAATAAGACTGAAGTTATATTGTTGATAACCCCAAAACAGTTTTATTCGGCAAATTTTTATTGTTATTTTCAAGCATGAAAATTTACACCAGAATGGAATTTTTCATTATAATTGGTTTCCAGGGCTTAATTTGCAATTTTACCAAAATTCCTAGGGCACATAATGAGGAAAAATGATTTGGAAATTTTGATACTCACAGGACAGATTGAAGGCAAGAGGAACACAGGAAAACATTGTGCAACTTACTTAACATGCTTGGGCAAATTGATGGCAGAACACGGTTCTGGAGAAATAACAAAAATACACAATTTACCAAGAACTACAAAGTATCAGAAATTGTCTACACAAAATATAAAAGAGGTTTGTATTTAATCTCGGTGATTAAATAAACTGCCTATAATTTTCCTACAATATATAACTTGTATCAAAGTGAATAAATAGGCGAATAAGACTTTCGGAAAAGGTAGACAAACAAAACTTGTATTCTTTTATCAGAGAACATGAATGGACATCAACTTCTGTGCACTTATTTTTAATTCACAACTATTCCGAAAGTAAATTCAGCAAAATTATCGTTTTCGAATGATGTTCCCAAAAATTCTTTAGTCTTGAGCCATTATTTGCATATATTTTTAAGTTGGTAAATTTTATCACCAAATCATAGGAAAAAGAAAAGACAAAAGAATTTTAGAGAGATATAGAGTGACATCGGTAGAAAGTGGTTGGAGAAAGTGAGTGTATGTAAGTAGTATTTAAATGAAAAAGAAGGGAAGATAGAAGAAAAGAAAGAAACCTGAAAAGGGAAAAGGTGAAAAAATGAAAGAAAAAGTTTTGAATGAAGAAAGAAATTATGAACAGTGGCTGAGGTGAAGGTGAAAAATAAAAGAGAAAACAAGTGGCAAAGATCAAAGAACAAAAGTGAAAAGAAAGATTTTCAATGAAAAAAAAAGAAAGGGAAAGGCATGAAAGATGTGGATATGTGGAGGTAATACTTTGTTGCAGTGCTATGTTCAGAGACTGATATTAACCTGACTTGACAGTCTCTCCCATCCTATTATTCCCCAGTGTATAGATAATATGACACACTTTCCTCTTGCTAAGTCATTTACCAAAAATAGTAGCAGTCCAAAAAAGACACATTTTTTTCTTATTTCCTGTTCTAACCGCCACTCATTCAAATATATACATGTGCTTTAAATGTGTGTATATGCCTATAACTATATACATTGTCTTTCTATCTCTCACACACGCAACCATGTTCACTGTCTTCCACACACGCAAACACACACAGTATCATATACATGGTCTCTCATACACAACCACACATAATTTCTTTCTATCATGCATGCACATGCACAACCACATACATTTCCTTTCTCTCATTGAATTTTACATTTGTGGATCTGCACACACACACACATATAAATTCTTATATATATATATATACGGCCAAGTGGTTAGTATGTTCACTTTCCAACCATGTGACCTGGGTTTAATTCACATCATGGTTAATTTATCAGGAAGGTGACTTAAGATATCAAGGTAGAGTATGTTGAATTGGCTCACTGTGTTGAGCTAGATAATTTTTCTCAGCAGAATCTGTCTTACATATTTATAACTCTGCTTTGGATATTGCTGCTAGATATGATGTGGTAATTCTGCTATGTATTTAGAGGTTCTTGTTAAAATCCAAAGAGGAATCTGCAATGTTATTGGTTCTGATTTGACATCTTGGCTTCAGTCACTTTTCTGTTGTCATAATGTAGCTTCCTGTGCCTAATCCATAAATACTTTCATGGTAATTGTTCTAGTGAACATTCCTCTATCATATCTTTAATTTATGTATTTAAGTGCAGTACTAGATTGGCATTATTTTACAGTTTACATGGCTAGATATAACTGTAAGTTCTATGCCAACAATTTCTTCCATTGCACTTCTTGTTTGTAGAACTCTCTTCCAATTTCTTGCTTCCCAGTCACTTTGATCTTCAAAAATTTAAATGCAATGTCAATCATCATCTACTGTCTTCTTAATTCTTATTCTTTTATTGTCCTCTCTCCTAATCGTAGTTTTTCTCATATTCTCTAACACTCAGTAATCTCTTGCATGTTAGTGGCTTCATTGCTTTGCTTGCGGAGAAATTATCAAAAAAAGAAAATATATAAAATTTTCATCCTTGATTTACCTACATTTCCATGTTTTCCATGGCGTGTGCTAAATAATCAATCCCCATGGCCACTGTCATGCAAGCATCAGTGTACTCAGATACTTTGTTGCAGAGAAGGGATCTGTTCCATATGTAAATAATCCCATAATTTTTCTAATCCCAGATTTATATATATATTTCTGATTAGAGCACATTTCAAACTTTCTTGAGAAAGAAAGTTTAAAATTACTTAATTTGTGTCAATTTTGCATCCCTATGAAAATGAGGATTATACGGGTCATTTTAGACACTTGATGCATTCTTTTTTACTGTAAAGGTAAAAATGCCTTACAAGCAACAAAAAAGATATGTGCTGTATACAGTGAAGGTGCTTTAGCTGACAGAACTGTACAGAAGTGGTTCACTAAATTTAAAGTTGGTGATTGTAGCCTTATTGATGAAGAATGTTCAAGCATTCAAGTTCATCCTGATCAAATCAAGACATGGATTGAGAATAACCTGCATTTATCATCATCCTTCAACCTCCCTATGGTTGGCTGAAACTTCATTAACAATTCCTTTCCACACTGTTAGGTCCTGCATTGCTGTCTCCAGATCCCCAATGGCCAACCCTGAGTCCTTAGCTATGGTGTCTAGGAAAGTTAATTTTCATGAGATGTCACTTCCAGAAGGATGCTATAGGAGTAAGGATGAGACAATTTCCCTGCCTGCTTAGTGGCAGTGAACGGCAAACTGTAATCATTTTTAACCATATTACACAACATGGGAATTGGCAGAAACATTAAATTTATCAAAATCCACCATTCATGAGCACATAATGAAGCTTGGGTACTCAAATCGCTATGTTGTTTGGGTACCACATGATCTAAGTGGAAAGGATCTTTTGGATCACATTTCATCTGTGATTCACTGTATAAACACAATGAAACAAACTGTGACAAGTGATGAGAAATGGATTCTTTACAACAATGTTCAGTGAAAAAGATCCCGGGGTAGATGACATGAGCCAACTTTAGTCACCTCAAAAGCAGGTCTTCATATATGTAATCTCTGGTGGGATTGCCAAGTAAGCAGTCAATTGATTCTGAAAGTACTACTCACAACCGCATGAATTAAAGGCAGCAGTTTAAGAAAAACACCTAGAATTGGCAAACAGGAAAGGTGATAGTGCCAGACATCGTGTTTCTTTGGCAACCCAACAAAAATTGTTGCAGGTTGGCTGGGATGTGTTATCACACTCACTATATTCTCCAGACCTTGCGCCTTCAGATTTTCATTTAATCAGGTCCTGGCAAAATAATCTCAATGGTAATAATTTTAATTCTTTGGATATCATAAAAAAACACCTTAATGAGTTCTTTTCCAAGAAACTACTGAATATTCCAGGAAAATGGAAGTGGAAGGAAAAATGGAGAAACATTGTGCAACAAAATGGTTTATATTTAGCTGAATAAATATTTAATGCTATAATTTTATTTTATTTTAATTACTCTTAAAAATTGGCATGGACTTTCTAGACAGCCATATATATATATATATATATACACACACATCGATTTCTTGAATTTAAGCATAGTACTAGATTGGTGGCTAGGTCTCGTCATTTAACATTTAAAATTGCTAAGTGTAAGCATAAGCTTTATTCTAATTGTTTCTTTCCTTGCACTGTTCACCTGTTGAACTCTCTTCCAGTTTATTGCTTTCCTGTCAAGTAAAATCTTAAAAAATTTAAGTTTAATGTCAATTCATCTTCTGTCTCCTTGAATCCTATTCTCTCTTATGTCCTTTTTCCTCATTTCTATCTCAATAAAATCTTGCATCTCACTGGCTTTATTACCTTATGGTGAAATGATTAAAATATATAAAATAATAATACTAGCCATTAATATACATAAAATTATATAATTTGTCATATTTCAAATTAACAGAATTTCTGCTAATAATTTGTTTGATACATGATGAGAGCAATAACTATTGAATAAGATATAATGTTTGGTATTTATCAACATCAATTTTGAGCATCATAATTTTATCAGTCCCTCTTCTGGACTTTTGCTAAGCTAAATATTAAAAATTTCAAAGAGTAATTGGGAAAATTAAAATTGTTTCATTGATTTGTATTTTTTTATGACTTATCAACCCATTATTTAAAGCCAAACATATTTTGAGTGAGAAAATTACCAAACTTGGAGCCTGCATCAATATCTTTCCAAACTCTACAACTATTGCCTCGCTGTTTCCTGCTTGTTGGAAGTCCTTCCCTGTAGTTCCTGTTTTTAAGAACTATGGCTTGGCCCCTCTCCTAATGCTTTTTGGCAAAGTATTCAAGGCTTTAATCAATGCTGAAGTGGTTAAACATCTTACCTCTCGTGATCTCTTTGACAAACAATATGGATTCCATTTTGCCATGTCTACTATTGATGTGCTAACAGCCATCAGTGAATATATATATCTCAAGCTCTTGATAATAACAGTGAAGCTTGAGCTGTGGCTCTAGATATCTCAAAGACATTTGGCACACTGGTCTTCTCTGTAAGTTCCATGGCTATGGTATTACTGAACGATTTTTTGATTTAATCCATTTGTTCCTCTCAAATCATGAAATGAAGGTCGTTTTGTACTGGCTCACTTCCAGATCCTTTCATACTGAACATGGCTGTCCCCCAAGGTTCTATCCTGGGTTCTACACTGTTTCTGATCTTAATCAATGATCTTCCTGATGTCATCAGTTCCCAAGTAGACATTTATGCTGATGGCACTACCATTTACTCCTGTCTCAATAGTAAATCCGTCAGAGTTGATAAAGTTAACCTGTCTGCTGCTCTTGAAAAAGACCTCCAATCAGTGGTTAATTGGGGCAGGAAATGACTTGTAAATTTTAGTGCCCCCAAAACTAAATTGCTCCCATTTAACCACCATAGATAACTTTTCTCCCCACCATCAACATAGCTGTTGCTATTCTCACTGCACTTTCTTGGCCTCATGTTTTCAACTGACTTGGAATGACTACATCATATCAATAGCTGCATCTACTGCAAGGAAAGTTGTGTCACTGTGTCGTGCCAGAAAGATTTTCTCATCAGAGTCCACCTTGCACATTTCAAAATCTACCATTTGACCATGCATTGAATACTATTGCTATATCTGGTTAGGTGCTTCTGCTACTCACCTCAAGGTTCTTGACAAAATCCAAAGAAGGATCTGCAATGGAATCGATCCTAACATGTCATTTTGACTTCAGTCATTTTCTCACAGATGTGACATGGCTTCCCTCTGTCTTTCCTACAAATTTTATGGCTACTGCTCTGACAAGTTTTTTTTTCTCTGGTGCCCCAACTATGTGAGTTTCAGCATGCTTCTAGATTGGCATCTAGGTTCCACCCTTTTAATACTGAATTAGTTAAATGTAACTGCCACTTCTACTGCAACAGTTTCTTTTCTTGCACTTTTCACCTGTAGAACTCCCTTCCATTTCATTGCTTCCTTGATAACTACAATCTTCAAAAATTTAAATGCAATGTCAATCAGCATCTGACTTCTTGAACCCCATTCAGCTTGTATTCTTTCCTTGGTCTCCCTATACCCAGTCTTTTTTCTCACCTTCACTCTCTGTAAGCCCCTGTGTACTAGTGACATTCCTGCCTTCCTTGGGGTGAAATGGTTTTTAAAAAAAAAATGATTCCTTGTAGAAATTCTAATTCCCTTAGAATCACCTATCACCACACTGAAAATGTTTAAACCAGTTTTAAATTGTCTGATCAGTTACTGTTTCATTTCCTTTCACTCAGTGAATTCTGTGAGCAGTTTCAATCGCTTTGAGATTCATTTTAAAATAAAACCTCAAAATTGCCAGACTCTTAATACTTGTGCTTAACATAATAAAATATGAAACAGAAGATGCAGCTGAATAGTGATGATAATGATATATAATAATAACATTAATATTCATTTTTGAAGCCCTCTTTCTGTAGGAAAAGGGGCTTCAAAAAGAAGACATTTCAACTCTCTCTTTCTGACGTTAACTATAAGTGTCTTGTTGCTTACATGTTTAGTCCATGGTATTCTCAGCATTCTCCTGTAGAACCACATTCTTGTTGCCTCCAGTTTTTTCTTCAGGGAGACTGACATTGCATCACAGTTAAGTACTATTTTCTTTGGTTCTAATGAGATTTTCTTTTTTCCTGATACTTTGCTTAGCTTTTGGAAGAAAACTTTTGCTATTAAAATGCACCTTTGGATTTCATTGTGGTACTATCTGTCCTCTGTTAAAATACTTCCTAGATATTTCTATTCATGTACTTGCTTGATTTTGGCATCTCTAATTTGTAGTTCACATGTTGGGCTCATCTTTGTGCAGACAAACATATAATCTGTCTTCTTATAATTTATGTTTAGTCCTTTCTTCTCACTTTCCTTTACTGCTTTCTGTAGGAGTTTCTGTTTCCTTTCTGTGTCACCTATAAACACTGTGTCAGTTGCATATCTAATGTTGTTAAGATTGGGGCCACCAATAATGAATCCTGCTATGAATTTTAGTTCTCTAAGATTCACCTATCACCACACTGAAAATGTTTAAACCAGTTTTAAGTAGTCTGATCAGTTACTGTTTCATTTCCTTTCAGTCAATGAATTCTGTGATGAACTTCAACAGCTTTGAGATTCAATTTAAAATAAAACCTCAAATCTTGCCAGAATCTCAAGATTCATGCCTGCTATTATGAAATCAGAGACAAAAGATACAGCTGAATAGAAATGATAATGCTGTAACTGCTACACCAGATTTTATTAAGCAAGTCAATGTTCTCATATTGAAATTTGCTATTAATCAATTTGGAGCTTCATTGTTATAATTGTTTCATTCTACTATTGTAGAAATAAATCTAAAATTAATACTATATCCATTTTTTCTTAATGCCATTTTATTGGGGTTTTGCCTGATCAAAAACACCTATTACTATCACATAGTCTACCAGTATCTGTTTGAAAATGGTCAGTTAGTGATTTCATGATGTCTTGATATAAGTATGTGTATTTTTTTTTTCTTGTATTGGTGGTGTACATCTTTAGGGATATCAAATATGACTTAAAAGAATTTCACTGTTTTTAAATTAGTCTTAATTTTGATGTCAAAGCCCAGTTCTTTAAAAGTCCTAATGACCTTTCTGATTTAATCTATATTCCTGGCATTGCAATCCCTGCAACAGAACTATTTTTGACCATCTGGACAGTAAAAGAAAAATCATAGAAGATACACCTTATCTGACTCTTTTATGTGCCATGTATGAAAGGACATGACAATAGTGATCGTACACCACCACCCCCTATGTTTTGCAGCCTTTGACAGTGTTTTTCACTTTGCCAAGCTTCCTGCCCCTGTTCTGCCATCCATTCACTTAAGTTTGTTAGCTAGATGGCCCACTGCTTTCTGCTGTCCCTTCTTCCATCAATGTCCTGCAAGTGTCAGATTCTCTAAGCACTCCTTCCTCATTAGATGCCTAAATTATTGTAGTTATCTCTTTCTGATTCTGTCTTTTTTGTTTCCAATTTCCTTAAGATTTCTTAATTGCTAACATGCTCCATCCATAGAAATATCGGCATCTTTCTGTAAAACCACATTTCTTATGCTTCCAGTCATATTTTCATTTATAAAGAAATTTTCTAGTATCAACTGCCATAAAAGAGGATTGACATTACATAATTCAGCACTTATTTCTTTGTTTCTAATGAAATTTTTCCTGTTTTTTTAATATTTTGTCTAACTTTTTGAATGCATCTTTTGTTAATCAAATGCACATTTGGATTTCAGTGTCACATTTTCCACCTTCTATTAAAACACTTACCAGATATTTAAACTTCTGTATTTGTTTGATGTTAACATCCCCAAATTGTAGTCCACATTTTGGGCTTTTTCGTTGGATACATTTTTTAAACTTAACAAAAGTTGGTCCTAGTCAAAAAGCTTTCCTTCCTATCACATCCCTCCATTATTTTTCTATACTTTTGATGCAGCTATATCTTGCCTTCAAATAGTTTCTGTCAAATGATATTTTCAACTCTGGTTAATTAGCAAAATGTTTAACAATTTAGACACATTTTTGGACACTCTATTTTAAGGTTAATATTATGAGGTGTTGGTTAAACCATATGATTTTTTTCCTTTTTGTTTTCTCATTATTTATTTTCTTTAAATGAATGTTGTCTATGCTGTCCCTTAATGCCTTTTGGCATGCTATGGCAGCTCCATTGAAAACATCAGCATTAGAGATGTTTGTGGATAGCATTGAGATATATATATATATATATATATATATATATATATATATATATATCTCAAGTTCTCAGTTTAACCACATAGGTGAAACCTAGAGAGGTTTGCCTGGCTCTTTAGGTTCATAGTTATATATAATCTCCCCAGGTAAAATCAAAATAAATGTCATATAATTTCCCTGTACGTAACACTTAATTTAAAGAGGGCTCAGTACAGAGTAGAGCTAAATATTATTTATTTTAGGATATTAAAACAAAAACATTTTAATAGTCGCTACACAATTACAGTCATGTTTCAACACTACAAATGTGTCTCCTCTGGTGATGTTAAACTACTGGCAAGTGAGCACCAGTAGTTTACCTATATATATATATATATATATATATATAATAATGTGTGTGTGGACACTGAGGTTTATATATATATATATATATTCTTGCTATAAACATTACTTTTAGGAAGTTTTTGTTTTTTTTAAACAATAAAAACAATATCCAGTCTAAATTAAGAAGTCTTCTACTCAGCCAATTATTATTAATTTAATTATTATTAATTTCACTGTTTAATCCTTTGTGCCTTGACCACCACTTTACCTATTGTAGAGAAAAATGACGTAATGCCCAGCTACCAGTTGAACAGTAGGTAAACACTTGTAACTATTTTTATATCTACCATGAAACATTACATACAAATTATTCGCAAATTTTGACTCAGGAGCTCATATATAAGTGTTAAAATTGTTCATGAACCCAGGGGCTCAAAGGGTTAATAAAATAAAGAAAACAAGCATAGCAACTCCAACACATGGACATAGAACTTTTAATCAAGCATGGCAGAACAATTTCATAGAATCTTATATTAATAACAGGGATATTTTACATTAAGACTATGAACTTGTAAATAAGCAAAGTAGGATTAAAAAGGGGAAGTAATATCAGTTTTTTAGAGTCTGTCTATATTTCTGAGATGAGGTATTATGTACATTATTTCCATTATTCAGACTATTGTCCTCATCTTTGTCGCCATAATTATCACAACGTTTCAGCCATTGTACGCTCCGGCCTTCTTCAGGTGGTTGGAATTTCAAACTGAACCCTTTATTTCACTCACTAGGGTAGACTGTTCTAGTTCCATGTGCTATGTTTGATGGATGTCAGTTATCAGTTATCTCCTGCTAATTTCCCTCTGATGACTAGGATCCTAGGACACATGGCACAGTGGATAAAGGCGTTGGTTAGATCCAGTGACAGGACCCAAATAGTGTGGGTTCAATACCCGGTTAAGGCAGTGGAGAACTTTCAGAGGGAAATTAACAGGAGATAACTGATAACCGACATCCATCAAACATGGCACTTGGAAGTAGAACAGTCTACTCCAGTGAGCAAAATAAAGGGTTCAGTTACGAAATTCCAACCACCTGAAGAAGGCCAGAGCGTACAACGGCCAAACGTTGTGATAAATATGGCGACAAAGATGAGGACAATAGTCCGAATAATGTAAATAATGTATCAGTTTTTTAGTTTTGTATTATGCACCATGGAATTTCTACAATTTCTGTTGTTATGTCTAAATATAAGTAAGCATAAGAAAGTTACTTATTTAGGCAAACTAAACCAACATATGATCTGAACATACCAATTTTTAGGGGACTTATAAACACGAAATTCCAAAGGAGTTAAGCTTAATTTCTCTTTCAGCTTCCCTGTCCATAGTTTCAAACTCTAAATCTTGCATATTTAAGACTGGAAGTCTAATTTATGCATGACTAAATGATTATTATGTATGCATTTATATGCCTCAGATCAGCATTTATTCATTTTTGTACTGGTTTATGCATTTGACACCCTTCCACACACACCCAAATAGAAAAACATCTGTACACCTATATCCATTCAATAAACTTTTATCACATAATATATCCTTAAGTCTTACATGTGTATATAGTCTCCAATTCTACTACATACTTGATTTTGTATATACATGTGTAATTGAGCATTAATGTTTCTTGAAATCTTGTGTGTGTAGATATTTAATGTCTGGTTAAGTATGTATACACTCAATTTGTCATCATATACACAATCATGCATGTCTGTATTTAAAAAGAAAATTCAACATAATATGGTTAAGTGAAGAAAAGAAAAAAAAAACAAGAAAATTTAAAGGAATAACAACTGAAAGAGTTTCACAAAATATTGATTTTTATATATTAAAAAAGAAAGAAAGAAAAAAAAAAAAACCTTCCCCTACCATCATTTTTTTTTTTTTCTTCTTTTTACTTCTTCTGGTTTTCCATTTTCTTCATACTTCCCATTTATTCTTTGATTCAATTCTTTTTTTTTTTAACATTTTTCTTTTTCTTTACTTCACCAGAAAACTTACAAAAAATAATAATCAAGCAGACGGTTGAGTGATTTTTTTTTTTTGTTTTGTTTTTTTTATATCTCATTTATTTTCCCCTCTTTCTCCTCCCCCCCTTCAGCTTTATAAGAGCCTGCAAGCTACAAGTCTGTCTTTAGAGTGTATCTGTATTTGAAACCTTCAACATTTATCCATTCTGACTGGAATGAATTTAGCCGCAAGCCGTCTTCAAAAGCGTCGCCTTTTGGTTACTAAATTCCTGCAGATTTTCAGGATAAAGCCGTCAAAAAACTGAGCACAATGCAGTACAATCTTTTTCTTTATGCAATTCCCCTCAGTGATCGACAAAGCCGGAACCGAAACCTTGTCGAACAAAGAGCTTTAAACCATAAAGTGATTATAAAGATGCCAATTGAAAATGTTACCCCGTCTCAATTGAGAGCTTGCACATCAGTTTTCTTTTTTGTTTATAGTTAGTTTTTTTTATTTTTTTATTGTCTTTTTCTTATATTAAACTGATTTTTTAATATTAATTTTTTTTTATTTTTTAAAGTGCAAAGACATTTTTTAATATTTTTATCACTGTTTCTTCTTTTATTCTCTCCTTTTTGCATCCCCCTTCCTATTTTCTCTGATGTACTAATCTCTTTTTTTTCTTATACTTCCTTCACAATTCTTTCTTTTTCTTTCCATTATATTTTCCTTTTTTTCTCTTGTTTTATTTCTTATTTATGTTTTTACTTCTTTTTCTATTATTTCTCATTTCCAATTACATTTAATTTCTGCTTTCCTTTTTCCTCTTTTCTTAATTCCTTGCAAGGCATCACTTCTTTTGGCTCTCTTTTCTTTTCTCTCTTTCCCTCCTTTCTTTTTTTTTTTTTTAATCCATTCATTTTTTTTTTACTCTCTCCCTCCTTTCTTTTGACTCTTCCTTTTTTATATTCACTCTCTCCATTTCCTTTTTACATTCACTCTCCCTCCTCCTTTCTTTTTACCTGCTTTCTCTATTACTTATTCTCTTTTTACTTGTTCTCTCACTCTCTATTTATTTGTTCTCTTTCTGCTTCTCCCTTTTTACTTATTTGTTCTCTCTCTCTCTCCACTTTAAGTCAGAGGCAGATGTATCATTTTCTTCACTTAGTCTTTTTATGATTTGGTGATCGAAACTTAAGTGAATAGGACTGAAAAAATGAAAGTTACTTAGAAATTTGGAGACTATAAAGGAAAAAAACTGTCAAAATATTATAAACAAAACTTATATATATATACATACATAATAAATAGTATTTACTTTAAAGAATAAAGGGTAGGGGGAATAATGTAATTTTAAAGAAAATGAATGTGAGGATAACAGATTGTGCATTTGAAAAAGATAAGTAAAAAGGTAAATAGTTTCAAGAAAAAAAACTTTAGGGGGAAGAAAAATGGAGTTTAAAATACCCACTTGAAGACTTTAGAAATGTCTGCCTATAGTCAAAATTTTAACTTGTATTCACTGACTTTCACAAAATGTATTCTGTTTGTTGATAGTGCCATATGCAATGCTAAGAAATATGGATTATTAAAGTCGAATACAAAAAGAATAGGATTTAAGTTTTTCTTTTTTTTCTTTTAAAAAAACAAAATAAAAACAGAAACAAATTTCAGAAGGTATGGTCCCACCATTCACTTTTTCTTTCCCAATGTTTTCTAAAGAGAATGTAAGAAGATTTTTTTTCTCTAAAATTTTATTCTTTCTTTTATTGTCATCTATTTTTTTCTTTCCTGAAATCTTTTTTTTTTTTCTTCTTCTCAAGTTATCCTTTTTCTTACTTAATATTTTCATAAATCTTCTCAGATATTTTTTTCTATATTTGCATCTTCTATTTGTTTTGCTTTCCTTTACTTAATACCCCTGCTAGGGTCAGGCTTCTTAAAATTGTTATTCAAAAATAAGAGGAAAAATTTCCATTGAAATAAAAGATTCTGTCAATCTTTTTCTTAGTTGAGTTGATAAAAACAGGAGAAAAAACTTTAACAAAGATGTGAATTACTTGATATCATTAAAATTATGTTAGAAGTTTGAACACTCAATAAAATTTAGGGGTCAGCTATACAGGCACAACAAAAGATAAACAAAATTTGTGTGTTGTGTCAATATAGGATATGGATGATCATAGCTCTCTACATCTTCCTATGGGTTATGGCTACATCACGTTGAAAAAACTGGTTCCCATATACTGCAATTCCCCATGTACAATACCCATTTTTTTTCTAAAAATAAATAAGCAAAATCAAGGGTGCGTATCATGCACAGCTACAAAAAATCTTTAAAAAAAATTGCTGTAAAATAAAATAAGAATTATCATAAAACTAAATTAGAATATTATTATTCTATGTTTAAAATCATTTTTTAAATAAGAGTATGAAACACTGGCCATAATGAAATTGGAGGAGACAATTTATAGGGTTTGATTGCCAAACAAGGGGTGCGTATTATGTGTGAACTATTTTCCCACACTTTCAGTACAATTTTAGGGTTGCATATTATAGATGAAAGCATATTATACATGGGGAATTATGGTAAACACCAAAGTTAAGCAAACACGAAGCCTGGTCAGTATCTAGATGGGTGGCCACTTGGGAATACCACATACAATAAGCTTGGATGTACGGGTGGTTTAATGGATAATGGCTCAGAATTATTAATCAGAGAGCTGAGATCCAAATCCAGTTCAGTTTGTTATATTCACTTACATGCAAATACCCTTTGGGAAAAGTATGAATCCACCTCTTCTCCTCCCAGCTATGGGTTAATTAGTAAGACTTGTCACTAAACCATTATATTCTCAAAAAAAAAATTCCTGCAATCTAAAAATATTTTTTGGCTTTAAATAACCTGCAAAGGTTTGATAAGCCATAGAAAATGAATCAATCGATCAGTTTACATATTTTTATCTTTTATAGCTCTCAGTAGTTTTTTTCCTTTTTAATAACCTTTCTAGTCCCTGTTTTGCTATTCATTTACACAAAACTCATTAGATAGGTTATTTGCCGTTTTCTTCTGCCCCGCCAGTCTTCAGTATGTACTGAGAGTATAAAATTCTCCAAAGCCTCTTTCCTTATGTGTCCTAGAAATTTCAAATCGCCTTCTGATTCTCAGTAAAACTGTCCTTTTTGTTTCCATATTCCATAACATTTCCTCATGGCTTACATCATATTCTCAATATCATTCTATAGAATTACATTTCTATTTCTTCATCAGAGAGGAAATTGTCTAGCATTTACTGCCATATAGTAGAATTGATATTATATAACTGTTCAGCAGTCTTTTCTTTGTTTTAAATGAAGTTTTACTATTTCTTAATACAGCAACCCCTTGATTAGTGTCATCAGTGTATACAACAGTAACTATAAAAAAAAAAAAAAATCTTCAATTACTATGGTTAAACTGAAGAATGTTTTAGCACACTAAGCAAGTATTATGTATGCACTAATCAAATTTAGGTATATAAAAATTTTAGTGCACTAATTGAAAACACATCAATTGAAGGATTACTGTACTTTGTTTAGCTCTTCGATGATACCTGTGATATACAAATAGACTTTTAGATTTCTATGTCACATTATCTACCATTTAGAACAATTCTCAGTTAAATTTTTGTACATTGTTTTATTTTCATCATCAAAGTCATTCTCCTTTTTATGTAATGTCTTTTTAAACAACTTTGTTTTGTTTTTTTGTTATGGTCTATAATAGGAATCTAGACTTATATCAGATCTTTAACATTCTTTAAATTGAATGTATATAAAAACCTCTCTTAAAGTTTATCTATTGATTTGGTTCATCTTACCAAAAATGACTATTATTGCAACCAGAAGAGACTTCAACTTGATTATTAAATTATTTTTATTATCATTAGTTGTTCTTTGATGATTTTTTTTTTAAATTGGTATCACTACATGCAAAGTAGTAATGCCACTAAAACACAAGTTACAGGATGTGGAAGAATTATTAATGATGAGCAGAATGATCAGGAGGACAGTAGATAGTGATTGACATTGCATCTAAAATTTGCAAATTAAAGTTGGTTGGAAAGCATGGAGCTGGGAGAGAGTTCCACAAGTGAGAAGTGCAAGAAAAGAAACTGTTAGCATAAAACTTATGGTTCCATCTAGCCAGGACAACTGTAAATTGATAAGATCTCGATGTCAATGTTTTTTTTAATATCATAGACAACAACTACATAAAATTCAATGGCTTCCATTTCAAACGTCAACAGAAGACTATTTAATAATCATCAGCTATACCATTTTGAACTGACAGTGAATCTATTAACACTTCATCCAATAAGAATCAACCAAAAGACAGATATCCATCTCTTCTTTTACTTCATTAATATGACCCACTTTATGTGGCAATCATAACTCTCCACAGTTTCCTCTCTTTTATTTGTCCTTTTGCAACTCCATTTTGTACTCATGATACTTGTTCTTCCAATGATTTGCTCAAATTTGTCAAGTTACTTACTGCTTTTATTTATTTCCCTTGCTTTCTGTGGGTGTTAAATTCTCCAATCCTTCTTTTTTTTTTTTATTATATATCATAAAAATTCTACCTGTCACATTCTTTATTCATAATATTCTTAAGATTTGTTGGTAGAACCAAATCTTGTTTGTTTGCAGTCTTTTCTTCATTCACTGCCATATCAGAGGGGATACATTACGTAGCAGTCCAGCATTTTTTTCTTAATTTCTTGTTATTATTCATTCCCTTATTTTGTTATTTCGCTATGCCTTTAAATTTCTACCACATCTTGTGTTTCCTTACACTGTCCAGATTTGTACCTGCTTGATGTTTTGTTATACCCAATGAATAACTCACACTTTTGGCTGTCCCTTTGGACTATAATTAATGTTCAGTTCTTCTTTTTTTTTTTTTTCTTGCTTTCCTTGTCTAATATTTCTTTTGTTTTTTTTTCTTTTCAGTCCATCAACATTGTGTCATCTCTCACTTATGTTATCAATTTTATATCTGCTGATAGTAAATTCTGCTAGGTCCTTAAATGTGGAAAGAAAACACATCTTCATCTTTCTATTTTTGTTTACTCACTTGTTCTCTGTGTAGAAAATTTCAGAGATAACTAACACAAGATCTTCATATTCAGTGCCATGGTTTTGTTAGACTGGTTTGTTCTAGCCCTAGATATGAAAAGAACAATGTACAAAGTGAATTGTAGACTTTTAACAAAAGACGTTTTCCAAAATATGAAGTAGAGAAGAAATTGTGAGTTTCAGGTTGATAAAATCAGTTAAAAAGAAATTAACTGCTTTAGTTGTATAAACCTTGGAAACTTGATCACCTTTATTAATGCCATAAAATGCAAATCTAAATCTGATATGTTTACAATAACTTTTAGAACCTTGATAACTTGCCAAAATACACTCTCTCTGTATTTATTTTACACAGCAAATATTCCTTTTTCAACATAATCTCCTTCCTCGTCAGTTCAGATGAAAATTTAGCTTATATCTGTGTCTGGCTTTGGACACATTGTTCAACTCTAAGAGCTCTTGATTATATGGTTGAAAAATGCCAAAAAATTGTTTTTTTTTTGTTTTTTTTTTGTTTTTTTTTAATCTATTTAGGTCTTTTTCAGCTTAAAGAGTCAAAGATTTTATTCTGGTCAGTTAATAGATGACATTATTGTGTTAAATTGATGAAGTGATATATAAAATTTCAAATGGTTTTCTCAGAATTTTCAAAGATGTGTGAAATGTCCATTGAGAGATATGAGAAATGCTGGCTAACTCAACAGAAAAACAGATTGATCAATCTGTCCTGATTTTTTTTTTTCTTTAAGCAAAGGAAAAATGATCATCCAGTGTATTTCTGGAGGATAGCACTTTTAAAGCAACCAGTCTTTGTAATTAAAGTGCTTGATATTTAGAGAGAGAGAGCATTACTATCAACAAATAAAATTAAATATCCACACTTATCTTTCCAACTTAGAGTTTTGTAGATATAGTGATTTTTGAAGTTCATGTGGTAGGGTATTTGTGTTTGTACTGTTTAGTTTCCACACGTCAATAGCACCTCCCTCGACCGAGAAAAACACTGGTGTTATATAGCTCTCCCAGTCCCAGACCCACGCTGACTATTGGCTAATACCTGCCCAGTATCATTCATATGCAAATAGTCAGCCACACCTACTCTAAGTAAAAGGTCTTCTCTCAACAGCCCATTGTGGAAGGGTAAACAACTCCTAGTGCTTACAGCACCACATACAACCAACTTGGAGCCTTTTATTGGGCTGACCCACTTCTCTGTTACAGTATTTTTTGTAAATATTTTTCAGTTGAATAAGATTTACTTTTTATTGGAGTCTGGTTTAGTAATAGTATTACTGTCAGATAAGTGACATGTTAGTCAATGTAATAGTTGTATGATCAATCTATAGAGTTTGTTTCTTCATTAGTAGTATTATATGAGATATAGTCTCACAGGCATGAACATTTTTTTTAAACTGGATTTGCATGGGGTTTGTATTACTGGTGACAATAAAATTAGAAGTTTTTGACTTTTTATAATATATAGTTATAGAGATATTTTTTTATTAGTAGGTGATTTATATTTATGAATAGTGTTTTATATGTATTTTAAAAAAAATAATTAATGCATTTAATTACAAAAGAATAATTAATGTTTTTTGTAGGTTTGTTAAAATTGGTGACTTACATAATTTAGAAGTCCATTGTTAATTAGTGTTTCTTTTATGTTGTGGAGTTTGTAGATGAGAAAATTAGATAAGCTCTGTTAATTAAATGTTAATAATGTCTATTTTGCATCTAGAAGAACAGTTGCTATTATAATTAGGAAAGCAGGAATTTGAATTAGTTGTTTTATAGATACAGACATGTTAAAATTATTAGAATCAACTGGAACATCTAGGAATATAATTTTGTTGTTAATATTAAGTTTGTATGCAAGTTGGAGGACAGAATTATTTTCTGAAGTTTTTTGAGATTTTTAAATTCATTAAGGTTTTTACACTTGTAGAAATGTCATCTGTATATATCAATTTCATTGAAATTTTCAAAAAATTTTATTTACAAAACACTGTTTTCTATATGGAGCAAATGTTGGACTTTTAAGTATCACCATAGCTATACCCTTTAGTTTTTGTGTAGAACAGAACTTCAGCCGTGCAAGAATAATTTTATATATATATACACACACACACACACACACACACACACACACACACACACACACACAAGTATTTCAATAGTTTTTTTTATGAGGAACGTTAGTAAAAAAAAAAAAAATCTAAAAAAAATATCAGTATATAAAGAAACTAAACGTTATGTATTTGCAGATCCTTTTTTTGTACTTTATCAAGTATCTCTAATGTTATTGGTGCTGGCTTCAGTCACTTTCTCATTGTTGTAATGTAACTTTTTTAAAATATTTTCATGGTAATTGTTCTGATGAGCTTTTCTCTTTGCTGCATAGACTTTATGAATTTAAGTATAGTGCTAGATTGGTGGCAAGGTCTCATAATTTTACAATTGAAATGGCTAGATGTAACCTTAACAGTTTCTTTCCTTTGATTTTCAAAAATTTAAATGCAATGTTAATTCCTCTTCTTTTATTGTTCCCTCTCCTTAATAATGTTTTCCTTTTTCTCATATTATCACATACTTAGTAACCCCTTGGTTTTAGTGGCTTTAAAAAATGTGTGTGTGCACACACACACACACATATATATATATATATATATATATATATATATATATATGATAATGGATAGCAACTCAGAATGAGAAATTCCAGCCAAGTTCATTGCATTCATTATGCTGAAATATCCTTGGGAAAGGTATGAATCTATATTTTTGTTTTCCCTAGCTTTGGGCCAGATAATAGATGGAGACTTAGCTCTTTAGCCTTGGTTGGCAACCAGTCCAGAAGGAGGACAACTTTGAATTTGAAACCTGAGGAGGGTCATTTAGAGACCATGTGACACATTATGTGTACTGCTTCTCTAAATTTAGTTCTTCTGAACAAGCCATCAACACTATGATCAAATGAGATGTGCAGGTTGTCTGGCTGTTCAGTTCTAGGTTCGAAGAACTGAGCTTCTGGACCTTCATGCGTTAAAAATGACAGAAAATTTCATTACTATTATTATGTGCATAGATGTGTACTCTATTAATCTTTATAAACAGATAGATCCACAAGCAGATGCAGCATGCTTCCTGATACACTCTCAAAGAACAGATATATCAAGTTATTTCTTGACGTGTATATAGGCACACAGGTTGATTGGATTATTTGATCCTAAGCATCAAACCCTGATCAAAGATTGATCTTGTGTTGAAAATGAAAAAAATATATAAAGAAAAAAAGCCATATTGAAAAACATCAGAAACTCAGCTATATCCTAACAAACATTTTAATTCCTTACCCCCCATCAGAAAGGTATGACTCCCTCCTGTTTGTTCTCTGACTGTTTCTGTGAACCTTAGCCACTTGTTAGTCTTTGGGGTTATACCACCTGTTGTGTGAATGCTTGTGCAGGAGAAAACATTAGAAATTTTGAGCTTGTTGTTCTTGCAAAAAAAAATAAAAAAATGCATGAATATAAAATTGGTATTTACTTGTGTATCATAATATAAGCTAGCATACTACCTGTCAAAAATTATGGGATCATTTATGTATTATCTAACATCAGAATACAGTAGTTATGCATTAACTCTGTGATCAATGCTGCAAATATCTTGGTCTAACCCACTTCCCCAGATCTAATCAAACATCAGATATTTTTTTTTGATTGGACTGAGAACTTTTCAACACACTTCATGTAAGAAGCCTATCCCAATTTTTTTTTTCTCACCCTAAGCAAGGCGATAATGATACTAGTACTAAGGAAGTTACAGGACGTAGACAAGTGACCATACAGACGTTTGTTAGGAAAGGACAATAAAAGAACAGATTTCAAGATGATGGTGATTGCATTTAAATCTTTGAAGATTATAGATGGCCAGGAAAAAGCAAGAAAGAAACAGAGAATAGAAGAGCTGATTAATAGTGAGACCTAGTGGGCAATCCTTAAGCTATCATCATCGAAACATTTGTAGAAAAGTGAAAAAGATGCCAGATCAGGTCGATAACATTACAGCCCCTTCTTTGAAAAAAAGTTCTCTATGGTGATTAAATGAAAGCAGTCCCCAGCTAACCACTAATTGGAGGTCCTTTTCAAGAGCAGTTTCCAGTTTAACATTATCAGACATGCTACAAAGACAGGAGTAAATAGTTGTGTCATCTGCATAGATACTTAGTTGATAACATTGGGAATTTTGTTGTTGAAGAGCCCTGGAAGACCCCTGCATTAATATGAAATGAACAAGAAATGTGCTCATTCAACACAATCTTCATTATTTGATTTGAAAAATGATTGGTTTCTGCCAAATATTAATCCAGAGACATTGTAGCATTTGAGATATGTAGTGTCACAGGTTAAGCTTTGTTGTTCTTATCTAAAGCTTGACAGACATATTCAGTGATGGCCGTTAACACATCACAAGTAGACATAGATAAACGGAAGCCATATTGTTTATCTAAAAGGAGGTTGTGTGTTGTAAAATATTTTACCAATTTAGCATTGAATCAAGTCTCTAATACTTTGCCAAACAGAGGTAAGAGCCTAAAAGGGGTGATAATTTGAGGTTCTTTAAAAAAATGGAACTACAGAGGTGGACTTCCAACAAGCTGGAAAGCAAGAAGTAGCAAAGGTATTAATTGTAAAGTTTGGAGAAAACAAGAGCCAGTTTCTTTAAGACAATTGCAGGGATACCATTGAATCTTCAAGTCTTGTGTGCATCTAGTTTAGAAATGATAGTAGAAATCATGAACAGAATTATGTGCATATGACTCTGTAGAAACTTTGTTCTGGGGGGAAAATCAGACAGAGATACTCCAGAAGAAAATTTCCGATCAAGGTAGTCTACCTTATCTACAGCAGATGAAAACATTTCAAATTGATTGAAGAAAGTGGGGACAGATATGATATCTACTCTTACTGAAAAAGAATGAGGTTATACAACTGAATCTTGGTACATAGGCAGATATGTTTGAGATATACAGTTAACCTAATGTGCAATTCCAGTGTATGTAGCCATAGTTTCTTTACAAATGAAGTTAGCAATTAAATTTAAACTTTATGAGTTGTATAGTAAAAACAACAGGGAGAAACATTTATATTTGTACATCCAGTGCTATGGTGGGAGGTATTTTCTTTTTGTTTTTTTGTCAGTTAAGAGCATTGTTGAAGACGAATGAAGAGTTTGTTGAGTTCTTTCACTTCTCATATCAAAACAATTCCCTCCGCTTTTCATTGATATTTCCCCCCATCTCTTCACCCAGAAAAGGAAATTTAAGACCAAAGCAAGAATGGTTGTTTAAATGTAGAATTAGCTTTGAATACATGTGTTAGGAACCAGCAGTATGAGATTAACAATTAAGTTTTAACTAAGTTCAAATATCTCCTTTTCAGAATAAAATCGAACCTTAAATTAAGACTATTCTTATCACATAAGGATTTTCTTTAGGCAATAATGGCATGTCCCAACAAGCCAATTCCAGATAAGTAAATTAGTTTGATAAAGAATCAGATAGCTTACATTTAAATGGGTGAATTCAAAGCTAGCATACTTGGCCAATAGTTACAATTGGACTCTTGGCTGAATCACACTTTAAAGATTTATCAGTCACCAGGAAGAACAACCAGTTAGATAGCAAACTCAATTAAATGCAGCTACTGAAGGAGGAAGCAAAAATACTATAAACAATTGTTTTAACCTAAGGAAGGTTACTGAATAGAATAATCACACAAAGGTAGGTAATGAACAATAATACATAGTACAAGAACAATGCATTTAAGATTCGCCAGCTGTGTGTAGAAGTAGTAGTCAACTTTTAGAAGTGCGTCAAGTGGATTCCACAATGAATCTCCAACTGCAGACCAACATACTGTATTTATGTTATGTGAATGGGGATATAGCAATTATCATCTGTAGGTATGCTACAACAATGATACAGTTTCATATATATGTGTACTAGAAAAGAAAAAAGTGTCTAGATTACTTAGCTAAAGCATCACACAGCTTACATTTAAACTTCAAATTCAAAGCTAATCAGTCTTCGAAAGTGATGAACTATTCTTTATAGAACAGACACACTCCCTCTCTTACCTGTGGAAGCAGAAAGGAAAAAGAAATATTTGGATCAAATCATGGTCTGGTTGAAGTACAAGCTTCTAAATTTTGTCTCATCATCACAACTTTCTTTCTTACAATATAGAAACCCAAACTTTAAATGCTACTAGTAGAGAAGGAAGGAATAATACTATAAACAAAGATTCTAATAATCAAATAATACTATACTATATATATATATATATATATATACACACACACATATATATATATCATATCATATCATATCACATGCAAACTAGTAAAGCCACTAAAACACAAGGGGTTATAGGGTGTGAAAGAATTAGGAACAGACATTATTAATGAGTGACTAGAGAAAATCAAAAGGACAGTAGGCAGTAATTAACATTGCATTTAAATTTTTGCAGATTAAAGTTAGCTGGAGATGGAAGGGAGTTTCACAAGCAAGAAAAGAAACTGTGAGCATAAAAGTTACAGCTACATCTAGCCAGCTCAACTGTGCAGTACTAGACACCTGTCTATTACTGCATGTAAATTCATGAAGTCTAGGTACCATAGCAAAGAGCTCATCTACACAATTACCATGAAAGTATTTATAGAAAAGTCCCAAGGAAGCTACATTACAACAGTGAGAAAGTTACTGAAGCCAAGACACCAGGTCAGAATGAATAAAATTGCTGATTTTTCTTTGGATCTTATCAAGGAGCTCTAGTTAAATAGCAAAGGCACTGGACGATAAGTGACGGCATTATTCTTAACATGGACGAATGGTAGACATAGACATATAAGATAGATTCTGGAGAGAAAAATTGTCTTGTCTGACACAGTGAAGCAACTTTCTTGATGTCAGCTGAGAAGACACAACAAGTCACTTTCTTGGGGGTTAGCATCAGCCATGCCGATGCTAACCCCCAGGAAAGATTGGAGAAAAGTTTAATTTTAGAGGCATTAAAATTAACAAGCCATCTTTTGCCCCAGTTAACAACAGACTGGAGGTCATTTTGGATATCGGCTGCCATTTTGACCTTGTCAGACTGATCAGCCTTACTATCGAGGCAGAAGTAAATGGTAGGGTTGGCAGCATAAATGCCAAGTTGAGAGCTGATATCATTGGAAAGGTCATTAATGAAAATTAAAAACAGGGCAGGCCAAAGATGGAGTCCTGGGGTACACCTGTGTTAGTACAAAAGAATGTAGACAAGTGACCATACAGGATAACTTTCATTTTGCAATTTGATAGGAAAGACTGGATCAGTTCAATAATATGTCCAATGAAACGGTAATTTTTCAGCTTGTGGGGAAGACCTGTATGCCAAAACCTATCAAAGATTTTCGAGATATCCAAAGCTATAGCCCATGCTTCACCACTTTTATCTAAAGCATAATAGACTCTTTCTGCAATTATCATCAGCAGTGGACCTGGAGAAATGAAAGCCATATTACTTATCTGAGAAAAGACCCTGTGATAAGAGATGCTGAACCAATTCAGTATTGATTAGGGCCTCTACGAGTTTCCCAAAAAGAGGTAGAAGGCTAATAGGATAAGTTGGAGAGTTCACCAGGGAACAACAGACAATGACTTCCAGCAAGTGGGAAAACAATAGGTAGCCAGGCATTTATTATACAACTTAATGAGAACAAGGGTCAGTTTGGGAACACACTTCTTCATGACTATTACAGGGATACCATCAAGTCCACATGCTTTATGGAGATCTAGGTTAGACATGATAGCAGAAACCATGGAAGAGGTTATATGCATATCACTCAACAGAAATTCAGTTCTAAGTAGGAAGTTAGGCAATGATACTCCAGTAGAGTTTGAGGAGAATTTGCGAGCAAAGCATTCCACTTCATCAGCAGAAGATGGTAACAGAAGCAAACTGATTGAAGAGGTGAGGAACAGAGACTTATTTATTACAGAACCACCAGTAATCATGAGAGTTATTCTCTCAGCAAACAAGGCTGTAGCTTCTTCAAGGACTCACTTACATTTATTACATGCAGTAATGAATAGGTGTCTGTTGTGACAAGAACTGTCACACCGGTATACCCCAAAATAGTGATTCCTGTGTGTTAGCGCAGCCAGGCATGGTGCTGTGAACCTTGGAGAGGATTGAGGTTTCACCTGGTATTTCCAAGATGAAAGTGTTCATGCCAACTTTGACCCAGGAAGAAACCTCAGTGGTGCAATTTTTAATTAGGAGGTTAAAGATGTCAGTCCAAGAGGTGTCACAAAGAAAATCATGGAGTGAGTTCCAATCAGCATGCTGGTAATAGAAAGTGATTTTATGAATGGTAGGTTCCTGGTTAATGGATGATTGGAATGAAATATCAATGGATACCACAGAGTGGTAAAAGTTACCAAGAGGGCAGTTTTGTGAGGAGAGGAGGTGAGAAATTAATCAAGTAGAGATGCCTGTTGCTCAGTTTTGCTAGGGAAGTCAACAATTTGAGTAAGGGATTGGTCAATGGAAAAATTTAATGTCTGAATACCGACAACATCAGTATCTTTTAGAATGTTTCAACCATATATTATGGTAAGCATTAAAATCACCAGAGAAAGATGTTCACAGATGATGCCTTTTCTATACTGTCAGCTATTATGTCTAATATACTGCAGTCCTGGGAGGAAAAGATGTGATAAAGAATAAAGAGATAGCTAACAGAGTTTAGTAATGAAAGATGGAAGCACATGAAAGAGTAGTCAGGGGCATTGAGAGACAATTCCTTGGCCATTGGAAGATGTGTGTGTTTATGTATAGATAGAGAGATTGATAGATAAATAGATGTGTATAAATTCAAATAAAACTCAATAAAGACAGTATATCTGGAAAAGAGAAAAAGTATGTAGGTTACTTGGCTAAGAGCTTACATTTAGATGGTGAACTCAAAGCTAGTTAACATGGCCAAAAATTTAAGTTGTCATCTTAGGTGGACAGTCTTCAAAAGTAATAAACTATCCTTTATTGGACTGACTCACCTCATGTTCTATTAGGGTGAGGGGAAGTCAAGCAGAAAAGAAATATTTCAGATTGTGGAGAATACCTTCTTTGTTATGTTGAGAGCTTTCCAGCAACTCCTCAGATAGTACTAATTTAACATTCCTACAATATTGGCACTTTTTATGCCCATCCCTTCAGGAAATGAAGTTGATCAGGACTCTCCACAATTTTTTATAATCTGGAAATTCTGGAGAAAGGCATGGTTTCCCCATTGCACTCCCCACAATTTAGAATTCAGTTTACCTTCCCTTGGATTGCTTACCACTCAAGATTACAGAGTTCAATCTATCCTACTTTATAACCCATAGCTGGAGGTAAAAGATATGGCTTCGTGCATTTCTCAAAGGCATTAATTTAAAAGTAAATGCAACATATTTGCCTGGAATTTGATCTCTGATTACTCACAATAAAAAATTCTTTGTTATGAATTAAGACTGATTCATTTTCTTTCTTTTCATTTTTTTTTTTTTTTTTTTAAATTATTTTACCCCAAGCAAGGTGGGAATGCTCCTAGTACACAAGAAGTTACAGGGAGGAGTGAGAGAAAAGACTGAATATAGGGAGGATTGAGGAAAGGATAAAAGATAAATGGCATTCAAGGAGACAGAAGATGGTGATTGACATTCCATTTAAATATTTGAAAATTGTAGTTATCATCAAAGCAATTAAATGGAAGAGAGTTCCACAGGAGGGAAGTGCATGAAAAGAAATTGTTGGAGTGGTGGTTGCATTTAACTAATTCAACAGTAAAAGGGTGGGACCTAAATGACAATCTAGTAGCATGCTTAAATTTGTGTAGTCGGAGCACCAGAGAAAAAAAACAACTTATTAGCAGTTGCCATGAAAATATTTGTAGAAAAGATAGTGACAAGTGACATTGGGTTGATGAGAAAGTGCCAAGTCAAGATGGATTATATTGCAGATCCTTCTTTGGGTTTTGTGAAGAACCTCAAGTTGAATTATAGGAGCACCAGACCAGATATGACAGCAGTATGCATGAGTAAATGATTTGTAAATGTGCAAGATAAACTTTGGTATGACACAGTGACCCAGATTTCCTTGCAGAAGATGCAACAATTAATAAGATTCAAGTATTGTTAAAGATAAAGTTAACAAATGAGAAAATTTAAATTGACATTCTGTCCTGATTGTATTTTTCTCTCTTTGAAGTAAATTTCACAAAACTCACTTTTTGATTTCAATGACTGCAGCTGCACCATTATTCCTTTCAAATAAGGAATAACAAAGCTTTGGAGGTATTTATTCATTGACTTTTCATTAGAAGATTTACTTGTCAACTTTTTTTTGTTTTGTTTTCTCCATTCTTTCTTTGATAGGAAGAAGAACTGGTTCCTGGTTTAGGAGTGAAGATTCCAGAGGCTGAACTGACTCGGATACAATTTAATGCTACCAGTGCCAATGATCCAGCTGTTTTAGTTATTGCTCTTCTTCAACACTTCTTTTCTGATGAAGTCCTTGCAAGATCTACAGCTACATCGTGTCGGGGAAAAGGACGAGCCAAACATTCCACAGCCAGACCTCTCAATCAACGGATAATGCAGGCCATTCGAGGTAAAGACATTTTTTCAGTTTCTTGAGTATTATCAACTTATTATTTTGCAATTAAATAAATTGTTTCACAATAAGCAGCAGTAATAGTTTAGCATGGTCCTTTGTAAAATGAGCCAAATTTTTGCATGCAAATTCCTTCAAGATATGCTGAATGAGAGAGAAATGTCCTTAACCTTATTTCCTATCAGCAGCAAAAATACAAGAAGTATGAAATCCTGACATTTTTTAAATACTTGTATGGCATCCATGGATCTGCATCCAAAGACTTAATAACTCTCCAGTGTGCAGGCATAGGCAGGGTTGATTTTTTTTTTTTATGAAAGATCAACAGTTGTCTATGCAGCATATCTCCCCTTTCCACACCACAAATGTTGTCCAAGGGAAAGACAGCAGCCAATACAGCTTGTCATCATCACAGGAATTGCCAGAATGAAATTGAACATGACACTGGACCGTCTTAGGGACTCTGGCTTTGGATTTGAATTCAGAGTTGTCCTACTAGTCTGGTTGCCAAACATGGCTACAGAGCACAAACTGTCCTACTATATACTCATAGTTGGAGGTTTTGAACTTTGAATTTTTCCTTCTTTTAGACCAGTTGCTGCTCAAGGTCTTTCCTGCTATTTACCCATAGCTGAGGGGAGAAGCGATGGATTCATACCTTAACCAAGGATATGAGCCTATAAGTGAATGTCATGAACTCAAGTGGAATTCAAACTTGGCTCTCTGATTTCTACACTAATGAAATGTATAGCTGTGCAGCATAAAAAATTTGCACAGCAACTGATACATAGATACTGTTTAAATTGGAAGTCTCAGGCATAATCCCATTCCTTGTCTCCAAGACCATTTTGTTACAGTCAATCAGTGTTTCTGGCTGCAAAAGTTACCCCAAAGAATATACAGTCTGCTGCAGGGTATTCATTTCTGTTTTAGAATCAGTTTTCACACACATAGACTGGTTGCCAAACAAGTCTAAAGATGCTAGTCAGTCCTGCTATTTCCCATTGCTGGTGGTAGAAGTTGATTCAAGAACATTAGTAGATTTACAATATAACCATCTACCAACAAAATAACACATGTTCTCTTCACTATAATTTAAGTTTTTTTGATATAGTGTGTGTGGGGAGGGAACCTGCCTGTCTGCCTAGAAAATCAGCTTTTTAAGTCTTAGATTTTTTACCTCCACTCAAAGTAACTGTAGAAAGCCAGGACTGAATTTCTTCTTTTTCTCATTAGACAGCAAAATTTAAGCGAGTTCAAATTCAGCTAAGGCATGTTCACTGACAATGGCCGATGAAATAAACATGCTAACCACTGCTTTTTGGCTGGAACCTTCTCACATATTTGCCTTTTTAGAATATCAGAGAGAACAAGAATATGCACTTACATTGTATAACATTTATAGCACGTTGTATAGATTTTGCAAAAGCATTAGACAAAGAATAGCACAAGAATATATTTGAACCGCCAGTGAAACTAGATCTATTTGGGAAAAAAATATGCCTCTTATAAATTAATGTGTGAGTAACTAGTGCTAGACTAACACCTAAACTATAATGTTTGGCACAGTAGATCTCTGTTGACCCCCTCCCGTCTTAACTATATATATATATATAATGTCATTTGCAGACAATACTGTTTCACTGTATCACAGCTCCTTGGTGCGACTAGATATCTGAATGCTTCAAGCCAGGACCGAAACCAGACTGATGTGCTGTCAGTCAGAGTTTCTACCACTGAGCTATCATCATTTGGCAGAGAAAAACAGCTAATTCTAGTGTATTGTTTTTATGAATGTAAACAAACGCCAATCTGTCATAGTGCTCCAATTCATTTTACTGAAGAGCTTTGCATTAGCGTAGGTGGCTGTTGTTTATAGAATCAGTCTATCTCTCAACAGTGCTCAATTGAAATATATTTACAAGAGCTTAATTAATTATTTATATATATCATGGTTGGGCACCTTGGCATGGTGTAATGGTTGGCAGGCTTGTCTCGCTAAAACAGTTGAATAGTGAGTTCGATCCTCACTGGGTGCCCCACACTCTTGGCTGTGTGCCTCATCTAAGCTATGCTTAGAAAATCATCAAACACCTTAGCATAGTGTAATGGTTAGCAAGCTTGTCTTGCTAGATCAGTTACAATTAACAAGTGAGTTCATTCCTCATTAGGTGTTCCATACTTTCCGCCACGTGCCACATCTAAGCTACATTTAGAAAATAACTAAAGATATCGGGGCTTGGCTTCACAAAACGCAGATCAAGAGGGAGTCTTTTCATATTGATCCCAAGCATGTTTGTGACTGATAAGTCCAATGGGGGACAGGCATATACAGTTGCAGCTGAAAGTCTGGCCTTACATATATCATTAATTATACATAATTAAATTATGACTACAAACATACTTTTAAAATATAAAAAGAATATATACATATCTGGATTCTGGATCAATGGCTTGTCAGTCTAGTTCAAAACCAGCAAACATCATGTAGTTAGAATTGACTTGCACAACTACTTTGCTTTGGAATGGACACCTGAATGTCTTCATATGGTACTACATGAAGATTGATATTTGTTGCCTGAGGAATGATGGCCTTTGAGCATTCTGTGGAAGACTGCTAAGCCAATATTATTCTATACTCAAAAATAGTGATTTGACAGATTTTTTGCAAGATTATTGCTTTCTTGAGCAATCATCTTTGTCTTTTATATTTATTATATTAAAATTAAGAAAGTTTGTATTGACAAACCAGGGATGTCAGGTTTTTGCCTTTGGGCTAAGAAGCATGACAATGCAAAATGGGTACCTGAAACAAGATTCTATTACTGGGTCAGAGTATTTCTTCATGCCTGACTTAACCAAGATGCGTTGGACATCTTTGCAAACAGCTTACCTTCCATAGTGTCTCATTTTCAAAACGAATAGATTTGCATAAAGCCAGTAACAGTAATATTGACTCTTATTATATTATCACATCTCAAAGTTATTAAAAATGTTTAACATACAAAAAAAAAAAAAAAAATGGCTATGTTGATTATGTGAATGTTATTAGATTGATTAAAATTTACATTAAATGTTTTCTTCCCACTTCTCTGCAGAATATGCCACAACATTTGCACAAAAAATCAACCGAAGTCTCACAGAGACACAAGTTAACCGAATAACAGCAAACAAAATTGGCACTGCTAAAATGGCTCTGAAACGGCGCCAGGAAGATCGTAATTTGAGTTTGCACAGCCCAAATAGAAACAAAGTAAAAAGGCATTCCACTGCAACTGATACGCTGAACACTGAAGACATTTTGAACTTTTCAGATGAACAGCTCAATTTTGTTATTAAAGTGGAAAAAGATGAATTTAATCAACCTTTATCATAGTTTTGTTACATTCATTATATAAAAATATTTTTCATATACAGCTTATTTTTCTTTAATATACAAAGTTGCAATAAAACTTTTTTTGACAACTAAACAGTCTTTCTCTTTTGATTTCAAGTTAGCACTTTGAGATTCATTCAATTTTATATTCCAGCCTGTTTTAAAATTGTTTTAATGCCATGTCTAGCCAGATTTTTTTTTTTTTTTAGTTTTTATTATGTGTGAATTACCATGCCATTTCTTGAGAAAGATCTTTGGCAAGGATGCTGGAACAAGAAATGTGATATTCATCATTAGAATTATATCAGTGAGAGCAATACAAATGCAGAAGGATGCGCACTTATGTTTTATAGATTATGACAAAGTACAGCACAAGGATCTATTTGAACTGCTAGGGAAACTAAATCTATTTGGGAAAAACATGTTCAGTTATCAGTACTAGACTAACATCTTAACTACACTGTTTAACACACTAGATCTTTGATGGCCCCCTGAATGCTATATATATATATATATATATAAAAAATTATACATGACTAAATTATAACTACAAACATACTTTTAACAAATATAAGAAGAATATATACTTATAGGTTATGTATCAGGTAAATGTTATCAGTGTTTTGTCACTTAAGCAGTGTAAAATAAACCTCTATTTCCTGAATGGCATAAAATCATTAAGACCAAGATTACAGTGGGTAACAGTGGACTACACAGCAAACAAATGCTGAAAACACAGGAACTTGAATTGTACCACAGGATCCACAAAATGCTACTGATGAATAATGACATTATGGGAATATATTCCATGATTGGTTTCCTCAACTCCAGCATAAGCAGCCCAGCCATCTTTGGGGCTGAATATACTGCACAATCACTTCTTTCAAAGTCTCTGCTCACTCATCTGGCAACTCAACTAAGAAACACTTTCTTGAACCCCACTTGAGACCACTGAATAGCAAATGAAAAGGGCAGCATTAACCATGGTAATATTTACAATGAAAAAAAAATTAAAAGATAGAAAATGGTTGTTTATTTTATATTCTTTAAATGTAGCAGAACTTTGACAGATTATTTTATACTGCTTATGTGAAGAATTACCATTTTTCTGAACTATAACTTTGTATTATATATCACAATGAACTGTAACAGTTAGTAAAAGTAGATCTATTAAGAAAGTTAAAATAATCCAGAACTTCTACTGCCAAAAAATACAACCTCCATATATGGATAGAAAATGAACTGAGCAGCTATGCAAAAACAGAAAGGGGCATAAAGCAAGGGTGAGTCTTCAACCTCTATAGTGATGATATCCTAAGGGAACTGGAGACCCTACCAGTATTTATTATTAGTAGGCATAATCTTGACAAAATAAGATATGCAAATGACACTCTGTTGATGACTGACTCAGAAAGAAAATTACAGAGTAAGAAGTAGAAAGCAAGAAAAAAGGACTAATCATCAACTGTAAGAAGGCAGAAAGTAGGATCATCAGCAAGAGAAAAAAAAAATGCAAGTTACAAATTGGAAATATCAACATCAAACAGAAGCAGAAAATTAAATTGCTAAAAAGTGTTTTAAAAAAGTATGAAAAATGTTACACCAAGGTCCTTACTTACACTGGACTAGTGAAAGAAAACATTTTAAAATCTAAGCAAGGTGCTGAGAAATGGAGAAATTGCATTAGAAACAAACAAAAGAATTCTGAATTGCTATGTGATATCCATCCCCTTATATGGCAGTGAATATGGGACAATATCCCCATGGATGAGGTTAAAACTGGAGGCTGCAGTTACAGTCAACAATGAAAATATTTGTACACCTATCAATTTTGAATATTTTTATCCATTTCTCAGAATCTAATGTTCATACTATGCCAGGTTTTTTTTTTATGTTCATAAACACAAAAAAAGGAAAATAAAATAATACAACAAATTTTACAGGAAAATTATGCAAAATAGGAAAAGAAAATTATTTGTACAATATAAAAAATTGAACAATTTTCACAATATTAATAGTCAATAGCATGGCCTCTCATCTTTGCAACTTGCTGCAATCATTTTCTAAAGTTTTTGATGAGATTTGAACAAGTCTCTTCCAGGATTTTCTTCAATGGTTACACATTCTAACTCCTGATGGATTTTTGGTGACCAACAATTTATTCGAACTTTCAATTCTTGCCATAGATGTTTTATAGGATTCAATTTAGGACACCTTGAACTTCATAGCAGAACTGTAATATTCTTTTTTCTGAAGCCATGCAGTCACTGATTAATTGTCCAGCACTGCTTGAGCTAAAACAACCCCAAAACATCATCGAGCTGTCTCCATGTTTTAATGTTGCCTCTTTGATCTTTGGGAGGAAAGACTCACCTTTCTTACACCAAATCTTCTGCACATCATTATGTCCAAAAAGCTCAATTTTGATTTCATCATTCCATTGTACTTGTTCCCAAAAGCAATTTTCTTTGTTCAAGAACAAAAAAATTTTCAAAGAAAAAAAAAATTAAACTGAGCAACAATTTGACATGGTTTGTAAAGAGTGATTGGTCATGGTCGGTTTACATACAATCCATTTCTATTTAAACAACATTGTATTGTGCTAGTATTTATGCTGATACACATCGTATTCAAAGTTTTGGTGTTGTCTTTCAAATCAACTCTTGGGTTTATATTAACCTTGCAACACAGTTTTCATGCAGTTCACAGTGACAATTTGTTTTTTCCACACCCAAGAAAATTCACTGTCGTGCCAAACTGTTTAAACTTCTTTATGATGGACTGTACTGTAGATCTAAGGATAGCTAACCAGTTTCAAATAGTACTGTAACTATTTCCCTGACTTGTAGAAGTTAATAATTCTCTGTCTCAAGTCTACATGATGTTGTTAATGTAAGAATAATAATGGTGATACTCTATGTACCACGTGATGTTCTTTGCTGGAATTATCACAAATATTCTACTTAATAAATAGTCTAGAAGGCTTTACCAATAAATTATGAAAATTACTGATAGTTACATGAATCAACCAATTTAAAACAATATTTTTTACTATACAAATAATTTTGTCTTTTCCTATTTTGCATAATTCACCTGTCAAATTTGTTGTATTTAACGTATTGTTCTGAAAATTGAGTTTTATTTTCCTTTTTTGTGCTTATTAATATGTAAAAAAATCTGGCTCTATATGCGCATTAGGTTCTGAGAAATTCATAAAAATATTCAAAATTGATTGGTGCATGAATAATTTCATCGTTGACTGTACTCAAAGAATTGAGAATTCCATAAACAAAGCGAGTAAGCAACCAAGAAGTCTTAAAATGGCAACAGAAAGAATTTTTTCAACTCAGAATCAGGAAGAAATAGAGATAATTCCTTAGAGGGAGGAAGTCTTGGAAATCTTTACCCTCACAAAGCATTTTGAGAGTAAGAAAGATAGGAGAAAGCAGTAAGCTTACCTGATGAGCTTGAGTGAATGGATGGCAGAATGAGGTATGCTCAGCAAAGGGAGAAAAAATGCTGAGAGCCACATGAGATGGGAAGTTGTGGAGAGTCATGATCACCCCTAAAAGGACATAGCACATAGAAGAAGTGGAAAGATTTCCTGATGCCTTCTCCATAGTTTTGAATATAGAATTGTTTTTTTCTTAGACTGGCCAATAACCAAAACTACATACTATTTAACCCATATTGGCTTATAGCCACATCATGTTGAAACTCTGGTTCCTGGAGGATTAAAGTTAAGCAATGTTGAGCCTGGCCAA
>OZ010573.1:118699456-118701956 GCA_963932145.1 Acanthosepion lycidas
GGCACAGTGGACAGAGGCGTTAGTTAGATGCAGTAACAGGACCCAAAGAGTGTGAGTTCAATACCCGTTTAAGGCAGTGGAGAACTTTCAGAGGGAAATTAGCAGGAGATAACTGACATCCATTAAACATGGCACATGGAACTAGAACAGTCTACCCCAGTGAGTGAAATAAAGGGTTTGGTTTGACATTCAACCACCTGAAGAAGGCTGGAGCATATAACGACCGAAATGTTGTAATAAACATGGTGACAGAGATGAGGACAGTAGTCCGAATAATGTAAATAACGTAGCTAGATGTGCAATCTTCCTTTGTATTCTAACAATTTCTTTTCTCCCATGTGGAACTCTTTCCTGGCTTCTTGCTTCCCTGCCACCTACAATCTTCAAAAATTTAAATGCACTGCAAATCACCATCTTCTGTTTTCCTGAATCTGTTCTTTTATTGTCCTTTCTCCTCACTAATGTCTTTCCATTTCCAGTAACAATCTGTGTCTTAGTGGCGTTATTGCCTTACTTGGTGTGAAATGATTAAAAACCAACAAAAAATATTTAATATCCTTTACATGCACAAATATTTTATAAGAAATTAAAAAATATAAAACAAATATTAGTTAACAAGAATATCCCCACATATATCATAGAGAAACAAATTAATCAAACCTTAGAGAAATGGAAAAAATATATGAATAAAAATAACAATATTAAATACACCATCTGTTGGTTCCAACCTAATTGGAATGATCACTAAAAACATCCCCTCCCTAAATTTATAGACAAACTGTTCAGATGCATGCAGGGATTTCTTCCTAACCAATAAAATGGACTACTTCTTGGTCTCATCTAACATACTGTTGACTGTATCCCTTTTACATGTTAACAGGATTTTTACTCTATGAACTTTTTGTCTTATTACTGTTGCTTTGCTGAGTTTTGTCTGACATATATATATATATATATATTGCTTGCTTAGTATTATTTTGCCCTGTTCTTTTTCTTTCTTTTCTTCTTATTTATTGGAAACTTTGTCAATTTTTTGCTTGTTGAGCTTATGGCCAATTACTGTACACCATTAGCTATTTTACAGAAACCAATTGCACAATAGCTACAAACTGGATGAACAAATTATATGAAACCTAATACATAGTTACATATCATTCACTGAAAACAAATTCAACTCATCATTTATGACAAATATCATTACTACAAACAAAAGATAGCAAATAGGAAATCAGTAATGAAAATATTTATAGAAAATGCAAAGGGAAGCTATATTACAACAGAGGGAAAGTCATATATATGCATATTTCATTAAAAACGTTCTAACACACCCTTAGTCCAGAAAAGAAAGCTCTTGTCAGAACACAAGAAAAATTAAATAAAAATCTTAACCGTAGTATCTTGTCTGTCATAACTTTTACATACAGACAAAAATAACTTGCTCACTACGAAGGATAAGCATTTTTGCTTGTCACCAGTCGAGAGGCAGCTGCATCGAAACAAGAATGCATCTTTGCCAATTACATTTGTATGTACATACACCCAAAATATTTTTATGTATGCATATTGTATATGCATTGTATGTATTAACACACATTAAAATTAACACTCTCACCCAGACTCACAAGAAAACAATTCACTGTTAATAACTTATTCTCAAATTACCCCCTTATTCTGTTGCTATAGCAAGTCAAAAGGTGCACATCCTACACATGCCCCACCAAAATATTATCATGTGCCCCACATCATTGGTTTAGATATTCTTGAATATGTTTGGTGCCTTGCATGACATCCATATGAAAGTCAATCTGGCAAGGCCATTTAAAAATATTACTTGAATTTTTAGATTAATCTTTTGGTTTTGTAGCAATTTGTGGTATTAAGAGAAATTACTTCTAGTGCAGCCTATTTCCTTCTCTTCTATACTAAATTTCTTATAATTGATCCATATAATATTATTTGAAGTGTTTAGTATTTACTAATTCTATATGCTGAATATTTATTATAAATTCAAAGTAGGTACCATCACTGTTTTCATTTCAATTCCAGATCATAGTTTTTTATATCGCAAAGGTTAATCTTGAGTCCTATTTCATTAAACACTTGATAGAAGACGTTGATTTTTTTTTGTTCAAGATATGGGCCACTAAGAATACTTCAGATCTTCATATACAGGTCAAATTTAATCTCTCTAGTTCTTGCATATTCACCTTGCGTCATCCTAAACATGAATTTATTTCTTCATATTCTTAACAATATCTACACTCAATTCTCATTCTTTTTCTTATTTTCTAGTTTGTCTTTTTTTTTTTCTATACAACATGCAAACACCATTCATTCATTTATTCATTGAATCTACACACTCAATCCTTTATGCTACTAATCATTCATGCTCAACATTCCTGATTCCTTCATTCACCAGCTGCTGATAGATTGACTCATTCAATGAAAAATGGCAAATGAAAGACTCAGATGATGTCGCAAGCAAAGACTGGCGTCAAAA
>OZ010573.1:118709456-118721956 GCA_963932145.1 Acanthosepion lycidas
ATGGGATAAGATAACATAACATCCATGATACTATAGTACACTTGCAATCAATGGTGCAACATAATATAACAGTCATGTTGCTATAATCCATGAGGAGTATATGGGGTAAGATAACATCCATGATGCTATAGTACACTTGCAATCAATGGGTAACATAATATAATAGTCATGTTGCTATCATATACTTGAAGTCTATTAGGCTAATATAATATAACAGCCATGTTGCTATAGTTCACTGGAAGTCTACAAGGTTAATATAACAACTATGGACATATACTTCACTTGGAATCTGCAGGCTTAATAAAATATACTGAACAATTGTAGCTGAACTGATAGAGCAGCCATTACAAAAGAAGAGTCTAACAAAGTAAAAGCAGTACAAATTCAATTGTTTGGTGACAACTAATCTTTTATTAATTCTATGCCTGTTGTGGTAGATGAACACTTAGTTATCTTGATACAAAGAAACTGAAATTAAGACAAAAAAAAAAATACTATTCAAAAATTAATAATATTTGATAATGAATGACTGCTGGGAAATCAGAAATACTCAATACAAATAAAAATGCCTGGAATATTTATTTAGCACTCAGTATTTTAGCCTCGGATGAGAGTATCTGTGATCTTCTTCCTTAGATCAACATTTCACTCCCTGGCTCTTTACCTAGGACCAGTGTATTATCTTTGTGCTCTGCCTTGAAACAAAGTACTACTTTTAAGACCTCTGCTTAAGATCAGCCCAGTATCAGTACATGCTGCCTAGGACCAATGTAGTATCTGTGTGATAATTTCTGAGTTAATTTTACCATGCTGTTCAAGCAGCAGTTCACTGGTATAATGGATATGGTACTTGCTGGTTTAACTCCATGTCAGATGTTCAAACTAGGACATTATTTATTATATAAAATTATATCATTATTATTATAAAATGTCTGTTTTAGTGTCACAGAAGTGAAAGGTAGGCACACAGAAAAATCAAGTGAGTCATTAAGGTTTTTATAAAGTTCTCAAGATTTTAAAGCTTTTTTTGCAATATGGCAACAACAAATTAGGTTTATTAGCACAAACTTCAACTCGTTCATCTTTTAGGTTGAAAACTTTATGCTATGATGAAAGGGCCTTTGATCTCAACTATTTGCCAGTATTCATGAGGTATTACCAAGGGACAGTTAGTAGCTTGACTCATTGTAGATTTATTTCTTAATAACTAAATTCAAGTAAGACTTAATTTCTTAATTTTGATGTAGATGCACTGTTTTTACTGAGAGATCAGAGTGACAGCATTTTTTTTTTAAATATTATTTTCACAAGTGAACCTTTTCACATATACTGATTCAGTTAATGTTGTATGAGAGAAAAAACAAACAGAAACATTTTTCTTCAAGATTTGAAGAATAGTAATGTTAATCAGTTCTAAACTTGATATCTATGCTGATAACACAACCACTAACTCCAGTCTTGATAGTAAGTCCGATCAGTTCAAGAAGGTCAAATTGGCGGCTGGTCTCAAAAATGATCTACAGTCAGTTGTTAGCTGGGGCAAAGAATGGCTTGTTAATTTTTACACCTCCGAAACAAAACTGCTTTCTATAATTCATCTGAGGGATCTCTTTCTGGCTTCCATTAACATGGCGGAGGCTAACCTCCAAAAGAGTGACTCAATGCACCTTGGGCTGACATGAAGTGGAAAGACTATATTGAATCCATTGCTAGGTCAGCCGCTAAGAAATTTAGTTCACTGTGTTTTACTAGACAAGTCTATAAGTCTACCATTTATTCTTGCTTTGAATAATGCTACATTTGGTCTGGTGCTCCTGTTATATATTTAGAGATTCTTGATAAAATCCAAAGAATCAGTAATATTATTGGTCCTGACCTGGCATCTCAGCTTCAGTCACTTTCCTACCATTGTAAAGTTGCTTCACTGGGCTTTTTCTGTAAATCATCATCATCATCCCCTTGACTTTTGTAATCATAGGGCAGATCTGAATGCAGAAGCCATACTAATTCTTTTCCAAAATGGTCTATTAACAGGAGCCATC
The DNA here is from genome assembly GCA_963932145.1 of Acanthosepion lycidas. NCBI lineage: Eukaryota > Metazoa > Mollusca > Cephalopoda > Sepiida > Sepiidae > Acanthosepion > Acanthosepion lycidas. The sequence goes on from OZ010573.1 coordinate 118,711,499, forward strand.
AGCAGTTCTGTTATAGTCATACCTGTTCATTGCTTGACAGTGTCCAACCAGTTTTTACGTTGGTGTCCTCTCCTACGTCCACCTTCAATGGTGCGTTGTGTAATGGTCTTGTACAGGCTGTCGTGCCTTGTAATGTGTCCAATTGACAGTGGCGAAAAGAGGTTCCTGGTGTTCCACAAAACTTTCGACCCTTTTCCACATAAACTCATTGGTTTTTGTTACCAATAGAAAATGCTAAGAATTTTCTCATGCATTTGTTCTCAAAAGCTTGGATCCTTCTCTCTGTATTTGCCAAAAATGTCCACATTCTACATCCATATAGGAGAATGGAGATTTGTACAGTCTGTACTTTGTTTGAAAGCTGATTTTGCTCCTCTATAGTTGTTGTGGCCTGTTTAGAGGCCAGAAAGAAAGACACGGAAGATAAAGGCCGGTTGCAAAAAGTATATTGAAGATATATACAAAACCATAGTGTTAGTAATAAGTAGATTAGCACTGCATCTACTACTCCACTCCACTTCACACTCTGTGCTCCTGTCCAACTCTCGCAGTTTGCATTTATGAGAGAAGGAAGAGTTCATTATACTGTAAGAGGGTTTACCACAACAATATTCTTGTCAATTTGGCCATTGCAGCATATGTGTGTGGATTTCTGAGTTGCAGGTACCATCTTTAGACAAGATTACTCCTAAGTATTTAAAACTGGACACCTCCTCCAGTGAATTCCCGTTCATGGTAATGTTGACACATATGGTCCTGCTCTTTCAAAAAGTTTTTTGGTCAAGTCATAGCGCTCACTGTTACTACCTGTTATGAGGTCAATGCCATCTGCATAACATAAGTTACAGATGGGTCTGCCACTGATTGAGATTGAAGGATCATGGTTGTTTAAGGTTTCTTGCATGATTCTCTCTAGAAATAGGTTGAACAATGTGGGTGAAAGTATGCATCCCTGTCACATGCTGATAGTTATCTGGAAGAATCCTCCCGTTTGTTTTCCCAGAAGAACTGCATTGGTGGCATCTTTATATATATCTGGATGACTTGGATAATTCCATTATCTACATTGAATTCTCTAAGGATTTGCCAAAGACTGTCATGTCATACACGATCAAATGCTTTCTTGAAATGTGTTGCGGAACACACCTTCTGATGTTGCAGGTATTTCTTTACGAGGTTTCAACAATTAAAGACCTGTTCCTTTATACTTCATCTGGTTCTAAAACTTGCTTGTTCCTATGATAGTTCTTCAGCCTTGGATTTCAAATAAATCAAAATGATATGGAGCAGCACTTTATTAGGATGACTAATCAGGTTTAGTGTCCTATAATTTCGACACTGCCTGAGGCTTCCCTTCTTAGGCAAGGGTATTACCAATGACTGAGTCCACTTGTGAGGCCACTTTTTTGTTCCCAAATCATCTCGCATAATGGTAATTGTTAGGATGAGCTCTTTGATATGCTACCGAGACTCTATGAATTTAAGCGCAGTACAAGACTGGTAACAAGGTCTCATCAATTTACAGTTTAATTCACTAAATGTAACTGTAAGTTCTATGCTAAAAGTTTCTTTTCTCACACTTCTCACTTGTGAAACACTCTTCTGGCTTCTTGTTTTCTAGTCAAGTTTTATCTTCAAAAATTTAAATATGATGTCAATAATTATCTACCGTCTTCTTTATTACTCTTCTGTTCTCGCTCCTTCATAATGTTTCTGTTTTCTAATTCTTTCACACTCAGTAAACCCTTATGTCTTAGTGGCTTTATTGCCTTGCTTGGGGTGAACTCGATTATTTATTCCCTTTTGGCATTCATTGACTGAACAGTTAGTGTTACTGTCAGTTGAAATTTATAAAATCTTTCTCTATTATCACTCTTGTATTGATGAAGGTTTCCTTTATAACCTTTTGCTTAAGTGAGTTTGGTAAGTCAGCATGTTGATTATGTCATTATTTTCACTCTGGATTACATGTACTATCCATTTTAGCTGTTATTACTGTTGAAATTCTTCAGGTGATATGGTTTCTTTTATTTGTTACTGTTCTTTGTGATTCTGTAATGCCTGTCTGTAAGATCAGATGCAGGGTTCTCTCCTTTAAGACCTAGAAGATCCATTCGCTTGAAACCATTATTATTCATTGATGAGAAAACAGTTGTGTATAGCTGACAGCTGGGACATTTCTAAATTAATTGGATGCCATGGGTGACATCCAGATGGGAATCTAGATCTGATGAGGCCATTTCCAAAGATGATTCAAATTCTTAAGTTAGTATTTTGGTTTGGCAGCATTTGCAAATTTCGAACAAATCTACCCTTAGCACAACCTATTCTATGTACAATTTTATTATCTCCTATATTAAATTTATTATAACTGATCCATATACTGAGGTATTTGAAGTGTTTAACATTTATTAATTCCATATTTTAGATTTTTATGCTGGATTCAGGGTATGAGCCATCATTGCTTTCATTCCAGTTCCAGATCATAGTCTTTGTTTTGGAAAGGTTTAAGTCATACTACTTGGAATATTTTATAATGTTGATTTGATTTTCTGAACAATATTTAGCAAAAGATGCCTTCCAAAATCTAACAAAAGTATTAAGAAACAGTAACATTTCATTAGAAACCAAAAAATGTGTACTTAACTGTTATGTAATATCAGTTTTCCTATATGGCAGTGAATGCTGAAGAATCCCATCACAGAGGGAAAAGTGACTTGAAGCAACAGAAATGGGGTTCTACAGAAGTATACTGAGAATACCATGGACTGAACATGTGAGCAATGACAAAGTTTTAGAGAAAATGGAAATAAAAATGTCACTTAAAATTAGAAAGAAATAGTTGAAATATTTTGGACACATAATCAGGAAAGAGGTCTTGGAGAATTTGACACAAAGAGCATATTAAAGGCAAGAGAGACAGAGAAAAAATGCATAATCTACCTAACAATCTTGTGTAAACAGATGACAGAACAGGGTTTAGGAGACATAAAAAAAGCTAACATTTACTAAGTGCTACAAAGGAAAGGAAATTGTGGAGTGCCACGATCACCAACATCCTAAAGGGACACTGTATATAGAAGAAAAAAAACTATTTTCAGAATTATAGACAATTAAACATCTGGTTAACAGTCAGTACATTTTCCTGCTAGCAAAATCTGTAATAATATACCTGAGTTTTGAAAATAAATTCAGAATGGTAAATTTTTTTTTTTTAAATTATCCTCATGGTGACCATCTTTGTTGATAATGTTGCTATAGCAATGGCCACTCCTAATATCTTTGCCCAATGGCAAAAAAAATCATAGCCCATTGTCCATATTTACCAAACTATTTTATTGACCAACTAAGTGACTATAAACAGGACAGGCAAGATCCCACATGAACTGAGTAACATTTTAACACCACTCCTTGTTGCTTAGTAGCTTAATGAACAAAGATGAGCTTCAATTATGGCAGCTGATTGATATTTGATTGCTTTTGAAGCATAACCAACCTCCAGAAAAAAAAAGTGAACTTTTTGAAAAGTGAAAAGCAGTTTTGTCTTCTTCTACTTCTTCTATTTTCACACCCCTTCAGAAATAGGGGATCGTGACTCTCCACAACTTCATATCTCATGTGGATCTTAACAGTTTTTCTTCCTTTGCTTAGCACCCCCATTCTACCTTCCATTTACACAAGCTCTGCAAATAAGTGGCTTACTTTCCTTCCCCAATCTCTTGCCCTTAATATGTCCCTGTGAGGGTTAAGTTTCCTAAGCCCTCCTTCCTCATTATGTGTCCAAGGAATTTCGGCTGTTTTTTTCTGATTTTGAGTACAAGTGTTCTCTCTGTTGCTATTTTAAGTCTTTCTCATTGCTTACTTGCTCTGTCCATGGGATTCTCAGTATCCTTCTATAGAACCACATTGCTGCAGCTTTTAGGCTCTTCCTCATCCTTAGGAAAATTTTCTGACATTCACTGATATATAAGAGGATGGATATGACATAGCAACCCAGCACTCTTTTCTTTGTTTTTAATGCAATTTTTCCATTTCTCAGAACCTTGCTTAGCATTTGGAATTCCTCAAAGATTCAGAAGAGAAGATCAATAAAATGTTGCAAATTTTCTTTAAATCAGAATGTGATTAAAATAATGAAACCACAGAATGGAAATCATAAGAAAAAGGAGAAAGTATGTACAAATTTATATATATTTTTTAAAGTGTGAAATTTAATACAATCTAGAAATCTTTACTCATTTCTCATAAAGAATTAACTGATGAGTGTTAAGCCCTTCTCCTGATGAGGTGTGTAAAATAGTACTGATTACATTTTACACTAAATTTATATATATATAACTAACTATATATCTCCACTAACTGATGTATTACATAAAACCAACAAATTAACAATTTAAATGTCCCTTGGGAGAATGTATCTGAAACAAAATAAAAAAACAAATATATATGTTGGGCATACAACAAATACACTAACAAGAAGGCTTACACTCCATATGTCTGACCATTCATCCATTGCGAGACATCTACAACAACATTCCTGTCCACATTCACAATATAAAAAGTTACTAATCAACAACACAACTATCCTACACAATGAAAACAACAAATTTAGATTACAGATACTAGAAGCAATTTATATTAAAAAAATAAATTTGGCACTGAACAGAATCAACTATGAATACCGCAGTAATGTTCTGAGATGCCTGTAAAGGAACAGTTTTTTCACACATTAATGTGTGCATGACTATGACATTATAACATGAAAACATTCCATAATGGATAATTTTTTCACATTCTAATGAATGCTCAGCACATTGTCAACCCTTTTGCATTTAAAAGCATATTGAAAAAATTACAGTAATGGATAACAATGTACAACTTTGTATAAATACTTGTACTAATGAACAATATATAGTTTTGTACTACTTGCACCCCTGAAGATCATCTTGGAAGAAGATCAAAAGTACTTGGAAAATGAAAAGAAAAGAAAAGAAAAAAATTTAAACAGCTATAGCACATTTCTCTCATCCTTTAACATCAATAAACAGAAGGTTATTCATGACTATGAATGGATTTTGTTAAAAATTAGCAGACATAATGTCTGTAATTTATTCAATCAGACTTGCCTAAAATAGAATTTGCTGCCTAAATACACAAATATATATATATATATATATATATATATATATATTGGAGGAAAGTTGTATGACAAAGATGAAAAGTTTTTGTGTGACTGATGCATTTTGGCCTTTAGGACTTCATCAGACTAAGTGTGTTTATGTTGATGCGACTACACACATGCACAAACGAGAGATGCTGGGAATTTTAAATTAAAAATTTTTTTCTATGTGTTTTGGATATATAATCTAGCCAATTTCATTTAGATTCTTTTTGTCTTCATCACCTTTGTTATTAAATACCCCACATTGTGATAACCAAAAATCTGCCAAGAATGGTGAAACATTGTAAGAACCTGGACGCAAATTTACTGTGGATGATCTTGCAATTGCAATTGTTTCTCTTTTAATTAGAATAGCATTTTTTATATCAAAGTTATAGTCTCATTATGGAATATATATGGATTTTTTTAAGTACATATAGAAACTGTTTGCTTCACTTTAGAATTTCCTAGCAGCAAAGATTTTTATATCCAGAGCTGTAAATTGTCTCATGTGAAGAAGTATTAAAATATAACAGGAAAAAATGACTGGTAAAAACTAATAAATTACAGGAGATATCCTCACAAAATATTGTGATAAAAACAATAAAGATGAAGATATTAATTCAAATCATTAATGAAATTATGAAAATATTTAATCTTTAATTGTTTTTTTATCAAGCTTCTTACACTGCCTGAAATATAGTGATGATCAAAACAACAAAGAGAAGGACAATTCCCTAAATATTTTAATGCATTAGGGCTTCTTTAACTAGTCGATGAAAATTATTGTTGTTTTATTTTTCATGAAAATAACATTAAATATTGAGAAATGAAATCACACAATAAGTGATAATGATTAATATGATTGCTTCAATAAAAACATAATGCTCTAAACAATAAAGATGAAGATATTAATTAGAGCAATTCAAGGAATCTTGACTTTGTCACTTTCTTACCAGCATGATGTAGCTTCCCTTTATATTTTCTACAAATATATTCATGACAACTGTTCAGATAAACTTTTTTACCTTAGTGCATGAAAAGTCCCTTCTTCTTGCTTTTAATTATGGTACTAGATTGACAACTACGTCTCATCATTTTACTATCAAACAAACGAGATGCAATCACCACTTTTATTCTAACAGCTTCTTTTCTACTGGGGGAACTCCCTTTCTACTTGTTGGCGCGCTGCCATCTATCATCTTCAAAAACATAAATGCAACATCAAACGCCATCTTCTGTCTTCTTGAAAGCTGTTCTATTATTGTCCTTTCATCACTTCACCTTACTAAAGTTTTCTCTTTTTCATTCCATGTAAACCCCATGCATCTGCATAGCAGTGTCACTTTTCTGGAGTAATATGATTAAAAAAAAATCTCAGAATTTTAAATAACCCCATCTTGAAACTGAAAATGTTATTGGTAGAGATGCAGGTAATTGACAGTTGATAGCATGTACAATCTGACAGGTAAAGCATGTTCCAAGTTCAGCTAGACTGCCTGCATTTACTTTACATTAATGTCTTGGGAAAGGTATGCATTCGCTTCTTCCCAAAGCAATAGGATATAGCAGAAGAGTTGAACCCATTTAATATTGTAAAGTTCATCAATCTTGGGTATTTGGTAAGAAATGTTTGTTTGTTTGGGTTTTATGGCATATCAACCACTGTGGGTTATTTAATGCCAAATCCAGTTTATATGAATTTTAAATGCCTATTTTGTATAGAATAAAAAACGTATAGCTGGCAACGTTATTGTTTCAAAAAAAACAAACAAAAAAAAAAACTTAGAGCTGGCAACGTTATTGTTTCAAAAACTTAGAGCTGGCAACGTTATTGTTTCAAAAACTTAGAGCTGGCAACATTATTTTTCTGAAAACATTATCTGAGACCTTGCTGTTGGATGCAGTTTATCGCCATACCCAGGATGCGGATGTAGTTTACCGTCATACCCAGGACGTGAGCAAAACCTGGAAAACTAGCAGTTCACTATTTACCCATAGCTGGGACCCTAACAGGTGCTACCACCCCGGGTCAAGGTGGACCTGGGAACACCAGCAATTAAGAGGTGGTTCCACGCTCCTCAAAACCTCCAGATCAGAGTTGGATGCAATTTAACGTCATACCCAGGACGCCTCATTGGGGGGGTCTTACCCCTCTACAGAGGTGCAGTCGGCGTATTCTAAAGCCCCAGCCGACAGGGCCTTTGGTAAGAAATCAAGTCAAAAATTATTCTTTGCTATTGGTACTATGCACCCCAGTACAACCTGCTGCATACCGCTTGGAGAGGAGATGAGTTTTACTAAAAAAAAGTCCCATGAAGAGGAATTATCCAGCACTGAAAATAGATCATGGAAAATATCTATGTCTGGATTTAAAACATGAGACTCTTTGCCTTAAAAAGCAACATTGGGATTCCTGGATTTTTACTTAGAACTTAAAACTATTAAAATAAATCAGAGCATTACAATATTTCTTTATTTCATGATAGCAGAGACTTGAGCAATAAAACTACAAATATACCGCAATATTTATCTCTCAAAGTTTCTCAGATGAAAAAAATGAAATCATCACATACTCAGATGATCAGTCGACAGTCATCACTAAACTAAATTTTTTAACACAATGCTGATAGCAGACATGGAAAAGAAAGCAAAGGAGAGTAAGAAGAAGGGACTAAACTACAAGAAGACAGAATGCATGGTCATCAGTAAAAGGATGAGCTCGAAATGCGATTTACAGGTCTGGGACACTAAAATCAAGCAGGTACAGAAATTTAAATATCTGGGAAGTGTTCTGACAGAGGATGGAAAGTGTGACGCTAAGATCCAAAGAAGTATTGAGATGGCCAAAATGCTTTATGAAAGCTAAGCAGATTATGATGAGACAGGAAAATTATGTTGGAAACAAAGAAAAGAGTACTGAACTGCTACATGATATCTGTCCTCCTGTATGGCAGTGAATGCTGGACAACCTCCTCGAAGATGAATAAGAGAGACAAAGCTACAGAAGTGTGGTTTCTACAAAAGGATGCTAAGGATACTTATAGGGTAAACATGTGAGCAACAACAAAGGTTTTGGAGAGAATGGAAACAAAGTGAAAACTTATGCTTAACATCAAGAAGGGGCAGCTGAAATTTCTGGGACACATAATGAGAAATAAGGGCTTGGAAAATCTGATACTCACAGGATGGATAGATGAAAAGTGGGACAAGGGAAAGCAATGTGTGACATACTTAATGGGCTTGAGAAAATGGATGGCGTTACAGGGTCTGGGAGAAATAACAAAAAGTCAAAACTTATTAAGAGCTACAAAGGATAGGAGGAGGTGGAGGGCTATGATTGCCTACGTTCTGAGGGTATACAGTACATAAAAGAAAAAGAATTGTCAATCAGTATTAAATTTAAACAAGTATTTCTTTCATTTTAATTTTACATCTTTTCATAGCAACTATTCAAGATTATCAATCTGTAGTCATCAGTAAACTACTAAGATGGACCATCTTCAAACATTATTAATTTTGAACAAGTATATCTTTAGTATTTTAGCCACTTTTCATCATAATTTACTCAGACTATACATCTATGGCAGAGAGTAAATGGTTTAGGTCAGAAATAAATATAAAATTCAAGCTCACCTCCCTTTTACTTTGGGAAGCGTGCCTATGTAAAACAGCTGCTCTATCAAGTGAGCTACCAGAACTTTAACAGTTGACAGAAGATCATATCTAACCTTTAAACCTGCTTTCCATTCATCTCTGATCTTTCTTCACCATATCTGTCATAGATTTATATAAAACTAGCAGCGTTGCCCGTGCTTGATTAAAAAATCGTATGACTCATAGAGCAATCGCTATCACTTGACTTAAAATATTTTCGCCCTTCCTTGCCTTTAAAGGAGTGCCCTTTGCTGTGCTGATGTTACTATGATTAAAGCAATAGTGTTGACAAAGTCAAATATGTCCTTTGTGGCGCAAAGTCAGAACTGGTAACAGGGATAAAAAACCCCATTTTAATGGCCCTGCACCCATTCCAGAATTTGAGGTCAAATGTTTTCTTCCACTCCACTGCACACACTGACCTGTTTCTTCCCGTGCATAGCGTCACCTTAAATTAATCTACATTTAGGAAATACCCAACCGGAAAAAAACATTTTTAAGGGTTGACCGATTGTCGATTTGCACTCTGTTTGGTGACTCCCAATGGCCTCCTCATAAATCCGGTTGGTTTTCGCTAAAAACCGACATGCGGTTCAGGCACAATCGGTTTTGGGGTTATATCGATTTTCAGCGCTGTTTAGGGGTCAGTGGCCATGAAACTTCTGGATAACATTTCTAATGATAGACTCTAAGAGGGTGTCAAATTTGGTTGAAATACGATCATTCCTTCTGTAAGCAGATTTTTTCGATTATCAATTTTTTCGATTATTGATTTTTTCAGAACCTGAGTCTGAACTCAAAAATCGGCTTCCGTCATGTCCTTACGGCAGCCATTTGCAAACTTGTGGTGAAAGCCGCATCGAAATCTGGTGAGAAATGCGGCCTGGGCGAGGTAACAACGCCCACAACAGACACACAGACAGACAACAAGAGAAATATAGATAGTAGATAGTCGAAGTATCTTTATTTTATTTTCATTATGTGAACCATTGTTAAACAGTATTAATTTTTTATGAGTATTTATTTCATCTTAATTTTACTTGATTTTCATCACAACAGTCTCAGGCCACCAGTCTATAGCAGTGAGTAAACGGCACAGATCAGATATAAATCAAGTCAAACTCACATCCTTTTTATAATGGGAACGTTTCCTATATCAGGCAGCTGGTCTACCAACTGAGCTACCAGAACTTTCATGGCTGGCAGAAAATCAAATCTAACCCATGAATTCACTATTTTCCCCAGTTGCTCAACACCATGTTATTGTTTTTATGTCATTAATTGTAATAACAATAATTGAGTAGTTTTCATCTGAATGGTAAATTTTAAAATATCAAATTCTAATTAGAAGCAAAAATAATTGTAATAATCAATAAGATATAAGTTTGAGGAAGTTAACAGGAAAAACAACAAAAATTAAAATAAAAAATACTAATTAAAAAAGCAACAATGTTTGTCACTGTTTTATAGAATAAACATTTTATGACCATCATTTTTACAAAACCAATATATATATATATCTAAACACTCAATCAGTCAAGTCTTTGTAGTCTCCCACTATATATACTGTGTTCTATTGGTTCAACATTGTATGACCAACTAAATTTCTCACAAGTTCAGTACATATTAAAAAATCAGCA